>JAWWTY010000037.1:57774944-57826011 GCA_035222235.1 Margarornis squamiger
CACAGCCCCAAGGCTGCCAGAGCTCCAGGAGTGTTTGGATGATGCTCTGGGGCACAGGGGGTGACTCTTGGGGATGGTCCTGGTCAGGGCTGAGGGTTGGACTGGATGAACCTTGTGGGTCCCTCCCAGCTCAGCACATGCTGTGATTTTGGTGGCAGTGGTGGGGCTGCGTGGGCAGCTCAGCCCCTCTCCTGTGGCACGGTTGCCCAGGACACTGTGGCACTCAGGGGGGCTGCTCTGGGCACCAGAGGAGCAGAGCCTGAGGGGTTCAACAGCAGCACCAGCAGACACTGAACCAGCTGTGAGGGAAGGGACAGAGACCTGCCAGGTTCCTCTGCTGTGCTTCCCCCACTGAGACAGCTGGAACTAAACCAGAGCCTCTCCCATGCTGCCATTACTAGGTTCTTTTTTTAAGGGCATGTGCACTTAATGTCAGAATATTGAAACCATACCCACGTGAATAAAGTTAGTGAGCCAGTGATTCATTGCTGTTTCAAACCTCTATCTAGCCACAGTAAATTTCTGCTCAGTAGTGACAGTCTGTGTCCACATGCAGGCTATGATTTACAGTTCTGTGTTTTGTATCAACAACATCTGTTTAACAAAAGAGAGGGGAAAAAAAAGCCAAGAACATTTATTTTCTAATCTCTGTACCAGATGTTTCGTTATGCACGAGATCCAGGGATTATATCAGAAATAATTTAATTATTTTAAATGAATAATCCGAAGTGTTTTTCCTAAAGCATGTCTCGTAACCACTAACAACATGAAAACATGGGAATGTGGAAAAATAAACTCATGTTTTGCACAAATCTGTAATTATATCTATTTTCAGGGCGCAAATATTAAGGACCACCTCCTAGCTTTAGATGCTGGTGTTGGGATACTTGAAGATTTGTGGGGGAGAATATCAGTTCTTGGGGTTGTGATAGAGATAAGGTGGCAGAGAGCAATTGGAACAGCAGAAGAAAGTAACATCTGAGAAATGAACATGTGCTTGCCCACAACAGGGTGTGAGTGCACATTCCAGCTTATGGCCTTGACTGGGGAAAATTATTTTCGTGATTGTTTCCATCTTTTGGAGGTAAATGCCAAGTCCCTTAGGTGTGTTTGATAAGCAGAAATATTGGGGTGCTTGTTCTTTAGAGAACTTCAAGCTGAGTGTTGAAAATGCCCCATAGAGCATCAGTGAAAAGTCTTTGCAATTTGAGGTTTATTATCATTCCTCACCATAGTTTTTGCAGGGGTAGCATAAGTGGGAATGCTGATACAGAAACACTAAGACATTTATAACTGCCTGGCCTGGATATCAGTCTTGAAGAACTCACAATTACTCAGAATTACGGTTCTGTTGCAGCCCTCAAAAACAGTCAGCCAAGTTAAAATGAAAGTAAATGCATCAGTGACACTGCTAAAGCAGGTTGGTCAGTGTTGTGGTTTCAGCCCTTTTTCAGGGGGAAACAGATCTATTTTCCTGTGAGCTGTAGCATGTATCAATCCAGTACAGCCCCAGCCAGACCTATTAGTTTTCTTGTTGCATAAAGATTTATCTGTAATTGCCAAGGCTTATTTTTATTTTCTTTGAATTCCTGTTGTGAATGCATATAGATGCATAACGATTCCTAATTTCCCTCCCTATATTCTTGTACAGCACAGATTGCTTATCAAATACAGTCTTAACATTAAAGTGTCAAACAGGATTTGCAGAAAGCTATTTGGGTTTGTAGTTTAGGATGAACGTTTATCAAATTGTGGATTAGCTGAATCATGCACTGAACCAAATTATTATTGTCTGTGATTAAATCACAAAGTGGTTATTGCCCTGTGTCATCTAAAGCACACGATAGCTTAAATCTTTAAAATCCCTTTTTAAGGTGGCTATAGGAGCTACATAACTCCAGACTTTTAGGACCAGGCTCTGTCCCTGGGCAGAAAAATAATAGCTTTCAAAAGGTCCTTTGGACTGATTCCTCTCTGCTTTCATGGGCAGGGAATGGATGGACTTATTTACATTTCAGACATACAGAATAATTCTCTGTGTACCCGGCGCTCAACTATTTATTCAAGGTGTTGGCTCAGAAAAGAAGGGAGTGAGTGACCTGTTGGTTCCCGTGCCTGGAAGGGCACAGGGGCTGCCTGCTGGACAGCAGCAGTGCCAGGGGTGTGTTTGCCTTCATGCCAAGGGCACAGCGGAATGGCAGGGGGTTAAACCATGCCCACCTTCCCAGCAAAGCCACTCCTCATCCATGGAGGGCATGGGGTGGCCAGCACTCTCTCTCCTCACCACCCCACTGGGCACTTCGAGGGGCCACAGCCTCTCTGAAGAGGCTGCAGTCTTCCTAAAGCTCTAGGAGGCCCTTCTTGGGCTGCTCTGGTGGTTGCTGCTCGCTGCGTGCCCCTGAGTGTGTGCTGCAGGGTGGAGCACCAGGAGCAGCCCAGCATGGCACACCGAGGTGCTGGAGCAAACCTTCCTGGTGATTGATGTCTGTGCTCCTCTTCTGCACCCTTCAGTGACCACAGAACCATACAGTATGCTGAGTTGGAAGGGACCTCTCAAGATCGTCGAGTTCGACTCCTGGCCCTGTGCAGGACACCCCAGAATCCCACCATGTGCCTCAGGGTGTTGTCCAAACACTTCTTGAACTCAGGCAGTCTTGGTACTGTCACCACTTCCCTGGGGAGCCTGTTCAGTGTCCAACCACCCTCTGGGTGAAAAGCTTTTCCCTGATACCCACCCTACTCCATGGTGATTGATGTCCCTGCTCCTCTTCTGCACCCTTCAGTGACCATCCAGCTGAGTAGTAAAGAAGGCTTTGAGCACACCCATTTTCTCAGCCGTGCTGTTAGGTAACAACCCCACTGCTGACCGTCTTGCTTGCCTTGCTGAGTCACCAAGCAGTGAATGATCCATGTGAGGCAGGGAATGGTGGGCTGGAGCACACGGAGGTCTCCTGCCCTCATGCCTTGCAGCGGGGGAGGTCACAACCCAGGAGGAGTCATGAGCAGTCATCGCTGCTTTTCTTGGTGGAATAGATAGGAGGGAAGTCCTGAAACGGCTTGTTTTCATGTTGCAACAAGGGGTCACGGGGTGGAAGGGGCTGAGAGCCGCTGCATTGGAGCCTGCTGGAGAAATGAAAGTCTGGCACAGCTGATGGTGCCGTGGCTCTCGGAGGCCATGGCAGTGACACCGGCTGAAGGAATGCATTAGGCTGCCTTTTCTCCTCTACTTCATCCCCCTTGTCCTACTCTTTGACCTATTTTCTCTTGCTGTTATCTAGTAATCTATTTTTTTAAAGGCTCAGCCCAGTCTTTCCTGCTGGTTGCAGCTGATCCATCTCGCCGCTAGCCTGTGAAACCAGCACCTCCTAAAGAAACATCCCTGTGCCAATTACTCCGGAGGCATGGATTCAGCTCAGCGTGAGGGCTCGATTGAAGCCAGTTGGCTGTGCCAACAGGACAGGGACGGCTCAGGAGAGGCTTCGTACAACGTACAGAAACTCAAAATGAATTTCTTCAGGCTTTTCTCCATCCACGCTCAACCGGAGCTGGCAAAGTCAGGGAAAAAAAGGCAACGTTTTCCCGAAGGGAGGAATTAGCTCACAGCCCTGCCATCCCCTGCAAAGCCCAAGAAGGGAGAGGAGAGAGTTGCACAGAGAACTGCAGGAGGCAGGCGCAGACTTTTCCTTCCCCGAGAAGGAGGGTTCGAGGCTTCTCAGCAAACACCAGCAGCAAATCCCCTGTGCCCTGTGATTTCTCAGGCATGTGGCCTCGGCGTGGGCACCTCGCGGCTCCGTGTACCCCGAGTACCCTGCAGAGAGGTCTCACCCCGGGTGAGCTGAGGTTCCCGATGGAGGTCTGCCAGCACAGGGGGAGGATGGAGTGAGCATGCTGGATCGCCACACGAAATGTCTGCTCTGCTCGTGTGCAGTCTCTTTGGCCCGCAGCCTCTTGGCAAGCCCCACCTGCCTTTTTTTTTTTTTTTTTTAATCTTCCCCCAGCTGAACTGGCAGGGAGAGGAGGCTGCAGCTCCTTTCTGTCCCTGCAGCCTTCCTGTCTGGCTGACTCTGTGCCCTGGACACAGATGTGCGTTCAAATCTGGGTTCTGCAAGGCACAAGCCGTGCTCGGGGGAAGATGCTGTGATCCGTAGGTGGGCTGCTGTGGTTGGGCTGCGAGAAGCTGCTGTCCTGTGCAGGAATGAAATAACACTAACAACCAACAGCATACTGTGTTGTTTAGAGAGGAAACCTCAGTACACTTTAACAATTATTTGCCCAGGCAGCTACTTTGTTTTAGAGCCTCCCGTCCGCATACCTTGCCCTCTGTGAGCTCATTAATGCTGGAGTTGTGTCACCTCACGCTAACCTGGTGGCTGTTGATTGAGTCCCGTGACAGCTGTTTGCAGAGGTTTGCCCTGCTCCCTGCCAGCAGCCTGCCTTCCTCCTCCAAATTGCCTCTCGGTTCCAGACGGGCTTCAGAAGTGTCTGAGTGAACGCTCTCCTGGGCAGAACGGCTGGGTTTCTGAGAGGAATGGCCGAGGCGTGACGGATAACATCCTGCAAAACCCCAGGAGTGCACCTGCAGCGTGGTGGGGGCACATTTACAGCTCGGAGGTGCTAAGGCGGTCAAGGTGAACCCTGGACCAAGCCCATAAACATTTAAGTCCCAGAACAAATGTTTGGGGTTGTACAAACATGTTAATGACCTCCGGTTAATTGGCAAGCAATTACCTTGAAGTAAAAATAGCTTTCCCAGTGCTGAGCAGTCGCAGAGTGCGTGTCCCTCCGTGAACACATCACTAAAATTTTCGGCTGAGGAGCCTTGTCCAATTTGCCTTGTGGATCCTGGCGGGTTTGTGATCAAAAGTTTGTTGTCCCCAGCAGCAACTGCTGTTTGTTTGTGGCATAGACTCAGCAAACAGGGCTGTGTGCCAGAGCTAATTTTTGTGCTGCCCTTTAATAAAGTTCTGCAGTTCGTAATGCAGTGAAGAAATAAGATTGACTGGCAAAAACATGTGGTTCAGCAAGGGAATGTACCTGCTGCATGCACTATAATGGAACTTTTGGTGAGAGCTACATAAGTGTTTTTAACCTGAGGATAGGTTGGCAGGATAGAATGTGTCTCCTACTGAATTTTGAACCTTTGTGACATTTTGCATGACAAAGATACACAGTTGGACTGATTTCATTAGATGTGTACTGCACTTGAGAACCAAGAAGAGAAGTCCTGCCTGCCCCCAACACAGCACTTGGGACTACCCAGTGAGACCAGAGGGCAGGTGTTTGACCTGTTGCCTCTCTGCTATAAGGAAAACCTGTAGGAGTCAGTAGCATCTTTTTGTGAGGTCTCTGGTCCGTGCAAACCCATCAGCTTCTCTTAGAACTTGGACCAAGTCCTCGCTTGATGCTCCGCAATGCTTTGGGGGAAAGAGGCGCAGATCTTCTTGGTCTGCAACGAAACCACACCTGGGTTTCTTTCCTGGAAGAGGTTATCACAGCATTTCTAGGCAGGCAAAGCTGGGCACACGTGAGCGAGTGGGGACTGTCGCTGATCTCCCATGACTGGGGCTTGTGGTGGCTGAGATGAGCTGGCACGTGGTGCAGGGTGGTTCCAGCTGCAGCCACATCTGCTCCGTGCCCCCCACAGCATCGCATGGCAGTGGGTGAGGTGCTGTGGACTCCCTCCTATCTCTGCCTGCCCGTGGTCATCCCTCTTTCCAGGAAGTGTAATTTTGTGCCCAGGAGGAGGAGGAGGCAAGCAGGTGACACTGGGTGCCTCAAGAGAGGCAAGCCCACTGAGCCAGGATGTCCTGCATCTCATGGATTTGTGCGGTGTTCCTCTGGATGCTGCAGTGTGGTGGGGGGGCAGGGATCAGTCCACAAAAGTCTTTCCAAAGCAGTTGTCGGTCTCTGCCTTGTGTCCTGGAGGAGTGAGGGAGTGGCAGATGGAAAACAAAACCGGCAAAGTGCATTTCACAATCCTGGCAGCAGTACTCGGCAAACAGAGGATCCACGATGATGGAGTCTCAGATTGCTCTCCCTGTGCATCCTGGCTTTGGAAACTGATGTCGTTGTGAGCCTCGAAAGGGCTCCTGGTCCCTCAGCTGGCTCCTGTGGCCTCGAGTTTGGTATCTTCAGGTGCTTCAAGCAAGAGGAGCTGCAATGGGTGCAGATACCAGAGCTTTCCAGGAAACATTCAGGTACAAGTGCAGCTCTGTTCACTGTAGCTGCCTTGAATTAACATTCTGTGCCCGTAGTGGCAGACAAATTTGCTGGCAAACATTTTGAAAAGGAAAAAAAAAAAAAAAAAGGCATTGATCCAGAAAGTCACTGTGCACAAAGTGAGCTTAGTATAAATGAGTACACCTGTGCTTGACGCTCGGCACGTGATGAATGCTCTGCTAGATCCTGGCCAAAGTAAATTTAAAAAAAATATCGCAACGTACTCGTGGAAAATGAATGCCGGTCTTGTAAGCAGGAGTGCATGCAGCAGAAATAGGAGCCTCCCTCTCGGCGTGTCAGCTGGGGATATCCAGCAGGGAAGGTCACGTGCGCTCCTCTCGGGCTCACCAGCAGAGCTGGTGAAAACAGGTTTTGATTTGAATGAGTTATGACCCATTGAAAATGGCATCATGCATAACCACAGTAAATTGTCATAATGAGATCACGAGGCTTTGAGAAGTGAGCAGTGAGGAAAGAGGCCTCGCTCCACCAGCGTGCAGGGCTGGCAGCCCTGGGCTGCAAGCTGCAGCAGAGGGGCACTGTCCTGCTCCCTGGGCAGCTCCTTGCTTCAGTGACAGCACCAGAGGTTGCACAGCCAGGCAGGGACCCATTACAAGTTTGGGGTTAAAAAGAGAAGGAAAAAAGCTAACATTCGTACGGCTTTGGATTTAGTGTTATCCCAGCTGGCAGAGGGGACTGGGCTAATGCAAATAGTGCAGAAACATGAATAGCATGAGTGCTCCCATGTTTACCAAGGCTTAGCTTGGTTGTTTCTAAATCATGTTGGTGTAGGAGGGGAGGGTCTGGTGATCAGGGCAGAGCACTGTGGAGTTGAAAGGAAATCTTTCTGGAGGCACAATAAAGCCGTGTGTTCGCTTGTTGTGTCCCTGGGCTCACAGCTCTGCCAGGCCAGGCCTGCCTGGACCCTGCCCGTGTGCAGCTGCCCAGTTGTTCGTGCTGCAGAAGCATCGCAGGCTTTTGTATTTTCATAGAAAAAGAACAGAGGCAAAGTCTAACACTACAGAAAGTTTGATGACAGATAATGATACAGAAAGAGACTTAAAACTCTACCAAGTACCTGGACAACATAAGCAGCAATGTAAGTTGCCTTCCAGGAGTTTTTTGGGTGGACTTTGGGACAGAACTCCCTTTCCTTCCTCCCGATTCGGTGCTATTTGTGCAGGGCCTGGAAGAAAAGCTCTTTCCACTCCTTCTGCTTCTCTTCTGAAGTTATCAAGTGCACGTGTCCGTGGAGGCCCGTTGCAAAACACCGTGCATATGACCTAACCACATCCTCCCACTGCCCCCAAGGTGGAGGCCAGAGGTGCGCTGATGTGACGCATGGCCAGCTGCAGGGCCCGTTCCCTTTGTCTCGTGCCTCAGGGCAGAGCGGGTTGCTTGCCGCGTGGTTGCCACTCCTCCTAGTCTTGCACCCTTCTGTCTCCTCCATCTGTTAAGCTCTGCACACAAATATCCCTGCCCCTGAGCTATGGAGACAGTTTGGGCTCATGCAGACGCACAGCACCTTCCTGACTCATGTCATCTCTTTACAGGGGTTTTATTGTGACTGAATTCATAGCCCGAGTCCATGGATTGAGAAACACCCAATTCCGTGCTGTTCCATGTGGTGCTTGCTCCTTAGCAGGTTAACCCTTGGCCCTGGAGTTGTGCTTGCATTTCCCTAAGATACATGGTCTGAATAGCATGCTGAAGCCTGAGCCGTCCCCAGGACCCCAAATCTTCCCCTGTGGGCAGCTGTCTCCAGGTTCCTCTGCTCTTGTATTATCCATGCTCGAGGCTGGTCTGGAGAGGACTCATCTTGTTTTCCTGGTGTTGGCTCGCTGACATTGCTGCAAGGACAGCCGAAATAGGTGGAGACCAGCCAAGCTGAAGAGACAGCGGGGAAATGTGTCCCTGCATACACTTAAGAGCAAAGCACGGGGAGCACTCAGGGCTTTCCTAGTGCTGCTGTGCCAAAGAAGTCCTCCCAGAGCTGACCCAGCGGGCATTTCTGCATGCCGGAACCGCAGATGAACGTGCCAACACTGCCCTACAGGTGCACCTGTGGGGAACCAAGGTTTTCCAGTTGGTGCCTGCTTTGTAGCTAAGGAGAACCAAGAATAAAAATGCCTGTGTGACATATTTTCTGAATTTTCTGTGTGTCATCCGCTGAGTCAAAGTCCTGAGTTTCCATTCTCTAGTCTCAGCTTAGCAGCACTGCATAAACCCCTACTAACGTGGCTCATTTTTCTAATACCCATGTAGGAGAAGAATTTGGACTGGTTCCCTCGGATGAGAGCCATGTCCCTGGTTAGCAATGAAGGAGACAGCGAGCAAAACGAAATCAGGAACCTGCAAGAGAGGCTGGAGTCAACCATGAGCCTTGTGAAACAGCTTTCCAGTCAGCTCGCTGAGCTCAAGGAACAGGTAAGTGCCTTGCCATGGGTAGCAACATGAGCACACGTGGGTGAACTTTCATCAGGTCACAGTCAGGACAGTGTTACAAAAGAGACTTGTGTTTTAGAAAAGTTTTATCTGTCCCTGCAGTGAGCTTTCTGACTAGGTACACTGATAGGGGTTTGGAATGAAACTGTACTCTCTTAGCAACAAAGAGAACAGGTAAGGAGAAGAGCCGAGGGGGAATTAGTTTTGAAATCCTGGCGGTGGGTGTGCGAGGACAGAGGGAAAGCTGCCCGAGTGACGCTGGGCTGTGCCTGTGGAGGTGCTGCAGAGCCCGGCAGAGAGAGCAGCACAGCGTCAGCAATAGCTGCATACTGATGGGAGCCGGGAGAAAAGCCCTCTCTGTCCCACGCTTGGATTTTTTCCCCCACTAAGAATATCAACAGTGCTGTTGTGAAAACAATTTGCCCAGCCTGTTGCTTTGCTTGTGTCACCCTTGTCTTGGTGCCCCTCCTGGGACTGCCCCTTCTCTCCAGTGAGGAGCACGAGCTGCTGGCCCCGCTTAAAGCCCTGCTCCTGCCTCAACCACCCGAGGTGTTTGCTCTCCCTTCAGCATCAAAAGGCCAGCTCCTTTTCTTTTTTGCTGCAGATGCTCATCACCTCTGGTTTGCTCATTACAGTTTCAGAAAAGCATCTCTGTGTTTTCTTTATGAGCAGCACTTCAGTGGCATCAACAGAGTTCTCTAATTATCCCTCTTCAAATCCCTCCTTGAAACTTTTTCCCTGTGAAAAAGCTGACAAAGGTTTAGGCTGGATGTGCTGAGACCATTGCTTATTGTGCTTACCCACACCATCCTGGTGGGGTTTTTTTCATCCCCCTCTGGCTGAATCTGTTCTCTCCTGCCTTAAATTTAAGCTCTGTGTGGCTGGGACCATCTTTTAATTCTGTGATTGTACAGCACCAAGTGCAAATGCTGACCCTCTGCAGGGCTACAGAGCACAATAGCAGTGCAAATAATACACTGTAAGACCACAGGGGGATAGGAATAATGTACAAATGAGAATAAAATGTCCATACTTTGCAGGAAACAGATCTCCCACTTCAAAGACATCTCTTACTTGTAATTTTCAATGCTGAAGAAAAGAATTGCACTCCCTGTTGTTTTGCTTATATGTATCTTGCTCTGTGACTGCTAAATAATAGTAAAAAGAAAAAAAAGGTCTCAACTCGTCTCTCTCTGCCTTTCCACCTTAGATGACAGAACAAAGGAAGAATAAGCAGAGGCTGGGCTTTCTTGGATCAAACACACCCCATGTGAATCATCACATGCCACCACCCTGATACCACGGGGAGAAGCCGTGACTAGCCTTTCATCAGTATTCCTGCTTTATTATAGAATAAAAAAAAACTGAGATTGAGAGGAGTGAACAGTGCCTATTGTTGCAAAGTTAAAAACAACCAAGTGCCAAGATGTTAAGTGGTTTAGCTCTGGGAACAATTTGTAGCTGTTTTTCATGGTTGAAAGGGACCACAACCTAGAATGTGAGAGATACAAGGGAGCTCGTTTGTATTCTTCGACTCGACGGCTTCGGTGGTGGCGGCGACGGAGCTCGGGCGGCGTCCTGAGAGCTGATTTCTCCCTAAAGCACTGGGGTAACGGGGCTGAGCAGAAGAAGGAGAGATGTTTATTAACACAGATACGACAGCCTGGATCGGAATCAATAGGTCGTCTCTGGCTTGTTTGCCAAATAGCAACATTAGTCATATTTGCTTGGCATTTACTATTTTTTAATTACCGTAAATGTGTCAGTCGGGTAAGCGATAATGTTGCTTCAAGTAACTTCTGCTTGGAGGGAAAGGGGAGAAACCTCAAAAGACTGGAGACAGAGAGAGAGAGGGGGGAAAAAGAATTAAAAAAGAAATAGAAAAAGAGTTGCAAAGAGAAATATTAACGCTTTTGAATTTTAGCTGTCACCATGCAATTTCTTATTTATAACACGGAGCACAATGGATCTACAGCTGTGGGAACATTATGCACATAACACTGACAACATAACTGGAAGTGATTTCTTTCTCCTGGCTTCACATGTTCTCCATTAATGTGGCCATGAGGTTTCACATATGGAGGAGTTAAACTGTGTTTTAAATTCAAGTTTCCAATGGAGGATTCAGGACAAAAAAAAAGAAGAAAAAAAAATTATACCTGTAGTTTGAAGTGTGTATGGGATTTTATTTTTTTAAAAGAGCTTAGAAATGTCTTTCTGTACAGAGCTGTAATGGTGTCATTACCTTCCATAAACTCATCTTCAGTGAGAGCTGACTTGAGTAAATAAGCACCGTATTCTGCCAACTTTCTTCTGAGCTAAAGATCATGGGCTTATGCTTTTGCTTGCCCTCTCTGCTTCCAGGGGCTTGCGGGCCTGGCCTGGCTGGTGGGAGACAGGGGGACAATGTCTGAGGAGCTCCTGCTCCAGCTCTCTGCTCTGCAAAAGGCAGCAGCCAAGTCACCTGTGCAGGTTTCTGCTGTATCCTGCATTTCTTGGGATGGCTTAAAAGCAAAGTTACAGGGTTTCCACAGAGCCCTAGAGGGCTCTTCTGTCTTCTAGGAGAAGACTTTTGGGGCACAAATGGGTGTTGTGTTCTCAGTCCACTTTCATTTTCGGTGGGTTTTGGTTACCAGATTGTCTCGGTGCATTTGAAAATGTGCCTCTGTTACGTGGAGTCTCTATTTAAACCAAAATAGTTTTGCAGTGATTCTTCCCCTGTAACATCTTCATTTTGTTAGAAAAGCCATTTTGATCAAAGGTGAGAACATTATTGGCTCCAGTATTCCCAGCTTCTCCCTGGAGAAATGCTGTTGTCTTATTTAAGGCACAATTCAAACGCATAGATGTAAAGGGAAGGAAGGGGCATTTCACTTTCTTTATCCCAAATTCAAACCTGTTCTTGAAGCATTTTTTATTTTTTTTTTGGCAGCGATATGGCTGAGATAAAAGTAGTACACTTCAGGGTCTGATTGGTTTCAATTGCGTCCTTCAAAAATACTGGGTGGAAAGCAGGGGTCTGTGCCTTTCTCACAGAAAGAAAATCTCTTTCTGTTGACTTCAGTGCATGGAGCATCCCAGCTGGGAGAGATGATGGCCATTTCCAGCCTAAGGCTCTATTCTTCCTGTAAGAAACCCTCCCAAATCCAGCCAGCTCTCTGCCTCCGTGTGCTAAGGCGAAGAGCAAGTGGTGGATATCAAAAGTGGCACGAGGCCAGCGAAAGCGAGTGGGGGGAGCCTGAATTTTCTCCTGCTCCTTTGCTGGTGGGCTCACAGCCTGACTGCTGCCAGACATCAGCTGCCCCCCAGGCCAGGGGGAGGGAGTGGAGGCAGCAGGAGCTGGGTGGAGCTGGTCGGTGCCACGTCTTTGCCTCTGAGGCTGGAGTAGATGCGGCTGGTGGTGGGGAAGCTGCTAGGTCAAAGCAGAGCACAGAAGAGCAGCTGTCTCCAACATTTAAGAATAAATCTTGGAGTGTGCCTTTCCTCCACGCTTGCTGTGTATGAAGCCTTGATGCTACTGCTCCAGCATCGCTGTGGTGGTGAAAACCCCTTCCATGAACCTTGCCAGTCAGTGAAGATGGGGCTTCATGTGTTTAGCACCCAGGGACTTGCAGTGAACTAATTCTGGGGGCTTTGCATCAGCCACACGCTGCAACCAGCCACTGGTATAAGACAAAACCCTACTTGCCCCTGACTACACCTGTTGAACATCACAACTCCAAAGGAGTTGCCCACAGGTGTAAAGTCAGTGCTAAGTTGGTAGAGACTCAGACCCTGCAGCTGTATTAATTCAAATTAATGTATAGAGTTCACCAGATCTAGTCACAGCTTCTGTTGCAGCAGCAATTTCCTCTTCCTCACACGTGTGGTTATTAGAGGTGTAAAGCACAGTTCAATTATAACATAAATTAAACTATCATTATTTATTGAGGGCAATGGGTGGTTAGCTAATACTGGAATTGGTTGGCACTTTCCTTGTTTACACTCAGAAAAAGCAGCTGCACATCATCAGGGGAGGTTTCTGCTGTTGGAGCTGGGAAAACTTGAGACTCGATGCATTTGTGCCCTGAGCTCAGGCCTGCAGGTGGGAGTGCTGGTGCTCTCTCTGTCTCACACCTCAAACAACATCCCTCAAGGCTCCAGAGCCAAGGACTGCCCCTCAGCAGGGACAGCTACAGCATCAAAAGCAAAGAGCTGACAGATGTTGGTTTGCCTTTGCCATGGTGCTCTCCTGGTGTCCATAGCTTTCCAGGAGAGACCTCTGTGAGCAGTAGTAGTTGCTGATGCTACTTGCACAGACTGTAAATATATTGCACCAAACATTTTGACATTTTTGCTGTTTCTGTCAAAACTTAGGCCCTGCCCTGCTCTCGTCCATGTGAGCAATCTGTGCACTCACACATGGTCACTTAAGAGGCTGCTGGTGTGGGTAATAGTTGCAGGGCCAGATCCAAGCCTTAAAGATTGTGAAATATCCCCATCAATGAGTTTATAACAAAACCCATTGTTTTATACATGTATTTATATGTATATCTTTGTTTAATGCAGCTGGGGTATCCTCTTCTTAGGCAAGCATCATTTACCTTACCTATTTATATGAAATGATTGCAAAGAAGTTAAAACATCTAAGAGCTTTTAAAGCCTTAGAGGGATTTATAATTATAAGCTCCTTGACAGTTAAAATCTACCTAAGTATGTCCATTGCTGCTGAATGTAACTTTTAATAAAGTGTGTCATTTTATATATGTCTGTCTCCCTTATTTTTGGTGCTGAAGTGTGGGGAAATGTGTGTTCTGAATTGAGGACTGCTGGGAAACCCAGGCTGGTGGTCTTGGATGGGGGACCAGGCCATGGGGGTGCATTCCCTTTCTTCAGATGGCACCACGACAGTCCTGAATGGAAATGGATGGAGGCTGCACCCAGTAATAAAACAAGGATTTCTTTTATTTCAGGCGCAAATTGTTCTGTTCAGGGTGATGGGTTGGATTGCCCTTTTTTGCATTTTTTTCCCATGTTTTCAGTGTAACTCTTTCAAGCAGTGCATTGAGAGACTGAGGGCTTTCCCCTCTCTTCTAGGTGAAAGGGTTGAGGAAGGCAAACAGCCTAAAATCACTGTCTCTCTCAACTGAGACAACTCAGGCTGAGGAATTCTGTGGTCTTGTGAAAAAAAGAAAGCGCCCTAGAAACCTGTGCCAGGTAAACTACAACACAGAAGTGCTTTTCTTCTTTTTTCCCCAGCTGTGTTTATTACAAAAAGTCCGTATTTGTGAGGATGAGAATGAGGCCTCTTCTTAGTGAGAAAAAGCCTGCTAATTAATTAATAAGAAAAATCCTATTAAATAGAGTGTGCTGTTTCTCCTGTGCACTTGTTATACCAACTTGCCGTGGCTTTGAGTAGAATTAACTTTTCTCTGATATGAGTTTAGGGTTAAATAGAAAGGAGCTTGTTTGCTATAGGTTAATTAGATGGTGCTGCAAAAAGGATATCCTAAGAGGAAAGGGGGTTTCGTGCAGTGAGCTTTCAACCTAAGATTACACTCATATGTAAAAACAAAAAGCCCCCAAACCAGCATTAAGCTCCTAAGCCCAAATGGGAGCGGTTTTGCAAAAAAGTGCCAAGGCTCTTCTTGTTCAACATGTTTTCCCCAAAGGTACACTTTAATTCAAGAGGCATTTCAGGGAGGAAACATCTCCCTGGGCACTGTCTGTGCAGACGTCAGCGGGCTCACGGGGTGGCCTGCGAGTGAAGTCAGCTCCTCCATTGCCACTGCTGTGACAAAGGCATCTGTAGACAAGGATGTTGCCTTTGGAAGGGGCATCCTTCGGGTTTTTTTTGGGGGGGAAGGTGGCCAAGTTTATTTTTAAGGGGAGAAAACTCGCTGCTGTCCCAGGATGCCCGCAGGAGGGATGGCAGCGTGACTCTCATTTCAGGTGCCCATATTTGGCTGAACGCCCCATATTTGCACCAAAATCCCTCACAATTACTCAAAAGAAACCTGGAGCTGTTGGGATTTTAAATGTGCAGCAGTGTATTGCTATCATCAGCTCACACTTGCCCGCTCTATTTATATGCTGCACTTTTTTAGTCCAAACTGCAAAAAGCTACAAAACAAATAGCCTTTATAACTCTGCTATTTCAACGTGTTTCTCTTGCTGTAACAGCCAACACTTACCCTTTTTTTTTTGTACACTAGGTTTCTTGCTCTGTGACACCCATCTCCATGTCTCCACCTTCATGTGCTGCCACTCAGGTGAGGTGAGACCTGGGCATGTCCAGAACCACCTGAGAAGCCAAATCAATAAGCTGATTGTGAAGGAGCATGGTCAAACTGGCAGTTTCTCATCCTTATGACTTAATAACTGTAGATCATCAACATCCAATATCTGACTTGCTACAAGCAGGAGGTTTTTCTTACAGCCCTTCTTACGGGAAATTATTGCACAATCTTCACCCCCCTTGGCTGGAGTTTGAAGCCATCTATAGCCTGTTAAACTGACTGCGGGGATGGCAAGGCTGATACGCAGAGATGAATGTCTTTTCTTCCAAATTTTAACTGAATCTGCTGGAATAAAACTGTGCCCTGGTGGTGGGAGCCAGCTGACATCCACTGGCTGAGCCCCAGCCCTGTGGTGGCTTGCGGTGGACAAGGGCACTGTCACAGCCACCCCGTTGCCTTGGGAAGAAGGGACCAGGCGTGCTGCCATGGCCAGCAGCAGGGAGCAGCCATGTGGCCTTTACCAAGGCAATACATGCCCATGTGCAAGGCTGTGGGGTCAGCCGAGCCATTGCTTTGCATGGGGCCTGTCAGCCTCCCGTTCCAAACCCTGCAATTCCATCCGAATGGCAGGAGCCCTGTGGGGATCCAGTTACAGCCCAAAGGCTCCGATTCCCTTCATAAAATACTCCCTTCTGGCCCCCAGAGCCTCCACTGTGCTCTGTAGGCTTTGTTCCCAATAAGGCTGCCTCGAAAACCATGGGCTCTGGCACCTCATCATCTTTTCTTGTAGTGGCCTTCAGCTGGGATACGTCAACCTGAATTCCACAACCATCCCCTGGGAGCACTTGCCCCTTTACCAAAGGGTATGTTCCCTTGCTCTTCTCTGTTGTTCTGAACTCAGGCACTGTTTGTAGAGACCCACAGTTGTGTCCAGCAGAGCACAGGGTAACTTCGGAACGGGGCTTGAAAAAAATCCCTTTCCAGTCCTGAGTTGGTGCTGGATGACAGGAGCTGGCTCAGGGTTTGTACCACTTTTTTTCCAAGCCAGCTTTTGCTGGCTCTGAGGTTGGTTCTGGCCCATTGGTGGCCCACCAGGGAGCTGGAACTGCAGCTTTAACTGGCACGAGGGTTTTCACCCTAATTTGATAAAGCCTCCAAAAACCCCTCCCTGTGTTTCTGCTTTAGGAGCCGAGGGTGTTCGTGTGACGTGTGACCGTGTGTGGTTTGCACGCACGCAACTCAATCCGAGGGTATTTGGGAATACTGGCTTGCAGGAATACGGGCGGCTTGGCTGCGGCCCTAAACAAGCAGAGCTGGTGTGAGCGCCGCTGTCCCACGTGAAATGCAGATTTTTCTGCCCGTGGAAAGGACTTTGCTGCTGAAAAAGAGGAGTCAAGAGAGGAGAGTTTGGTCCCTGGAGCTGTCATGCTCTTCCCACGCAAGCGTAAACGTCTGCTTAGGTCCCGAGGATCCTCAGCTGGGAGGATGCTGGCGGGGTATCGTGCACCTACATGTTACAGACACAAGTTACTGTGCAGAAAAAGAAAGGGGAGGAAGGAAGGAAATTTCAAGGGAAAGTCACAAATGTTGTCAGAGATGATGATTTTACTGGTGGGGTTTATTAAAAGTTTTAAACTTTGAGTTATTGTGAAGAGTTAGCGTTAGCAGAAGTTGGCTGTCTGCATCTTTGTCAATCTTGGATGTCTTTTCAGAAGAGAGGATTTAGCAGGAAGCTGCTGGTCCAATGAAAAGTCTATTGCTCAGGGTCCTTGGTCTGTGAAATCTGGGTTTTTTGCAACTCTGTCCACAGCACCTCACTTGGGATGAGTGCTCTTTTACATGGCTAGCACAGATCTAAATAAATACAGAAATATAAACCGAGCTGGAAATTTACTGAGTACAAGCTGTCTTGCAAAATTGCCTGTGTTTCCTGGCTCTGGATGGGATGGAAATACCACAAAACTAGCTTCTCTCATAGTAATGTGATACTTCTGCTTCCGGGCTCAGCTGAAAGCAGGAGGTGGAAGCGTGTTCAAGAGAGGGAAAAGAAGAGCAAGAGCAAATTACAGTCAAGCTCATTTCTAATATGACAAAATCAAACTATTAATGAAAATGATCGAGGTGGCCACTGAAATCATCTACTCAAACATTTTGTACAGTGCAGGCTGTAGAGTTTTATCCATCTGCTTCTCTGTAAGCTGTGGCATCGAGATGGAAAAGTCTGGCTTGGAAGTCTTCATGGATACCCACAGCAATAATGCCCATGGTGTGAGCAACCACATCTTTGGGAGGAGATGGCTGGGAATTTAGGACACTGCACAGCTCCTCTGCCCTGCTCCAACCTCCAGCACAGCACTTCACCTTCCTTGGGGTGAAACAGGGACATGAACCAACCTGCCTTTGTCACTGCAACCCTCTCAAAAGAGAGGAGGGAAGGTCTGTGTCCTCAGCACTGCCCGTGTCCTGCGTGTCCCCTCCTGCCCTTGCCAGCAAAGGTCCTGTTAAAAGCATCTTCTGAGAACTGATAGAGACCACACATGTCCTTTCAGTCAGGCCAGCAAATAACCTTCAGCTAAGTCTGCCCAGGGCTGTTTTGGATCTGGTGATCTGCATTTAGAAATAGTCTCGGTATTTTTAAATGTCGCCTGAAGCCATTTGGTCCCCTCTTCATTTTATGTTTCAATTGTCATTTATAACTTATTATACAAGCTATTCAAAAGCCAGGCAGATGTTGGAGGGGAAGCGAGTGAATCCTGAGCTGCAACACACTGAAATCCCTGAAAGTCTTGCCCTGGCTTTCAAAGGGCACTGAGGGACCCAAAGGGCTGCAGCTCTGCAGGATCCTGGCTCTGGGACACACCCTTGACTTGTGCGGGGCAGCTCTCACAGCCTGGGCACAAGGAGGTCAGCTGATGTGCTCAGGTCACCGGTGCATGAGTAAATGACTCATCCCAGATTTTCCTGGCTCCTAAACCTTTGCTCAGACTGCAAGGCTGCTTAATGACTTAGCAGGGCTCTGAGGAAGAAAGCTATAAATTGCAAACACGCTAGGGCTGGATGACTGGCAAGGGGGTTTTCCACGTGCCATTTATGAATCTGGGAGTTACTGGCAGCTTGGGGAAAGCGAGTTGTTTGATGAAGAAATGGCTTCAATTAAAACAAAAAATAAATTCATTTGCTTTCCCCCCTGCAACGTGGTAAAATCTTTCCACCTCCACCTTTCGTGCCTGACTCCCTGCAGGGCCCTGTGCTGTGACCCTGAAGGTGAGTCACCTCTTGCTGGAACTAGGACTAGTTTGTACTGTCTCAGCTCAAACCATCCCAGGTCACAAAGCCATTGCCCAAGGAGGCCAAAGGGTCCCTGCTGCACCTCAAGGCTGAGAGTGACATCTTACAGGAGGACAGATGTCCCACATCAGGCTCAAACACCACTGCACACCCCTCAGTAGCACACCAGTGGTGGGAGGGTGGCCGTATATCAACCAGTGCTGTGGGATGGCTTAAACCCCAGCAAGAGTCCTCACCGTTTGGGAATGATGGTTAAACAAGCTACCCTGTGCTGGGAAATGTGCAGTTGCTGTTTGGTGACATCTCAGCTTATTCTGGTGGCATCCTGATGCTGGCAACCATCTGAAACACAGAAGTATTTCCTTGTTGGAAATACCTCTTGGTTTCCTCTTGCTGGTTGTGCAGGACTCAGAAAGCAGCCACGGGAAGTGGCAAAAGGGCTGCAAATTCCTCCAGCCGGGCTGCTCTGGCTTCTGAGCATCCTCACAGCATGGGGAGTTACTACCACATTACTCTATTTTTATAATAATCTATTATATTTCAAAAGTATGAAATAAAACGGGGCACTGAACATCAAGCTGTCTGAAGAAGGAGATATATATATGTATATATATATATTATCCTTTTATTTAGGAAATCCCTGGACATCAGTGGGCAGACTGAGGGAGTCAGATGCCACAGAGAGAAAACAAGAGAAAGGGGCCAGATCCAGGCCCCCTCTCAGCCCTCTAACAAGCAGTCCAGGACAGCTGGCACTAATTGGCACTTTCCTTGGCGGCGGATGAAGTGTGGAGGAGACAATGGGGCCTGGGCTGGTCTCTCGTGCCTGGAGGTGATCCCCAGCACTGAGAGCACAGCAAGGGGAAGCCACAGTGACTGCTCCTCTCAGAGAAGAAAAGGCTTTTGGAGCATAAGTCCACATCCATCGGGTGCGTGCCCGGCAGCAGCAGCCACCATGGCATGCCCCCCAGGACATGTGGAGGGAAAGCAGGGCGGGGAGCACGTGGTGCTGCTGACCACTGAGCACCAGTGGTGGGGGCTTGGTAAAGCTGGTGGTCACGTTGACTGGTCATGGGCAGCTGGTCAAATCCATGAGCCCCACAGAAACCCTCAGCATCAGGCTCTCTGCAGTGTCCCATGTTGGAAACTCACAGCAGGAGGGTAAGGGGCTTATGAAAAGCTGTTGCTCTCTGCAGTCATGCAGAGCTGGAAAGAAATTCAAGTGTGAAGCCGGGACACCTGGAACACGAACAGGCTGCTAGAAAGAGCAAGAAATGTCTTCATAACAGAACATAACTTGGCAAGGAGAGATAAAGGAAAAATAACTTTTTTTTTTTTTTTTTTTAAGGAATAAAATTATCATGTAATTTCTGGATTGCATTATAGCAGGGGTTGTTGTGTGTATGAGCAGTAATTCCATCAGTACAACTTTTTTTGGTGGTAAGTTATATTCATTTATGAGACATATATTGGCAGCTCAGAGGCACCGTTTCCTTTTGAATTTTTGTGAGCAAATTCAAATGGGGTGAAAAAACCCCATCCCCACTTTCCAGTAAGTTCACCCTGGTCAAAAGTGGCCTGAGCTTAAGCTGCCCTGAGGATCCAAGTCGCTGCCCCGTCCCAGCAGCGTGACGTCTGAACCCCTGTGTTTGGGGTTACCACCCGGGTTCTCTGAAACTAAAGATATTTTTTTAATTATTTCACGAAACGCAAGCCAAGTAAATGCGATGATATTCCTCTTGTTTGTCCCTTGGAGCTGGAACGCAGAGTTTAGGCTTTGGTCCCTTTTCTCTGCCTTCAGTACAAACAGGAGGAGCAGCTGAAGGACTTGGAAGCCGCAGGGATGAAGAGGAGCTCTTGGGCAGTAACTAGAGCTGAGCCGGGGGAAAACAGCTGCAAGCTGGACACCGGCAGACGTGTCCAGTGCTGTCCTCAGGGAGCGATGGGGAGGGCTGCTCCTTCACCTCAGGAGGTGTCAGCCCTGCCGGGGCCGGGGATTTGTGTCCCTCCAGCACAGCCCGGCGTGGCTGCGCTCTTCTGCCACAGCTGCACAAAGTGTCCTCCCTGCCGAACGGGAGCTGGGGGGGAGAAGAGGTGCTGGGCAGGCTAATGAGCTAATGAGCTAATAGCATGCAAATGCGTGTTTGTGCTGGAGTTTCCACACATGGCTCCAGCTGTCTGGCAGTGCCCAGCCCACAGAGAGGTAGAATCATAGAATAGTTTGGGTTGAAACGGACCATTAATGGTCATCCAGTTCAACCCCCCTGCAATGAGCAGGGACGTCTTCAACTAGATCAGGCTGCTCAGAGTCCCTTCCATCCTGGCCTTGCATGTTTCCAGGGATGGGGCAGCCACAGCTTCTCTGTGCAGTCTCTTCCTGCGTTTTACCACCCTCACTGTGAAATACTTCTTCCTTATATCTAATCTAAATTGATCCTCTTTTAGTTTAAAACCATTACCCCTTGTCCTATCACAACAGGCCCTGCTAAAATGTTGGTCCCCTTTAAGTACTGAAAAGCAGCAGTGAGGTTTTGCCAGATCCTTCCCTTCTCCAGGCTGGACAATCCCAGCTCTGCCAGCCTTTCCTCCCAGCAGAGCTGCTCCATCCCTCTGATCCCCTTGGTGTCCCTGCTCTGGCCTCGCTCCCCCAGCTCCCTGTGCTTGCTGTGCTGGGACCCCCGGGCTGGGGGCAGCTCTGCAGGGGGGTCTGCCCAGAGCAGAGGGGGCAGAGGGGCAGAATCCCCCCCTGCCCTGCTGCCCACGCTGCTCTGGGTGCAGCCCAGGGCACGGGGGGTTTCTGGGCTGCAAACACACATTGCTGGCTCATCCAGCTCCACAAGGTGATGTCCAGCCTGCATTGATTTTCCCAGGGCTAACAGCCACTTGCATGCCCCTTTGCACCTCCCTCTGCAGAGAGGACACAGGATGTTTGGGCAATTGCATGGCTGGTGCTTGATGTGTCCCTCCAGGGGTGCAGCCCGGGACCAGCACAGCCCAGCAGCAGGATCTGCACTCAGCTTTATGGCACAGCTCCAAAGCCTACATTGAACTCTCCCTTCCACCTCTCTGTACCAGCCTTGGCATCCCTGGAGATTTTCCTGTAATAATCCTGTCTATGCCATTGACTTATACAATAGTAATTGAGCTTCAAATTTAATTACAGTATGGGAACGAGCTGTCACTTGATTCAAGACACTTCCTTAACTATTTATTGAAATAAATAGTCTTACCTAACTTTGCAATTTTAAATGAAAACACTAGACATTGGGAACTCTTTTATGGCTGTGTTTATATCCATCCTGTCAGGTGCAGCACTTCAATAAAATACCAAGCCCTGGTTTCCAAAATGCTCCCAGACATTCTTCTTTCCCTAAACCTCCCTCAGTGGTAGCTCAGTGAGAATTTCCCATCATATCCAAAGCCAAGAAAAATAGCAATGCCTCAGCACCTATGAAGACTCAAGTGCTTTAAGCAGGTTTGTATCATATGGGAATGTCAAGGCGAGGGATGCAGGTTGGAGAAACACTCATGGTTGTTTTATCCCATGATTAAAAGGAGCCAAGATAGGTAGAAGAGCATGTGTTCTTGGACATCACCTTCCCCAGGGGCCATCCAGGTGTGGTGACCCCCGTGGCCCTGAGGAAAACTGAGGCATCCCAACCCCGTGTGTCCCAGGGCTGGGAGTGGGACCTGCATCCCCAGGGGCTCTGGGGCTCCTGGCAGGTGTCAGGGTTGGTGGGAACAAGGTGCCTCCACTTCTTGGAGAGGATGGACCAACGGGAGCAACAGGGTTCTGATGGGGCACTTCTGGGAAGCATGATTTTTGTGCAGCCTCTTTCCTTTAGTGATAAGGCTCTCAAATTACCCTTCCACAGCTGCAGAATGTTCACAATCACTGCCTAAGGGAGAGAAAACAAACTGCTCAGCACCACTTTGGTCTGAATACTCTCATCTCACAACCAGTTTTATGTCCAAATGAAAGCGAGTGTTCTCCAAAAACAGATTGGCAGTTGTTTGGGACGTTGCAGACTCTCTCTGATCCCTCATTTCAAGTCCTTCCCAATTCCCACCCAGCTGAACTTGCTGCCAGGTTGGCCTCTCCCACTGAGACCAGGGGACACTGGGCAGGAGGGACTTGCTGTACCCACAGGGTCATAAGTCTCTAATTGGGCAAGAGTCCCTAATTAAAGGGTTGATCAGGTGAGGCAGGGGGCTTTGACAGGGATGTTTGGATCTTCCATATAGCCACTGTGTCCACAAGGTCTGCCCCAGGAAGCACAAAGGTTGAAGATGCTCTGAGGGTCAGCCCGTAGTTAAGGAAACTTGGCTGCTTCTCCAAAAAATGCTGAGCAGCATCATCTGTACCAGAATTACTTGCGTGGAATTCCTCTCTGTGACTATACAGTAATAAGCAATTCATTCCCTCCAGCCTTTACACTTTCCCTCCCTAATGGTCAATGTCTCAGGCATTTAGTTTTAGGATAATAGTTTTCAGAGAGCAATTCTTCCCTGCTGTGACTTGATGCCTATCTCCATGACTACACACCTGAAATCCATCCTTTTCCAGGCCTGCTGCAAACCCAAAAAGTGTGTGAGCCAAAGGCTGGTACCCAAACGCACCTGGACCTGCAGAAAGTCGAGCTCCAGGTCCAAAACACAAAGGTGGTTCTTACCTGCCAGGAGACTGAGCTCCCTGAGACCACCTCAGACGCTGGGGAAACTTGAGCTTCTGCCAAAATTCATAACTGAGGCCCATTTCTACTTTTCTCAGGTTGTTTCCTACCAGAAATTATGAATAGACACATCCATTTCAAGGCTGATGCTTATTTTATAATGCCAGTCCAGTCGTGGGCGAATCACACAGCTTTGCTGATGCCATCTCACACCACTTCCAGGTATATGAGATGTAGGTGTGTCAGAGAGAGACAAGTTTTCTTGCTGATACCTGAGCCTAAAGCACAGTACATTTCAGCTCTCTTTCTTACATCTCAGTGAATTTCATTGTCAAAATGGAACTGTGGGAGTCCCGGTTCCTGGCTGTCACACTAAATGTGAGCAAAGCCACATCCATCCAGGGGTGACCATGTGGTGCTGCCTCCTCCTCCTCCAAACTCAAACATGACCTCAGATCCCAGTTTTTCTCCTGCTGTCCTCTTTGTTGGCTTCTTTTGGGCCTGGGTAAGGGTTTGAACAATTGTTCCAAGCAATCAAGCATTTTTAAGCTGTGTGCAGACAAAGTTTTCCTGCCACATACACAAGCCAAGGCAAAGAGACAAACTTTATGAAGGAGAACCAGGATAGTTTCTGTCCCATTAAGGGAATTTATGAGAACTCAATACAGTTTTAGGAAAAAAAAAAGTGTTTACTTAGATGATGGACGTCTGTTGAATATTAATATTTTCTGGGTATATTGCAGGCTTTCTTTAAGAAAGCCTAAATTATTCAGGAGCATTTGCATGCTGAGATACAGCAAATTCACAGGCAGTACAAATCAGACTTTTGCATCTTATGAAGGGAAACCGAGTGCCAAATTCAGCTTCTTAATACTTTATTGGCCATCTCCTGCTAAGTAAAATAATTAAGCTGCTCATTAAGATACAACATACATCACCCTGAAACAAAGGCCACTTTAATCCCTGTACGTGGCACCGGCAGAACAGCTGTGAGGTGCCACAAATCCGAATTTTCGACGGGCTGTTCTTTCCACCCTGTGTGACAGGAGGGCACTGACGGGGATGAGCAGCACTGGGGAGGTGACAGCCTGTGATGGATGGCGTGAGGTGGAGGGGAGGTTGCTGGTGGCCCAGGGGTTGTCCCTTGCTTTGTCACGGGGCAGGAAGGTCGTCCCCCCCACCCTGCTCCCCTCACTGCCATCCCGGCACTCACAGAGGAAGCACCAGCCTTATTTATGTAACAGCTGCTGTTTTTAGGTGCTGTCACTCACACGTTTGCTGGAAAACATGGTACTTGAAGAGCTGCTACGCTAGTACAGCATACGCCGGAGGCAAAACTATATATATGTTTAAAAAAAAAAAATCCTTGTTAAAAAAAAAAAAACAAAACCAACAAAAAAAAAGAATTAGAGCAGGATTATCACAGTGTGCCAGCCTCCCATCCGCAGCCCAGCCAGTGCAGCACCTCACCAGGGCCACCTTTTTAGAAATGCTCCTTCAGTTTAAAGCCTTTGCCTTGAAGCTGGAATTGATTTTGCTTAATTTCTCCAGTCAAGAGGTAGGAGGTGTTCTCAGGTGATCCAAATTTCTGCTTTTGTTAGCATCTGCGGGCTGGGCGGGGTGTGAGGTGGTGTCAGTGATCTGGTGTGGAGAAAGGAGCCAGGAACTCAGCAGTCAGGCAAAAGCAGCCCCTGTCAGGCTGGGGCTGGGACTTCTTCTGCTGTCCTCAACCTACCTCGGGGTCACTGGTTTGTCCTCATGTCCAGCTCAGGGGGAAAAACACTGTCAGGTTTAAAGGCACAAGTTTTAAAAGTGTGCAATGCAGACTGAAACCCAGCAGTGCCAGTTCTGAGTGGAGGTATCCACAATGATTTCCATCAAAAGTCCTGTTTGTGGAGTTATAAACTGTAATACAAAACCAGAGCTGCTGCTGGAAAACGTCCCCTTGGAGTGTGGCCTCCATGGATCTGAAGTCTTTCAGTGGTGCTGATTTCATCATCGGAGCTCATCCATCAGATTTCCATTGCTGGTTCTCAAAAGCACATCTCTGCTATATTTTTAAGGTTTTTTTAAAGACAACATATATATATATATATATATTTCCCCCACCCTCAAGATTATAGAATGTGTGTAGACACATGGAATGGAATGGAATGGAATGGAATGGAATGCTTGCTGGAGTCAGTGGAAACCTGGCAACTGGCTGCAGTGGACTTTGTGTTTGGTGCTCATACTAAACTGTCCTACATGTCCTAACTAGCACTCATGCACCCTGACATTTCATTTCCCTTCCCCATCCATCTCACACGTTTAATACACATCCATGAGCAGCTGAATGTGGAAGAAGGGAGAAGCCTGAGAGAAATTAGGCTAGTTGATTGAATAGGGTAGAACAGAGCAGAACAAAACGCTAAGAGAATATTTCAGCTGGAAGGAACTCAGAGTGATCATGCAGTCCAACTGCCTGAGCACTTCAGGGCTGGCCAGAGGTTAAGGGTGTGTTGTTAAGGTCATTGTCCAAATGGCTCTGAAACACTGACAGGCTCCAGGCATCAGTCACCCCTCTAGAAAGCCTGTTCTGGTGGCTGGCCATCTTCTCAGTAAAGAAATGTTTCCTAATGTCCAGTCTAAACCTCCCCTGGCACAGCTTTGAACCATTCCCACGGGTCCTGCCACTGGATACCAGGGAGAAGAGCTCACCAAAACCTCTTTGCAGAGGAGAAGATGATAGATGGATGCTTGGTGGTCTCCTGTGTACGTGGGTGATGCCACATTTTCTCTCAGCTTTGCCAGTCTCAGGTCTCTGCGTTGCAGAGTTGTGAGAGGAGAGAAAAGGTAAAATAGATGGACAAGACGTCAAGAATCTGCCATGTGCCCCATCACCTGCCTGGACCAGAGAGCTAGGAAGGAATTCAGGGCTGGTCCTGCCTAATGAACCACTTCAGCTGTTGCATGGAGCATCCAAGAAGCCATTGCCGTGGCCCCAAACCTCTCCTATATGCTTCAGTCCTTCCTCAGCACGCCTGGCCGTGTAGCTCAGCCCGTGTAGATCAGAGTGTCCCCTCTGAAACCAGTGCAGTGACCTGCAGCAGCTGTGAGTTTGACACAGCACTGTCGTGCAGCTCCCCCAGCTGTGTTTGATTCACATCTGGACCTGCCTGGAAGCTCACGTCAAAGGAAGGCAGGGGTAGAAGCGGCGCAGGAGGGACGGCTTGGAAAATGCCCTCTGCTGGAGGGAGCCAAGCCCCACGGAAGGCTGTTTGCTGGGAGGTGAGTCGGGCACTGATTTTGACCCTCTTCCCTTGCCCTGGTGGTGCCAAGCTTCCTGCAGCTACTGATTATGGTGATTACAGTGTTTCTGGTGTGTATGTGTTTGTGCACACGTGTGCAGTGGTTTCTCGCTGAACCCGCTTCAGTTGGACACTGCCAGATGGTACAAAAGCTTACCGGAATTACATTTTCAAATAAACCACAGGCTTGGATGAGCTAATGTTGTTCCACATAAAAAGCCACAAAATTCAACAAAGTGATGTTGTTTCCAGACGAGAACATGTCAAGCGAGAGAACCATCCGGTCGGCCCTGAAAGAGCCACACACTCCCCCTCTCCTGCCTTTAGGAGCTGTTTATGTACGCACGCCAGGCACACGGCGCTGCAGCGTGGGTTAAACACCTCCCCACAGCTGATGTCTGTGGAGCAGAGCCTTGGCAGAAGTGCTGCAGGAGCCACATCTGCTTGTAAGCCTTCCTGTTTTATTTTAACCACTCCCGAAGGGCTGGTGGCCCCGAAGGAACTCTTCCTCTGCAAAGGCAGGTACACCACCACTGCTGGGGGACGTGGCTCCAGGGAGACATCCTCACCGTCATCACTGGGGTAAGGGAGGTGACCTGCTCACCTCTCACAGCCCAGACGCTTGGGGGCATTCTGGGAACCAAACTGGGACCAGTTGCTCATTTTATATGTAGCTCTCTGCTGTCACAGCTTTGCCAGAAATGATTGCTCCAGGTGGAACAAGAATGAGCCATTTGGACACCAAGGGATAAAGCGGCAAAAGGACTTTCAGCATTGCAGTGGTTCCTGCTCTGCTACTTCCAAAGGCACAGCCCCAGAGGTCTTCAGTACCTGTGGGGTGGGAGCCATAAAGCCATCAGCAACAGAGGCTGAGCAGGGCGAGGATGCAACTCAGCCACCAGAAGAGAGCCCTGCCCAAAGATTCACCTCTCCCTGCACCACCCTCTCCTCGAGCTGCCTGGCAGAACGTGGGTATGTAACTTCTCCCGTGCATTCAGCCCCAGACAGCCCTGCGCTGGCATAAAGAGCGCTGTGAGTAAATAACAAACTGGCTAAAGCCTTCTCTCCCCGGGGAAAGCCACCGCCTGTCTGTGGCCAAGGGATTAGGTCCTGGCCTGGCTGAGGATGTGCAGCAGGGAAAGTGAACGCAGCACTGGGGTCCAGCAGCCACAGCTCAGCCTCCCACAGCACTCTGGCAGAGGGCTACGTCTGCAGGAGGGCTCCAGCACTGCGGTGGTGGCACTTGCAGCTCCTCAGCTGCAGGACAGAAAAGCACAGCACTGAGAGGGGCCAGTTCTCCAGCCAGGGAGAGGCCACTGCCCAGGGGAGACTCACTGGTGGTGGTGGTGGCACTGCAAGGAACACTTAGAGCCACATTGACTGCAGCAAGAACTTGGTTTCCATTTTAAAATGCGTCTTGCTATTGATGGCCTGTTGAGTCAGCGCCGACTTGGGCTGATGGACCTTGCACCAGACCTCCCTGCCTTGGGCTGAGGGTCTCTTACTCTGGCTGCTTTTCGTGCCTATTTTCAGCTGTTGCCATGCTGCCTATTTATTTCAGCCTGCTGTTTCCAGGGACATGGCCTTCCTGATCCTGAGGAAGCATCCAAACGCCAGCAGAGAGAGCAAAGACATGCAGCTAAGACTTCTTTTTTTTTCCTCCTTAAACTCTCAAGCCTGCAGGATAGATTTTGTTTCAATTGCATCTTTATAAATAACTTTCTATTTCGCACTCACCCGTTCATTTTCTGCCCTAGTTAGAATCAATATCACTGATAATTATCTGTCAGAGCATTTATACATCACTGAAAGGTGACTAATAAGGAAAAGTCTTTTTATATATATGTTATTTTTTTCAGACCACTTTAAGTGAATTAACCAACAACGAGAGATGGCAGATTGATGGAGACTAGGT
This sequence comes from Margarornis squamiger, assembly GCA_035222235.1. NCBI lineage: Eukaryota > Metazoa > Chordata > Aves > Passeriformes > Furnariidae > Margarornis > Margarornis squamiger. Next base: position 57,802,993 of record JAWWTY010000037.1, read on the forward strand.
ACTAATTTTTACCCATGCATAAATGCATTCTTGCAAGGAAAAGCAATCAGAGTCTTCCTGGCAGCTCTGACAGCCCCAGCAGAAGGGTCACCCTGTGGGACTGTGGCCTCTCTTCCAGAGCCATCCTGCCTGATGCACATCTGTGATGCTCCAAGGTGGCTGCCACATCCCTGGATGCTCCTTGGATGCCTGCACATGCTCCTTCACCAGCCCTGCTCACAGCAACCTGCCCCTCCAAGAGTCTTCTTCTTCCTCTTCCCTCCTCTTCCTCCACCCAGCCTGAGTATTTTCCTATCTCACCATCATATTTGACACCTAATCTATGTTTGGAAAGTTCACTTTGCCAGTCAAAGGGACTGTCGCTGAACCTGCTGCTAGAAGGACGAATGAATACCTGAGGTCAAAATGTATGTTTTAGGGGTGAGCTGTCCTGGCTCTCCTTTTATTTCTTCCACCCTCCTCTTTTGCTGGTGTAAAATGACCTTGTGAGCGTCTTCTTACCTGGAAGCACCCAACTTATTCCTTGTTTGTACAACACCAAGTGCTCTGGAGCCACTATTCATGGTAGGGATGCTGTCTTTTGTGAGCTATAGACACCTCAAATTTTGTCACACACAAAACCCTGGCTAAGTCTTTTTGCCGAAGCTTTTTCAAACAGCTCCGTGTGGCTGCTCAAGGAGGAGAATGAGCCAAGATGCCCAGCTTGTTTTGGAGGTTGAAGAGCAGCAGCTAATGGACAGCACCACACAGCAGCCCTCTCCTTGCTTACCCAGAGGGCAAAGCTGAGTTTCTGGATATCCCCTGCTCTGCTTTGCCACATGGCCCTGCCCCAGGATGCTCAGGACAAGGTTTTTGTGCCAGCCTGGAGCAGGAGCTGGGTCTCTATTTGCTCCATGCCTGGTTTGCTGCACAGCCCTGGTGGCAGCTGGTTACATCAAACAAGCTGCAGGTCACTCATGTCCTCTGTCATCCTTTGTGTGGAGCCCAAGTGGAGAGGTGGCATGATAGTCACGGATAAATATGTTCATCTACAAGAACTTCTCCCATTCCCTTCTTTGCAGAGTTACTGGAACCTTGTCCAACCAAACTACAACATTTTTTTAAAGCAGAGGCAGTAATTTAAAAAATTGGTGTAAATCAGAAATGCTGCCCTGAACCCAGAGGGTTTACTCCACATGATCCACACTCTTGTTTACAAACATGAAACCAAGGTCCCCAGCCAAAAGGTTTGTAGCTTAGGGAGGGAAATGGCTGGGAGCAGGAGCACAGAGGTGGCAAGGCTTTCTGGGACCATTCAGGAGGTCAGGAGCAGAGCCAGGTTTGTGTTTCCCAGACTCGTGCTCCACTATGAGCACACACAGCATGGTGCTGCCAGCTCCAAATGACCCAAATGACAGCTGGTGGTCCTGAGCTGTGACAGCCTGCTCAGGGTCTGCATCCCACCAAGGGCATTTGTCACGCCTGAGAGCTCGGTCCATGATGGGTAGAGTCATCCTCTCTATTTCCTCTCCAACTGGGGCTGGTTTTCCCACATGAGCTTCACCTCTTCTGGTGCTCTGGGCCACACAGGCCATTTGCTCTAATTGTAGGAGCAAATATTCATTATGGAAGCAAATAGCCATCAGCAGTGAATCTCCTAATCCCAGAGGATGACCTTCAGGTTCATTCTCAGGGAGGGTGGTCCTCCCATCAGCATCTAGTGGTGTGGCTGAGTGCCAAGGTGCTGCTTGTGGGAGCACATGGGGATTTGGGATGTAGGCTGTAGTGTGTTTTAGAGAAGAAGAGAAGGGAGAAGAAAAGCATTTCCACTTTTTTTTTTTTTTTTCACTTTTCCTGTAGATTTTTTGTTTTACTTGTTCTGGTTTCTGAAGATGGAGAAACAGAGCATGCGTGGCCCACAAAATCTGGGATAACCCCACCAGTTTCAAGCAGGAAAGGCCAGAAAACTGGGCTAAACATGCTCCTTGCAGATGACAAGGCCCTGCTCAGGCATTCACTGGAGCAGAAGGTGGGCTTGGGCTGCTTGTGGCTCCCAGGTTACTGATGCCCCACAGCACGGGACAGGTGCTTGTAGAGGCAGGAGGAGTGGAGGAGTCCCAAATTCCATACCCTGGAATGCAGAGCTTGGGGTTGTGCTGCCACAGCTTGCTCCGGAGGGGGCAGGTTTCCCCGAAGCCACAATTCCCCCTGCTTGCACAATGTCTCGGGGCTGTGTTTTTGCAGAGTCCTTGGCCCTTGGGGTGTTGCTTTACACAAGCACTTGTACCCTTGGGCAGACCCACAGGCTGCCCCCAGCCCCACGCTGCTCCAGGGGTGAGGAATGGGCCACTCCTGAGTGCCAGGGACACCAAAGGTCACTCTGGGTCAGCCGGTGGCAGATCTCATGATTTGAGGGGCTGATTCACTGCTCTTGGCTGTGCTTCTTCATCCAACACAGTGTGGGTGGTTTGGTTTGTTCCTTAACTCCCCTTTGGGGCACTGCCAGTGAGGGCATCCCCGGGAGGACAAGGACAGCCCGTGGTGACAGGGACTTGCAGCAGGATGACACATGAAGCCAGCAGTGTGTCCAGGTGTCCAAAAAGGCCAATGGCATCCTGGCCTGTATTAGGAATAGTGTGGTCAGCAGGACAAGGGAAGTGATCCTTCCCCTGTACTCAACGCTGGTGGGGCCACACCTTGAGTGCTGCGTTCAGTTCTGGGCCCCTCAGTTCAGGAAAGACATCGAGATGTTGGAATGGGTCCAGAGAAGGGCAATGAGGCTGGTGAAGGGACCTGAACACAAGTGCCATGAGGAGAGGCTGAGGGAGCTGGGGGTGTTCAGTCTGGAGAAGAGGGGGCTCAGGCATGACCTCATCACTCTCTACAAATAATTAAAAAGAGGTTCTACCAGGTGACAGTTGGTCTCTCCTGCCAGAAAACCAGCAGTAGGACCAGAGGGCACGGGCTTAAGCTCTGCCAGGGAGGTTTAGGTTAGATATTAGGAAGAAATTTTTGACCGAATAATCAGGCATTGGAATGGGCTGCCCAGAGAGGTGGTGGATTCACCATCCCTGCAGGTTTTTAAGATGAGACTGGATCAGTGCCATGATCTGGTAATCACAGAGGTTGGATCAAGGGTTGGACTTGATGATCTCAGAGGTCTCTTCCAACCCAGCTGATTCTATGATTCTATGAGTGCCCCTGGGAAGGCAAGCAGAATCCCTCCAGCCAGCTGGGGTGCCCAGGTGCAAGGTGATCTGCTGGGATGCAATCCTGGCATGGTACATTAGGGAAAAGCTCTGCCAGCAGCCCCCATCACCTTCCATGGCCTTTGGCTGACCCCAGTAAAAATAGCCCCTCTCCTCTGTGCTGTGCAGCAGGCAGGCAGGCACGCAGGCAGGCAGGAAGGCAGGCAGGCAGCTGCCTGCACCAGCTGGGCAGAGGGGCTCTCTTTTTCAGTTCATTGCGTGGCATCTATTTTAGCAAGGAGCTGCTCTCGAGAGGTTTTGCTCGTGGAAACACCTGCCCACTGCTGTGCTTGCCCCAGCCAGCCCCGGGCTCTGCAGGCAGCCAGTGCTCCCACACCATGCCCTTGTCTGGCAGAGCTTGTGCCTTCCCACAAAGCCCACAGTACTCAGTCACTAAATTAGTCATGCCTCAAAACTGGGTCTCCCTATGTCACTGCAGGGCCCTCTGCCTTCTCTGGGGGCATTTCAACCAAAACTTGTGAAAGGAGGTTTTGGGAAAAGGGGTTCACATCCTCCCCACAGCCTGTAAAATGAACAGCTCCAAACTGCGAGCCCCAGGGTGGGCTCATGCCTTGCTTCAGCTGTGTTAGAGCTTTTATAATGTAGGTCCAGACACCCCACAGAGGGGCCTCCAAAATTGAGCTGTGTTGTGAAGAGGGATAGCAGCACACCCTCCCAGCTGTGGAAGCAGCAAACATGCCATGGGGAAACTTGTTCTGGCTCGGGGAAAGTTATGTCCAGCCTCCTTTCTCCATTGCTCCTTTGAGCTCCAGCCCATGGCTCCACACAGCATCCCTTTTTCCAGAAAGAAATACTGATCCTGGGAATGAGGGGGCAGGCACTTCAGAGGGGTTCTGCACTGCAGAAGGGATCAGCCCTCCACATGGGTAGGGAAGGAGATCTGGGGGTTAAGGGTCCCTGATGCTTTCATTTTCAGAGTCGATCAGGAGTTCTGGCTGCCTTCATTTGGGGTTCACCTCAGGACAGCTTCGGCAGATTTGGCTTGCAGAGGCTTCAGAGTCCTGCTGCTCTGAAAGGTGAGGCCTTTGCAGGTTTTTCAGGTGGGGACAAAGAGAGAGGTTCAGCCCCTGCTAACAAACAGAGTCCAGGAAGGCAGCTGTGCCTGGTCCCTCGAGGCTCTCCCTGCTGCACTTGGCCTCATCCTCCTGCTGCCACCTCAGCAGCATCCCCTGGCACCGAGGGCTGTCATGGTCCACGAGCAGTGACAGAACAGTTTCTGTGTGGCACAGCTGTCCCCGTGTCCCCTGCGGGATGTGTTCAGGCCAGGGCTGGAATGGGTGGCGGTGGCATGAAACCCAGCCTGGGGAGGGCAGGGAACCAGCTAAGCACCCTGCAAGGAGACTTTAGTGTCTGACAGCTATAATCAGGTTTCTCCTCCTCCCACTCTCTTCTGGCATGAAATGCCTTTGGTGGGAAGAGCACAATGGGAAAGCAGAAGAAGACCCAGGATACTTCCCAGGGTGGGTCATTTTCTCATTACTTCTTCAACAAACTCTCCCAAATCCTCTCTCATGAGACCAGGACCCAGTTGGAGGCTGAAGGACATTAGCCATCCCTCTCATGGAGGCAGCAGCCTCCCCGTGGGTGGCAGGTCCTGCTTCTGATGTAACTTTCCCCCTGGAGAGCCAACTTTCCTCCTGGCACTGCCTGCCCAGGCACTGCCACAGCTCAGGGATGGCTCTGAGTCCCAGGGGTCTCAGTGGAGAGATTCTTTCCCAGTGCACCCACAGAGTGTCACAGAATATTCTGAGATGGAAGGGACCCACAAGGATCATCGAGTCCAGGTTTCTGGCCACCACCATCCCCACTCACGCATCACCACCCGATGTGCCACTCGTCCAAGGAACGATCACAGTAAGTGGTCTGTGCTCTTTTGCCTCTGAAAACAAAGCTGCAAAGGGATGGTGAAAAGCAGCAAGACAGAGGGAAGGAGTGCAGGGCTTCAGCTTGCCTCTCGCTGTCTCTCTGGCTGCTGGGTCGAGCTGTTTGCTCAGCCAGCCCTGGGATGGTGCAAACCAGCCCGGCTGCCAATTGACGTCAGAGGAGCGCTGGTGGTTTGTGTGAGCTGAGGGACTGCTTCTGCTCAAGGTGGGTTTCCAACACCACACAGAAATGTTCAAATCCCCCCACTTCCCCTCCCTCTGCTCCAGGAAACAAGTGCCTCATTTCATTCATTGGCCCGTTTGGTTATGGCACGAATCCCGCCCATATTTTGGCTACTTGGATGTTTGCTGAGGACCAAGCAACCCAGATAATATTAGCAAAGAGCAGGGCAGTGAAAAAAAGAGGGGGAAAATAGGGTGAAGCCAAGCTTAATCTCCTCTGCCTCAGTTTGGGCCACATGTTTGCAGACAGGACTAAAGCCACGTATTTTTTTTCTTCTCACATCGCCTGCAATGTTTTTGAGGCTCGTGAAAAAGCGAGATGCTGAGTTCCTGCCATCCTTCTTCTCTTCCTCTTCAAATCACTGCATATGAAATGTGTCTGGGCTAAGGGAGTTCATTTGAGCTGGGTGTGTTTCTTCAGCCACTTCATTGTGTGTTACTCTTATTAGCAACAACACCCCAGCTCTCTCTTGTCTCCATATGGATTTGACAGTGACAATGTCAGTACATTTTCCCTAAGCCCAGACCAGTGTATTTAACTGCAACGTATCTTTCCAAACCCAGAGTGATTCCTACGGGCTGTGCTCGGAGAAGTCAGTGCATTAACATCCATCAGCTTTGTGTCAGGCCTGTGCTCTTGAATCAGTCCTTATGTATTGCTGCCAATCTCTTCAAGATTGTCCAAAACAAACACGCTGCGGGTGAGATCAGTGCACTGACCATCACGTGAAAAGCTCTGTGATAACAACTGCCTGTGTGTTTGCTTTCACATGGCATTGACTCTTATTTCCCTGATTATTTTTAGTCTTTGAGGCTGTTCCTTGATCAGTCCACTTTCTCTAATAGCTAGTGTTGACTCTAGTGTGTTGCAGCAGGGCTAATCGTGCTTTCTATTAAGGATGGGAAATGTTGGTTAGCCCACAGCTAGGAGCAAGTGAGAATGTATTTCCTGCATGGGCTGATCCACCACTGAACTGAGTACAAAGTTTTCCATCCATTTTGGAGGCCTGGACTCAGTTCCTTACACAGCCACCAAAAGAAAAACCCCATCAAACTCCAAACCAGCCCAAATCAACACATTCCTTTTAGTGGAAAAGCCTTACAGGAAGATGTGTCATGCTTAGAGAAAGACAAATCAAAAAAATCTTGAATCTTCTGCTCTTCAACCTGCTTTTTTCCTCTGGGGGTGAGGATTTGTGACCCTGAAGATGTCCCAAGATAAGGAGTGGAGCCCCAGCTCGAGTGAATGGCATTTCCTTACTTGAGAGAGGACGTGAGGGAGAGAACACATCCCCAGCAGGATGACTTTAAAGAGTACACAAGATTTTTGAAGCTGTTTGGAAACATGGAATATTTCAGTAAATTCATGAGGAGGTGAGTCCTAAATGGAACATGCCACCAGCTTCCATATTTTGACACACAGCTGCCCAGGTCAAGCCATGGAGTGATTCAGACCTTTTATTGCATTCACACAAGGTCGTACACCTGCACAAAGCTATGATTTGTCCACCCACATCAGTTTTTGGTGTAGTTTAATATAAGATCATGCTTACACTTCATGCTTTGCAGCACCTCCCAGTCTCCCTCTGCAAGGGCACATGTGTGTATGTGCCATAGGTACAGCTCTGTGCAGCACCTGAGCACAGAGGGGTCCCTGGTTGCCTGCAGGTCCTGAATTTTCCCTTCTTCAGGTGTAATTTCCAGGGCCTTTGGGGGTGACAAGGCCAGGTCCTGCCTGTTCCCACTGTGCTCTGGCTAATGAAATGCCCTTGTGGTCTATCAGCAGGCAAGCAGCCTGTGGGATTTTCAGGCACTGGCTCTCCTGAATTTTTTGAGAATTTGCTGTGAACAACAGTGTAATCAGTGACTAGAGAACCCACGAGAAGTCTCAGGAGCCAGTTTGCAAATTGTGCCTCCCCTGCCCTGGCTCAGCAGGAGCTGCTCACACGGACCCCACAGACCCAGTGCCTTTTGCAGCGCTGCTGGAGGATGTGCCAGGAAAAGTCCCATCTCTCTGGAAGATGGAGAAGCAAGAGAATCACTGAAACGTGGGTGGAGTCAGTGAGAAAAGTCTTATTAGAAATAAAGTAGAGATCCAGCTCCTGCTAATTCAGGAGTGCAGACTTGCTGGCTGAGATCCTAGAATTTCCCTTTTTGGAATCTGCAAACAGTAGCTTTAACAAAATGGATATGGATATATGAGTACAGCACATGAACTGCCCTTCCCCACACCCCAGTCCAGTCAGGTTGCAAAATTCGACTCCTTTGGTGACAGCAAAGTCTCTCAGGAAGAAACCTGGTTGGCTGGGTCCCCACCTGATGCAATCCAGGAGACTTGGACCAGCCAGGAGGACAAATACACTAATTTTCATGGTCCTGACCTAGTAACACCTTGGATCATAAAACCCCGAAGTGTTTAGAGTGTCTGATTTATGGTGGTTTATTTTCTGCACTGTTTCACTGTTTTGGCAGCAAAATGGGATGGGAGGCTTTTGTTTTTCCATCAGCTCCCCTTGGTTCCTTCACCTGCTCACCTGCCTCAATTTCAAGGTGGAAGGGAAAGTGCAAATGTCTGTTTTCTTTTCCTTTCTTTTCAGTGTGATTGCTCCCTAAACTACCCCACCAAATCCCTGGTGACCAGTATAGTCAGTATAAATGGGGATAGCTGCAGGGCTTAGTTGACTTGGGTTCATTATGGATCTGGGCCACCAGCTTCCCCTGCTCTCCCTGTGTCAGCACTGGCAGCTGTGGAGCTGGAAGAAAATGTCCCAAAAAAGACATGAGGGTGGCTTTCACACCCCTCATGCATGCAGCTCCAGCTCCAGCAGTGATGCTCCCAGCCAGCCTGATGGAGGACAGAGCAAGGAAAAGCTTTTCATCACAGTTTTGGTAAAAGAGAAATCCCACACTGAAGTGAGGAGAAATCCCTCTTCAGTCAGCTTTGGGCCAATTAAAAATAGTTCTCTTTCCACAGCCATGAGAATGAAACGGGGTTAAAGAACCTGCCTTGCGCAAACATCTCATTTCTTGAAGCCGAGGGCTGCCTTAATCAGTATTGTTCTCTATATCCCCTGTAACTTGAGGTCAGCCCAGTGCTTGTCATTCATAATCCATCTCCCTGGAGGAGAGGTGTGCATTCAAACCACCCTCTGCAGGTTATTCTCCCAGCTCAGGCTGGGCTCCCACTCGTGTTCGGTGTCTGGCTCTCAGAACCCGTGCCAGGCAGGAATACCCGGGTGCACCTGGATGAGGCAGGGGGTCATTTGTGAGCTTTGGTGGGTCTCAGCTCCACGTTCTCCCTGCAGCCATCACTGCAAGCTGGCCCTAGTGGCTGTGTCCTGATGTGAAGGTGGCTTTGTGGAGTGGGAAAGCATTACTGAAACGAATTAAATAGGCATTGCCTGTATCTTCTTTTAAAAGAAAGGAAAAAGAAAATCCCCAGTTTGAAGTTTAGATGAGCCTTTCAGCTGTTTGCTCCGACAAAGGCATGGAAGCCAGGTACCAGAACCAAAACAAAAATGTGCCCCAGTCTTAGTAGATGCAATTATTTCTTATAATATTTGACCACAGAGGCAATTTAGCAGAGGATAAATGCTAATGAGCACTGATTACAGGAGGCAGCAGCAGAGCAGAAGGCAAAAATCTCTGGGGAGTGGAGAACTGCAGAGACCTGGGATGGGCTAGCCCAAAATTCACCTTCTGGGAACCCTTCCTGCAGGCTCTCCAGCCCGTGCACGGGTGGACTCGGGAAGATGTTGCCGGCTGAGTGTCCGGCACTGCCTGACGTGACACAGGGCAGGGTGTCCATGTGCCTCAGAACAACCTGGCCCTGCCTTGGCATTTGTGTTACGGGCCAGAGATCGTCGCCTGCAGCTGCCCAGCCCTGCCGTGCCACCCAGTGCCTTAAGGAGGCTTGGAGACTCAGCCCGGCACTGAGCTGCTGTTGTTCCTCTGCACCTCCCTCGAATCCCCCCAAAGCCAACACCCTTCGCTCAGACCAAAAAACATGTTCCAGACGCAGGCATGTGTACGTGTGTGGGTGGGTGGGGTGCAGGGCACTATGAAAATTTCAAGGGGAGGTATGACATCCTGGCTTTCTAAATATAGAGGACCCGAGCTGTGGCTCCTCTCACACGCTCGCAGCGTGCTTTCTCTTTCGAAAGGCCCCCCCAGAGCAAGCGTTGCACTGGTTGGTGGTGTCGATTAGAGGAAAAAAGAAAGAACTAGAAAAATAATGAGTCCTGCGAGCTGATTGCAGTTCCCAGCGCTCTGGTGCAGAGTTGTTTTTTGGGCAGAGCTCCAGGCGGTGCCCACGCAGAGCCGGCCGGGCCAGCGAGGCGCAGATGGCCATCACGTGAAGAAGGCGGTGGTGGGACCAGTGGGACCAGTGGGACCAGTGGGCAGCCCCAGTATGGGGCCAGGACCCGGCGGCGCTTCCCCTTCGCCCACCAGCCTCTGCCCTTTCCAGTGGCAGCAGGAAGGGGAGAGGGGAGCAAACCCTGGCGAGGCTGAGAATGTGACATTTCGGCTCCGCGCGTCTCGGTTCCCTTTTCGCTGCTGCTCCAGCATTTGCATAGCACGACAGCAAAACGCCTCAGAGCCAGAGGAAAGGGGTAGCTGCTGCTTCTCCTTTTAAAAAACCAAGCAGTTATCCATGCAGCACCATCACTCTCGGGCTGGAGGAGAAGGCATGACACCGGGGGTTGTGGCCTTTGGAAAAGTTTTACAGAACTGAATTTAATCGAGACTGATGATCTTTAAGCCAAGCTATAAAATCAGCAGAGAGTTATATCCCAGTAATAGACCCTATTAGAGGGTCTTGTGCAGTCTATAGAAAAGATCTCCTCTCTATTAAATTCTCTAGGGCTTGAGTTCCCATTTACACAAAAGGCCCTTTTTGCTGTGTAAAATGACCATAAAGTAGGTGTAAAAATGATTGATGCCATCTTTACAACCCCTTTACACTGGGAAAACAGTGTAAAGTGGCCAGGGTGCAAATGAGAATCACACCTGGGTTTGTGAGAGTAAATTACATCAAGCCCCTCGCAAATTCTGTGTGTCCATAGAGGTTTAATCCTACCTCTTTCTTCAGAATTTACTGAAAAAATAAATTTCCAAGGCTTAAAAAAAAATGTTTTCTTCTTCAATACCTCTGTCCTTTCCAAGCCTTTTAGTCCCAGTCTTTCCCCTGGTGCAGTCCATGTGGACTCTGACATCGGGAAAAGGCTGGGAGGTGTCTGGATATTCTGTGCTAAGTGAAAATCCTTTAATTAGCACTTTCCAAAATACTTGATCTGAGCAAAACACCTGCTGTAAAACAATACCCAGGGGAAAACCAGTTCCAAAAGCTTCCATGTCTGCTTCCCCATCCGTCCTGTTTTGATTTTATGCTCCTGAGATACATAGAGAGGAAATAAAGAAGCTAACTTTTGCTAGATCAAAATGCCCCATATTTATTCATTAAGCATATAAAACTCCAAGAGAATACATGATGAATATTGCTTTTCTTCCAGAGCAAAGGGTTAAGTTGCATCGTGCTGATTAGTGATCCCATGGTGGCTGGAAGGGGAGGGTGTGCTGATGTGGAGATGCTCAGCCTGTTAACCCTATCCACACCTCCCTTCTCTTCCCCATCCACATGCTGAGGGCATTTGCAGTGGCTCTGAGATCATCCCCACCGTGTCTTCTGTGCTCCAGAGCAGTCCTGGCAAATTTAAGCCCAGGGGTGAGCAGGCAAAGATGAGGGAATGTGAGCCCAGCCTCTCTGGGAGCTCAGCACCTGGGAGCTGACCCGAGACAGGGAGGGCAAACATGTGGGTGACACAGAGGTACAAGGATTGAGGGGACAATGCTGCTCAGCCAGGGCAGGCCAGCCGTCTGCCACAGCAGCTCACACTCAGCACAGCCTAGACTGGAGTGCTGCAGGCCAAGCAGGGACACTGGGGATGGCCAGGGTGGGAAGCACACCCTGCTCTGCCAGAAGAGCCTTCTTCTTGCTTTGCCAGCCATCGGGGAACAGCGATGGGGAGGGTGGGAGGAAGCCCCAGAGCTGAGCTGGCATTGTTATCTTCCTTGTGATGGGAAGCATCCACATCTTTGGCTGGAGCCAGGGGCAGGTGCACCAAGGGTATATCCTCTGCCCTACACTCCCACAGGAGTTGTGTGAGGGAGGGGGGACAAGCCAACAACTGAGGACAAGCAGCAGGTGAGAGCTAGCCCTGTGCACTCATCTCACACGGGAGGATGGTCCTGGCACAGGTCCACCAGTGCTGTGCTTGCAGCATGTTCCATCAGAGCCGTGGTAGATGGGCTGGTTCCTGGGTTATCCTGCGTGGATGGCCTCGACGATGCTGGCACAGGAGTCTTGCATCATCAACCCACCTCCAGGCTCACCCTGAGCACACCTGGGAGCCAGGCTGAGGACTTCAGATGGGTGGTGATGTGTAGGCAAGATGTGCCCTGCAGGCAGGCTTAGGAGTGGTTGTCACTTTTAGTTGCACTAAAAAAAAGGCCATTTAAAAGCTGATCTGAAGAACCTTCACCTTCTGAAGCTCCTCCCTTTGCTGCTCAGCACAGAGCACCTTGGTGATGCCGTGTCTTCTCTAGGAGCACCTTCCATGACAAAAACTAGAGCCCACACACCCAACAGCATTCCAGGTGAGCCACTGGAGGCTTAATTACTCTGTCATCTTCTGCTCCTGGAGGCATGCTGGTCTAGCCCTGGGCTGATGTGTGATCACCATGTGGAAGACAGTTTTTGGGTGGGATTAGAGCTCCTTACAAAACTAGGTTTAGCCAGACTGGGTCTTTGACTTCCTGATGGCTGTTTTTGCTGCAGAGACAGAAGGTTTTCCTCCTCTTTTATAGTTTTCATTTTCTTCCTCCTTGCTGATGATTATGGCACAGTTTTCTGGCATGTGATTGCTCTGCCCCACCTCAGAGACACCCTCGCTCTGGCCGGGATCGGGAAATCCCTAATCATGGCAGGATGTGAGCACCAGCTGTCTTGCTCTTGCATGGATATGTATCAGCAGGCAGTGCAAAATGTTGCCAATTCAGAATTGCTCCTAAATTAGATGTCCATGCTGTGCAAGTGGAAATGACAGTTCAAGGGACAAACCAGTACAGTCGTCTTGGTATAAGGCTAGTAAGACGTAAAGCACTTCTAGAGCTGCACTTTCAGGGTGAAAAAGCACTATTTGAAGGCTCTCTGTTTTTCTATACTCATTAAGAAATCATTATTCTTTTGCCCTCATCATTATAAATGATGTCTTTGGGAGACTGGCAGTCTCTTCTTGCTTCCCTCCCTCCACCCCATTTTAAAAACATTCATTGTTGCAGGGATATATCTTTCAGGGCTGTTGGCCCAGCTCCACTGCTGGTGTATAAGGCTGATTGTCTTCAGAGGAGTTACACCAAAAATTCATTTGGCCTTTTGTGCCTGGAGTATAATTGGTGGAACTGGCTAAAATCCGGGTTTGTGAGCCTGCAATTACAGCAACATCTACATAGTTTTCAACATGATCAGTGATTCAAGGTCCTCCAATTTAGGAGTGCAACTCAAGGTTCCTTAAAAATGATCTCTTCTCCCAAACTTCAGAAATATGTCTGGGGTCTCAAACAGGGCCCACCAAATCACCATTATTCAACTCACCCATACTGTTGTTTATTAGTAATTGGTTAGGTAACCTATATAATTAGTCACTCTGAAAAGTCTTGTGTGTGTTTTACGTAGCAGCTACCAATATATTCACTTTGCTATTGGTCTCAACCTGCATTTGAAGAGGTCTTGACCTCCCTTATTACTTTTCCGAACGCTAAATTGCCATCACATTAGTGTGGATTATACCCAGAGCATCAAGATGTGATGTATTCCCTAAGCAAGATAAGCATGGTTATCATTAAGCAGTTTGGATCAGATCCTTATCTGGCAGAAATCGGTGTAGCTCCTCTGAAGGCAGGAGGGAAATGGACCCTATTTTGCAATGGCTGCGGCCCTGCAGATGAGTTCCTAATGATTTTATCTATGGCTATTACAGATCCTCTTTGGTGATTATTGGTACAGCTGCATCTTTAGGACTTTGTGACCTCTATGCAATCTCACAAGTGACCTTTCGCCAGAGCAGCCGTATGAAATGCTCTTAAAATGATTGAAAAAATGTATTCATTAAAACCGCGTGAACGTTTTCCCTTGTCAGAAACCTTATAAACACTCATCCCTCCATGGTGTCTATGATGGCAACGTGCTGACATCTCCCAGTCCCCAGCTGCACCCCCTGCCACCCTACACTTGCTGTTTCTGGCCTTCAGCAGCAGCGAGAGGGTGGAACCGGACGCCCACGTAGAAGACCTGGTATCTGTGTTTCCACATCACGAAGCACGTCAACAGGCACACCAGGGCTGCCACCAGGTTGAGAGCCATCTGCAGAAGCAGGTACAGGTTGAGCATGCTGGTGAGGCTGCCACAGTCAGCCGCATCCTGGTAGATGAAGGTCCTGCCCAGGGGATCTTCAGTGTCCAGTTTGCACTGGCAGGACTCGAGGACGGTGTCGCAGGTAAATTTTGTCATCTGCAAATAGTGGTGTGCGGCAAAAGCCACGGCCAGAACACAGGCAACCAGCCCCAGGGCGCTCAGGACAAAATACATCAGCTGAAAGAAAGGGGGAAAAGGAAGATGAAAGAGCTTCTTCCAGCTGGGCAGAAGTCGAGGGACACACCAGGAATGCATGCACGGGTACTTCTCAGGGAATGCATGCACCCCATGTACTGTCTGCAGATTGGGTGCTTCAACAGCTGCAAGACAGCTCAGGGTGCCGAGTTCAGCAGGTCATCTCAAGAACTGATAATTCTGCCTCGCATCTTTTATATGAGTATTTCCTCAAAACTCTGAGACCTGGTGGGACCACCAAGAAATCTGTGTCCCTACACAGCCAGAAGCTTTACAGAGAGAGAGAGGGAGGGAACATCGTCCCCTACCATTGTACCTGCATTGGCAAGACTCATAGTCGTTAGCTGAGATAAATTAGTGCAGACTGGGGCTTGGGCTGACATCTTATCCCAGTCTGTGCTGAGCCGTGGGTGTTTCTGATACTCTGCTCCTGTGTTATTCCCGGCTCCTGGTTTGCATGCCCAAACAAATCTGATTTACACTTGCAAATCAGGCAGTGAGGTGGCTGATCTCCCCTGTGAAGGCAGCCAGCCTCCTTGCTTCCCAGGCCCTTCCGTGGGGCAGGGATGCAAATCTCCATGACAAAGTGTGTGCTGTGCTCAACCTCCTCCCCAAAGTCGCCCCATAAACGTGGAGAAACCTTTTCCCAGTGCTATGGTGTGAGAAGGACAAGGCTCTGCTCGTGACCTCCGCTGCTCCTTACAACAGTGGCAGCCTGAAAATAGGGTGGCTTTTATCAAGGGCAGCTCTGCAGAGTCCACCCCCACACAGGCATGGGAACTGGCAGCAGCTCAGAGCCTTTGACACTCGGGGATGCACCTGAGAGCTGTGGATACCAGTACATATGGACTTCCCTTGCTTTTGATAGCTGGAACTGGCAGTTGCTGCACTGCATGCAAAATATGTGTGAATGTATGTTAAACTCGTATTCCGTGTTGAGCCAAAATAGCGTTTTTGGTTCTGTTCAGCACGGTAAAAACATTTATTTTTCTTGGCGTCTTATCTGTCAGACACATGGCATGGTTGGGAATCTGTTATTTTAAACAGCAGCTTCTCTCTCTCTTAACCTCAATACCGCAAGCAAAATATCAATACAAAAGCATTTTTTATGACCTTGAAACTCCAAGTATGTATGCCTTGATAAAATTCACACTCCTGGTGTATTTGTCTTATATCTACAGTGTGAATCAATCTTCTATTCAGTTGCCAGCTTGAAAAAAATAAAAATATTTGGGCTTATTATAGGTCCTGGAGCACTATATACATTTTTCTCCTCATATCACTGAATTCTTACAGTAAGATCTTGCTTTCTAAGACTTGGCTACTATTCAATTTAATGACTTCCCCTGCAGCCTTATACCAAGGGCAGCTTCAAAATGAGGGTGGCTCTTATTAAATGCAATTACTTTACCCCTGCAGCTTTCAAGGCAAAGGTCCCTGGGAAAGGTGAAGCTGGAAAATGAGGCCACCTCTGTGTGTAAAGCCCACAGAAGATGGAGTGCCACTGACTGATGGACTCTCTCCAAACAAAGATGTGGTAATCCAGAAGCTGATGGCATTATTTTAAAGGACGGTGGAAATGCATTTGATGGGGAAAACAGAAAATGGGCAAACATGTTGGCTGTTCTGTGGTGCAGAAGTCCTGGTGGACTGGCTGGAAGTCCCTGGATCCAGCCCAGCAGAAGACAGAATCAGGCCTCCCTAATAAATGAGGTACTAAGCCAAGACTACACAATGTGCCTGATTCTCCCTTGGCAGGTATTTTATTTAGCTGCCAGCTTCTATCCGAAGTCAGGACACAACAGCATGAAATCCATGGCCTAAGACATGCTCCAGGTACAGTCAGCAAGAATCTGCCTGTTGTGCTCCTAAAAGGAAGGAAATCTCATCATCCAAGCACACAGGCAGCTCTTACAGTAATCCTCAGAGGCACACAGAGCTGCGTGGGGGACACAGGGCAATTTCCAAATAGCTCATTATCCTCACAAGGTGTTTGCAGAGGAATCTCTCTGTGAGCTGCTGCAAATGAACACATTTCCAAATATCAAAGGAGGCAAATGCAAACACTGCCTGTGAGGGAGCACAGGATAGCAAGTGCTGAGATCCCATCAGCAGATTAATCACATGCCAGAGCTGGAGGCAACTTCAACATCACAAATACTACTGCGTGGTGGGCTCTGCCCAGGAACCAGGACTTGCCACTGGAAAACTGGTTTTCAAGAGCCTCAGAGAGACAGGCACTGTGATAGCTGCTTAAATAGAAGGAGAAAAGGGAAGCGGGGACAGACAGCGTGCGGTGAGGTCAGAGCATGGCAGCTCATCCTCCTTCAGGTTCCTCTTACGGGGGAGAGGCATTTTAGCAATAGTTACTGGCAATAGTTGTGTTCCCTGGCTAAAGGAAATAACGAATGGATTGAGTTCCTCGTGGAAAAGGCTTCTCATAGTTCTCAGAGGAGAAAGCAGGAGGGTTTGCAGACGTGGATCACCCCTTTTGAAAGGGGTGGTGGCTGAGGCACAAGCCTATGCAGGGAACAGGCACCGTGGTGTGTCACGGCGTGGGCTGCTGGGGCTGGGTGGGCAGCAGGAGAGGGTGTCACGCTGCTGTGGGACATGTCATGATGAGGGCCACAGCCAGAGATTAGCACACAGCCCAGGGAGTCCACAGGATGTCTCAAGATTTTCCTGTGTGAGCCTGGGACTGGCTGTTGTCCCCTCAGGAAGGGCAAATCCACCCTCCCTCTGGGTGGTCTCCCTTTCTCACAGGGTGCTGTGGGTACCCACAGCAGTCTCGGGAAGGCACTTCTGCTGAAAGCAGTTCTCACACCTCCTTCTCGAACAGGATCCAGGGCTCGTGCAAGTGTGAAATGAAAGAAGCAGCTGCCAAGAGGGAGGGAGGGAGGAAGGCACAGGGCACTGTGTGGGTCTCCTCTTTTCCACCCCAAGGCAGTCACTCACAGTGGCCACAGGGTCGCCGTGGGGGTTCACTAAAATCCCCAAGCCAATATACAGTGTGATCCTCTCCCCAGGTGATCCTTGGGCTATGCAAGGGATCTCGGGGTGCTTACTGCACTCCAGGGAAGCCCAGCCAAGATTTCCTTGGAGGATGATGCTTGGCAGCCAAGTGCAGCCTTGGTGGGGACCAGCCACCTTCTGGCAACAAGTCCCCAGGAGGACAATCAGAGCAGACAGGGCTGAACTTGGTGCTGGATGAAGCATCAGGCATCCAAGGAGAGAACAAACCACTGAACAAGCTGCTTTGTCTCCTGATTGTAATCTTGAAGCCTTGTGGAGGAATGGAGGAATAACTAATGTTCATTTCTAAATTCAGAGAGCACCTTTAACTCACATTTGAAGATTTGAAAAGTGATACTGGAGATGTGTGACCAAAACCCCCGGAGGAGACTTTTAGCTCCTATTTTGTTAAAATATGTACATGCCCTGCAGCCAGAAATCATTTGTCCTGAGAGGCACCATGGGATAACAGCTCCCAGAGGGAAGGAACATGGGACAGGAGAGGTGAACAGCCTGGCAGTGATGGAGTTCTGTGCCATGCTGCAATAGGAGATGCTGGGAAGGGGGATTCTGAGCAGGAGGGTGCTTTGTGGGCTTATTGACTCAGCCAGAGGTCTTCCAAGGCAGATTTTCGTTCTAATTCTGCCAGGTGATGAGGAATGACCCACTTTCCATCACCTGGGGAGCAATTTAAACATTTCCTTAGGAGGGAGCGATGGCTCACATTCCTCACTGTCAGGGTGGGTGGTGTTGCTGAGGGTGGCAGAGACATCCAAGCCACTCCCGACACGAGGGATGACTCCCTTCCTGCCTGGATGCCAAGTCCAATTTAATGCTGCAGGGCAGGCAGTAAAAAGCCTGGCGTGGCAGCCCCCGCCCAGCCCAGCAGCTCCCTGGGCAGCTCTGACACTGAACTTGGGGGTGCAGAGGTGACGGGGCGAGGATGTAAAGGCAGTCAAAGGGCAGGAACAATTGTTCTTCTGCTCCCTTTCCTTATGTAAGGATGGGAGAAGCCTGAGAAAGTCACAGAAGACACACCGGGGTCTGATTTCTAAGGGAGGACACATGCCAGGATTCCAAAAGCTGCTTCTTGCCTTTTGTTTCCTTCTGCCTTTCTCAGTTAATAATCACTGTTATTTTGTGCTGCTTGCCTCGGTATTTTTCTCTGTTATTACGTATCTGAGAAATATTAAGAGCCCTGAAAATTACAATAATAAGGAAAAAATGGTGTTAAAAACAGGCATTCTCAGCCGTGCTCTTCTAAGTCGCTTACCAGCGTCAGCAAAGCAGTTTTGGAGGCAAAGGTGGTGTGTGGTGCAAAGTTTCTGCACCTCTCTTGCAATGCTCAGATGGGAATTAGCTTTTTGGGAGAATGCATGTCCCCATGCTCTCCTTATCCTTTGCCATTAAAAAATAAAGCTCTATTGAAGTGGGCACATTTTATGCCACTCTGCTTTTCACTCTGCTCACTACCTCTACTTAATCTACCTACTCTCTCAGTCTTTCACTGAACATTTCTAAAATTATTCCAGCTTTATCTACCTGAATGAATCTTGAAAGTCCTAAAACATGGCAAATAAAATGGTATCTTGTTCTGATTTGCAATGTTTGTTATTAGAGTTTCCCCTTTATAGGCTATAGTTTCTTCCTTGGCTGCCTGGAAAGTAACAGAAAACTATTCTTGCATTTCAGGTGCATTTTCACTTCATTTCCTGTGGTCTTAAAAATATCCCCTGTACCAACTGTTCTGATTATATTTAATGACATAAGAAACAAAAAAACGTTCAAGAAAAAGTCAGGGTACCTTTACTGTGAACTGCACACACGTCTTCTCGTCGGGTTGGTACGAAATGCACAGCATAACAAATCCCACTAAGGACACCACACAGACCTGCAAGGGAAGAGATGTAAAATGCATCAAGGTTAAAAAAGAAATGTACAAAACACAAAAATACATTTATTTTTTTTTTACTCCAAGCCAAAACACCTTTCTGTGCAGCAGGGCCATAACTGAAGAGGCAGCGTGGAAGCAAAGTCATCAAAGACACTGCCCAGCAACAGCCCCTAGGATGTGTGTCCAGTTTTTGTCCATGCAACTAACTAGGAAAAAAGAGCAAAAGGCTTCTGAAGTTGAGCTTGCAAGCCCAAAGAGCACCTGGGTGCTGACAGGGTTTTTGTGTCACCAGTGCAAGTCAGAAATCACTAACCAAAGATGCTGCTGGATAAGAGGCAGCAGTTTATAGCAGACACTTTCACCCTCTCCTAGAGCGGACACCTTGCTTACATGACATCTATCTCCCCTGCACTCTCAAGCTGTGTTTTAGCCTGGTGGCAGTCATTGCTGAAGGCTAACAGTAATGGGAAAGTATTTATGCACTTTATTATTCACTTAGCTGCCTTTATTATTAATTCTGGCTTTATTTGCAGGAGCAGATGTTCATGGGTAGGCATTTTCCAGCCAGGTAAGGAGGGAAGATGCTACTCTAAGGAGTTAGCCCAATAAATATGATTTAGTTTTTTAACACTGCTTAAAAACAGGGGGAGCACTGGGTAACCCCCACTGTGCTAAGCACTCCAGTCAAGTGGCCTGGAGTTGTGTCAGGTTTAGGGCAGATATTAGAAAAAGGTCCTTCCCCCAGAGGGTGGTGGGCACTGACCAGGCTCCCCAGGGCAGTGGGCACAGCCCCAAGGCTGCCAGAGCTCCAGGAGGGTTTGGATGATGCTCTGGGGCACAGGGGGTGACTCCTGGGGATGGTCCTGTCCAGGGCAGGGGGTTGGACTGGATGATCCTTGTGGGTCCCTTCCAGCTCAGCAGAGTCTGTGATTCTGTGATGCTGGGAGCATCTTGGTTATAAATGCTATTAAATTCTCAGTGATTACAGCATAATTCTGTGGTTTTTTACCCCCTTCATTTTATATTGGGAGTTTGGAAGTCTTATTAATTTGAGGCTTTCTGCTTTCCCAGAGCAGTGGGATTTGCCCCCTTGGGCCAGCCCCTTTGTAAGGGTAGGAGTGCAGGGCTCTGTCACAGCCCCATCCCCACCTGCTCCCTGCCTGTGCTGTTCACATCCAGATTTCTAGCTCCACAGGGGACTGCTTGACCTGCAGTGAAAAATGCACAGCTGTCCTTGCAGACAGCAACAGCTAATCCTGTTTCTTTTATGATCTGATGTACAAAATACCAAACTTTTTGTGTCTGGATTGCTGGTGTAAGGCCCAAGACAGCAGCCCTGCAAAGGAAGAGTAACAGAGAGCCATTCCCTCAAGAACCTGCGTGATTAATAACACTTTTGCCCATAAAGTTTTATTTCATGTCATTTCAGTAGGACATGAATAGGAAGTATTGCCCGAGAACATTTCTAAAGAAAGCATCAGTATTATTTACTCCTTTCCATGTCATGTGTATTTATATTCTGGTCCTGTGACTTACACATTGCCTCCAATTTATTTGTTTCTTTCTTTTTGTTGTTGACAGCTGTGGCTGACAGGGTTGTCAGGGGAAAAACAACCTTTCTTGTCAAAGGTCCTTCAGTGCTGGGTTGTGGGTTTTTTTTATTTTGCCCTGTAGTGGTTCTATCTGACTCAACCATGTTTTATTTCTCAGGATTAATCGCCTATGTCCTTGGTCCTTTGCGCTGCATATTAATCTTTTAATTCAATTAACATGCCCATAACACTTAAATCTTAAGGAGATCATATCTCTCATAATATCCAAATGATAGACTCCCCCAGTGGCAGTAGTGGCTGAAGGGAAGAACCTGCAGCGAGAACTAAAATAAATAATGCTTAAACACACTCGCTTAATGTCGCATCCCCCAAATGCGTGAGAAATCAAAGGGGCTTCTCACATCAGAGCTGGAGCGACGTATTTTCAGGACCTGATGCTGAAGGATCTTGTTATGAGCAAGAAATCAGATTTGCTTTGCTTCAGCTACACTAGTGGGCATTTACACTTGCATGGACCGAGGGCCAGATTTGCCTCCAGGTTCCTCTCGTGAGACATCATGGGACTGTTCCCTCCCTCGCTCCCGTTCCCCTTAAACCACACAAAGCCAACAGAGCTGCTCTTATTCCAGAGGGCAGAGCCAGATACCAGTGGGGGAATTATCTCTCGGCCTCGTACAGCTCTTGCAAAACCTCCTCCAGCTCTCAGCGTGGCAGGATCAGACCTCCCTCTTCAGAAAGCTTCCCGTCCCGTTTAAAAGGATTTCCAGTCCTGCACGTGCTTTCTAAAGTTCCCCTGGGATTTAAATAACATACTCAGGGCATATTTGTAGGGAGGTATTTATAAAAGATTACTCTGGGTCAGGATTCTGGCGAGTCTTGGCCAGGATAATTCAGAAAGCTTAAGTATTTCTTTTGTTACGATATAGAAACATATTTTTTTAAACCATAGATGTGTGTTTTTCTAAGTGATGGTAAAAAATAATGCTGCTGAGAATTATGACTCACATATGTTTTACATTTCGGTTCTTTAAAGGTAAATTCGCTCCTTGGAGGAAACTAAAGTATGGAGCATTTATATAGGAAATAGCTTTATGCTTCTCTTTTATACATTATTAATAGATCAGGTTTGAATTATACCTGCGAAGTGCAACAGAATAACTATAAAAATCCTCATGGTAAATATTTTTTAGGACCTGCTAAGTGACGAAAACAGCTGCAGGCACGTTAGGGATGCATTTGATGCTGATTGCTAAGTAGCATTAGGAAATCCTGCGTCCTAGTGCTTCAATAGCCACTGCAATATCCCAGTGTGAAGCCCACATTTCCTATGCCTATTGACTAAGCACACGACACAAAATGCAATTGAACTGGTTTTAGCACGTGCTCGCCACCAATCGATGTGCATTTGCTACACAAATAAAATAGATTCTGTGAGACCTGCAGGACTGCAGTTAATTAGATCAGCTCTGGCAAAGTGTTATCTAGAAATCTAGAAATCTGCATTTCGATGCTGAGCAAATTTCACTCAGGTTTATTTCAAGATCCTGTTTCAGAATTTCCATATGGACTAACACACCCTTTGCTGAATGGGTAGTGACAGGAAAGGTTATCCAAGGAAAGAATTTAATTTTAGGAGAGTGCTGTCTAGAAAAAGAGCCAAATGTGATACAGAAGTCTTTAGGAAAGGTAAAGATTTAATTTTGCTTAAGGCATACCCTGTGAAATTCCCCTGCTCACAATGCAGGGAAAACAGCTATTTACTAGTGCTGGCTGAAAAACTTGAAAGTTTATGCTGTACAAAATGTTTAATACATTGTTTCTTTTTTTGCAGGAAGCAGTAGATATTCCTTCCATGAGGCAGGAACACCTCAGGGCTCAAAACTAACTTAAGAATTACTGATTTTTAGCCCACAATCAAAGCAGGGTTAGAAATTTTCCAGGTTGCTCCCACATCAAAGGGGGCAAGAGCCTGTTGTCATGAGAACCGAATTGAGTTCCTGCAGACTTCACCAAGATGGGGACCAGACCCTGAATGCATTTAGGAGAGGATCCCAGTGGATTTACCTGGGAGAATCCCTGCAAGGACTGAGCACAAGGTGTATGAGCAGCACAAGGACACCACGTGGCAGTGATGAAGATGGTTGTGTATTGTATGTAATTGGGGGAAATACCAACACGTAGGGCACAAATTTCCTCTGTGGTCTGCGTTCATTATCTTTGCCCAGTGACATATTGACGTGGTTTCCTTCTATTCCGACAGATTTCAAAACCACAGATTGCTCTAATCTGCCTCCATCTCTCCCTTGCACACTTGTGAAACCGGTTTTCCTGTTGTTATTGCTGCAGTTTTAGCCCAAAATGTAGAATAGGTGGTTCTGTGTAGCAAAGTACCTCCTACCCAGAGCATCTTGAAAACTTGGGCACATGGGGCTGGTAAAGCAGAACAGTTGGAAACATCCACCAAGGAAGGAAGGAAGGAAGGAAGGAAGGAAGGAAGGAAGGAAGGAAGGAAGGAAGGAAGGAAGGAAGGAAGGAAGGA
>JAWWTY010000037.1:57826111-57893592 GCA_035222235.1 Margarornis squamiger
GGAAGGAAGGAAGGAAGGAAGGAAGGAAGGAAGGAAGGAAGGAAGGAAGGAAGGAAGGAAGGAAGGAAGGAAGGGAGACAAAAACCTGCTTCAAAGGAGCATCTTGGGTCTAAGCCACCTCACCAGACAGATGCTGCAAACACTCACAAGGAGACAGGATAGCTCATCTGCTCTTTATATGGGGGCTTGTCAGCAAGAACTCCTGGAACAACCTCAAGGGACAGAAAGCAAACCCACTGGAGGACAATACCTCTCAAATAACAAAGTGCAAAGCCACACTGCATCACTGAGACCCACAGGGAGACTATTCCTATTTAACAAGAATATAAACTCAAACTTCAGGGGGAAAACTGCTGTTAATAGAACTAGGGAAAAATTCCATTATGGATGAGTTAGAGCTGCTCGCTTCGAGACACCATGGATCTTTCTGTTTGTAGGGACAAGGGTACAGAATGATGTCTTGTAGCTGCCTCTGGAGTGTCTGGCTCACCCTCAGAGGTGACACTTGGCTCGATGGCTCACCCACTTGATCAGATATGGCAAGGCTTAGCTCCCACCTGCACCTTGGGAAAAGCCAGGTTATCCGCTGAATCGAACACTCCCACTGGACACGGACTTTGATACAAGAAAGAACATGTCACTGCTGGCTTTGTGACTACAAACCTGGGTCACCTCTGGTGCCAGCCAGCTGCACAGGCCCTTGCAGAGAGCAGCACTGAAGTTCAGTGGCTTTGTGAGGCTGGAGGAAGCTGAGATGTAAGTGGGTGCTGCAGGCAGCTCTCACGGTGAGCTTTGATCAGCCTCAGGTCAGCCTGGGTCTCACTACCACATGTAAAAGAAGCCAGTCTGCCACACTGAGGTATTGTGCATTAATGGGTTTTTTTTTTTCCCTTATAGACTTCTTGTTAAATTTAAGGACAGTTTAGTTGCATATAAATTACTTCCAGAAATAATAGCTGTAATAATAACGAAAAACATGTATATTGTGGTTGCAGGCAAAGGCCATCATCCTCTAGGAAATCATTCTCTTAACAGCCATAAAATCCACAATAACTGTCCATCCCTGCCCCACCTACAGAATAAAATAATGATGTCTTTACTTCAAGCCATGCAATAACACACCGTGGCAGATGCACAACTTTCTTTTAAATCCTTTAAAGTCATCAAACCCCTGCAAGAATGTTCATAATCAAATGAAATAATATTTTTTCCATAATGGTCTTTGCTATTTGGGTCAGTTGCTCAGCAGTGAAAATGGCTCATCACTTGTGCTAAGGCAAGATTTAATTCCCACAGCAAAGGCTACGAAGGCTTATACAGCCAGGAGCTGCAGCTCCAGTCCATTACTGCTGCTAAATCAGAAATACAGTCCTGGCTGAAAAAACGCCTGAGGGAACAAAAGAATAAAATAAAATTAAGAGTTCCCAGAGACAGCAGGGATTTCCAGCCTGGAAAGTGCAGCATGGCTGGGAGTGCTACTCGAACACCACGTGTGGTGTGAGGAGTGTCCATGACCACAAAGCTATGAAAAGCCATCATCTCTGTAGTCATGAGGATACCCAGGCTAGGGAAAACTGTTTGGTTTCCGCCTTCCAAATTTCACCTAGGGTTTTTCACATTTGGCACATTGCTGGATTATGTAGTCCAGGCAGGAATTCTGATTCCCACCCTCTTTCCCCTGGAGTCTGCAGCTAGAGCAGGGGCTAAACCACAGAGCTGTCCAGGATTAGACAAGCCCTTGGCCAGGTACCACACAGACCTCAGGTATGCAGTTGCCATCTCAGAACCATTTTTCAGAACATTTCAACATTTTTTCCCATCAAAGTTTTCCTCTCTGTGCCTGATCAAAACAAAAGTATGGACTTGAGGTAATCGGTGCAGAGTTCCCCTCAGAAGATGGTGAGATTTAAAGGCAGAGGACTCTGAAGAATACAGCTCTGGTGCTACATACATATATAGCTCTAAACAAGCACTGGGAGCCTCACCACTGCATGTTTTGAGCTGTATACCTCACTGGATACCATCCAGAGCTTCATATGCTTTGGAGGAGGTTCAATTAAATACCTAAATTTGTAGGCTCTTCTTCAAGGCAGTCCTCCCTCAAACCTTTTGAAGTTTGCCCATGGCTAATTGAAACTAGCCTGTATAAAAAATGGATGCATGAATGTCTGTAATTTCCACTACCTGCTTTGATGGCACCAGGTTCTAAGTGTCACCTTTTATTAAAAATCAGTTTCCCTAATAGCAAGTAAAAGTTAAAAACCCAGCAAGGCTGTATAGGAAGTTAAGCCTGACTGAAAGCCACCTCCACAATTGCTGCAGGAAAAGGTGTCAAAAGCAACAACAGAAAAAACCAGCAAGGGGCCAGGGCTAACAAGAAAGTGTCTCTCTACTTTCAGGCTTTAAAAGAGAACACATTTCAGGGTGGCTTAAATAGTCAGTCATCGCCCGTATCAATATGGAAAGGGATCAGTTGCCTCTCGCTCTAGCTGGGGACGCTTCCCTATTATT
The DNA here is from genome assembly GCA_035222235.1 of Margarornis squamiger. Classification (NCBI taxonomy): domain Eukaryota; kingdom Metazoa; phylum Chordata; class Aves; order Passeriformes; family Furnariidae; genus Margarornis; species Margarornis squamiger. The sequence continues at coordinate 57,828,623 of JAWWTY010000037.1, forward strand.
GACAGGCACAGCAAATCCCTTCTGCCCAAGAGGAGCACAGGTCTAACCAACCCCAGCTAATCATCAGGACACATTTTCCCTCAATTTCTAACTTGTATCACTTTATAGCATGGTATTATCCCTTATTTTTTCTCCCCCAGGTGCCTGTATACAGCACTTCATCCTTTCAGCATCTGTCTCACAGCTACATTCTCGAAGCTTCACATTTACACACATCATTGTATCTGTATTCAGGATGAAAATCCCAAGCCCTGCTTTCTCCCTGTTGCCATCTTCTACCATTTCAAAGTTCAAATGTCTTGCACCATTCCCTGATCCATCTCTCTCTCTCCTTGTCTCCTGCAAACTCTCTGCCAAAACTGGATTTTCCAGCCATCACGGCATCTTCACCTCACCTATGCTTGCCTGTGAGATTCTCAAACAAAAGAATTTGTCTCCTTTGGTGAAGGCTTTGCCTTAAGTATTTTTAAAGGTTCTTCAAAAAAAAATTATAATAACTTACAGAGACGTAAACCTTTCTGACTCCAGGTAAATGAAGATTGATTAAATTGCTTTTTCAGTTAAAAGTCTGCCTGCCTTTTGCAGCACAAAGCCCCTCACCAGCCTCACTCCACCAGGGCAGAGAAGTCAATGCTTGAATGATGATGCCAAAAAACAACAAGCCATGTCTACCCCTGGAGTAAAGTTTGGGGCCCCTCTGGCCTGGGGAAATACGTGGGGAGGATGGAAAAGGGTCAGAGCAGGGAGAAACATCAGAGCTCCTGGGCTGGGGGCTCAGCCCAGGGCAGATCTTTTGAAACCCTTTTTGCAATAAAACCAGTGACAGCTGGAGTCACAGTTGCTACCTTTAGCTACTTAAGAAAGAGATTTTTTAATATGTTTTTAAAAGCCACAATTTTATGAACATCTACACATCTCTCTCTCTCTCTCTCTCTCTCTATATATATATATACATATTTAAAATAACTTTCTGGCAGAAAAGAATAAACACCCTGAATAATCATTTCTGATGAGCACTTAACTGCCTGAGTCTGCAAAACAGGGCTGAAAGGGAGCTTGCCCATGAAAACTCTGATACTCTCCCCTTTTGATCACACTGGAAATAATCTAAGAGCAGATTTTTCAAGGAGAAATACATCGTTTCTTCTTCTGGGTGTCAAAAGGCCACAAGCTAATGAAAAAGAATGGGAAGGACACCATTAGTATCCACTGTTTCTGCAACACTTTCCACCCCAGGATCTCAAAGCAAGGGGTGACGGATGGCCACTATTAACCCCACTTTGCAGGGGAAATAACAAAGTCTTAGCAAGGTTAAGTAACTTGCCCAAAGCTGTGCAGGAGGTCAGTGGCAAGGAACAGGGGGAAAAAAATAAAGCCTTGCACTCATGGGTGGGTTTGTGAAGAGTTTGTCCAAGCTCCTGCAATACAGCAAGAAGGAAGGGACTTCCAGGGCGGTGCAGCCCTCAGTTTTGGGATCGGGACAGGCGTCAGGGAGGAGCTGAGTAATTACTTCAGACCTGGGCACCTTTGTTGTAAATAGCTACAGGTAGGGGTCAAAAATGCCACCCTCACTGTTTTTAACTGCATTGCTTTGCCTGTCCCTGGCAGTGGGGCAGAGGTGTTTCACAGGGAACAGGCTGCTGAAGCTGAAGTGGTGGGTCATGTAGGCTCCATGGTTCCTGTCCATAAACCTTTCCTTTGGTTTCTGATGAATGCCCCACAGATTCTGGACTAAACTAGTAGGTCTTAACTGGGTTTCAGGGTGAAATGCTCCTGATGCAATGCAAGCTGCATCCTTTCCTTCTGCAGGAGCTCAGGAGATGCCAGAGATCCCCTGGGAGGGGAGCCCCACGGTCTTGGAGCCCTCCTGGAGTCCCTGTGAGCAGATCGCTGGCCACATTTATTCCCCAGGATGGTGAATCCAACCCCTGGCCTGAGCCATCCTCACCAACCGAGACAGTCAGATTTGGAACCCAGTTAATGTAGACTGCCTGGCCTGGTTTTCCCCAGCAACATTTTACTCTGGCTGCTTCACTAAATAAAGTTCCTTTTCATTCATGGTAATGCACTAAAGCACTTGATTTTCAGCAAGGAATCGTGTCACCATTTTGCCTCTAATAAAGAAGAAAAAAAATTAGCTTTCAATCAATCAGGGTCTATTTAACACATTAGCAATTTTCCTTCATTTTTCTGTCATCCTGCATTAACAGACGCGGGGTCAAATCCCACCCTGGTGTAATTCCAAAGGAGTAACACTAGGAATGAGCTTCACCCATTATCTCTAATGTTGCTAAAAAGGTCTCAATAATAGATTTTTTTTTTAAGTTCTTGATTCTGAATACTAATCAAGTCCTTTAAAAAGAGCACTTGAGTGGGATGCTACTAAAACAAATATGCTCTGGTATTTTACACCACATTGTTGTGCCCTGTTGCTCATTTCTGTGTGAATATATGAGTTTTGGGAAAGCCACTTTCTGCCATGAGGTGTGATCTCGAGCAGCACACGGGTTATCCATCACTACCTATATGCCCTCATGCAGCCCAAGGGCCAGCCCATAGGACATCCAGCCACACACAGGTCCTAGCCAAGTGTCCTCCTTCACGAACCAGTTTCCCCCAGTTCTCCAGAGGCCACACCACAGCTCACCAGCAGCACCCAGTGACCCACACACCCAGAAACTCCAGCTCAGCAGCTCCTGGCTATCTCCACCCGACATCCCAGAGGGCACCAAGCACCTCCATGGAGACATCACAGCACAGGAGCAAACTAAATGCAGCACCACATGGTGCCTCCTGCCTCTTGCCCCTCAGAGATGTGCTCTGCACTCCTCCCATGGTGCATCAGCCAGTGCTCTACATGGGCTCTCTTCCTGGGGCTGCACCACCACCTCATCCTCTCCTTTTGAGCACCAAGTTTCCCTTTCACCGCTCTCTTTCCCTTCTGCTCCGGGCTGAGGGTGCAGAAGACCAGTGTGGCTGCCCACCTGTGATCACCCTGAGGGTAAACAGGGGAGCACCAAAAGCCATTTTGGGCCAGGGAGGGATCAAACCACGCTTGAATGTGCTGGTGACTCAACATCACACCAGAGTCCCCAAGGTGAGAGTCAGCGTGTGACTCAAAGCGTAGGTGCAGTCACCCTTCCCCAAGGGGCCCTGCCAGGGCACCCCATAACATGAACCAAACGAAGCCCTGAGCCCCACAGCCAACACAGTCCCAGGAGATGGGTTCCCCCAGGGGTTATCCTGGCTGGCTGCTGGGTGCACAACACGACCACCACCCGGCTGAGAGCTGGGTTTTGCTCAGGAACGCACACAGCAAGTTCTGCCCAATTTTCAGAGGGAAAATGCTGAAAGCAACTGATCTCTGCCTTGTGTGGGCATCTAAATATCACTGCTGCTGGCAGCTGCTGCTGAGACCAAGAGGGATTAGAGCTCTGTTTTCAGAAAGCAGTGACTTTGGTGGGTTTTCAGGCCTCCTCGGGGGAGATCAGGCATATGTAGATGTCTCAGATTGATGCTGCTTGGGCACTGATGACATTCACATAGGCCAGGGGCTGCTTCCATGGCTTTTCTGATATCCCTAATTCAGTCCAGCTAACTCTTTCCCCAGCTTTTTCTAGTGAAAAGGCTATTTCTAACCTGGGATACTACTAGTGCATCCTGGAATAATCTGACCTCCAGAATCCCCAAAATAAACAAGAGGAGTGAGTATGCCACATGCTGCTATTTTATCCCCCCTGGTTTGTAACTCTGAAAACCTCTGGAGAAAGCGGGGACAGGCTCTCACCCCACAAAACATCACTCCAATCAGAGGAGAAATATGAAGAGCAAGATGAGTAAGAAGGAGCTTTTTCTTAGGGAGCTCAGGCTCTGCTCATTCCACTCTCTGAAGGGTCACCCAGCAGGATTAATACAGCAAAGCCCAATCAGTTCAGGTGATCAGGTAACCTCCAGCTAGCAAGGAATTAAATTCATGGGAGATGCTCCCATAGCCATTTAGCTCTTTGAGGAATTTTAAGTACCTAAACACGAATTTATTTGCTGGGAATTCTTACAGTCTAAGAACACCCAGGACTGTGCTAACACATCAGGATTAATTTCCAGGATATACTTTCCTGAAGCCTGCTGCCTAGGGAAAAAAAAAAACCAAACCTCTGCATATTAAATCACATCCATGGTACATCCCAGGCTCATCAGCATCCACAACTGTGTCTCTCCACAGGCAAAAACACATGTCCCCGAGCACACACAGCCAGCAGGGTCACCCCACGTATGGCACCACCCACCCCCTCCCCACCTGGATTCAGTCTGTCCCGCCCGTGGGGGAGAATTCAGGAGCAGCAGGCAGGGAGGGGGTTAAATCCCGGCAGTTCTCCAACACAGCACAGCGAGGAAGCTCAAGAGACAGCCATTTCTCTCCTTGCCCCAGCTAAAAGTTACAGAGTTATGCTCTCACTCCCAAAACCTGGTGGTTATGGTTTGGTGGGGAAAGAGGGAAGGCAGCGCAAGTAATTAACATTTGTTTTTCAGCATGACCAGGCAGGAGTTCACCGCAAAGCACAAGCCAGTACATACAATCTAGTGAACAGCAACCCTGTATTTTATTTCAGGTCTGTTGGGTATTGCAGGGAAGGAGACGAAAGATTGTGTTATTCTGCAGGAGCAGTTTCCTTGGGAAAGTATACCCAGGCATTTAATCCCAGGAATATTTATAGTTAGCATAACTCAAATAGTGTTGTGCATGCAGTTGGTTAGTCTAAAGTGGAGCGTCATGCAGCTTGCATTAATGCTGGCAAAGGCACTTTATGGAGAAACAGACTTTATGCTTACAATTATCCCAGCCCAATATGGAGTGTCTCTGACTAGCAGAGAAGAACTGATGCCTGCCATAAGGAAGCCCAGCACTGTTACAGAGGTGCCTAATGCCAACTGCAACAAAGCGAACAGCAGCGGGAAACGGCAGCCACAACAAGTGTGGGATTCCTCCTCCTGGCCAGATTTGGGATCCCCCTTGGCTTTCTTCTGCTTCTTCTTCTTCTTCATCGCGGGCTCCTGCGTCTTGCTGGAGTCGGTGCCTTGCTCCCCTCCGGCTGCCTTCCCTGCCTGGCTCTGGTTATTTGGGGACATGCCGTGCTGGGCTTTCTTCTCCCGCTTTCCCATGCCGATGAACTTTAGGATCTCACGGGCGTGAGTGTGTGTGTGTGTGTCTGTGTGTGTGTCTCTGTGTCTGTGTGTGTGTGTGTCTCTGTGTCTGTGTGTGTGTGTGTCTCTGTGTCTGTGTGTGTGTGTCTGTGTGTGTGTGTGTGTGTCTCTGTGTCTGTGTGTGTGTGTGTCTGTGTGTGTGTGTGTGTGTGTGTGTCTGCGCACGCCGATGGGGGCGGGTGATTTATTTTATTTTATTTTTTTTTTTGCCCCCTCTCCCCCCCCGCCAAAGCTTCTCTTAGTGCTGGCTGAGTTGTTCCTGGTATTTGAATCAAGGAGGCTGAACAAATATGGAAAACATTTGGAGCAGATTGTCAGAGCTTCGAAATGCCACATATAGCCCAGAGAAGAGGGGGATTCGAGGGGGGTAGTGAACTGCCAACATGCAGGCGCATGGGCTGGATGTGCGCACAGGGCCGGGCGTGTGAACGGCCACGGGTGCAGAGGTGTGAGCACACATGTGTGTTCGTGTGTGTGCTCGAGGAGGAGCTGGCCAGGCAAACAGCAGGCAGAAATTCCGCCCTGCCAGCTGCTGGACAGGAGGGAAATGTGTCTCTCCGGAGAGCCCAGAGCAATCAGGTGGCTGTGCAGGGAGCACAGGTAGGAGCTCATCACGCCGGGGCTCCCCGGGGGATTGCTGGCAGGCAGAGCACAACTGGGGGAGCCCACGCTGCACCCTGCATGCCTCGTACACCCTCTGAATCAGATCAAAGAGGTGCACCTTCAGTGGGAGGGAGCTCACTGCAGGTATGGAGAGTATGAAATTAACACAAATAAAAATTCAAATTAATGTCCTGTGGGGCCGAAAGGAATCCTGTCTCTTCCCCAAAGTTGCAAAAGTGCTTTTTGGAGGCATGTTTTGTGCTGAGGCAGACAGGGAGCAGCAGTGAGGACTGGTGTTGCTGTGCAGGTAGTGGAGGAGCACGAAGCTGAACATCCACTGGGTGTGTTTCCAGGGCTGCAAGTTATCCATACCCGGGAGATTGTTTATGTTAGCTAAAAGACAGTGGGATGTCTTGTTGTGGACATGTGGTCACTGCACTTCATCCATGTGCTGGCTCATGCTGGTGTTTGGGGACAGCACGCCAACAGAACTGTTCTAGTGGTGACCAGTGACAGAACACAAGGGAATGGCCTGAAGTTGTGTCAGGGGAGGGTGAGGATGGATACTAGAAAAAGGCTCTTCCCCCAGAGGGTGGTGGGCACTGACCAGGCTCCCCAGGGCAGTGGGCACAGCCCCAAGGCTGCCAGAGCTCCAGGAGGGTTTGGATGATGCTCTGGGGCACAGGGGGTGACTCTTGGGGATGGTCCTGTGCAGGGCTGGCGGTTGGACTCAATGATCCCTATGGGTCCCTTCCAGCTCAGCTGATTCTGTGATCTGAAGAAGTGGGTTTTTTTCCCTGAAATGCTCAAAAATCATCCTGTGGCTGAATCCAGCTCTGGGAGCCCTGGCAGAGCCTGTCAGATGCTGGCGGGGCTCCCTGGGGTCTCACCCATGGAGGTGCCAGCAGGACGGGGCTCTGCAGGGTTTGACATTGAATTCTAGGTCTGCGAATAGGAGGGAGCAAGAAGAGGTGGGTGGTGAGCAGTGCCATGCCAGTGCTGTGCCTGCAGTCATGTGCTGAGCCACGGTGCACGAGTCCACACGAGGCAACACCGTGGGAAGCAGGAGGCTGCCGTGGTGCCTGTGCTTAGCTCACGCCACAGGAATTACTCAAAAGCTGAGGGGTAAACAGGTGCTTAAATGCTTTGCTGGCCCTGGGCCGAGTGTGTACAGCCTGATGCATTGCCCTCCTCGGAGCCAGGAGCAGTGTCGGGGCCAGCAGAGCCCTGGAAGTTCTCCCCTGTGAGTGCAGCTCTGTGTCCCCACTGTCACAGGGATGCTGTGGGGACACCTGGGCTCATGCTGCTGCTCCAGCAACACCAATGTGAGCCCCATAAGTGGCCCAGCCAGCTCTGTCCCCACCATTTGGCTGTCTGGGTGTTTTATTTTATTTCCCTTCCCTTCCCATAGAAGCAGATGACAGGAGTAAAGCGTTGGGAGGAGTGGGGCAGGTGGGAAGAAACATCAGAGGTTGGGGAAACCACCACCAAAGCTGCCTTTGAGTGCTGCAGAGCAGTTCACCTGGGATTAACCAAAATGTTGAAGTACTCAGAGTGGATCTTGCACATGCTGAGGAAATCTTTCCTCTGACACACTGGCAGTGCCTTCTGAGAAACTACTCTATTTCCAGCTCTTCATGGCATTTAGCAGCAATGAACTATGTCTTCTGTATTAATACATTATGATGTCACTTTGTTTTATGGGTTAAGCAATATCCTCTTTGGTTATTTATAATACAGAACAGATGAAAGAAAACTAGAAACAAAGCGGTTTCAGAAGATTTCTTCACACATAACTCTCATGCTACATCCATAAAGCAAGATTAAGAGATATTGTTCAAAAAAGGAAGAGGAAAAGAAAGAAGAGGTGAAAAAAAATATCGAAAAAAGCCCTTCTTCTCCAGTCATGTTGCTTAGTGTACCATGTATTCACAGTTTCTCACCAAGATGTTTTGTCACTATCATCCACCTTTTTAAAATACCCTTACAATATCTTGCACTCACTGGTCTATCTTGTCTCTCAAAGCCACATACAATTATATTTAACCACAGCTTTGAGAGGAATGTGGTGTTCAAGGATCATCACCAAGGAACCATGAGCATCATCATCACCAGGCAAGTGGCAAAGCTAAGAACATGTTTTACTGATGTCCACTTGAACATCTACCATAATCATGTGTTAAGAGTTAAATGAAGTCAAATTTTATTTTTCTTTATGCCCATCTGTTTTGCCTTGTTCTATCACACGGATCTTTACTGTGGTTTTTCCCCCAGGAAAATCCCTGGTTTAGCACCTGGGTTTGTGCTGGCAGCTAGATTTATGACTGCCCTCTTCTAAAAGGGGCCAAAATCCAACTGCTTTATTTGTGCTGACAGTCACACTGGTTTCAGGAGGAGTAATTGCCTGAGAAGGATGAACAGGATTTAACCCAAAGTCAATAAAATGAACAAGAACCTTACAGCCAATAACAGCCCTTGTTTATCTCTTGGCCCAAGAATCTCTCTTAAATCAGGTGCCTAACTATATTTCTGCATCTCAAAAATATATTTCAGTATCTCAAAAATGAGACTATGCTCCATGGGCAGCTGGCTGAGTATCTCCTACAGGGTATAGGTGGAAAATCCAGCAGCCCCTTCAAAAATTCCAGTTGTATGGCTGGTGTCCAGAGTCCTTAGGACAGGAGCAGTCTAGGTCAGTTCTGGGGACACTTTCTGTACAGTGGGGAAAGGTTTGGGTATGAAACTATGAAACAAGATCAATGCAGACTAGAGTTTGCCTTCTCACAGCTGTTGGGGTCTACCCCTTGGGTTTATCAAGGAAACCAAAGACTTTATTGCCATCTGCCCTGGTCACACTGGGACAGGAAGCCTGTCCTAAGCTCCTTGCATACTTAAAACCATATATGACATTTCCAATCAGTGCAGCAATACACAGTTATTAGGGGTCAATTACATTGAACAAATTGGGGACAGGGGATGGTGTTGATTTTAAATGATCAAACAGTGTGTTCTGTGGCTGACTTTCCTTCCAAAGTGAAACATGCCTATCTTACATGCTGAAAAGTTTAATGGGCATGGAGAAAAGAGGTGGATGCAGGACTGAGCTTCCATAATTATTATCTGAACCAGATTGTATTTGCTGATCCCACTTGGCATTAACAATTGAGGGTAAAACAGCTGTGAAGGAACTCACAGCACTGGCGAGCAATGACAAATTAAAAGAATTACTTTTTTAGAAATTGAAAGATTAAACAAGGACACTGAAATAACACCAAATTTTCTCGAGTAATACATCTTGCGGATGTCACTTGGATTTTCCCACTAACACAAGAATAATCATTACACTTTTATGCCCAAAGGCCCTGATTAAGTATGGTCTTAAATTAAGCCCATGCTTGAATACCCTTCCCAGACGAGGATGCTTTTTGATTCGAGCCCAGCTACCATGTCTCATGTGGCACGCAGTTGTAGTTCCGTGTCCTTTACACAAAATGAGTCATGTTGCACAGCTTTTCCACAGCCAGATACTGTCCTCTGTAAAACATTGCCTGCTCTTGTCCCTCCCTTTGCCAAGAGGCAGCGCAAACCGGGTGACGATGACAGCAAGTCAAACAGCACCCACAACGTCAGGCATGGAAAAGGCAAGGTTTGGGCTGCAGCTTTGCAGTGACACAGTCTTTCCTACTGCTTCTCCTGCAGCTGAGGACACACAGAGCTGCTTGGGACTCCAGAAACCTCGGGTTTTCCCCTTCTGCCATTTTTTTGCCCCGGGAATAAAGCGGGTTTGGCGAGGCTGAACTCACATTTGTCTCATTTACACAGATATTTCTCCAAGGCATCAGCAGCCCAGCCAAGTGCCAGTCGCAGGGCTGCAGCACACAAATCCAGAGCAGCAGAATTAGCAAGGAACAAAGGCTTGGGCAGGGCTCTCCGCATTGCCCCAAGGACTGAGGGATGTTCGGTTCCCTTGGCCTCAGGAGCATCCCCACAAAAGGCTGCTGATCCAGGGACCCCTCAGAGATGCTGCCTACGGGGTGACAGCCAGAGTCAGGAGGGAGCCAAATGTGCTGCGGGATCCCCACTCACCAAGTCAGTCTGGGCTGTGGAGAAGCTGAGCCCCTGCCTCATCCTTGCTCCTGTTTCCCCACAGGCAGAGCCCGACCATGAGCACCGAGGCACCATCAAGGACCCAAAGCTCAGCACCAAGATGGGGTGATCTGTTTAGGGACAGAGGCTTCCCTGTTAGCATAAATGACTAAAGGTCCTCCCTGAAAGCAGAGGTTTGAAGTCAAGCTGTGAGTTCTAAAAACTCATGCCCATTGACCACGGATAACAACAACATGTAACTCCTGAAAGCACAATTGCATAAAAGACAAGGCCAATCAGACACAGGTCCAACACATGCAATCCAGGCTGGCCTCTGCCACAGTCATTTGTAAAGTTCAGGTCTGGAGGTGAGGCTTGTTTTCCACAAGCTCTTTTGAGGCCAGTTCACGTTGTTTTGTGTGTCTGTAGGCTCTGCTGGGAGCGTTGGGTTGGGCTAGATGACCTCCAGGGATCCATCCAACCCACGGTGTTCTTTGTGTGTGTTCCATGTGCCCTTTTAGCATTCCTAGGGACAAGATCCAGGTATGAAGCGCTTCATTTTAGCTGGATGGGGTGACAGATGTGGAAAGAAGTAGAACAGGAGTTTTACGTCAGGTTACTCCACACTTGGAAGCTGCATATTTAACAACCCTCTTTATTTCCTCCATCACATTTGACCACGAACTAAATTTGTGCATACAAAAGAAAGCAGATCCTCTTTCAGACTGGGAATAAATTGTGTTTTGCGGCCTCCAAAATGACTGTTCTGCACCAGTTTAAATTCCTAAATCTTTGCTTTTGCTAAAGCTCCCTTAAACGTCCTGTGCCTCAAACTCCTCACCTCCAGCTGTGGTTCCGTGAATCCAGAGAGTGGATCCTCAGTGTTTATGGGGTCTCCTATACAAAACTTAACAGTAGTTAAGCTGTCCATAATGCTCTGACTGTTTCTGCCTTGTCTTCTGCTTTTACAGCAGGTTCTCTGGGGTGGAAGTCATATTTTAAAATGTTTTTGCATGAGGCCTGGAGAGGATCATGGAGTCACAGAATCCTGAGTTGGAAGGGATCACTGAGTCCAGCTCCTGGCCCTGCACAGGACAGCCCCAAGAATCTCACCGTGGGCTGAGAGTGTCACCCAGACACTCCCTGAGCTCTGTCAGGCTTGGTGCTGTGACCACTGCCCTGGGGAGCTTGTGCAGTGCCCAGCTGGTGGAAGAACCTTTTCCTGATATCCAGCCTAAATCTCCCCTGTTACTGCTGCATGCCATTCCCTCGGGTATGGATCCTTATGTGCTACAGCTGATAGACCCTGAAAATGGGATGGAGAAGCCAGAAGTGAGAAGCTGCCACACTACACGAAAGCAAAGCTGCCTCCTGTGGCTTGCTGTGCATCACCATGCTCTGCAAAGCATTTTATACCAGCCCAGAGTCCTTTGCAGCTCCCTGGGCAGAGCTAAGGAGTTTAAAGAGGAGGGACAACCAGTGTGTAGAAACACCCTGTGTCCTCTCCAAAGCTGGTCCTCTTTCTACAAAGTTTATTTGAAGAGGATGTTGTCTGCCAAAACAGCTTATTATGATACCGTGGCAATGAGACTTTCTCACCAGGTGTTAATTACTGCCTGGTTAAACAGAGTAAATCCTCTCAGCCATGCTATCCGAGGATAACAATTAGGTGTCTTGTGTGTGTGTGCTCACACACAGGCACAGGCAAGGCTCAAGATGCTGCCTTAATATGCAAAAGAGCCAGGAAACCTGCCTGTGGCATTACAGCGGGCACTGTGGGCAGCAGAAGGAAGGGCCAGGGCTCCTGGTCTCACTTTTCATTAATGAGAGGGATAGAATGAAGGAATAGAAGAAGAAGAAAGAAGGCTCTGCAGCAGCACTGCTGCAGTCACATCTGTCACTCACACCCCAATATGAATCAATCTCATTAATGATTATTTTACTGGTTCCACAACACAAAATATTTTCATTTAAAAGGCACAGGTCTCACTATTGCCAAGTGAAGACAATGCTCAGCAATCCCAATGGCACATGCTGCCTGTCACTGGGTAGTGCCTGTGACCCTGGCTGAGCAGGCAATGTGGCCCAATTACACCAAAAACCTCTCCAGAACAAAAACCATCAGCTTCTCTGGGGTTTTTCTCCCCATGCCATGGGGGGAAGCCTCGCTGGGGCCATATCCAAGAATTCTGGTGGCAGCATCACCCTCATGGGCTGCTGATCTCCATTTTACCTCAGAGAAACTGCAGTTGCCTCTCGCCCACCCCAGCAGACAGCCCCTCACCCTTACTGGTAATCCATGGAGGAGAAGCAAGCAGAGGAGAAGCCCAGCTAAGGGTTTTGGGGTGCTGACTGTCTCTGCAGAGGGTGAAGGTGGGATGAAAAAGAAAAGCAAGGGATGGCTCTCACTGTTCATCCCTCAACTTCTTTCCCACTCCCACAAAACACAGAGCTGGGAACCCACAGAAAGTGGCAAGATGGGCAGACTGCAAGAAATCCTGTGAGGTGGAAAGATGGTATTTAAAATCTAAGCTCTGGCTTTGCTCAGCTCTGAAAGACCAAGTTCTGACTGTACAGGTGGGACTCGCAGCCAGGCTGGAGGGATCAGTGGGCACAGGAGCAAAGGAACTCTCCATCACAGCAGTGGGTGCCAAATGTGCTCAGCTCGCCCCATGCACGTCAATGCTCTGTAATGAAACTAGAAAGGGTTGGTTCTTGGGAGGCACATGAAAAAAACCTGCTTCTGAGCTACCAGCAGCTCTAATAAGGTGCTTTGTCCAAAGATCCAGGGCAAACTTTGTGGAACATATGCATATGTATCTCACTTCTTGGGCTTTCTGGCATTTACAGACACTCGGGGCTTTGTTTCTGCAGCTGGCTCAAGGTCTCAGGCTGGCACTTGGGCAGTCTCACTGTGTTATTCACTGCTTCAGGACATGCTTCGAGGTCTGATCTACTCACAGGCCCTGCACTTGCCTGAAATACACACTTGGGTCCCCCAGAAGGCACCAGCTGGAATTTTCTGAGGAGCAGTCGGTCTTTTGAAAGCAACTTTCCATCCACCAGGGTCCACCATAAGTGGTGGCTTTTCTCAGAGTTGTCTTTGGAGCCCTGAAGCATCTGAGTGCCAGTGTCTTCAGCCCATGAAGTTGGTCACTGACGTCAATGTGGCCAAGATTTGCCTCCCCCTCTTGGCTGGTTCAAAGATGAACCCCATGATCTCTCCTGGAGGCAGGAGACCTGAGGATACTGTGGTTCATTTCTTCCAGTCTCCTCCTGAGCTTGTCTCAGGAGCTACAGGGTAGAGTAGATGCTGGGCTGTAATCTTCTGCCTCACAAAGAGCTGGTTACTCCCAGGAATCAGTATCCCTTTGCTTCCTGCGCTGCTGCATTGATGTAAACCATCTATAAACCATCTCCATAAATGACCAAAACTGCCTGGTCTTTAGCTGAGGCAAAACAGAGGCCTGAGGCTGAGGCTAGAGCTACATTACAGCAGATTTAATATCTTAATATCTGCCCATCTCTCCCCTGAAACACGTCCCTAAGCCCACATCTCTGCACTCCACCTCTCTGTGGACTCAGTTTCCCTCTGATCAGCAATGCCAGCGCGGTTCATGTTTTAGTGTAAGAGGGTTCTTGAGGACACAGGGCTTTCTGCACTGCCAGAATTACTGCATGTGCTCCACCAGATGTTGAAGAATATTCCCTCCCATCCAAAGTTACCCTGAGTTATTATATTTTCTTGGCTTAGCATTGTTATGAAATGTCAGTCCTTCGCAACTTGTCTGACTCTCTTTTGCAACACCCCCAAGGGAACACAACCACTTTTGAAGCTCTGGTTGGGTCCAGCAAGCCCTATGGACTTGCATCATCTTTCCCTCTGGAAGAACCTCAGCCATCCCTGCAAGGCAGGTGAGACATAGCAGGGTGGGAGAGGGAAGCAAGCTGTGTTGAAAGCAGATCTGGAAGGTAGCTGCTAGTGATTTGTCCGAGGGCTGCCTGGGGACTGCTTTTAGTTAGTATTTGCCTGTCACACAAAAGAGGGAGGAGTGCATCGTGAAATTTCCTGATGACACAGACATGCGAGTGCTTGTCAATACACGAGAGGCCCCAGCCTATCAAACAGGAAGAACTGTGTGACCTTGAGGATGGGAACAATGGGAATAGGATGAAATTCAATTGTGCCAAACGTTAAGGTTTGGCACGTAAGGCTGAAGTGTCAGAGTTCCTCTGGGAAAATAAAAAGTCTCAAGCGCCGTGGCTGGTCACAGGATTCCTGTGAAATGGCAGCACAGCATGGCCATGGGGAAAGGTAAATGTGGGCAAGGCTCTTTCAAGTATTTCCCACATGGGCCTGAAAAGTGTTAGTGATGGAGAACAAGTACTGGTGGACCCTGTGAGGAGGCTGCACACGGCTTTATTCATCTCTATTAGAGAAAGATGAATTGTGACAGGACCAGGCGTAACTAAGTGCTGGTAGGGTGCTTGGAGGGGGCTGGAGACCCTACATAACAACAGGAAACTGGAAGGGATTGCCTCGTTCAGCCCAACAACATTAAAGGTTAGAGAGGACACGATTGGTCTATAAATATCTTGTGTTAAACTTAAAACAATGTTGGCACGAGGACAAATGGACATGAATGGCCATGAGTGCATTTAGCCTGGAAAGCAGAGGAAGGTTTCTAACCACTGGAGCAGTGAGAGTGGGGACCAGCAAGAAACAGCTTGCTGTGAGGCATTATGGTATCAGTTCTTGAATTGCACCAGTTGACATGGGTGCTTGAGATGATTCGGTGATGCAGGAAGTGCCTTCCCTTCCAAATCCCCATTGTGGGCACACTTTTGGGCCCTTCTTTCTCACACAGATGCCCTAACAGCCACAGGAGAAGGCAAGGCTCTCAATCCCCTGATTAACTCTGTTAGAGCTTGGCATAATCTAAGTCTTAATTTGTTAGTGCCAGTTATTTTGATTTCGCACATTTCTTGCGGAATAAACTGGAGACTTACATCAGTAACCAGTTTGGGTTTGGATTTCTAATTTTTTTTTTAGTTAATACTTTGTACTTATATAGCATCTTTCATCTTTCAAAGTGCTTTACATACATTAATTATTTAATTCTCCCCATACCCCCTTTGATCTAGGCAAGTATTATGATGCTCAGTTTACGAGTGGGGGAAGCAAACATACAACAAATCCTACCAGGACTGATGCAGCTTCCTGGCTGTGAAAGGCAAGGAAAGGCCACACGATGCATTCCATGAGGCACACATGGTCCATGAGCTATCCAGAAGGTGATAACTCCTCCGCATACCCACTTGGGACAGAGAGGGAGGCTGCCAGGGAGGGCTATGCAGGGCCAGCATAGGATGCTGGATGCACCATAGAGGACCAGAAAATGAGATGCCCTGTGCTCCAGAGAAAGGCCCAGAATTCAGTTCAATCAGAGCATGTGGAACAAAGCTATCATGGTGGCAGGCTGACTAAGGCCCAAGGAACAGGAATGAATTCAAACAGAAGTAGCAAATGAATAAGAGCTGACATTGATCTGTGTAGACATGCGTTCAGTGAAAGGATGTGAGTCTTCCCTTTCAGGTAAAAAGAAATAACAACTGATGTATTTTTGATTGTTCTTGTGTTGAATGTTTACGTCGTTTTTCAGAGTGACTGTCGGAGGCTGATTTGGAGATTTCATTGCTAAATAACCGAGCCATTTTTCTTGCAAATTCACATAGTGATGTTATTTGTGTGTCTGGATTGCTGCGGCGATGTGAGGGTGCTGCAAATGCACTCTGCCTCATTCCAAAGAGAAGTCTCACATTCCCCCTCCCTTCTTCAGCACTTTAAAGGACATTTCAGTCTTACAGGGGCCAGCAGAGCAGTTTGCTGAGCAGAGCAGGAGCCTGGGAACAACACACTTGAGGTCCAGAGCTCATTCTGACATTGGTTTGGTGTTGCACAGGGGTAGTAGCTGCATTTCAGTGGCCAGTGCCCAGAGTGGGAGGTGGAAGACCACGCCACTAATTTTGACAGATACTGACTCATTTTGAGGCCAAGAGAACGTTAATTAGCACTCAGCTTGCTGCCCAGCCTTATGTGACCTCAGTGCTGTTTGCAAGGGCAACGTGGCCCTGTGCATCCTCCTCCTGGCAGGGCTAACACGGCTTGTGCCCAGAGCAGCTTCTGTGCTCCTCTATAACATAATCACATTTTTGGGGGGAAGAAAGAGGAAAAAGACTGAATTTAGTCCCATTTTTTTCCTGCAGCAAAACTTTTTCCTGTTACTTCTAGCATTAATTCCTAGAAAAGTAAAATGGCAAAGGTTTTTTTTAATTTCATGGTCATTTTGATATGCTAAATGGTGGCAAGACAGTCAGTGGGAAATTAACAGAGTTCAAATCCCCATGGAACATGGAAATTGTAGTTAAAATAATGCTGCTTAAGATTAGTAATTAGCAAAAATTATTTTAAAGCGTAGCATTTTAATTAGCTGCAAATGCTGCTCAGTCTTCAGTAGTATTACCCACAGAATTTGCTACACCTAAGACAGTTAAGCTCCTCACCTGCACACAAATCCCTTGGGGATCCACGGGTTATACCGATGAGACCCAAGGGATTGTGAATTAAATAAAAGGGAAATTGTATTAACAGAACACGACTGAAAGCACAGTCTTCTTCTAACAAGCACAGTAGAGTCAAAGATGCAGTTGCAACTGTCCTGTTGTGTCACTCCCTCCTGCCAGAGATCCTCTGTGTTTCCTAATATTAACTTATTATCCATTCCTTAGAACCTGTGCTAAAACAGGGCCCTTGCCTATCCCAGTCTAGCTTATCCCAGCTCACTGCACCCATGGGCTTTCTCAATATTTGTAATGGTCCTTAATTCCACAAAACCTCATTGTGCAGTCGTGGGCTCATCCCTTGGGAAGGCTCTACATTCTTTCCAGGCCCTTTCTCTTCCTTTGGTGAGTCACACAGTGTGAGAAGTGCAAAGAAAGAGACCTCAGTGTCCCCAGCCTCACAGGGAGTGCAGGGCACCACTGATGGAGGAAGAGCCAGAGGCCACCCAGATGATGAGAGAAAGAAAATGAGAGGAATCTTGTGCTAGGACAGTGCAGTCTCTGCCACACAGAGTAAAGGGGCACTTAGATACCTCAGAGCAAAGCCACACACAACATGGGATCCATAGACTGGCTGAAGGAACTCATTTTTGGAAAACCTGCAGATGGGGATGGTCAGGAAGGAGCTGGGGCAGAATGGGGCATGGAAGCACCTTCCCTCTGCCTCTGTGAGGTGGTGATGCAGGACATCAAGGTGAGATCATCCAACATCCTGATCAAGTGGCTCTGGAAAGACCAAGAGCTGCTTGTATTTCCATTTTAAATGAGGAACTGAGGCACAGAGCAGCTGAATTCTGTCAGCTTAGGCTCTCTGGAGGACCCTCAGTATAGCAGATCCAGCAGATACACCAGGTGCTTCCTTACAGGTAACTCCAATGGGATGTGCATCCCTAAATATGCCCCGTGAGCTGGGTCAGGCCTGTCCAAGGTCATTTGGGTGGGCTGTGGCAGAGCTAGAAGTTGTCCTCCTGCCTCCTAAACCCAGGCAAGTGCCTTTACAATAAGGTCATTCATGCCTTTAATTCCTCTGCTTGTAGAGGAATTAATAGCTGTATATTAGAAACACTACACTGAGGGAAATTTAAACTTCAGTTGCCTGCTCATGTAGCACCGTTACTATGAGTTCTATAAATACCAGTCGACAAAGGTGCTGGTACAGGCAACAATCAGACAACAGAGAGAGGCAATTAGGATGGGGTCTGTCCATGTGGCTGAAAACCCACTGACCTTCCTATGATTCAGGACCTCAAGGAGCTGGATCACATCAGTGTGAGCCCACAATCATTCAGATAGAAGTTGATGGGCTAGTGGCAAATGGTGGGTTTCTAAACATCTAAACATCTCTTCCATGTCATTGCTGCACAAGAGGCAAGGAAGAGTATTGCTTTTAGGATACACAGCAACAGCAACATTTGTGAGATCTCAGCTGGGTTCAAATACTTCCAGTTTGAGCTATGTTGAAAAAAAGCAGCAAAAGGTTGGGGGTTATCAATACACTGTAACTAAAACCACAGGAAACTTCAGATGGTGGGGCCAAATGTGTGGGAGGAAGAAAGTAGCAATAGATACATCTTTTGAATCTGCTTTGGAAAGTGAATTGGATTTGGACAAGTCAGTTCAATCCCAGCTCGGCTAAACCTCTCAATATTTCACTGTGCAGCTGTAATAATTTCTAACACAACTTTCTGGATGTGGTTTTTCAGGCCACAAAATGACAGAGATCCCATGGTCTCACACCATGCTGACAGCCCCACGGCTCACTGGCAGGGCTGTGAAACCCAGAGGCACCAGGGCAGACACTCAGACTGCACAAGGACTGCCAGGAGCAGGAGGTGCCTCATAGTGGGAGGCGATGGAAAGACCCATGGCAAACCCTTGACACAACATCAGGCCCTCCTGCCAAATTTCAACCCCCTGCTCTTAAAGCCAGCTTGGGCCACTCGGTGGAAAGGTCACCAGAAGCACTTCATGTGGTGTGAAACAGCTTCTTCTGCCCTTGCCTCGTGCTTGGTGCCAGGAGCTGGCCGAGCCCATTTGGCTGCATCTTCCCCTCAAAGATCTCAGAGGCAGGCATACAGCATGGAAAAAACCACCTCAAAATGTTTGGCAAAGCTTTAACTGACTGAAAATGGGTTGTATAATGGGATGTCTTGAAGAACTTGAGAAGCAAACATCCCTACTAGCACTGCCTATAGCACAGTTGACTGTCCCAGGTGTATAAATGCCATTTTTTAGTATTTTTCCAGCTGCAATGTGTCCACCCAGCCTTGAAATGATGTCAGTGGTATCTCTGACTGTCATCCGCCTCCTGCCTGCTCAGGCCACTTTACATGGGCACTGTCATGGGGAGCCATGCCCTTGGACATCCACTGCTCCCAGAGCATCAAACCTGGAGCTCAAAATACAAGGCCAAAGGAAAAACAGCCTCACACATCCCTAAGAAGATTAAATGGGTAACAAAAGGGTCTCCTCTGCAGTGACAGTGGTGTTTTCTGGCAGCTCCCTGCTGGCTTTACAGGATGTCCAGGGCCCAGAGTTCTCCTCTGGGCAGACACAGCCCAAAGCTGAACTGGGGACACTTGAAGTGCTCTCACAGGCACTTCCAAAGGGATGCTGCCATCTGAACCCTCACTCCCATGGCTCTTCTTGTGTTCTGTGAATACCATGTCTGTGCTAGATTCATTTTTTTTCTCTCTCTGTTAGCTGTAATTGCTCCTAAAATCCCTCTCCTACTCTTTTTACCCCTATTCTATCAGCCAATACAGCTCAGAGCAGACTGACTGCTGCCAGCACTGTGGATCACAACTAGGGATTATCCAGACACATTTTCCTACAGCAAAAATGAGGTCTCTGGTGCAAGCAAGGCCTTGTGTAGCTGTGTTAGCAGTCCTGGCATGGGCAGGTCAATGGCCTTTGTGCCACAGGGAAGGTGAGGGGGGAGGTCTGGCCTTGCCAGGGTGAAATAGAAGTTGCAGGAAGGAGCTGCCAGACCCTGGTTGATGTTCCTGCTGTAGGTCTTGGCCTGGATCAGGGCAACAGAGCAAATCTTATTAGTAACTTGGCTGAGACAGCTCCTGATTTCAGCACGGTTGTATCGATAGTGTGACTGCCTGTGCCCAGACCTCAAAATAATCCATAGCACATCTGCAGTCCTGGTGAGGACCAGGAAAGGTGGGAGAGGGATGCCCAGGAGGGAAGGCAGTTTTGTGCCTCAAGGGCCAAAGAAATTCTTGCTCAAGATGATAGGAAAGCTCTTGTGCAAAGGTGGATCATGGGATAGAAGGGAATATTGATAAAGGCAGTACAGACTGACAGATACAGAGAGCAGAGAGCAAAGCCTGAGGGAGGCTGGTGCAAGAAAGCCAGGATTTTCGTGGGGAAGGGAGTGGGAATGCTTTATTTGCTTTCAAAAATAAGCAGTGAATGGCAGGAGGGATGAGGATGTGCTCAGCAGTGCACTGCAAGATGGGGATTCACTGCCACCGGAGATTGCTGAGACACAGAGCTCAGCAGGTCTGAAAAAAAATGCATGGGCATTTTTAAAGGTTGTGGACATCTCCAGGGTTACCTCATTTGAGATAACCAAGCAGAGGGGATATAAACCAGAGCTCTCCAGGGTACATGCCAAGTCATATGTGCCTAGGGTTGGGAAAATTATTTTCCTATAAGCAAGTTAGGATTGCCCTTTCTAGCGTTTCCTGCTCTGGGTTTACAGGACTTGGCAATTGGGCACCTTCAGGGAGAAGAGAGCAGAGCAGATGAGCTGAGAGCCCAGTCCAAGGCAGCACTCCCTCCTCTCCTGTGTCCTGCTGCGTGAGAAAGCATGCGAGGAATTATAATTCCCTTTGGACATGTGACCCAAATTGCAGCGGGAATTTGCATTCCTGGTGCCTACTTCCATTTCACATCTCCCCCCCTGCACAATAACACCTGCGAGAGGGTTTATTACCTTCTCTGAGAGCACAAGCTGAGCAGCCTTTTCAGAGACATTAAGAAGAGTATCTACAAAGGAAACTGAAAAGTAAAAAGGAGTCAAAAATATATCAATGCACTGTAAAAGCTTATCCATACAAAACAAAGTTGCTAAAAGAAAAATCAGCTGTCACTTTAAAATCTGACATTAAGTTTCTCAAATCACAGACCTTAATCAGGAGTAATACTTGAAGAGGAACAAAGAGAATGTATGATGAAAAATCAGGACAGTTGAGTGCTGGGCTCAGCAGGACTAACTGCATGACAATATGGATAAGAATGATAATTGCATTAGCTTAGCCTGAAATGACTGGCCAAAGCAGGTTTGGGTTTTGGTTTTTTTTTTGGTCAGCTGTATTTTTGTAATGGCTTCATTTACTTTTTAAGCAAACTTGGAAAGAGAGTTACAAACAGATTATTGCATGTCCATCTATTCTCCTAAGGAAATGGGGCATTTCAGAAAGTCATCCTAACATTGGCTTAGAGCTCTTTGAAATGCACAGGCCCACATGGGTTAAACCAAGGGTCCCTTATGGGTCCTTTTAAAATGAGATCAACAGGAGAAGGCAGCTCCTACTGAGGAGGAGGATCCAAACTCACGATGCTCTCACTTTATTCCATGCACTGCACTTGGATCCCAGGCCCCAGTCAGACCCTCCACATGGTGACACTCAATCCAATTTCTACATCTTATTTACCGTCTTAAAAATCTGGATGACTTCAAACAGGTAATAAACCTCTGCCCTTTAAAAACAACCTAGAAGGATACCTTGACCTAACCTTCATTTTCTGCAATAGGACATTGTTTACCTCCCAGCTCTACAGTCACATTCTGGTTCAAATTCAAGCCCAGTGAGCCCAGTCCCAGGTCCAGCTGCCACTCCATGCAGATGGGACCTTCTCTAGTGCCTGGTGGGAACAGCTGGGGGTTCCCAAACCAGTGCTCCCCCAAAACAGTACACTGTGGGATCACAGCACAGTTAAGACTGGAGAGAGGAGGCAAACATTCCCCCACAGCCCACTGGTCTCACTGGCAAGCGTTGTTCTGATGGAGCACGAATTTGCCCTTAGCAAAACCCAGAGCCCGAGATGGGGAGCACAAATGATGCAACAGCAGCAAAAACTGGCTGACCATGGCAAATCTGCTGCCATCCCACGTTGCACCATCAAGTGTGTGGCAGTGGTACATCTCCTGGTGCTGTGCAGAGAGGCAGAAAGTCTGGGAGACTGGTCTGTCCTCATTCTCAGGGCAGGAGGCAGCACGGGCAGGAAGCAGAGGCGAGGGCTCCATCAGCCACAGGGGCAAACCCATCTGGGACCGATGGCTCTCTGCAAAGGGGAACAAGTTATTTTTCCCATTCTGCACAAAACAACCAGGGCCAAAACATCCCTGCCTCGAACTCCTCCTTTGGGAGAGGCAACTTCAGAGCCCTGATCCCCAGTCCCTGCCCGGCAGGCAGCACAACTCTCCTGCAGCCAGTGCTGCTGGGTTGGTATGGACATGGCCAGGATACTCCTCTGAGCACCCTGGCTCCTGTGCAAGGCTCTGGCATGTCTGTGAGGCTGACAGATGACCAGAGAGGTGGTGTGTGCCACCACACAGCCTGCCTTCACCGCCACCGCCGTGCCCCAGACAGCAACATGCAGCTCCGGTTGCGACACAGCTCGCCTCTGTCAGTGGCTGCTTTTATTCATCTTCCTCAAAGGCTTAAATAAACAAGAAACAGGTTAAAAACAAAATCTTGGCCCTGGCCCTTTCCTGAGCTGGCTGTTCCATGATGGTTTCCTGCCCCACGCACGAGCTTCCCCCTCCAGAGGGAAGAGGCGCCGTCCCGCAGCTGCCTCGAGTGGGGAATAAGGCTGAGCACCTGCCTTTGATATGGATGCCAGCCCGTGGGAGCAGTGTTCTCCACGCCACCCTCGGCACTCTCCACGTGGAGTGGGAGCTCGAGTGTGCTGCTGGGAGCTGGAGGAGGTTTGCCTCCCCAGGGTCACGGCACCAGGACACAGGGATGCTCCGTGTCAGCTGGGCACCAGCTCCATGTGAGGGGGCATTCCCAGAGGCAGGGATGCTGTGCACCTCTCCAAAGCCTTCCCCCGGGGGGAAGGGGAAATTTATTCCACTTGCAATCTGTCATGAACATAAAAACAACCTTGGAGAAGCCCAATGAGTTGAGAGCTTTAGCCCTCAGGACCTGCGGCGCACGTTGCACTCCAGTGAAACTCCTCTGGTCATTTTGGTGACAGGACATTGGGAACTGGCCACATCCACCCCCTCCCTGCCCGAGGTCACCCTGTGACAGCTGGGCAAGGCTCCCAGGGCTTTTGAAACACTTCACGTGCACAGAGTTGCCTCACAGCACCTTCGGGATGGATGTTTTCTATTCTTGCCGCTCAGAACTTTCAGAAACAGATAAAAAGACGCCAAGGTACACAACAAAATGCCGCGCCAGGCAACGTGTGTTCCTTCCTGCCCCTAGCTCTGCACTTTCTTGACAGGGCCCAAATGATTTTCCCCACAGAGCTGTGGTGTATTAAAGAGCTTTATGTCCATCATACTGCTGCTAAAACATGCCACTATCTAGTGCTGGCAACATGTTCCTGACTAGGGCTTTAAAGTCTTATAGATAAGTTATGTGACGTTTTCCATTTAAATTAAAATGGATCAAGTTAAACTCAAGGGAAGCTGGTAGCTGCACTTTCATTTTATTTCATTTTATTTCCTCTTTATGACCAATGTTGCTCTAACGATGAAAACTTTGATTACAGATCCCTGAGGCACCGTGTTGCACCCAGGACCAGGCTGGAAACTGTCACCAGCTTTCACATTGCCAGCGTGTCAGCTGCCAGACATAAGCAGGGTGATGGATGCCAACACGGTATCTGGGAGTCTTTTCCCTCCCTCTGCTGAGAAAGTCCCTGCTTCTTGTCTCATCTGGCCTGAATCCTACAGGCACGAAGATACAGATCTGAAATTTGTCTGATTCTGGTACCTGTTGCTGGTGCTGGTGGGATCTCAAACTGCCAGCATGGACTTTGCCACACTGGGATACATCCAAGTGCTTTGAGGATGCTCTTCCAGTGGGCAACCTCAGCAAGGAGACTAAAAACCCAGCTGTTGAGGGTCATGTTCCTGGGAGTGGGTGGGCTGTCCTGGCAGAAGGTGGAGACTTAAAGAAGACATCCTGTCCTGCTGCAGACACTTGCCATTATGCTGGTGCCAGTGCTCAGCTCCTGTCCTGCTCCTGCAGAGCCACTGTTACGGGACAGCCAAACCCCCAGGGGCTCCCCAGTGTACAGATGCCTCAGGAAACTCCTCTAAATGATTCTGCCTACACCAAGAAAAGGTGTTTAAAATTAAATGTATAACACAAATGATAATGCCAATCTGCAAAATGGGAAAGTAATTAAAAAAAAAAAAAATCTAAGCTTTTTAGTCTTCTTCACCATTAGGTTTGTTAGGCTGAGGAATCAAAGAATCATAGAACAGCCTGGAGTGGAAGGGACCTTAAAAATGACCTGGTTCCAAACCCCCCTGCCACGGACAGGGATGAATGGGGATGGAAGAGTGGTCCTGCTTGCCCAAATGCTTGCCCAGCTGAGCTCCCACCAGCCCAGCTCAGCTCACAGGGTAGGTACAGGTAGCTGGACCTCACGGTGTCTCTGCTCTTCAGGGAGCATCATGCTGGTCCAGGCCTTATTGCCTTGCTCAGAACTTCACACACTAGGGGGTTTAAAGAGGGTTTTAAAGAGAGCTTTGTGCCACACAGCAAAGCCCTCAGGCAAGACCTCCTCCCAAAAGCCTGGACCACTGTGCAGAGCTCCACGGGCTGAACTTTGGCCATGGCTGTTTTAGAAAAGTCACAGAGTGAAATTCAAAGAAAGCAGTGAAATGGCAGCACGGCTTCTTCTCCTCACAACAGAGTGCGTCTGTGGGGACCTGCTGCCCATCCTGCTCTGAAAAGGAGGGTGGCATGAGCATCACCCACTGCTTTCCCTGGCTGGGATGTCACTCCTCACCTGCTCACTTCCATGTGAGCTCACCCCCCCAGCCAATTGCTTCCTCCTCACACCTTGCTTAGGACAGTAAAGGAAATAAAGGGCAATAAAACAGAACACTGACCTTTCCAAACCACGGACCTTTTCCAACTCTGACATAAATTCGTGAGTCTTAATGGGAACACGCTGCAGCCTTGGGTTTGGTGATTTAATTCCCTGCTCTTTGCCAAGGCCACCAGCAGGCACGGCAGGTTTGCACTTGGGTCCCGGGATGCAAAGTATTTTTATGAAGATACTATTTGAGCCTTCACAGTTGTGAAGCAGGGGGTGGTGCATGTGTGTGGGGGAGGAATTACACAACAGCAATGCCTGCCTGAGAGCAGGGGTCCCCAGTGATCCCGTTGGGATGCACAAGCTGGGTACCAGTGCTGAGCCAAGCCAGTGGAGGCGGCACAGGTGGGCTGTGTGGGTGGCACAA
Source organism: Margarornis squamiger (assembly GCA_035222235.1). Lineage (NCBI taxonomy): Eukaryota > Metazoa > Chordata > Aves > Passeriformes > Furnariidae > Margarornis > Margarornis squamiger. The sequence goes on from JAWWTY010000037.1 coordinate 57,853,584, forward strand.
GCCTGTCCCCATCCCATGACACACCCCTGGCTCTTTTTCTGGCACCCCCCCGTTCCTCTCCACAAGAATGAGGGTCCCTGCTGCTCCCAAGGGAAAAGCACTGTGCCTGGGGAAGACCCAAGGTCGCTGCCACCCTCGCTGTCCCTGCCATCGACGTGGGAGAGCGGGCTCCGGCATGGCCTGGGTGGGCAGGGGCTCATTGTCAGGATGTGCCTCGGGCACGGCGCCTCTGCCCAGCCCTGCTTTCTGACCGCAGAAAGAAAACATTTGCCCAGACACAGCCCGGCCCCTTGCCACGTTGAAAGCCTGGCTGCTGGCAGCTTGAAGGGGGTCATGCAATACCTCCCCAGCAGGACACAGAGGACAGGACTGGGACACGAGTTAAACGAGGCTGGCTTTCAGAGCCTTCCTGAAAGCTGTCCTCATAAAAGGCGGCTGTCTGGAAACCTGCTCACCCGAAGGGAGGAGGGTATCCCTGTGAAGAAGGGAGGCTTGCCAGGCCAGCCACGGCCACTGCTCACGTACAGCCAGGAGCTGTGCAGAGCTGCTGTTCTAGCACCACAGAGGGGGTGAATGACCCTGCAGACAAGTGACCCCTGCAAGCAGCATTTGCAAGAGCTGCAGAACCCCACAGACCACAGGGTAGCTCCCTGTGGCACTGCACATCTTGGGAAGCACTGCCAGCACAGGTGACCATGCCTGCCATCTGGTCTGGGAGCAAAGGACACCCCGGAAAGAGCAGGGAATTCAGGCACAGTGGTGGAGGGGGTATTTCCCAGTTGGTGCAAGGTCCAGTGGTATCCTGGATACCTCCTGCAAGCTAGGATGGGTCTAAGGGCTGTCTTATCCTTCCCTCTGGGACAATGGGTTTTTAGTGATCATCACACATGCCTGTCCTTTCCCTTGAGTGTCCGTGCTGAGCTCTGTACTGTCCTGTTTGTCCTGGGGCTGGACTGCAGTTGTGCCTACCTGAGGTCAGCAGGGAATAGTTGGTCTTGCCTGTCCAGTGCTGTTTCTTTGTTTATACAATGCAGAGGGCTTCTCCTTCCTTGAACACCCCCGGTAGATCCTGGGTGGTGACTGAAGCAGAGGCACCACCAGATTCCCTGATTTCTCCTCCTGTCCTTCTAGCTGAAAAACTCAGCCCTTCCAGGCCAGAACCCAGGAGGAGTTACACAGCAGGAGACTGGGTCTTTGCTCAGAGCCAGGTAATATCTGTACCCAAAAACACACACTGGGCTTTTTCTCTGCCGTCTCTCTCCTCTTCTCAGCACTTGTCTGTCTGCAGCCACGTGTCTGGAATGGGGTGGTTTCTGTTTCACAGAGGAGGGAGACTGTCCTGCCTGTCCTGCACCCTTGGATTTAGGAGAACTCGGCCTCCCTCCCACACTTGACCTCTCAGCCACCTCCTTTATCCTGAAGGAGCTCAAAATGACAAGGCTCTAATAAACCCACCACACGGAGAACGAGGGAAAATAATTTAAGAAATGATGCATGACACATTCTTACTTGCCCATAATTACACAGTATGCTCCAGCAAGGTATTTTCCTATCACTAATCCAAAACATTTGTACTCCCCTTTCTTGTAGTTTTCTGCTCCTTGATTCCCTTCCAGAACCACTCCCAGAGCGTCTCAGGGTACATTCAGTGTGCCTGCAGCCTGCCTCCAAATCTCTGCCCCCTTGGAGTTAGAGGGGAAGAAGGGGATTTGTGTTTCAGCATCTCCAGCTTTGGCCTTCCACAACTACATTTGCAGTGAAGGAAAAGCAGAGAGAGAGAGTGAAACCCTGAAGTTTTGTTTTCCCAATATGTTTTTTTTTTCCCCTAGTACATTTTCTAATGGGCCTTGTGATAGCATGGGTCCCCCCAGTACTCTGTATACCACCATAAATATCCAGGTCAGTACCATATGCCCTTATACAGCAAGTCTGACTGTGTTGCTCTAGGTTTGTCCTTTTTAAGACTCCCACTCTGCTTTTTCTAAGACTGTAAAATATCCCAGATTTCCACTAAATAAAAAAAAAAAAGAACATGTGCTTCTATGCATGATGCAAAACTCTTTGTTCTTCTCCCAAAAGTCCATAAAAAGGCATGCAGAAGTCCTTAGGTTTTCAGCAAAATGGTGAGGAAGCGTTTTGCTACTCCTGGGGCCTCCAGAAGGACTGGAACATGCTGGGTGTTACCACTTGATGCAGTTCTGAGGAGCAAGCCAGTTGACTGGAAGAGCCTGAAAACAAAACAAAACCCATCCCACCAATGCTTCAGGCTGTGGTCACATGGAGATGTTTTAGGGATCCCAACCACCTCACAGATCTGCTGAAATGTTCTGGATTCAGTGTTTCTCCCTTGAGCTTTGTGCAATCCTCCATACCTCCTAGGACTTGGAGGGAGAGGGCGTCTTTCACTTGGGCATCTGGCTCTAGTGTCCTAACAGACAGGCTCCAGGGCATTTTGTGAAATAGTCTGCAGCTCCCAGCATCTGCTTCAGACAGAAACCCAAGGACACCAGGCAATGCAGCCCAGTGGAATGAGTCTGTCAGATGGAATTCCATGGTGTGTTTCTGTGGGACTGTTACTTGCAACAGGGGCGTTCATCTCCTGCATGCATTTTCTACATCCTTCCTCATTCTTAACCAATATAGGATCTTCCCCCTAGTTTAGCTAAGGCTTGTTGGAAAACTACAGAAACACAGTGCGTTTTAAAACATTTACCAGTTTTAAAATAAAAATCTCAGGACTTCCTGCTCCACACATCATCTAACAACATGCTCTGCAGGTTGTTTCCATGCACTATAACTTTTATGCCATATTTCACCTTCAATTCCATACTTTTTCACCATGTACTCCAAAGAGAAATTTTGTAATGCTCAAAATGTATATCTCATTGCAGGGCAGCCAAATTTCCCGGTTGATTTTTCAGTTGTATCCTACTGTGCTTCTTTCTGTGCTGAACCTTCTGGTGTGAACTCTCTCAGGAGCCCACATTGCCTCTGTGGGCATTGCCCTTCCTCGGTCCTCCTGGGTGAACTAGAGGCACCTACAAGTTGGTTGAGAGGAAACAAGCATCTCCCTCTCTTCATTCATCCCCTCGAAGAACCAACTCTTCTATTTTGCATCCATGATGTTGCTGCACTGAGCCCCAAAGATGAGTTGCAAAACTGCCATTTTCCTTGGGCAAATTGCATTTGGGACTCCTAGGTCCACAGAGTGAGCTATTGCAGGGATTCGTGGCCTACCCTTACTGCAGTGTTCCTCTGGTGCAAATACCAACAGCAATCATCAGTAAATTTAACCACTGGCAAGAACTGCACAGGTTGAAACTGCTAAATCTCATTCTGTTGGCCACTGAAACGCTCTCCCTCTGTCACTGTGCCCGTGCAAGGTTTTGCAATGCCAGCACATCTACAAACAAACCTTCTGTAATAGGAGCAGAGTCCTATGGACCTGCACCTCCTGCCAGCTCCGCGCGGTCTCAGTTTTGCTTTTTTCAGTGGAAATTCCCCATCACCAGTTTGCACAGCGGGCAGAAGTTACCTGCTTTTGGAACACCTCCCTTTCCTTTGGGACCAGTTACAGACTGCCAGCCTTGAACTTATCACGAGCCATGTGTAACATTTGAACACTTCTTGTTCAAAGGTCTCAGCGTGCACCCATAAATAGCCCAAGCACAACAGACCTCTTGAAAGGCTGAGGCCACCCAAGGTCTCCTGTTGGCATGGCCATACCTTCCCCACCAGCCTCTCCAGTGTAGCTGCCGCATTGCTAAAGTCCCTGACCGTCACTAAATTGCCAAATTTGGCTTTGCTGAGAAAGCAATTTCCCCACCTTTCTTTTCTTTTCCTTTTCTGCCTGATGATATACAGCTTTCAGATCTATTGAGACTGACCAGACCAAACCAAATGGCATTATCCAAGGGATGGATCTTCATTCACAGACACAGCACCTTTCCAGGAACTTCAGAGGGGACACTTAGGGGGAAGGTTGTTTGACTTGTTCCTGGAAAATGTCCAGCAGAGAGATGGAGATCATTTCTGTTTCACATGCACAAGATCTGACTGACCTGTTGGGTAAGAGTCTCTCAGGGTCCCAGGGCTCCAGGCAGGTTTCAGACCCTCTCATCAGTCAGGACTGGCAGCGACCTCAGACTGGAGCCACCTTTATTTTTCACTGTCCCAAGAGGCAGGACAGGTTTTCGTTGCAGACCAGCTACCTGCAAACAGTTTGCTTCACTTGAAACACGTCTTTAAGGGGAATTTCCAAAGGGATAGAGCAAGGCACAGTTCCTGGTGTTTATCAGGACATCACCACACCTGACTTTTTGCTTCAGTGCCCTGTCTCACAAATCTGACTTTCCCAGTGTCTGCGCTCTCCTGTCACCATCATCCATTACAAGCTGATTAGCTGGGCCACCGTTAGCCCAAGTGCTGGTCTAGCTTGGCTGGTCTGGTAGACTTTGGCCCATTTCACACAGCCTAGCAGTGCCTCTGTGACCAATGTCTCCCTTATAAGGTTTTCATACCAGTCCTTCACAAAAAACATGGTCCTGACTGTCCTCCAAGCAGGATCTACCCCCATTTCCCCATTTTGCAACCCTGTAAAGGCTTTGTTGTGTGTTGTGTCTTGTCTTGGCCCACCACCTCCCCACACTCAAGTTATGTTATTTCTGCTTCTGAACTCAGCTGCATTTTTGCATGGCCACTGTCTCTCGCTTTACATACATTAGGGACATGTGGTACTCTCTGAAATGGAAAGTTCTCTTTTCTTCTCTCTGCCTGAGCCACAGAGCTACGCTGACAGGGCTCCAGTGACTGACCAGCTTCCCACCAGTGGCTGCCTCCTGGCCCAAAGCTCTGCTGCAGCCCATGATTTAAGCACCTTGGCACATTCCTCTGCCTCTCACGCATCTCTGGCTGCCCATTAAGCACGGGGATATCGTTTCTGGCTCAGGAAGTCTCTGCACCGCAGGCCACTGGGACCTGGGAGACTGGCCTGGGGAGCTTGCGTTCCGTGCTCTGTTTGTCTGTGCCTCCCGGGGTATCTCCTCCTGGACTCCAGGACAGCAGGACCTTTTTTCTCACCCAGCTCAGGTTTTTATGTGCTCTCATTTCACTTTTTCCCTGGTCTAAATCTGGTCATCCCATAACTGAAAAATCTATTAATAGGTCAATGTCCAATTTCCCCTGGTTGGATACCTTGTTATTCAACCAAAATGATCCAGATGCTTCCGCTGAATTCTCTTTGTCCCCCACTTTGTTGCACACCGCTGACCAGCTCTAATTTGATAGCTGATTCCAGTCATACAGCCAGCCCAGATAATTCAATCTCTTTTCCTGAAGGCAAGTGCTCACTGACATAAGAGCTGACCCCATCAAGCTGGCTCCTAGGCCCCTATTTCAGAGCCATTCCCCTATGCTGTGGTTATGGACTGAGTTGGATAAACCTCCCAAATGTATTCTCCTCAAACACCATGGCTTTTGCACTGATCCAGCTGGGACAAACAGCCTGATTCCTTCCTCCTGCAGGCGAAATGGTGGTGAGTGTTGATGGTAGGCGGTGTGCTGGCTAGCTCTTGTCTGCAGCAGGAGGCTGTTTTTTCCTGCGGTGACCTGCAAGCCTTTTATTTCCTTTTCTGACTGATTTTCTCAGTTTCTTAACTCTTTGCTGTGGTTAATCTTCGCTTGTGAATTGGCCAAAGCTTTTGTTGTGCCTCTTATTTTCTGAAAAACATTATTTTCCATGATAGTCATGCTGCTGATCACTTCTTTGATCCATCCTGCCCTTTTAAACTGGGAATCTTCCAGGAGAATTTCACACTCTCTCTGGACGCTGAAGTCTTTTATCCTTGTCTGCAGGTGACCTCTTATAAACCGCTCTTAGAAGTTTCCAGATGTTGCTTGAACTCCTTTTGCAAAGTCTCCAGCTGTCTCGGCTCATGTTTTGCATCTTTGGTAATTTTCAATTTCCGTTCCCACTTGGTTCCAGAGGAATCCCAGAATTAGGACTTCTCCTAGAAGCTGAGTCTCCCTCTGGACATTCTTTCCATAATTTGAAGATTTGCACGTTGTTCCAGAGAGCTGGCAAAGACACTCCAGAAATACTCCAGGTGTTAAACACGGAGGTGCTCCAGAAACGCTCACCCCCTGCTCCCCACCCTGCATGTTAGTTATGGAAACCATGCAAAGCCCTGCTTTCTTGCTCATAGGAGGAATTAGCTGGAGGAAACTCTTCTATTCCACAGTTCAAGCTCCCTTTGAGCCAGCACTCCCTCAGAAGGTCTCCATGTGCTTTATTTCAGGGCTAGGGCTTCTTCTCTTATTTTGGCTATGCCTCCACTTTTCTCGATACTTTCTCTAGGACCAGTCCAGTCAGGAGGAGAGGAATTTCATGCTGATGGTACTTGTTTCTCTCTGCTGACTACCAAAAGAGTCTACACCTCCACTTTAGATGTCCCACATGGATGCCTGACTTTGGGCAACCAATGCATGCTTGATGGCCAGCTCCTGGTGGCACATGCTGGCACTGAGCAGAGTTTCCCTGGCAGTCCGTGCTTCCCCTTCTGGAGGGAGCAGCCCTGTGTAGTCCAACCTTACCCAAAGCAATGGCCTTAAGCAGTGTCGGGGAAGGGTTAGATTGGATATTAGGAAGAGGTTCTTCCCCCAGAGGGTGGTCGGGCACTGAACAGGCTCCGCAGGGCAGTGGGCACAGCACCAAGGCTGGCAGAGCTTTGGATGATGCCCACAGGCACATGGTGGGATTATTGGGCTGTCCTGTGCAGGACTTCAATGATCCTTGTGGGTTCCTTTCAACTCAGGATATTCTGTGATTCTTTGAACCAGTGCAACCGTCCGCTTTCCTCACCAGCAGCAGATTGTCCCAGTCGCCTCTGTCGCAGTCCACAAGCCTCTCCCTCTGACCCCCACCCTCTAACCTATAGGCACATGGCACACGTGCGTGTTGTTTATGTTTAGCCCCCAGTTTATCTGCACGCACAGTGTGGAAATGCCCCCGGGCTAACAGGGAGAGAGCTGTACAAGCCCGCAGTGCCGCTTGCTGCCTGCCAAGCAGGAGCCTCAAGCACCTCATCAGAGCCTCCGCTGCTCCTAAAAAACCTCCTTCGCACTTTACAGATGGGCAGTGCGGTTCGGCAGCTCCCCCGCATTCAAAAATCACGAGTTACCCTGCTGGCCAGATTACCTGTAAAGCACGATCTTTAGCTGGGAACAATGTGAGGTTCCCGTCTCTGTTTTGGCAGGCGGGGGAGTGTTTTCTGTTTATTGGGGTAATTCTCCCGCCTCCATCCCTCCCTCCCTCCCTCCCCTCCGCCCCCTCCAGCTGCTGTGCGAGCCCGGGGGTTTTGGGGGGGCACGCACCTCAAGGAGCCGGAGCCTGCGGGAAGGGAGGGACCAAAACCGAGCCAAATGAAAGGCGAGCGGTCAGGGCTGGCGGCTTGGGTTAAAAACATCGCTATGGATCGCCTCAGCTGACACTTCCCGCCGGGAATACCGGAGAGGAAGCCGCCAGCCGGGCTCTGGAGGGGGTGGCAGTGGTGGTGGTGGTGGTGGTGGTGGTGTCCTCTCCCCCCGCACCGCACGTGGGGCCGGAGCCGCCGCGCTCCCCGCACACGCCGCACACCCCGCACGTTGCAGGGCCACACATGCCGGGCACGGCACGGCACAGCACACACGCGGGGACACGCGGGGACACACACGTGGGGGACACGCACACGCGGGGACACACGCACGCACAGCGCCTCTGCACGGGACACGGGGAAGAGCATCCCCATTCCCTCGGGCAGCGGCATCCCGCTGGATAGGGTCGGGGGGGAATCCTGGCAGGCTGCCCGGCAAGGGGATTTTGGGGGCTTTTGGAGGCTGCCCGCGGGTGGAGGGGGCACCGCGCCCGGTCCCCCCGGGGCGGGGGGTGCCCGGTGCCAGCTCCTGCTGCGGGGAGGGGAGGAGGGACGGCGGGGCAGGGCCGCCCGGTGCAGCCGGCGGCAGTGATGTGGCAGCAGGTCGGGTCACGTTGCCGGCCCTGTGCTCGTACCAGTGTGAGACGGGATTAGGGAGGCGGCTGTCGGTGCCGCCGCCGCCGGCGGGGAGCGGGGGCTGTGCGGGCGCGCAGGGAGCAGGGCGGGGACATTGGGGACACCGGGGGGACCGGGGGGGGTTCCCGTCCCGGCCGGCCCCATCCCGAGACTGCCGGTCACGCTGCACCGCTGCAAATCCTCTGGCAATGTCACCCCCCGCGCCCTCCCTGCACGGGCGCGGGCGGCCCGAGGGCAGAGTCAACAGCAGATATGTTTATATTGCAGCTGTAGATGGGTTTTTTTCTTGATGTATATGCGGCTGCATACATGCGGGTCCGCATATATACAAGGAGCACTTTTGCCGCGGTCTGGCGCTGCAGGCGGGTCCGGCGCCCGTCCAAAGGTCGGGAATAGCGGGGGCCGGGCCGGGATCGCGGCGGGGCGAGAGCTGCGGCACGGGGAGCGACAAAACACGCGTGTGCCCGCGCATCCTTAAATCTGCGCGAAACCTACGGCGACAGCGACCCCCTGAGCGCCCCCCTCCCCAAGGGAAGGGGTTGTCCCCCCTTTCCCTCCCTCCGGGAATGTTTTCCACGGGCGGGTCCTGCTGCTCGCCAGACACAACAACAATTTTGAAAAATTAAAAAAATTAATTATAAAAGTGAAATTAATCCTTAAAAAAAAAATTTAAATGTTAGAAAAAATATAAAATAACAGAAAAGCGGCAAGAATCGAGGCGGCAGCCCCGCCGATGGCAGCGACAAGCGGCAGAAAGGGGGGTGGGGGGGGAAGCCGCTGTCTCGCAGGGTGGCCCCGGGACCCCCCTCTCTGCCCTCCCTCCCCTTCCTCCTCCTCCTCCTCGGTGTCCCCTCCCCGGTCCCGCCCCCGCCCGCGCCGCACGTGAGCCGGGTGCGGGGCTGGCTGGCGGCGGGAGCTGCGGGCGTGTGCGGCGAGCGGGAGCGCAGGCGGCAAGGGGGGAGCGGCGGCGGAGACACTTGGAAGGGGAGGGTTGGGGTGGGGGGGAGGGAAGGACGAGCCGCCGCACACTTTTGGCCACTCGCACGGGGAGAAGGGGGGACGGAGGCTGCATGTGCGCAGCGTCGCTCGCGGATCTCCCGAGACTGATCTCAGCATCCCGCAGGCTCAGTCAAAAGCAGCGACGAAACATCAGCCGCTGCCAGACATGGATGAAGGAATCTCCCGCTTGCCGGAGAGGCAGCTACTGGAGCATAGGGATTTTATAGGGTAAGGCGCCGGGGCAGTATCTCCGTCTCGTATGTCTACGGCGTTTGGTTCTTCTTGAAAAAGTGGTGGGAAGCGGCGCCGGCTCCCCGGCGGGGCTCGGGGCTCGCCGCCTCCCTCGGCGGGCGAACCCGGGTGATCCCTCCTCGCCCGGCCCTTCCAGGAGGTGCCAGGCAAGCTCCCGCCGCACTTGCCGATGCTGGATCTCTGTGTTTTTCTCCAGGCTGGACTACCCTGCCCTGTATATGTGCAAGCCCAAAAGAGGCGTGAAGAGAGATGACAGCAAGGTAAGAGTAAGTTTTCTGGGGCTCTTCTCGCTTTATTGGGGTCCACTGAATTTTACGGCTTGGCTTCACTCTCAAGAGCATCCCCGGGGGGGACTGCGCATTTAATTTGCCCCCCGAATTGCAAGCGGGTTTACGAGCGAGCTGGCACGGCGGGGAAAGCGGTGCCTTGGCGATAATTTGCGCGGCATGTGGTCCGCATGACATTTGTTTTGGTTTTGCTCGGCGTTCCGAGGGACTCTGCCTAACGCTTGGCTTTTCCGGGTTTTGCTAACTAGGAAACGTACAAACTGCCACACAGACTCATAGAAAAGAAGAGGCGAGACAGGATTAACGAGTGCATTGCCCAGCTGAAGGATTTGCTGCCCGAGCATCTGAAACTGACGGTAAGGTGCAGAGGAGGGTGTATCTCCGCGCAGATGCAGGCGCCGGCAGCCTGCCCGCTGCCTGCCCGCCGTCCTGGCCCTAATACCCCTCGGGGACCGCTTTCCCCGAAGTTACCGGAGGCGGCGTTTGGCGGTGGCCAAAGCGTGCCGGGAGGTAGCCAAACCTCCCCCTACTCCTGCCATTGCAGACGCTGGGACACCTGGAGAAAGCGGTGGTGCTGGAACTGACTTTGAAACACTTGAAAGCGCTCACAGCCTTAACGGAGCAGCAGCACCAGAAGATCATTGCTTTGCAGAATGGTAAGGGGGGCGCACCGGGGGCGGGCGGGGGTCGCGGAGCGGGGCACCCCATTCCGGAGCCGCGGGCAAACGCTGTCCCCGCTCGGTCTCTCCCCGCTGCAGGGGAGCGCTCCATGAAGTCTCCGGTGCAGGCCGACCTGGACGCCTTCCACTCGGGCTTTCAGACGTGCGCCAAGGAAGTGCTGCAGTACCTCTCCCGCTTCGAGAGCTGGACCCCCCGCGAGCAGCGATGCGCCCAGCTCCTCGGCCACCTGCACTCCATCTCGTCGCAGTTCCTCCCCGGCCCCCAGCTCCTCTCCCCGCCGCCGGGCCCCCTCAGCAAGGGATCCTCCTCCTCCTCCTCCTCCTCTTCCTCGCCGCCCGCCCCCCCGTGCGCGCCGGGCCACAAGCCGGAGGGCCAGGCTAACTGCGTGCCCGTCATCCAGCGGACTCACGCCGCCGAGCTCAGCGCCGAGACCGACACGGACACGGACAGCGGATACGGCGGGGAGGGCGAGGCGCGCCCCGAGCGCGGCCCCGCGGCGGCGGCGGCGGCCGGAGGGGCCATGCCCGCCCTGGCCATCAAGCAGGAGCCGTCGGGGGACGAGGTGCCCCCCGCGCCCAAGCGGCTGAAGCTGGACCGCGGGGGCAGCCCGCTGCCCGGCCCGGCGCTGGCGGCCCGGGGAGCGGAGGCGGCGGCGGCGGCAGCGCTGGTGAGACCCGACGCCGCCCTGCTGGGCTCGCTGATGGCCCTGGGCGGCGGCGGGGCCCCCTTCGGACAGCCGGCGGCGGCCCCTTTCTGCTTGCCCTTCTACTTCATCTCGCCCTCCGCCGCCGCCGCCTACATGCAGCCCTTCCTGGATAAAGGCAGCCTGGAGAAGTATCTCTACCCCGCCGCCCCCATCCCGCTCCTCTACCCGGGCATCCCTGCACAGGCGGCCGCCGCCGCCGCCGCCGCCTCCTTCCCTTGTCTGTCCTCCGTGCTCGGCCCCGCCGAGAAGCCCCCGCCGCCCCACCTCCCGCACCCCTTCGCTGCCGCTGCCGAGCCCGGCGAGGATCCCGAGCCCGCGGCCCCCGAGGAGCCCGGCGCAGACGGCCCCTGAGATGCCCCGGGGGGCTCCCGCCGCCGCCGCCCTCCCCTCGCACCGAGGGGCCGCCGGGCCGGCACCCCGCGCCCCCGGGGTCCTGCGGAGGGCAGGGGTCGCCGGGGCTGAGCATCGCCGGGGCTGAGCATCACCGGGGTGCCCGGCCCCCGGCAGAGGACCGTCGAGGATAAAATTTCCTACTCAGTATTTTTTTAATGTTTGGCTTTATAAATGCATAAATAAGGAAAAAAAAAAAAAAAAAGGAAAGAAGAAGAAGGAAGAAAACATAGTAAGGATACTTTTTTTTTTCTCTATATAGAGTAACTTAAATGTGGCACCTTATTTGGAATGGGTTTATACAGTGTGTCTCTTAAGTCCCGCCTGGGAACTTGCACTTGTTGTCCGGGAGACCTGGGTGGGCTCAGGGTGAGGGCAGGGGGCGAGGCGAGGGAACAAGGGCAGAGCCCAGCACCTGTGCTAGCACTTTATGGAGGACCGGAGCGTGGAGGGATGCACCCTGAGCCCAAACCTGCAGTGCCTTGAGCACCCGGGGATGCCGCTGGCTCCATCGAGTTTTGGGTGTGCAAGGGAAGGAGGGTCAGACCCATTACATAACCTTGTGTTTATTTCATTATTTTTTTTGGCTAAGGTATACAGGTGTGGCAAGTGCATTTGTTCTCATCCCGTCTTTATTTAATTCAGTATGTTCCCGAGAGATTCCCCCCCTGCCCCCAACCTTGCTGTATAAAATGAATGTTACTGCACTGAACTACAAAAAAGAACTCCCCTTCCCTCCTCCATGAAAACACAGAGCAACTCATCAGCCTGAACTCATTTTGTCCTTAAATTCCAAGTGACACAAACTGGAGGCCGTAGGTAAACACCTCGCTGTGCAATCAGGAACGATTAAACCAGTTGGGGTAAGTTTCCCATGTGGGTTCTCCCCTCATCCCATGCTCAAAATACTGCGATTTCCCTTTCTGGATCCAAACCAGACGCCAGATAATCACACAGATAAAGCTTTTATAATAAGGCTTAAACCAAGACCTTGCCTAGATATTTTTAGTTTGTTGCCAAGGTAGCACTGTGAGAAATCTCACTTGAATGTTATGTAAGAGGTGAGACACCACAGCCTGGCGAGGAGTGTGTGCGTGTCCAGGGTCCGTCAGTCCGTTTGGTGCATCTGCTGCTGCTGTTGCTACTGTTTGCCTCAAACGCTGTGTTTAAACAACGTTACAAAAAAAAAAAATCTTACTAGCCTACAGAGTGGCTGTATGTAAATAGTTGTTAATACATCCAATTAATGATGTCTGACATGCTATTTTTGTAGGGAGAAAAAAAAATATGTGTTAATGATATTTTGAGTTAAATATCTTTTTGGGAGGATTTGCTGAAAAAGTTGCACTTTTGTTACAATGCTTATGCTTGATACAAGCTTATGCTGTCTTAAATTATTAAAAAAAAAATAAATTCTGTCTGCAAGAAACCAGCTGTTTTAGAACAGTTTAGTATGTGATATATTAGAAATCAATCTTTATATTCAGTATTTTCCAGCACTCCATGAATTCTATTATCTAAATATTTCCACACTATTTTGTGATTAAAAAAAAAAAAATTCTTACTAAGGAATAAAAACTTTAATACACAAAATGGGGTTGTCTACTAATTAAAAATTTAATGATAATACATAATAATGGGTGCATTGAGCTTCAAACTGTATGACTGGGTGGCTGACAATAATTTAATTTGCATTCTTAATCTGGGTTCGAATTTGCTTGGTTTCCTCTAACTCACTTTAGCAAACTCTGGTTTAAGATGTGCATGTTTCACAAAGCAAAGTGTAAAGGATGTGTGTGGAACACACTGTGCTTCTTCTTGGCTTCTGCTTTTTTCCTCTTTCTGCAAAATATTGATCTTTCAAATGAACACTTTACAGCCCTGGGGCTCTCTTTGTTCACAAGGAGCAAACTTTACAATTTGCCTGACAATCCAATGACGTATCATAATCTCTGCAGGAATGAATGATGGATATCCCAGCTTGGAAATACTCCATGAAAACTGAACATTTTGCAGAGAGGGAGAGAGCAGGAGGGAGAATAGAGTGGTGGAGGCTGGCAAGTAATTAATAGCGTGGAAATGCAGCACCCTAAAGACTTCCACGGATTTAATATTTGAGTTGTAGATCATCTTTTCTTGCAAAAAATTCTCGCAGAGAAATGAAATTAAGGAACCCCTCAAACAGTAGCCAGTGTTTATGTAAGAGGGAGATGAAGGAAGCGTTCCGTGCTCCCTCTGCTGGTCCTCCAATACCAGTGACTGTGCTGACAAGGAACGAAGTTGGAATGGAATAAAAAAACTCCTCAGACTCGTGTTAATTCCAACAATCCTTTAAAATTTAGAAGGAATTATAAACTGGATGAAAAATAAGCAGGCCTTTTAAACTGCTTGAGTAGGATTGATAAGAATCAGGTATATATCTTCACATATACAATTCCTATTAGAGATATAGGCAGGCTATCTGTACAAACACCTGAGCCTAGGCCAGGCTTTACACACCTTACAAATTTCCAGCCCTTGGGAATATGAATCCCTTTGGATTTGACTGGGCTATAAACCTAGCTCCTTCTGGGGTTTTATCAATTTCAGTATTTACTACGTACAATAACAAGAAGGCTTGTTTTTACTAGCCCTTGAATCAAACGTGCCAAATGACTTCACGCCAAGTTGCAGCATCAATGGAGTCTATTAAATTTTATGACATAAAACATAAAGACAAAATATGTGTGTTCTGATATTCCCAATGCCTAACAAAAGCAAACACAGGAGAAAAAGGTTTGTAATTGAGGCTGATAACCCACTGCTGCTGGAGGCAAAAGGCAAGTGACAGGAGGGACCCTAGTGTCAACTTTAATTATTAAATTTCAGACTTCCTCAGGTCCCTTTGGAGACTAAATCAATTTGTATGTTTTGTTGAAAAAAATCTTAGAAACACTGGAAAAGAGCCTCACAGCTTTAAATATACATTCACTTATGGGAGTTCTAAGAGTGCAGGACTGGGTGCTACATTTACTGCACCCACTTGAGTCCATACTCTCTTTTCCCATACACCACAAGGTAAGGGGTGCAAGCTTTATTTCTTAAGCAATAAACTTTGAACACAGATCATATTATCCAGTATATTACATATGTGACAGGCTCCATTAGAGTGTGTTAAATAAACATGGTTGAGATTGTCAAGTCAATGGAAGGTAATATCCTGTACCTCCCACTGAAGGAGAGTTTTATATTTGGAAGGGTTACAGTTATAGAGCTCGACTATCAGCCCTGTTTAGGAAAAGTCTGACCTACCAATTAAGCCACGTGAGTCCTTTTCTGGAGCATAACGGGCCTTGGCATAGGTCCTAAGCCTGTGTTTTGGGCCTTGTTTAATTTTCACCTCTAGTCAGGGCAGACTGAATGTCCAGCAAGACTGGGGACTGTGTGCAAGGTGTGTTTCAGCACCAGTAAATTCCCAGTCTGCCCTGTAACCCGAGTCTTCCAACAGGTCCCCTTTTCCCTTCCAACCTCAGCTCCTGGAGCCATGTGATCCCTGTATTGTTTGGGAAGTTTCCCACCTGATGGTTGCAGAAATGAATATGAAAGTACTATCTCAGGGAAAACAAGTAACAAAAATGCTGAAATCCCCCTCTGCGATGAAAGAAAAAAAATGGAAAGAAACTTTGGATTTTTTTAGAGCCAGTTTCACGCAGGAAAGTCTGAATATCTATTTACTGCCTCTGGTTCTCCTGCAGGCTCAGAGCAGCTCAGTGAGAAGCAGCAGAGGGAAGCCCGTGGCTCACCTGCTGCCAGCAGCAGCTGTGCAAGTCCTGGACACGTGTGGGCTGGATGTGAGCAAGGGCGAGCTGCCACTCTCACCTCACTCTGCATCCTTCCTGTGGCTACAGCATCTCAGTCTGCAGGGCTGTCAGTCTGTCACAAGCACTAAGCTCATCTCAGCCTTGGTTACGGCGGTGCCGGGGGCTGCAGGGGCTGCTCTGCCTCCGACCGGGCTGTTCCACCTCAGTGAACTCACAGGGCACCCAGTGGCACTGCACCTGCTGCCTTTTCCTGGGATGAGAGCATTCCCTGTCCTGCCTGGCGCTCCTGGCCCTCCAGAGGAGGCAGGCGATGCCTGGGATGGATGGGAAGATATTTCCTCATGTTTCAGAAAGCAGGGACTGTGATCTCAGGCAGCTCTACAGGGCTGTGGGAGCTGGGGAAAGCTCTTTCTCCTGCCTCCATAAAGGTCTGTTGGTTGTTGGTTTGTTTTTGTTTTCTTTTTTTTCCTTTGCATTTTTAAAGGAGGAGGCCAAGTCACTCTCACAACTGAGCAATTTCCAGACAGGGACCTCAGGGAAAGAGCCAGGTAAATATGGCAACTTCTTCCTCAGCAGAAAAGTGTCTCCCCAGGCATGTCTGGAGTAATACCTGCACTACGGAGCCAGCTGAGCCGACAGACACTGAAGTGGATTCTGTTCTCCCTGTCCTTTACCAACAAGGTTGCCAAGGCTCCAGCCCTGCAGTGGGTGGCAGGCAGGCCCATGGCTTTTCTTACACATAATGTTTGCAAAAGAGCCCATTTATGTGGGACTCCTTTTCCAGTCCCTCTGCATGGGCTTAATTATAGCATTAAGGGTTTCAGACCTGGCCAGAGCCCACTGAGCTGGCTTCAGGTTTGGGTCCTGTGAGCAGTGACCCCGACCAGGACTTCTGCTGTACGGGGATCACAGCTTCTGAAGGCTGGGCCCAGTTCCAGCTGCAGGGCTGGGAATATCAGTATCTCCATCAAAAACAGGTGGGAACAACCACAAACCGCCGAGGGAGGACTGTGTAATAATAAAGCAGCCCAAGATTCAGGGGAAAAAAAAAAGCTTCTCTTCACAGAACCCCAGGAGGGGTCAGGTTGGGAGGGAGCACAGCTCTGGTCCAGCAGAGCACATGGGTTGTGTCCAGGTGGTCCTGTAATATCTTTAGATGCTCCACACCCTCTCTGGGCAGCAAGATCTCCATCTGTGTGCAGGAATGCCAGTCGGATAGCAGAGCATCTTCTTTCGACGTGGAAATCCAACTCTTTCACTGTGCAAGGGACCGAGAGGCTGGAAAGCACTGAACGTGAAATATCTTCTCATGCTGTGCTTGAAATGAGAGGACATAGCCTGAAGCTTGGCCAGGGGAGGTTTAGGTTGGGTGTTAGGAGGGATTTATTCCCCAAAAGGGCGATCGGCCATGGGAAGGGGTCACCCACCCATCCTGGGGTGTTCCAGGAAGGACTTGCCGTGGCCCTGGGCGCCGCCACGGTCTGGCTGAGTCACAGGTCGGGCTCGGTGACCTCAAGAGGTCTTTCCCAGCTTAATTGCTCCGTGAGGAGAGAAGGGCTGGGTCTGCTCGCCCCGGCGCGCCAGCGCGGCACGGCGCCCCGGCGGGGCTCCTCGGGGCAGGGGGCGGGCGGTACGGGGGCCGCTCTGCCGTGACTCTTCCAGAGATTCCTCTGCTTACCCCTCGAACCCCTCTTCCCATTGTTCCCAGTCTCCCCATTCCCAGTTCCCCAGGTTCGCCCCCCCCAACTCCCCTCAGGGCGCCGTCACGCGCGCGCCCGCGTGACCGCCGCGTGACCGCCGCGCACGCTGCCCGCCACGTGCCGCGCGAGGGGCGGGGCCGGCGGGGGCGGGGCCGGCGTCGGCAACACCCATTGGCTACCGCCCCTCTCGTGGGCGGGGCCTCGGGGAAGGGAGGGGAGGCCCCGCCCCTCTGTGATGCCCCGCCCCGTGAATGGCCCCGCCCCTCGGGAATGGCTCCTGTCGGGAACGGCCCCCCTCGGGAATGGCCCCTCTTGGGAATGGCTCCTGTCGGGAATGGCCCCCCTGGCAATGGCCCCTCTTGGGAATGGCTCCTGTCGGGAATGGCCCCCCTCGGGAATGGCCCCCCTGGGAACGGCCCCTCTTGGGAATGGCTCCTGTCAGGAAAGGGCCCCCCTCGGGAATGGCCCCACTCGGGAATGGCTCCTGTCGGGAATGGCTCCTGTCAGGAAAGGCCCCCCCTCCTCGGGAATGGCCCCACTTGGGAATGGCCCCACTCAGGACTTCCCTTCTAAACAAATTCTTCCTGGTGGCCAACCCAAAACCTGCCCTGGTTTAGGCTCTGTCGGCGCAGGAAGGGCTCTCGGAGAGGTCGGAATGCTGGAGGCTAAGAGGGTTTAATATCACACCAATACACTGCTGTGATATTGCACAGGTATGGGCCAATTCTGCACAGAAAATTAATAAAGACAGAGGTTTGCAGTGCTCGAGGGTGTCAGCTGGAGGGGTAATACACTGTGAGTGGGGAACACCTTAGCAGAGGCTGTTTTTTCACTTATATTCCTTTCAAATAGCAATATTGTTACTGTGAAGGTCACAGAACCACAGAATTTGGGTTGGAAGGGACACTAAAGATCACCCAGTTCCACCCCCCTGCCATGGGCAGGGACACCTCCCACTGTCCCAGGTCACTCAGAGCCCCATCCAGCCTGGCCTTGGACACTCCCAGGGATCCAGGGGCAGCCACAGCTTCTCTGCCCAACCTGTGCCAGGGCCTGCCCACCCTCACAGGAAGGAATTTCTCCCCAATATCCAATCTAACCCTGCTCTCTGTCAGTGTGAAGCCATTCCCCTTGTCCTGTCACGACCTGCCTTTGCAAATAGTCTCTCTCCATCTTCCTTGTGGGTCTGTGGATATAGCAAAACAAAGTCTGTAGCAGAAGGCAAAAAATTTTAAAAAAACCCAAAACAACCCAGAAGTGGAAAAGCTAGACTGGAAACCCAGACTATCTTTCAAGCACCTCCAGGCTTTCCATAGCTGCACAGAAGGACCAGGAGTCCCTCTAGCTGAAAGTGCTATGTGTTTTATATGCCTGAACTTATTTATTTGGGAGCTGCCAGGCATCCCTCACCCTGTCACATTCCCAGCCCTCCTGGGTACGTGTGTTTCAGACATACCCCTGCAAGCCCAAGGCTGGGAGACCATGAATGGCATTCCCTGGAGCCTCCTGCTTGTGTCAGGGGAAGGCATGGATAAAGCCCCTGCTAGTCTGCTCCCTACCCCAGCCTAAGGGTGTGGAGCAGCCACCGACCCCAGCCACAGCATAGCCCTGCTGCTGCTCCTCACATGACACAGTCTGGACACAAGAGTCACCAGATTCCGTGTGAGAGCAGCCGTAGGGATGGACAGCTGCCCGGGACACACGCTCAGCACAGCCCATGGGAGCAGGAGAGAGCCGTACAAATTAGTCACCAGGACACATCTCCACCCTCTGCTTGCTCTGGGCTCAGGTGATTATCACTGCCTTCTACTCAGAGCTCTGCCCTGCAGCCTTTCACAGGGGGAGATGCACAAATCAGGGGTTTTTCAACTAGATTTGCTGCCTTTATTTCAGAACTGTTGGTGCTGGCAGCGCTGATGTGGTGGCACCTGTTGGACAGCATGCATGATCAGAAGAGATAACACAGTCACCTAAGAGGAGAAACCTAGGCTCCAGCCCTGCTTTGCAGCACTTTTATGTTGCAAACCCACTGGAATAAAAACAGGTCTTCACAGGAGCTGGGGCAGGAACTGGCACCCTGGTTTCCTCTTCCCACAAGTGAAAACTCTAATCAAACAGGCTAAAGCTATTTCTCAGTGACTGTTTAATCATTCTGTGCAAACTAGGGCAAGATCTACCAGAGACACAGCACACACATCTCTGAGACCAGCTTCTGGCACAGGGAGCAGGAGATACAGAGGTGAACCTCGCTGGAGGAAGGATATTCAATCCCAATCACCTACTGTGAGATAAATGTTCTAGTTACTGAACTGTGGCTCAAAGGCAGGACTGCTCCTTTTCTGGCTTCAGCTTTTTTCTGTGAGGAGTGGTGCCCTCTGTTGTTGCAGGGAGAAGCTGCTGGGAGTCAGGGAATTGAAACCACGGTGGGTTTGTTTTTTCCACTGCTGCTGACTCCTACAGATGCTTGGTTTGGACACACAGGCAGTTTTGCTGAATGCACTCAATCGGGACTTCATTTTCCAGAGTGAAATCAGGAAGGAGACATGTGCAGAGGCACATGGACCCACAGGAGTAGGAAAAAACTGCTTAATAACACTGCTTAAAAAACCAGAAAGCGTGTAGAATAGGCAAGAACTCCTTATTACAGGTGCTACCAAGGTAACTGAAGAAAACAGGAATCTGTGTGGACAAGAGTCACAGTTCAGGCTGCTGTGTATCCTTCAACACCTCCTGACACCTGAGAGAGAAGGTGCTACCTTTGCTTAACAAGCTGCCATCATGAGACAATCCTCATGGGCACTCCTAGTCTGTCTGCAAAGAAAAATAGATCTGTGTGAACCTGGGCTGCACATGTTCCTGCTCCTTGGCACAGCAGAGAGAAGGCTGTGTGTTTGGACTGCAGTTTGTTCTACAGAGCAGAGAAATAAGAACCTAAGGCTATATCCATGTCTGCAAAGTGCCTAATGCAGCTGGTCACGGGGCTAATTCCGG
Source organism: Margarornis squamiger (assembly GCA_035222235.1). Lineage (NCBI taxonomy): Eukaryota > Metazoa > Chordata > Aves > Passeriformes > Furnariidae > Margarornis > Margarornis squamiger. Next base: position 57,873,435 of record JAWWTY010000037.1, read on the forward strand.
TGTTGTTAATGACAGGGTAAGTACAGTTATTTAAAATGACCTTTGAGAGCAATCTGTGTGCCATGCCCCAGGAGCCAGCCATGGGAAGCACACTCCCATCGGTGTCCTGCCAGGCCCAGAAGGTATTTCCAGGAATCCAGCTGTTTGCTGTGATTGCTGAACATGCCGAGTCTGCAATAGCTGCTTTTAAAAGTACACAGCAGTGTCACAGGATTGCCTGAGTTCAGTAACCCCAGGGCAATGCATTCAAAGGGGCAGAGGGCAATTCAGCTGCCTGTCAAAGTCAGGGAGAAGGGACTGCATGTCCCTTCCTTTTGTTTTCCTTGGAGATCACCTGTACCTTCAGGAGCCAAGCTGACTGGGCTGGGGCTTTAGTTCAGGGCTAACTCAGCATTTTCCCTAGTGGGTACAGTCAAAGTACAAGCCTATAAAGCGGGGATCTCCTTCTTTTCCCAGACATTCCTGGTCCATCTGTACAGCAGTGCCTTCAAGAGGCAGGCCCAACCCCGTGAGTGAAGGCACCTCCAGGATGCACGAGAGTCTCAAGCTTCTAGCTGACAAGAGAAGCAACAAGCTAAGTACAGTCACCTGAACAGACTCAAACTTTTAACGCCAAAACAGCCACCCCAGAATTCCATCTTTCAGATGGAGTTCCTTTTAATAAAAGGCCTCAGCTACCTTTTCACCTTCTGGTTTTAATCAGGCATGGAGACAGGGAAATGCCGTGATCCCACCTCCAGTGCATCACAGAGTGTGTGCACCTCCATAGCCAAATGAAACAGAACAATGCCAGAAAGATTTCCTTTATTCTTAGTTCAGGTTCTAATAATATTTTATGTCTTGAAGGTGAAAAACTGGTGGAGATAACCAGAGTCTTGATGATCTGCACTACAAGAAAACACAAACCTGACACTTTAACATAGAATAGCTTGTTATAATTGTTAATTTTGACTCACAGTTCTCAGGCTACTGAGCCTGGTTCTCTGGTTGCCCACAGCAACTTGTCTGGTGTGACTGCATGCTGGGAGCAGGCCAAGTCCATTTTTCCTACCAAAGGAGAAGTATATTCCTAGAAGTAGGTGTCTCCTGCTGTACAGTTCATCAGATGACAGACAAAGGTAGCAGCAAGAACTTTATTGAGCAGGACATGAGATAAGATGGGGCAGGACTGATTATTCATTGCCTTGTCAAATGCCAGCAGCTGCACTAATTATTGCTGAAATAGGTTCAGATGGCAACATCTTTAAGTGATCTTTCATGCAGCACAGTTGAGTCTGTGCTAAGCCACGCTGAAGGGTGTTCATTCTGTGCAGGACTCCAGAGTAAGTGCAGCTGAAGAGTTTGTTAGTTAATTAAATTTATCTGGAGCATGTAGAAAACACCTTGGAATGGGGAAAACAACTTTAAAAAGGGCACCCTCCTACAATTCTAACTCTGGTGCACTTCATCTCTTCAGCCCCTAATACCAAAGGGCACTTGGGTATCTGCAGAAAACTGTGAGATGGTAACCTGTCATGGTGCATTACTGGTTACATGCACCTTGTTAGAACATCATCAGACTTGTGGGAAGACGGGAACATTTAGGGCCACCAAGCAAATCTCAGCCTGTTCAGTCAATCGTTTCTATTGATTAGGTGCAACACTCTCTCAAGCAGCACTTGCAAAAGGATTTAGGCTGCCTCTAATAATAGCATCCCTTTGCAAAAAGAGAGCTGAGCAGAAGTTGAAATGAGGTTTTATTCCTTTATTTGCCTTTCCTTTTTGCCCATTTGGAAAAAGAAATCTGCTTAAAGCTAAACAAGAATTCAGAAACCTCCAGAAACCCCCAGCTTCCCTCCGCACGTCTGCATCTTGCAATCACTGCGAGGTAAAACTAACTCAGAGTGACTTCTTGTCATCCTCTTGGTGGCATATAAAAATACACTTCGTGCAGCAGGATCTGGATGGCACAGCCAAGTTCAGGACCACATTGTGCTAAGTACTATTTGCCAAACAAATAGGAAACGAGATGCTGTTCCCCACAGGGCCTTCCGTATGTATAGACAAAGTCAAAGGGGATGAGGCAGTATTATCTCAAGCTTACAGCTGGGGGACTCCAATCCAGAGGGATTACAGTAGCTTGCCCAAGGTCACACACAGGAAATCTGGGAAATGAAACAAGAGCTTCCCAGGCATGGGTAAATATGCCAGGCATGGGATAACCTCTAAAATGGGATGTTTTGACCCACATCTGTACAGGTTTCACAAAGCTCCCAGGCCTGCGCAGAAACTGCAGGAAGAAACATCAAAACCATCATTTGTGTGTCAGCTACACACACACACTGCCACTGGGAAGTGGTTCTTTGTAAGGATCACTGTGTCCTTCCTGAAAGAGCCCATTCAGAGGCGCAATGCTGCGTGTCTCACGCGATTCTCCATCACGTGCTGTGTATTCCTAGAAATCCTGTTTTCCCCCGGTGCTGCGTGTGCTGCTCTCTCGTGTGGGCCTGCTGGGAACTGCAGCGTTGTCACAGACCAGGGGACAACACTGCCAGCTGCCCTGCACCCAGCAAGCCTTCAACAGCAGCTAATGGATGCTGCTGCCTTTCTCATTTACCATGTCACTGTCTCGTCCCTGCTCGTTTGGGACATGACACGAGCCACACCACAATGGACAATCCACGTCACACTCTTGGCTGCGCATTCGCCAGGTCAAGGGAACACTTAAGACAACTTTGTAGTGACAAAGAGTAGTTAAAGGTCACCTGGTGCTCTCAGGTTTCCCTTCAGCTTGCCAGAAGGGCCAGTTCTACCTCATGGACCAAAGTTCACCTCAGGCTGATTGTGACTGCTAAAGCCAAATCACCCTTTCCAGGCACATGACATTTCATGAGCAGCAGTTTGGTACACCCGATCACAGGGATATGCTAGTCCAAGTTGTGATAGGCAGTAATTTAGGAGACATTCCATGGGTACCCACAAAGAAATTCCAGTTATTCCCCACTTAAAGGCTGGCCTGAATTTCATTTTAGCAATAGCTCCTGATGGTACCCTGTGATGTCACCATGTCACCAGCCCTGAAGCTGGATGATTCACTGTCCATCACACCTGCAGGCAAAGGGACTTCAGGGTAAATATGAAAGAGTTTAAAGGTGTTTCATTTAGTCTACATCTCACTTCCCTCCTTCCACCACCCTGCCCTTTTTGTTTTAACCAGAAGCCCTCCTTTTCAAAATACCTAGGCAGGTAATTATTTGCACTCATTTGTGTTGCACTGGGTAAGGTTTGTTTTAAGTGGACTTTCCAGAATCACAGTTGGGAGGGACCCACAAGGATCATCGAGTCCAACTCCTGGCCCTGCAAAGACACCCCAACAGTCCCACCATGTGCCTGAGAGTGTTGTCCAAACACTTGAACTCTGGCAGGTTTGAGGCTGTACCCACTGCCCTGGGGAACCTGCTCCAGTGCCAGACCACCCTCTGGGTGAAGAACCTTTTCCTGATATCCAACTAAACCTCCCCGACACAGTTCCCTTGGGTCCTGTCACTGGTCACCAGAGAGATCAGTCCCCTTGTGAGGAAGTGGAGGGGCAAAAAGCCCAGCTGGAGCTCTTCTGATTATTTTTTCTCCAAATTTTTGCTCATTAAAAATAAACCATAGAAAACTTTTCTTCCCTACAACTTGACCCAGGACTGAATATTAGATCTTTTATATTTTCTCACTAAGTCTTCCCATTTCTTACTGCCTTCCTCCTTTTGCAGAGGGGTAGAGCAAGACAAAGTGTGGAGCTGAAACAAGAAGCAAAAATAGCTTATGCAACAATGATGGGGAGGAAGGGAAAACTGTAACTTGAACAATACCATCATTCTGTGTTTGTGTTTTTCAGGAGCAAAATTTACTTAACCTGGGAGGACCCACCACAAATAACTGGAGATAAACACAACCTCCAGCTCTCACAGCCAAAAACCCAGTCTGGTGCAGCAGTGTTTTACCTCTGTCAGCTTCTAGATGACTGAACAGAAATGTGATGATACTCTTTCACTCTGTCAGAGCAGCAGAGATCCCTGCAGCTTTTCCATAGCCAGGAATCCTGATCTGAAAAACCTCCAGAAATCAAACTTCAGTTTGCACAAGGTCTGAACGTCTGTCCCAGGCAGGACAGGAGTCAGTACAGAGCAAATCCACATTCACAGGAGAGAAACTCCAGGGCTGTCAGCCTTGTGTGACAGCAAGGAGGTTTCCTGCCTGAGGGAGGCACAGACAGACCCAGCAGAAGTGACATGAGGACACTGGCAGTGCCTGAGTTGATCAGAAAAGTGGTGAGGTTGCTCAGTTAAGTTTACCATCTCCATTTGCATCAGTTCCTTGTTGCACTAGCACATGCCAAAGAGGCATTTTTCAAGTCACCCCCTGGACAGTAGCCCATGTTTAACACATCAATCCTGCAGTTTGCTGACCTGACAGCACAGGGAACAGGGAGCTCACTGCAAAGGATGGAAAAAAAGTACACTGCATACCCACCTGGAAAAGTGGAACAGAACAGACCAGTTGAGATTGCCCCCATCCAGTGTTTCTGGACAAAGTTAATGATGAAGCAGTGGCTGACCTAGAAAATACTCATTAACACTAGCTACAATACCAAAGGTAGCAAATATATCATTTTCAAGAAAGGCAGTAATGGGGACTGTTGCTCATTGTGCCCTACTTCACACACTAGACATCCTTGTTGAAACAATCATTAAAAATTTGGATTATAAAGAAACGCTACCTAGCTGACACAGCTGTGACAGGCAGAAGAATTCAGTACAGCTTCTGAACATTATAGGCCATTAATCTGGTCTGCTTTTGCAACTCATTAGTGGCCCAGTAACACGGAGCTAGTTAGTGCTGCTGCAGCAGCCACACACAAATACACCACTTTGTTCTTTAAAGGCAAAGCAAAAGATCAAAACCATCAGCTGGTACCCCAGCTCTGCTGAGCATGCAGGGAAACCTCAGTTCCCAAAAACCCAGCCAGCTGACTTGCACAGGGGCTGAAAAGGGCACCTTTCAGGAGCAGAGGGCCTGCACATCTTACATGGTCCTGACAACATGAGTGCCACGTGCTAGGGTTCCACTGGAGTGCATGACATTGTCTCATCACCAGTCAACAGTGCTACTACTGTTAGCTCATTGCTCCTCACCTTTAATGAGATCAGGCTCCAGTTACCTTAGGAAAATCCATTTGTTGGGATATTAGACTAAGGACTGCATTTGGATGGCTTAAATCACCAGTGTCCAGCTGTAGCAAGTTCTCTGCCTTGATTAACTCAAATGATCTCAGGCAATCTTCACACCTGCTCTGGTCCTCAGCACAATAACTACACCTGGATCAGGCCTTCAGGTTGTTCTTCAAAGCCTAATTTCTTCCTGCTCTCTGAAGCATCAGGGCACCCTGCATTTGTTGGGTGAAGACTGTGTGTTCAGTTCATCTCCCTGATCACTTCCAAGTGAACCTCTACCTCGTTGTTTTAAGTTACACTTCTGAGTCGCTGACCAATTCTGTCTTTTTGGGGCTAATATTAATCTTTGTAACAGTTCCTCGGCTGAAAATAAGATATTCTACTCTCCTGTAGTGCCTGGGCTTTATCTGATTGGGATTACAGCATGTGCATGCTTATGGGAGAGGACCTCTCCTGTCTGCCACAGACACCCCACACCAACCAGCCGTGTATCCCACACTGCCAAGGAAATTGCCATTTAGGATTGTCCAGCATCCTAATGCTCGACACAGGGCCCTTTGTGAAGGTGCTTGAGCTGTAGACATACCAAGCTTTCAGGCCCAGTGTTCTCTGACAGAGTGCCAGCAGCCATACCACGAGATGTGCGCGAGGTGAGCGGTGCAACTCCAGCAAACCACGAACGGGAAAGACCCAGAGTTTCAGAGGGGAATTTATTGTATGGGAGCATATCCAATATCTTTTTGTCAACCATTCATGAGAATAATAAAAAATAGAAGCTTTTTAAATGACAAAAAAATATAGTTACATATAATACAGATTTTCATCTTGCATTGAAGCAGAGCAGTAATAAAATGCTCACTTGTGTTTTCACAGTTAGTTTGCTTCCCTAGGCTAAAGCGCCAGCAACTCAAATCTCCCAGTCAGAACCCCTAGTTAGTAGTTTCACAGGATGGTCAAGAGGGTGAATGCTCTCTGCATTCTGATACCCTTTACAAGTAGAGCAGTCACACTTGATCCATGTCAGAGCTACTAAAATTTTCAGAGGTACCAGCTACGCTTGAGGCATCCTTGCTGCAACTGAAAGACTTTTGTATCAGAACACATTTTTAGGCCCAAGTCAGAACCACATCTATGGAACACTCAAGAATGTGCTTAAATCCCCTCTGGTTCAAAGGGCTCCGAGCTGATCCTTTGTGACCACCTTGTTCTGCCCTCACAAGCACCATGAAGCACTAAGGGGTACTTGATCACATGGGTACAGTGCTTGCAAGACCACAAAGGATTTCACATTCTTCAGCACTCCATTTCCTTGAGACCTAAAGGCATTCACTGCATGCATACATTTATGTATATACTACACACACTTCCCCCCAACCTCCCCCCAGTATTATTGCAATAATTCTTTGCTGGTATAACAGCTTATATATCAAGTTTCACTTGTTTAGTTTTCTATAAACATAGAAAAAAACACCTGAAGAGAGCTAGAACAGCTTTCAATCAGTCACTATATTGGCATTGAAAGCTTTATTTTGAAAACTTTAAGCAGCAATACTGAATAAATAGACAGAATGATTGTTTTGTCATCTCCATACAACCGATGGCCTTCATCCAAAACATTAAAATACTGTAGCAAATAGAATAAACATGCATGTTTCAATGTTCTAGAAAAAAAAAAAAAACCAAACCAAAACAAAAAAGGTGTAATATAAAAGTAACACTTTGACACTTATTTTAATACAGTACAGACCATTAGAGACTATTTTCTGAAAAAAATATCTGAATACAGTTTTGTTATTTACATGGATCATTAAGGCCCAATTCACTCAAGTTAATGCACATCAGGAATTTATATGCTTCAAGGTAACTCACTAAAAATTACAAGATCGACTTTTTTTTGATCATACTCATATGATCCCAGTTCACTAAAATAATGCAATACTCTTCACTCTAAAAACAAGGCAATTATTGCCCCAAGAGGAGATTTTTATTTCACTAAAGGATCTTTTCCCTCTTCCCTCACACGTTTGCATATTGCTAATGCTAGTAGGGGTAGTTCTCTTCTTCAAGAACTTCCTCCCAACTTGCTAGGGTCCAGAAAAGCAAGTAATCTCAAAGCTACCATTCCATTTCCAGAAGCAATTCAGGCACTTGGGAACCTAAGTCCCACTACAAGATACTGGGAGGTGTGTTCCTAGATGACTTTTCAGAGTGGGACTTGGGTTTCTCCCTCGCTCGGGCATTCGGATTGTTCACCTTCACCTTATAACCTACTGGCTTTTCAAATGGTCACCCCCTCCTTTTCCCCTAACAACATAGCATCTCCAGCAAAAATAAACTGTATCCTCATGGATGAGAGAGATAACACAATTAATTTCCATTAGTAACAAATTACAGGAGTTCTCCATATAAATTCCCCGTGCACTGGAAAATAGTGCTTGTGTGTTCAACTATTTAACGCAAGCAAAAAACCCCATTTTTATCATGCTGCCCAGTAAATAATATGGCACTTGTTCAAATTAGCATGTGTAGCTTCCTTTCTGCTAATGCCCCAGAAGTAGGTTTGGAACATTTCTGAGAATGAATTTTTTCGTACAATTGTAAAGAAAGAGTGAGGTCCTGCAGTTGATCAGAAGCAAAATTCTAAATGCCGTAGTGTGAGGAGTTGTTCTAACTGTTACACGTTGTTCAAGTCACATCTAATGCAAGGGCATGCCATTTCTTTTTGGTTTATTTACAGAGAGGGTGAAAATGCTACAGAACTTCAGCCTGCGTGAAATTCAATAAGCAAGAGGAGTATGGTGGGAGCAGGGGAATTTGTCAGTGTCTCACAAATGGCAGGTCTGGCTACCGAAGCCTCTCCTTGAAGCTGTGAGCGTTTTTCAGATCACCTTGACATGTGCCAAAGCCCTGACGAGGAGGGTCCACTCAGGGATGGTGCAGTGGCCACTGCTGAGCCAGCTCCAGGCTGGCCCCTCTGGCAAACAGCTGCTGCAGTCAGCAGGCACTACGTTTTTAACTTAAATGGCATATTCCTCCTTTGATTCTATCATAAAGCCATAATTAAAGCCCTCCAGAGCTGCTCTTACCCTTCTCCTTTTAATCCTTTTCCTCCTCCCTTCATCCTAAAGAATAACCTGGCAGAGAAAGAGAGCAGTTTTTAGGGTGCAAGAGCCCAATTCAGCTCGAACTGACATCTGTGGGAGATGGACCAGTCACAAAGTATGGCAAAAACATTAGCTGGGCTAAGTATGCTGATCTGCCTTAAAAATACTTCATCTCAGGACAAGACTGTTTCCCCCCCACCCCCATGCAGCATTATTTGGGCCAGACTTTGCAAGGTGCTGAGTGCCTCAGTTCTCTAACATCAAGAGGTGCTGAAGATGCAAGATATCCACTGGAGAGGGCCATTTCATTTCCGTAAATTGAACCCAGAATGTAAGGCATATATGCTCAAGTACCTTGGACAGATATTGTCCCCAAACTATGTATATTTTACACTTTTTTTTTTTTTTTTTAATATATATATATGTACACACATTCTTTCTTTTTTTGTTTCATACAAAGTTACGGGCACAGTAAACATGAGCAGAGAATTGTGATAAACTAACAATAAAATCTGTGAGCACTGCAAAGATTCCTCAGGTAGGAACACAGAATTTTCCAGTTTGCTCACAAGGGAAGATGAAAAAAAAAAAAAAAAGAATCCTGATAAGTTAAACAGAGTCCATTTGGAAAGGTCCTTTATATATTCACAGCCTTATCTGTTGCTGTTAGTCTAAATACAGCAGCATTTTTAGAATATATGATGCCATTAATAAGTGGAAAGGGGAAAAAAATGCATTAAACACTCAAGAGTCCTTCATCTTCTATTATATCTTTTAAAACTTCCATTTGTCAGGAAGCTCCTTCTTTAAAAAAAAGGAGACTTAAATTAACATTTATCTGCACATCAATAAATCAACACAAGAGGATGCTAGGCATTAAGTATTCTTCTGTGGCAAAAAGCTTGGAGTTTCCTACCAGTGGTAAAATCCTGACCCCACTAAAGACATCAGGAGTTGTGTCATTCTGCCACTGACTAAGCCCAAGTTTTCAGTACTGCAGTGAGAGCGTGATGTCCCCCTCTCGTGCCAAGGTGGGGACGGTGCTGTGAGTTGCTGTTAGAGCAGAAAATCCAAACACAGCTAGGGAAGGCCCATCCCTTCTCTAACTCATCCATGAGGCCAGCCTCCAGTGTTTACAAAGCGTCCCACTGGTGCCACTCACTTTCTCCACAAACCTGGTGTCCACTGTAGCAATCTAACAGCAAGGCCTGTGGCCAACGAGCTCCTTGGGATCGTCTTAACTTTCACTTTGTCTAACCCTTGCTTAGCTTTGATTGCATTAGAGTGACATCAAGATACAACAACGTTCTCTTTACATATGTTTTGTAAAAAGTGACCGCCAAAGGTGTGAATTTCCTGCTGGTAAGCTTTTACATTCTGTGAAGTGACTGAGCAGCAGTATCTTTAAGCTGAATGAAATCCTGGCCCCGCTCGCATCAGTAAAAGCTCTGCTATTGACTTCATGGGACTCTGCCAGGTCTCTTCCCTCCACAAAACTTGAGTGAATTCTGGGAGGCTGGAAGAGGATGCTCGTTTGTTTTGTGTCTTTCTTCTCCTCCAACAGCAAGATTTTACCGCAAAACAAGAACACTGTAATAGCTAGTGGAAAAAAATAAAGTACAAAATCACACACAGTGAAAGCCTCCTACTCTCTTTTGGTAAGATATATGAAGACAACTTCTTACATTGTTCTTTTCTCCAAAGGCATATACAATGTGGCAAAATATTTCAAATATACATTCTATATAATAAAATATCATCTAACTAGTGCATCCTCAATCATATGCTGGAAATATTTTTACCAAGCCAAGGTTTAAAATCCATAAATCTTTCGAACACTAGGTGCTTCATTCAAGGCAGATTCAACAGCAAGTAAATCCCACAAGCTCACTTTTCAAGCCTTAAAAGGTAGCAATGGATGGAACATGACATATTATGAACAGAAATGAACAAAGCTAGTGGTGAGAAACCACTGTAATGGTTCAGCACCCCACAGAACTCTGCATTGCAGGTTGCTGTACTTGATCAAATGGGGGGTGTTTGTACACACAAATTAAAGTCACCTTGTCAGACTGACACACAGCCATATGTGATTATTCACAAGTTAAAAATAAAAATATAAAAGGTCAACATTCACAGGTCCACTGATTAATGGGAATAAATTAAACCTCAGGTAAGTTGCATACATGGTTTCCTTCACCCTCAGTCTTCCATTTATGCCTATACAAGGAACAATACTTTCCCAAACACTTCCAAAGTGGCAAAAACAATGGAGGTTTTTGCACTCTAGCTGTGTTGACAGCAAGGTCATCCTTGCTAATTAGCAACTGAGACAGTTCCTGTCTCTTTAGCATCAGTGCACAGGGTATGGCTCCGAGTGGTGTGTTGGAGGAAGAAGGAAAACTAACACGGTGGTGTAACAAAAAAAAAAACCCCAAAACGAACCAAGAGAAACTTCTTCCATTCATCATGGGCAGAATAAAATAAAGTGTTTCTTGTCCAGGGTACCTTGCTAGGTCCTCTCCAGAAGAGGTATGTACTGTCATACATAAATGCCCTCCGGGTTAAAACCAGACGACAGGGGGTTCTGTAGGATCCGAAGGTTGCTGGGGAGTTGCCTCGATGAGCCCGGGCGCTTCAGTGACCCAGACTGAAATGTTGGCTCTGCACGAGGGACAAAGGCAGTTAGAAAAGTCATCATCAGGGGTGACATCCATGAAACACCTCCCCTCTTCCTGCTTAATGTGATAGAGAAAAACTAAGACCACATACAACAAACGACTGAAATGCCTGGCTAGGAAGGGCTAAGACACAAGGAGCACACTTCCTACTCATTTCAAACCAGGAATATCTACCTATCCAAAACTATTACTCTCCCATGAGACACATGCACACAGACACGTGCAATACATTCATATGGCAATGTAAGAAGGGGATTGTACCTATAGGTAACTCAAAGCTTCAGCTTCCTGCCCACTTTAAAGGGACAGTTCATACAAATGCTTATATTTTAAGGCCTGGTTGTCTTTTCTTCCTTCCCCACTCCCCTTCTCCTCCCAGTGCCCTTTGGTTGGAAAGTTTTTTAAAATGAGAACGATGAGACAAACACCCCCCCCTTGCGAGCAGAGTACTGTCAAAGCACATAGCTGTGCTTGTGCCACAGCTCTGATAAGCATCCCATGCTTCTGTCCAGGAAATTCTGAACCCAGATGTGGGCACATGCAGGTTGCACTGATCTCACCGGGGGCAAAGTCAATTTGCACAAGCCATCACAGCCATCTGTGCAGGACTGTGTGCAGGACTTCTGGATGGCTGGCAGCCCAGCTGGATTAGCTCCTATTCCCGTGCGGCTGCTGTCTGGGATTTCAGAGATCCAGACACATTCCTTTTTCCACTCTGACAACCCCCCCCACCAGAAGGGGAAGAGCCCAGATGAGCAGCAATGTTAGAAGCTCAATCAGGTTGTGTGCCAGCTTTGCATGCCTGCAGCCATGGCAGCCGCTCCCCAAAGCCACTGGCTTAATGGGGTGCTGATGGGACAAGCCCATGCCCGGGCACAGCTGGAGAGAAGTTATCCACACACTGCTCTTTATTTATAGCCTGCTAAATCCTTGGAATGGAAAGAAAATACTTGACAATGTGCTTTCTTGGTGTTTTGTTAAGGTCTCTGCCTAACAGAGCTCTCCCTTGCCAGACCAGTGCTGGCGTTCAGCAGCAGGTAAAGGCAGTGCCAGCCCCTTCTCCTGCCCACCCAAAGCACTCCCAGGGCTGCACCTCTCTCGAGCTCCACGTGTGGGGCCTCCACCTCAACGGGGTCTGCCGGCAGCACCGTCACCTTCGTGCCCGTCTGCTGGATGAACTGCTGCAGGTTCACCTGCCGCAGCTCCTTTGTCAGCTGCTCCAGTTCTTGTTCCTTGTCCTGCCAGGAAGGAGAAAACACCTGCTGAGCACACAAAGCACGTGAGGGAGCCTCCACTTTTTAAATTCAAATGCAAACTGAACAATCGAAGGGTATTTTAATGTTGTAATTTAAAAAGCAAGTCAACACAACGCGCACTATGACTTACTAGAAGCACAGAATCCATTAGGTTGGAAAAGACCTCTGAGGTCATCAAGTCCAACCTATGATGCTAAGTGGAGGTGACCACTGGGGTTTTTTATACATTATATTTTAATATTGCTACTGGGACGACTAGTAGATGTTTCTCATATCACCTGAGAACAAAATCTGGCACGTCGGATGTAAGCAAATAAAGGTAATAGTGTGCCCTCTGAAAAAATAATCAACTGAGCAGCAGTCTGGCACCAAATCTTAGTTCTGCCTCAAGTGTCCAGCATGGCTTGGACAGCTCATTTAGCTCCTCTGATCCTAAAAAGAGCATAATTTCTTTCTCTTCTTGTTCCTCATGTTTTCTACTTAGATTTTATGGACAGAACTTTCTCACTCTGTGAGTGTTTTGTGCAACAAGGCCAAATCCTGGCTGGTTCAGCAGCCCTTCAGAGCACAGCAGACAATACAGGATCTTCCTTGAGGCTCTGTACTTCTGGCAAGATATACCAAACTTACAGCTCAGAGAGACTATGACACTTTCAGACTTGCAATTGTTTCCCTCCACACAGATTCAGCTTCATTACCAGAGAACTGCATCTGGTAGTCTTTTCCACAGCCAGGATGGAATTCCTACTGCCTGGCCACAAGGGAACAGGCTGTTCTGATGCCAGGCTGCAAATCCATGGGCATTCCCACGCAGCAGGTACTGCTACACCTTCATTTTGGCAAGAGACAGAGGTGGGGGTTGGCCACCTTTTCCCTAATTATCCTGTGTAAGCAGAATTTTAGGTGAACTCATCTGGACTGGGAAGAAGAGTTTTGTGGATCTCTTCCAGGAGCAGATCATTCATTTGCTATGAGCTTTTGGAGAAACTGGATGGGGAAATGGAAACCAGGCCACCTCCAGATTTTTTAAGAGTATTCTACGGAAAATTCTTCCATTTATTTTAGGCCCATGAAGCCACACAACTGGGACACAGGAAATTCTCAACTGTCTTTACTTACTGCAGTGTTAATTCTGCAGCTCCCTGTTTTATGAGATTACAACAAAGTTGTTACTGAAAGAAATTCAGGGGTTTTTGTTTTGGTTTTTTTTTTTTAAATTACTGAAATACACAGGTTAGCAGAACTAACACGATAAATAACTTTTCTTTGGCATTTCTCAGCTTTCACTGAAAGCAAGGTTAAAATTTTGTGTATGGTTTGAGGTCTTAAATTTAGTATCTAATTGGGAAACTTTATTGAGATCTTTTACCTTAAAAGCTGTGTTTTGGTTTTTTGTTTGTTTGTTTGTTTTGGTGGGGCTTGGGGGGTTTTTTGCACTTAAAATCTTTTTCTACAAACTGGGAGACCAGAGAGCTGATCTGACCCTTAACTGAACATAACCTCAGATGGCTGGAAAATTACATCACTGAGGTGGCAACAGAAAAGGTATGAAAGAGGTAGTCCAAATTAGTAGGAACTTCTCACTGAAAAGTGCCACCTTCCTGCTCTTATCACAGGAAATCCAGTGAATCAAAATTTTCTTGCCTTCCTTACTGAAAGCTCTATAAAAGACACCCTGCTCAACCTTCCTGTTTCAAAACAGCAGTTCTGTGAATATCAATCTTCAGCTTTCAGCATGCAAGAAAATATTACTGTATTTCATCCCCTCAAAACTCCATACAGAGCTCAGTTTATTTTCTTCTGGACTCCCAGATTTGTGCACCTTTAGGTTTAGAACAAGCTTGGAAGATCTGAACTTAACAGGGACTTGCCCAAGAAAGTGAAACCTAGCCTATGAAAAGAACCAAGCCAGAAATATTTTGAAGTCCATCACAGCCTCAAGTAAAAATTACTAAGGACAGGTAAAATACATAAGAAGGACTTGCTGCTTTCCATCAGTGCAAATCCTTAAGTACAGCATGTCTGGAAACTTGAGATTGATTAACACAGCCAACACTGCTTACAGTTTTCACCCATTTTGCTTTGGATGAAAAGGTTACTTTTTTTTCCCCCTAATCATTTAGTAAAACCAGCTTACACTGACATGGCTGTAGGTGCTCAGGAGTAAGGATGCAAAATCCCTTATTCACAGCAGAATCACCTTAATGCAACGGCAAGTACTGTGGAACACACTGTGAATCCTGGGAATCAGCAAGACCCACAACTCCAGCTGATCTGTGGTGCCTCAGTCCCACCTCATGTGGCACATAAAGATCCCAGGAGCCTCAATCTTTTACCTCATCTCCAGCTGCCAGCTGGATTTCCATTTATTCTCTCATGCTCTATCAAGCTCCAGGTGATACCATTACCTTTAGCAAGGAAGCAGGGACTGGATTCTCTTTTGACACCAGTGCCACACACAGCTGAGGTGTAGAGAAAATAAAATAAAATAAAATAAAATAAAATAAAATAAAATAAAATAAAATAAAATAAAATAAAATCCTGAGCACCAACACATCAGCCAGGAAAAGGGGGATGCTGTTCTTTAAAGCAAAGAGGGGGGATGTTCTTTAAAACAGAAGCCCTGCAAAGTAACAGCTACTTTAGCCCTACATCCATCTGTCCAGGTGCTGCTTTTGGATTGTTCTTGTAATTCACCTCTTTGGGTGGCACACAAACCTAGCAAGGATCAGCAGCTTAGCCTCAGAAATGGCTACATGGTGTAAATTACTGGTTTTCTTCACAGATGGTTTGAATGAGCAAATTACACACAGGTGAAATGAAAACCATCTGCCCTTCGAAATAAAAAAAAAATCTGAAATGCAATTCAAAAATGAAATACTTTCCTCCTTTTACTCCAATTCTCTGTGGAAACTTTGTCATGTTTTCTTTCACGGGCTCCAAATCTGCCTGAGACAAATTTCTCATGGTCACGTCTTTGGCTTCCCTTTAGCTACAGACAAAAAGGCAGCCTTACCTGTAACCGCTTGGTAGCTTGGCCCAAAGACCTTTCCACAGCTTTAATGCCATTTTCCAGCCTCAGGCTCTGCTGGCCCTGAATATCAATTTCACCCTTGACCTTCTCGATCTTTTCCTTGACCTCTTCTTCGTTCACTTGGGACTCCTGAACTTCCCGCTGCAGCTTCTCCGCTTCCAGGCCGCTCTCCATGTTGTGGATCTGCGACACGTAGTCCTTCAGCTTGTTCTCGCACTCCAGGATCCTCTGCCTCATCTCCTGCAGCTGCTCCTTCAGCTGCTTCTCGTTCTCCTGCTCGATCTGCAGCTCGTTTTCCCAGAACTCCTCCTCCTCGATCTCCACTTCGTTCCGCTTGATCTTCTGCTCCAGCTTGAGGATCTCCTCCTCCAGGCTGGCGTTGTACTTCTGCTCCCAGTAGCGGATCTCGGCCTCGCTGGACTCCAGCTGCTTCTCGATGCACTGCAGCTTCTCCGTCTGCAGGTGGATCAGCTTCTTCAGCTCCTCCGCCGTCGTCTTACAGTTGTTGAGCACCTTCTGCTTGAACTCGGACTCCTTGCTCTTCCCGAAGATGTCCATTAGCCCCTTGGCGCCTCCGGTGAAGGTGAGGGATTTCCTTTTGGGCTCCCTCCTCTTCATGGCCTTGTCCCCGGGCGGCCTCAGCTTGGCCAGGGGCGGCAGGCTCTGCCTGTACAGCGTCCTCTCGGGGATGCGCGCCACGCCGTCCGACGTGGGCCGCTCGCTCAGGGACGGCCCCGTGCGCCGCAGGATCAGCTGCACGTCGCTGGCGTACTGGCCCCACTTGTTGAGGGACACGATGGGGTTCTCGTGCGGCGCCAGGTGCCGCTCCGTGTCCCGCCACTTCTCGATCAGCGTGTACCGCCCCGTGCGCCCTGCGTGGGGTGGGGAGGGAGCACAGCGTCAGCGGGGCCGGGGGGGGACAGGGGGGGACAGGGAGAGGGGACACGGGGAGGGGACAGGACTGCACAACCCCGAGGAGGGCATCCTGCATCCCACACAGCCCCGGGGAGGACATCCTCCACCCCGCACCCCCCTGCAGGGTATCCATCCTTCATCCCCGCTCAATCCCAAGGGTGTACATCCTCCATCCCACACAGCCCCAGGAGTGTCTGTTCTCCATCCCACACAGCCCCTGCAGGGTATCCATCCTTCATCCCACACAACCCCTGGAGTGTCCATCCTGCATCCTGCACAGCCCCTGCAGGGTATCCATCCTTCAACCCCGCTCAATCCCAGGAGTGTCCATCCTCTATCCCGCACACCCCTGGAGTGTCTGTCCTCCATCCTGCACAGCCCCTGGAGTGTCTGTCCTCCATCCTTCACAGCCCCAGGAGTGTCCATTCTCCATCCCACACCCCCTGAAGGGCATCCATCCTTCATCCCACACAACCCCTGGAGTGTCCATCCTCCATCCCGCACAGCCCCGGGGAGGGAGAGCATCCTGCATCCCGCACAGCCCCGGGTTGTCCATCCTTCATCCCGCACAACCCGTGGAGTGTCTGTGCTTCATCCTGCACAGCCCTGGGAAGGGGGGGCATCCTGCATCCCACACAACCCCAGGTTGTCCATCCTTCATCTCGCACAACCCCTGGAGTGTCCATCCACCATCCCACACACCCCCAGGGAAGGGGGCATCCTGTATCCCACACAGCCCCAAGTTGTCCATCCTCCATCCCGCACAGCCCCAAGGGTGCCTCCAGGTTTGGAGGGACCAGGATTCACAGAACCATGGAATGGTCTGGGTTGGGAGTGACCTTGGAAATCATCCCATTCCAACCCCCCTGCCATGGGCAGGGACACCTCCCACCATCCCAGGTCACTCAGAGCCCCATCCAACCTGGCCTTGGACACTCCCAGGGATCCAGGGGCAGCCACAGCTTCTCTGCCCAACCTGTGCCAGGGCCTGCCCACCCTCACAGCAAAGTTTAAAGCAAGTGACCCAGCAATGCTGGCAACCACCACATAAATGCATCCAGTACAAACCTCCAGAGGAGGAAAACATGAGCAGGAGTCCCACATCTTTCATACAGCCACTGAGAAATATGAAATATGAAATTCGGGTGCAAAGTGTTTGCTGTTAAACTGTTCCATCAGTGAGAGGCAGCTGTTACTGACTGACAGAGCCTCAGTTCCCCAGTTCACACCCCACCCCATCCACTCAGACACTGGGAGAGCTAGCCCGGGCCACAGCAGTGTGATGCCAACTCAGGTGGCCCCTGGCAGTGCTGCTGATGTGACAAACCTGCAGTGAGAAGAGCACAGGGACCTGAGTGGCAGGGGCTGCAGCTCCCACATCCCCCCAGGGGTACCAAGTCCTCAGGAAGCAGCTCAAGTCCTTTAATGAGTGTTGTGAGTTTTCCTGAGCACTCTGTTAACAGCTCCATGTTCAGTGAGTGCAGTCTGGGGTGCTTTTTGAGTAGGGCAAAGTACAACTTGTGTTTAAGTCTTCATTTGTGCTGCTGCCCAACATACTTAAACTCAGCTTAGCAGTTTTCTTCCTCTGATACCCCTCATGGGATTTTTCCAAACCCCTCTTCCTACTCTGAGATACTGCCCTCTCCAAATGCAGAGGAGAGTTTCCCTTATCAAAGTGACTTCACTTAAAAGCCACAACAGTGTTTACAAAAAGATGTGAAAGATCAACTGCTTTTAAAGCATGTGATGCTAATGAATTTCTGAACAGCTCCACAATTGCCATTAACCTTAAAAACATCATTAGCCACTTTAATGCATTACCTATACCCATTTCCATGAGAGATGATAATTCAAATGATTTATTTCAGCACATAAATGCCTGAAATACCTGTCATATATACAGATACAGAGTGGAGGAGTTGGAAGAAATGTAGTTATCAGTGGTAATCCATTTGATGCATTTTCTTTCCTTGCACCACCTGCCCAACACACCACACGTTTCCCAAAAGGACAAAAATATCCTCATCTCAGACTGGAGATCTGCCTCTGACCTGCAGTCATAATACTCACATGGACACCTCACCTCGGATTTGTAGGAGACTGATAATTCACCCACGGTGCACCCCCCTGAAATTTGGATATTGCCTTATAAAGAGCTTCCCAAGATGTCACTGCTGTGTTGGAAATGGTTCCTCTGGTCTCACTTTCTCCCAATTAGCTCAGGATGCAAAGAACAACAACAAAAACTGGCTGTGGAGGCACCGCCTAGAGAACAGCTCATCCCAGAGCCAGAGACCAAAATGTCCACATTCACTTCCAAGTTTGGAGTGAAAGCCTAAAGATTTGACTGATAGAAGTCAACAAAACTAGGCAGGCAGCATGAGAACAGCAACCCACCACCCCAAGTGCCTTATAAATGAGTGACTCCAGGTAGGCACTGGGAAAAAAAGAGGAAAAATTAAAAAATAATAATAGTTAAAAAAATTCTATCAGCACATTAACATGTTTGGTCAACACTCTCAGAAACAGATTTAAGGTTTATTTTAATAAAGTACTTCAAAATAAGTTTACTATGCCAAAAATATAAAGTGAGAGACTTTTGCCAGCTCGCAATATTGTTCATTGATCCATGAAGATTAATAGTTTGTTGTAGGCATCGGTGTTGCTATAGGAAAAATAAACCTAGTATTGTTTGCCATAGCATATTAACAATAAAACCCCTGAGAAGAAAAACAAAAACATACCCCAGAACCCAGGACAAAGGTTGCACTTCACCACTCTGCTTTTGTTAATCTTAGGAGCTTGTAATCATGGTTGTGCTACTAATGCTTGTGTTGTGTCAGGAACAGTCAGGTTCAAAGCAGTCTGGAAATTGCAAACAGGAGTAGGTACCACTAGGGGAGCAAGCAGCGTGCAGTTTCTATTCACTCTGCTATTAAATTCATTATTTAAAAGAAATGTAATAACAAGACACACACCAAAAAAAAAGCTCTAACAATCTGGACCAAAAGTGAATTAAAGAATTAAGGAAAGCACTTGCCAAGAACTATTTCCATCTTAGCTCAGGATTCCAAATCAACACACAGCCCTAAATAATGAACTCGGCACTCAAGAGCCACATAAAAGAAAGTGCTTTGTAGAAGTAATACTCACACAGCTCAACAACCACACCTGGAGTTCAGGTTTGCTCTAAAACAAAGCTGTCCTCATCCAAGATCACTACCCACGTTTAGTGCTCAGCCCATGTATGATGCACATTAACAATACCCAGACAACCACAACTGTGCTGTTTGCCTGCATTAGAGGGGATTAATTCACAAATGAAAGGGTGAATGAGTTAATTCAGAACTAATGACAGAGCATTGCAGAGCACAGGCGTCCCTGCAACAAACTGCTGGTTTTGATGTGCTGCCACTGACACGGAAAGAGCAGCTTGCCTGGGCTGTTGACAAAGAGCAGCTCGACTCCTGCGTGCTGCTTCTTGCCTTGCGTGTTGTCCGGGAGCTTTTGGACACAGAAAGCACCTGGCAGAACTCAGAACTCCAACCTCACTCAATGCAAACCTTATCACCTGAAAAATTCATTTACAGTCACGTTCCCATAATGAGCCTCACGTCAGCAATGTCCAGCACCCCTTAAACTACAGAGTGTTGCTCCCAGCTGCAGAGGACAGTAAATCTCACGCAGGACGATGGAGTATTTCCAGGTAAAGGCCAGGGAGCAGTTCAGCAGTCAGTTCAGGGAGCAGCCAAGGCACACCTGTAGTTGTTGTGCTGATGTTCACACGGGTACCTGCCTTGTCAGGGGATCCTTTATGACTTTTCTTTAAGGACACCCCCCTGCAGAGCTGCCCCCAGCCCGGGGGTCCCAGCACAGCAAGCACAGGGAGGTGGGGGAGCGAGGCCAGAGCAGGGACACCAAGGGGATCAGAGGGATGGAGCAGCTCTGCTGGGAGGAAAGGCTGGCA
>JAWWTY010000037.1:57897328-57909059 GCA_035222235.1 Margarornis squamiger
GGCCTTGGACACTCCCAGGGATCCAGGGGCAGCCACAGCTTCTCTGCCCAACCTGTGCCAGGGCCTGCCCATCCTCCTAGGGAGGAATTCCTTCCCAATATCCAATCTAACCCTGCTCTCTGTCAGTGTGAAGCCATTCCCCTTGTCCTGGCACTATTTACTTGTAAAAGAAGTGGTGTGATCTTCCCAGATACAGCTCTGCCTGAGCCTTATGATGCTGTAACACATGTTTGAGACAGCATGGACAAATCTGTGCTTTATTTTCATAAATACCCCCCATTTATCTTTGAGGAGAAATACTCATCTGCAATAAAAAAACCCACTCTGGCAGCTGCATTTGTTTAATTTTAAAGAGAGACAGCTGTACTTCTTGTTCAGTCAAGTGTTGCCCATATTCTCCAGCCAGAAAGCCCCAAAACCTCCAGCTCTGTTTAAAACAAGTCTGCCTTTTTAATTATTTGCCACAGAAAAATACGGGGAGGGCAGAAAACAAAAGTGCACTTTGGTAAGAAATTCAAATTTTGTGTCTCTGGACTGAAATATTCTCTTTCTAGGAAAAAAACGTGTCATTCTGACTACAGAAGATGCATTCTGGTCTCCAGGGGTAAAAGAAATCACAATGAATGCAGTAAAAATGCTCACAGGGGCTGCAGCTGGGAGAAGAACACTTCTGAAGGAACAACACAAGTATATTTGTGACTCCACCATTTGTCCACACATTCCTTTGGAAGAGATTTTTGGTTTTCTTGTTTGAATGGAAAACAACCGTTTCAAATGAATTATTTTAAAGAAATATATCTATAGCTTAATGCCACTTGCCTAAGGCATCAGCTAAAGAGATAAGCTCACTCTTTTAGGATCCCATCTGCTTCTCCCCTCACTATTACAGTGACTTTTTGAGAGGAGTCACTGCACTTACACACACTCAATTAAGTCCATATCCTCCTTTCCACTACCAAAATGGTGAGGGCTTATTTTCTCACCATGAAACCATCACTTCTCATATTAAAAGCCAAATCTTTGTGACTTGCAAGCAGCTTGAGTTATAAAAATAAAGCAGGCCTGGGTAAAACTCATAAAAGGTGGTATCAAGTCTTCTTCAAGATCCCAGTGGGAGGTGATTTCACTCTCTGGAAACTTCCCACTGAATGGTTTTATGTCTATCTTGAACAGGATTCCAGTGACCAACCCTCCAGCCAAGGCATTTCCAACTCCTGCTAAGTCCGAGACACAATCCATTTTAGCATCCAAAATTAGATCTAATTTATATTATTCTATCTCACACTCATTAAATTATATACATGTACTTTTTAAATAAGTTTTGCTGGGATCAACAAAGGAGACAACTCTCCCTTTTTTTTTTTTTTTTAATTTTAAAGAATAAGGAGCTTTTGAGGTTTAAATCCAACCCTTTAACTTCAGTCCAAATGGAAATGAGAAAAAAACCAACCCTAAACCCCCTGGAACTCTTACTTGGGGTAGAATCATTTCCTATTCTGCAATGACCAACAGAGAGGCAGCAGAGGAAGGAGATCATAATGCAAGAACAGGTAACACAAACATTACCCACCAGGAGAACAGCACCAGGGAGAGACATTCTCACTGAAAGAGCACCAATGTGTAAGGAATAGGTCAAAGTTAAGTGACTGAACACCCTGGCCAAAGGATTAGAATAAGAATTAGCATAAGTTTTTTTCTAAAAGAGCCCTAGAACATTAAAAAAAAAAAAAAAAAGAAGTTCTTACTGAGTTTCCATGACAGGAGGGGAGAGTTGGAAAGTACATAGATGGAAACCTTTTGGTTGCTCTTATCACAGCAGGAGATCAGGAGACACAGGGCCCTGCAGTTGATCAAGTGACAGCAAAAGGCATTTCTTGAAGTACAAGAAACTCCATTTAAGGCAAACACACACTGCAAGAAGGGTGACTGGACACTGGGAAGAGGTGGTGGAGGCTCCACACACAGAAAACCCAACTGGAACCTGTTCTGGCTGACCCTGCTCTGAGCAGCAGATGCTCCAAGGTGCCTTTTAAACACAGTCCACTCTATAATAATTTTGATTTTCCTACTGTTTAAATATAGGATAAAGCTTTATTTTTCATATCTCTACGACAGAGGCAGCTTCATTTGTCCACGAGAAGCTTCTTGACAGCCGATGTCTTAATCCAAATCTCTTTGGCTTGTGCTTTCTACAGTGGATACAGCTGTAAAACAAGTTAATTTGCAGATATTCCAGACCCTACACTTCAAGCCAATAACACACTTACTGCAGTTCATATTTCAGGCTCGGGTAAGAAGACTGCGTTGTGCGTGGTGTATTTTTTTAAGTCAAGAACCTGGGAATAAACTGTAAGAGGCGATAAAATAAAAAGAGCATCTCAAAAAACTTTGCAGGCAGACCAAGAGGCAGACAAAATAACCCTGAGTCCAGCCAAGCTCTGCGACTGCTGAAGGAGCCAGACTGCAAAGTGGAAAATATGATGCAAGCCAAGTGAGGAGGAAGCCAACTGAGACTGGCTCCTTTCCACCACCAAGTGTCAGGTGAGAGCTGGAGGGAGAGAATTTAATAGACTCCCATTCAAATTCAGGTGACAATCCCTCCTGGTAAGCTGGTACCTGCAGCCAAACCAAAGGGGCAGGCATATGGTTTCTCCTCTGATGAATGGCCCTCCCTGCCAAAGTGCAGTTTGTGCGGGGTTTGAAGCTGCCCGAGCTGCTCCAGCGGGGGTGAAACCCTAATGGGTGTCTTCTAGGGAGGGTATTTTGCCTCAGGAAGGGATTTCCAAAAGGATTATCTTAGTTTGGCTCTGGTTGTGACTGAAATTTATCTCCACATGGATGCAGAGTCGCATCATGCCCCAGACAGGCTGGGGATGTGTTGTGGAAAGGGGAGCCTGCAGAGCTGACAAAACCTGCAGGTTTCCAAGGCTGCTGGAGCATTTTAGCTGGGGAAACAGGAAAAAAAACCCAAAGAGAAATTACACAGGAGGGCATTAAATTACTGCCCAGAACTGGGAGTCTGGCATTTTTTGTGTTGTGGAAGGAGGCAAAGAAAGCAGGATAAAGAGATGTTGAAAATGAGGTAAGGAACTGAAGTACCCCAACTGCTTTATTATTTCTAAATATGCATCACTTAATCATTAGTATGAAAGGATCATGGCAGCATAATTGTGTCCCAAGAAACCTACAGGTAGAAGATAAGACATGAAAGCTATTCAGAAACCAATTAGCATTAAACAAAGAGCTGCAACTAGCCCCATCAGTAAAAGCACATTTAACAGTTAAATATCAAATGCAAGATTTGAGAGACAAACTGACTTTCTACAATTTTTAAATGGGGCTTTAAAAGTTATTTGATGCATATGGATAAACACATGCTAGTGTTGTGTTCAATCCCCTTAAACTATAAAATAAAGAAGTGCCAGTCTCCTATTCCATCAGATGAAAGTAGTTGGAAAGGAGGTTCAGAAGTACACATTTAAATAATAAACATCACAGTTTCAGAGAAACTGACTTCATGCTTACAGGTAGAATGTCCTGTTGACATTCATAGGCCTAAATTGTTTTTTAGTAGAACATTATTGTTTTCCAGCTGGTTCAGACTGCTAATACAATCTTGCAGAACTGCAGTCATACTGAAAAAGGCAAAAAGTTAGCCTTTAAATTGTTAATTTTAGGTAAAACACTGGCTTTAACGCCTAAATTTAAATACCAGCTAAAGCCACTTACAACATTTGAGCAAAGAATAAGAATCAACATAGGAAATACTGAAGGGATGAAGCTGAGGCTTGTTTGGGATGCCCTTAATCACTGAGAAAGATCTGACAAGACTTTCTTGTAGTGGAGCCTGAAAAATTTTACTTTTTTTTCTTCTAAACTGCTCAATTGCTAACACTGTACAGTAAGCTCCAAGCTAGTCCTGCACACCACATAACTCAGCACTCATGAAAGGGTAAGAGGAGAACCCAAAGGACCCATTTCACTGATCTACACCATTCCCAACAGAGCTAAGAATACTCACAATGTGCATAATTCCAATCAAACAGCATCAGGAAGCAAAAGCCAACCCTTTATATTGCACTGGTACTCAAAACATGGGCAGTTTAGCACCTTCCTTCTCCAGGCAGTATTTATGATGACAAACAGCAGCCTACTACTATCATTATTTAGAGAATAAATTTGTACTGAAAGTTTAGAGATTTCAAAGTGTTTCTTGTCTTTCTTTTTAATCTCTCTCTGGCAGGTGAACGATCAGAGGCTACAAGTTTGTACTGCACGTTGTATTTTCATACTCAGGACACCCTCACCTCAGTTCAGCTTCTTAAAAAAAGAAGGTTTCCCCCCATTTCCCAGCTGGCAGAGCTACTTACCAATAGCCTGAGCAAGGGCTATGACAACCTCCTGGCATGTTGTGACTTCGGTGACCCCACACACGATTCTCTGGACTCCATCCACCCATACTTTGAGCTCCATGGTTCACCAGATCATCCAAGAGCCATGAATGCCCACCAGTCAGGTCATCCTTGCAGCTGCGCCGGGGGGAGCTCAGCAGACGTCCTGCAGCAGCTACAGGAGAGAAAAACCCTCGTGTTCACAGCAAGGCATTACCAATTCCAAAAATCAACCTTTTCACCTCGTCATCTCTTCGGTAGGAGAAGCAACACAGCCTCTTTAAATACAACAGGAACCACACATCCTACTATTTTGGGGCAGAGGGGCTGGGCAGTGCCCGGGGGGAACGGCTCTGGGGGAAACAGGTGACAGGACAAAACAGCCTCAAGTTTTGCCAGGGGAGGTTCAAATTGGACATGAGGAGGAATTCCTTCATGGAAAGGGTTCTCACACACTGGCAGGGGCTGCCCAGGGAGGGTTGGAGTGCCCAGCCCTGGAGGTGCCCAAGGCAGGGCTGGCCATGGCACTCAGAGCTCTGGGCTGGGGGACAAGGTGGGCATCGGGCACAGGGTGGGCTCGATGATCCCAGAGGGCTTTTCCAGCCTCAGTGGTTCTGTGACCCCACACTTTAGCAATGTCTACTTGTCCTGTAGACACACCAGAAGCTTCATTACAGTTCGGTTCCTAAAACGTTAGAAGTTTTTGTAAAACGAGCACCCAGAGAGATAGCACTGAGTAAACCACAGTCTCCAGTAACAAGCACCTCTCATTTTTGTCATGCTGCCTGGAGGTCTCCAGGGACTGGTTAGGGATGCTGCTTGCAGTGTTTGTTCAATAATACCTGGCAGGTGGTAGTGTAGCAAAACTAGAGGCAAACACTTTTAATTACACCCACTGATGAGAGTCCAACTTCTGCCTCCCTACAGAAACAGCTGCAGGTTCCTGTTCCCAACAAACCTCTGCATTCAGTGCCAAAACCCAGAAAGGAAAGAGGTGGAAAAGGAGGAGATGCATCAGGGAAAGTGCTGTGGAGGTGGTTTAACCCCTGCGAGCGCTGTGCTGGTTCTGTGAGCAAACACACATTGGCTGATGTGTTATCCCAGGTTTTTCCATAGGCACTGCAATGACACTAAACAAAAAGGCAAGGCACAGCACACCTCATCTTCTCAGTTTTCATTTTTAAGCATGCCTGCTATACTAGCTCCCCATTAGATTTTGAAAAAACTCCCCATGTTTGTAAATTAAATAAAATGGTCACAGGGTTGATTTTTTCACGAACCAAAGAAATCCCAGGAGTCAAAAAAAAAAAACAAAACAAAAACTGTTTTCTGCACTTAAATGCCAGGAAACTGTTAAAGCACAGAAATAAAGTCTGAAACCTAGGGAGCTGCATTGGGACTTAGCAATCAGCCATTTGCCTTCTGCTGTCTGGTTACCAGCAGCCAAGCTGCTCAAGGTTTATCTAATGTTAATGTCTAGATTAATTACTGATCTCAACTTTGCTTTAAGCTCAGCTTTTCCAGGAGTTGCTTTTCTTCTGCATAAATAGATCCACAGGCAGCATCGCTCACAAGAGGCAGTTTCTAAGTGGAACTGCTGAGATGTTTCAGATTTTCAAAACTTTCAAGGTAGAAATTCCAAGAGGTATTGCCTTAAAAACATAAAACCTCCCCCCAAAGCTGAAAAAAAGCCCCAAACCACCAATAATGATGATTACTCTTTTTAAAACAAACCCAAAACTAAAGCAAACCCCCAAAATAACCACCCACCGACAAACCAACCATGACCAAAAAAAAACCCAAACAAAAAACAATTAAAGAAAACCTAATCAGACAGCTGGGCTATTTAAGCAAATGGAGGAAAAATAAACCATGATAATACCATAAAAGAGGCTCATGTATTCAGGTAATCCCATATGGATAAAGTGATAATTCTTCCGAAATATTGCCTGTAGCTTTAGGCACCAGGAAAACAGATAACACAGGGATAAAGTAAAAGCTAACTGAAAATCATCCAGAGAATTAGTGAAGACAGGCAGGGTAGGGTTACACATGGAACGTGAAATCTGATGATGCTGATGGGTTTAACAGAACTGCACGTGGAGGCAGAAATGGGGCAGGCAAAACTAAACAAACCCTTAGTGAGTGGCATGCTTGCAGAGCTGCTTTCTCCTGGTGAAGGGAACATCTCACTCTCCACCAAGAGATGTGCCAGTGCTGCCCTCAGGCTAGAGGGGAAAATGATTTTCCCTCTTCAACTGGTGGCAAACACCAACACACGACCCAGAAGACACCTGGGAGATCTTCACCAGAAAAGCTGGGGCAGCAACTCACCTCACAGAGATGCCCAGCACATAGATTTGTATGTGTATCCTGCCCAAATCCACCTATTCAGAAGGATATGTAAAGAAATCCCTGTGTAAAGAAATCCCTATGGCCAGATTTCAAATATGCTCATACATTCAATGAAAAAGTGATGGCTTTAAAGAATTTCGAGGGTATAGAGAAATAGCCTTCTGAAACACGAGTAAGCACCTGAAAACCCAGAGAGACATATTTTCCCCACGTAAAATTGCATAATTCAAAGACTCTGCACACTGTGCAAATACAGAGACACTTCAATAAGGTAACACCCCTTTAATGGATCAATAAACTAAGCAGCAAAAGGTCTTTTACCAGCCTGGAAGAGTGACTGAGAAAACACCTCAGAGGCCCCATCAGTGACCTCCCCTGTTTATTCCTGGACCAGTTGTCTTCACAAACAAACAGACCTCACATTCCAAGGCCGGCTGTAAGGAACTTAATTAACTTAATATCTCGCCGAGGGTTGAGCAGTTCAGAGCTCCTGGCACAAGCCAAGCCATCTCTCCATGTGACAGCGCCCACATCAGCAAAGCATCCGACAGCTCTAATTGTTTTTCTGTCTGTCAACATCCAAAGTATTATCTCCATTTAGCAAGGCAGCAAGTGCATTTCTCCCCCCCCTCCCAGTCAGCACACAATGTACAGTCTTGTGTTCAGTGCTGATCAGGTTTGGTCATCTGTTTTCCTGCCACCCGTCCTTAAAAAGGATCAGACTAAAAAGAGGGGCATGGTGTAATTACAGAATATTTGCTGACACTTCCAAGTTGGAAAAACAGCATTCACCAAAGCTGCAAATGATCTGAACAAATTGTCTTTGAAACAGTTTGGGCTCAGGGGGAACATTCCCAAGTCGTTTCTTGCAGGACAAATAGTTTTAATAGGCTAAATAGGGATAAAAAACCCCAAAAAACAATAAAAGCCTGTGGTCAAACAACACACAGGGCTGAATTAAAGGAGTGTGTGAATGAAAGGACTGCCCAGAGAAGTGGTGCAGTCACCATCCCTGGGGGTGTTTAAGGAAACACTGGACATGACAAGGTGGTGTTTGCTCAAAGGCTGGACTCTGTGTCCTTGGAGGTCTTTTCCAACCTCAATGATTCCGTGATCCCATGTGCCCCACAAGCACCCATGGGATTCTTTTGGGGATCTGGCACTAAGAACACACACACACATCCGAAATGGGAGATCTATGTGCTGAAATCAGTGGCTCACTGCAGCTTCCAAGCAAAGCTCATCTATAATAAGTGGGGGGAAAAAAAAAATAGGATTGGCTTGGATTCTAGGATTGTGCAGTAGAAGTTTACATGGAGGTCTGAAAACCAAAAAACCTTCTGGCTGTGTGCCTATCTCTGCTTTCCAATTATAACTCCGCAATATCTTTTTATTAGCATTTGGGTTTCCTTCATATGTGTTCAGTTCTTTATTTGCTGACAGTTAACTCGCCTATCAAGGTCATTTGTCTTTCCACTGAAGGCCATCCTGACAGCCCCAAATGTATTTTTTGACCTGAAGTCTCTGTCCAGAATGCACATTGTGGTTTTGCACAGGAGGCAAAATAACCCTTACCTCCAATACAGTACAAATCTCCTTCTGAAGCCAAAGGAAGGGGTTTCAGGGAAAATCTCACCTGAGGTTTCTCCATCCCCTAAGTTCAAACCCAGTTTGTGTTATGCATAGCTTCTTATTTTAGCAATGACTGGGAATAGGAATGCAAAACTGATTTACTGAGAGGCACACAAGCCTCTGTTCACAGCTTTTCCCCAGTCTGTCAGTCATCAGCTCCAGAGTGACAAGCAGCTTTGACTAGAACCAAGCACTGGAAATCTGGCATCCCCCAGATACTTCTTCCCTCCACGTGCTTTTTGTTCTCCACTGCCTTGCCTGAAGCCTCCTCAACTGGCATGCATTAAACATTTTTCCCTAAACTCCCCTTTTACCCTAATTGGCTGATGGTATCTTGCTCTTTCAGAGATTCAGTTCAGTTTTTAAGTGTAAATAAAATCCAACACACATATATATACACACACACATATATATATATGTTACTATTTGGCTACCTCTCCACAGCTAGTTTACAAAATATAGAAAAGGCTGAAGCTCCACAGGAGACAGGCAGAACTAAGTACAGAGGGCATTGCTTGTATTTAAGAGACAAATATTCCAAGCAGATGTTTGTAAAACACCTTTGCATAAGCACTAAGGCACGAGAAACCCCTAGAGCCAAAATTAAGATGCTGATTTCACCTTGTTTCTAATCTCTGGAAGGTTCACAGCACCTGAAAGCATCATCAAAACCAGGGTTAAAATCCTCCTGCAGAATTTTGACCAGCCAGTTCATCAACTTTCTGCAGCCCCAACAAACAGCCAGCGTGTCGTTTAGTACACTTAAAAGTCTGCATGCTTTCATTCATAATTAGTTCTAACCAAACACCATTTGGAGTTTGGCATTTACCCTTTAGTTTTCGTTCTCTGCACTATGGCCAAGTTGTGCTCCTTGTTTTGCCCTATTATGGCACCAGGTAGGGCACCTGGACAAACAGGCAGCTTGTTCCATTAGTTAATAAGAATAGTTAGCCAGTGCTGGTAAGGCTGGATTAGAAAACACCAATCAAACAAGTACAAATAAGGCAGCCCAGCTACCCAGAAAGAGCTTATAAAGCATCCAGAAGAGCATGACAGTGCCCTCTCTGGGAACAGGGACACATCTGGCATGTTTTCCCCACCATAAGAATCCTGGTATGGAGCAAAGCAACATTTTCCCACGTGAAGATGACTGCAAACACAGAACTGGCTGCTGGAAAAAACTCACTAGTGTTTTCCAAAAAGCCTCCTCCCTTAGACTGAGGAAGAAAAAATATCCTCCAAGACACGCAGCTTCCCATCAGTTAAGTGGGCAAAAGTCTTGCACAGCAGGTTCAAGCCAAGAAACATCAAGTGAAAGTCTTCTGGACACAGAACTTCATGGGAAAGGAACGGGTGGTGGGTTTGAAATCAGCAGATGAGCTCCTTTGAAAAGGAAGTGTTTACATCCCATATATTTGTGTGGGGCTAACACTCGTGGAGTGTTACTGTTTTGCTGTTCCAGGAGAAGGCTCTGAGATAATGAGCACTGCCTAAAACAAACAAACCAGAGGTCCCACAACCACGAAGATGACAGTCTTGAGAACGAGCTCGACAGAGACTTGAAGACCAAGGAATTTTTCCCTCCACGAGACCAGCCAAAAGATGGTCTGACACATCCTCGGAGTGAGAGGCCAAAATCCAGAAGCAATACCCAAACACACACCCACCACCTGTGAGAGGACAGGACAGCACCAGGATATGAATTTGCACAAACCTTCAGAGTACAGGGGGTTGTTTCCATCAGCTATGGCTGCAAGAAATCGTGCCTCTGGATAACCCAGCGTTCCCCAGAAGTCCCAAAATCGCAGTTTCCCAGACAAATTAGGAGCTGACTTCCATCCAAGAACCCTCAACTAGCTAGAACAGGAACTACTTCTTGCTTGGCATTTTCTCCTGGTGCAATTCAGCTAACAATTTGGTGGGAAAAAACGAGGGGCAGAAACATTGTTTTGAAGCAGGAGATGCTACAACTGGTATTTTGCCTAATTACAGAACATCCCCGACCTCTCCTGGAGCTACAATCTCTCCTTGAGCTGCAATCCTTACAGCACAGAAAAAACCAAATTGTCAGTCTCTCTTCTCTTTGTATTGGTGAGAATCAGCCAGAAAGAATTAACTTGTTTTCTTTTGGAGGCTGGGGAGTGATAAGAGGAGATAAAGGTTTCATCCACCCTTCTCATCATCTCTTTCAAAGACGCATTTTGTTAATGGCAACTACCTAGTCACTAGTTGAAATAATTCTTCCACCTTGAAAACTGTATTTTTATCTTCAGTATTTTCATTCTCAGAACGCCCTCTGACTTCAGCAAGTGTGTTTGCCCTTAGGACATCTTCTTCCTGCACGTGACCAAAGACTGTGTCGAAAATTCACGTGCCTTCATAGAAAACTCCGTTCCAACCCTCTGTCACAAACACCTCTCGATGGCTGGAGTGCTGCTGCCCCAAAACCTCTCACCTGGGATCCTGACTCAAGTTTGGAACCACAAGGCTTGACCCAACTCTGCTCCAGAACATTTTCAAACCCCCACAAACTGTTTGAAAGCGAACAAGCCAGCAGGTGAGCCAAGGGAACAGAGGGCTTATTGAAGCTCCTTTGTATTTGGTCACTGCTGAGAACATAACCTCGCAGTTTTTAACACTGAATTTCACCCCCTCGCATTTGAATCAATTCATCAGGAACAATGACTCCGAAATTAATACTCTCCTTTCCCTAAGACTAGATATAAAAAGCATCTGAACTCCACGCAGACTTGTGGCAGAAACAGCCAAGGGCATTTTGGAAATGCTGACAGCGTTCAGGGCAGAGTTTCAAGGATCCTTGCTTCTGCTAACTAGATTTCACTCAGAGAGTTTCCAAAGCAGGCCCTGTAAAAGCTAAGAGCATTATATTTAGGATATGCACCAGCAGATCAAAACAATATCTGATGCAGTGCTTCTCTCAGCTCTTGAGATAGGATTTACTATGATACAAGTCTGAATTCGACTCAAGCTGGCTTAGTCACTAAATCCCAACCCTGAACCTGTTTCAGGACTGGGACTGAAGTATCACCTGCAGGTGGTTTTACACAAAGTGCTCCTTTTCCTCACTTTGTATTCCAGCCACTAACAAACAAAACTGTCCATGTGAAACATCACAATCCTACCAGAGAGACTGGAGTGAACGGACCCATCCTAGAACATCACTAGAAAGGGTTGGATCCCAGTATCATAAAATCATGGAATGGCTCGGGCTGGAAGGGACCTTACAGCTCATCCCGTTCCACCCCCTGCCATGGCCAGGGACACCTCCCACTGTCCCAGGTCACTCAGAGCCCCATCCAACCTGGCCTTGGACACTCCCAGGGATCCAGGGG
>JAWWTY010000037.1:57912140-57942598 GCA_035222235.1 Margarornis squamiger
CCAGCCCCTTCAGCATCTCCGCAGCCTCCGCTGGACCCGCTCCAGGAGCTCCGTGTCCCTCTTGTCCTGAGGAGCCACAACTGGGCACGGCACTCCAGATGTGCCTCCCAGGGCTGGGCAGAGGGGCAGGAGGGTAAAATAAAGTTATAAACCCCTCAGCTGTGTTCTGACTTTAGACTGAGCACTTGCACCACAACTGCAGAGTTTTCCTCAGGGAAATACCCCAAGTGCAGAGATGCACAGACCAGTTCTTCACCAACACCCTGGTTTAAGAGATCTTTATCCTAAAAAGCAGGGAATGAGGATCTCCCATGCCCTAAGACACTGTGCCAACCATGAGACTACAGAATTCTGAGGAGAGCCATTCCAGACCATCTCCCATTTCACATGCACAACTAAGGTGTTCCCTGAGTTCCATTAATCTCCCAAAAATAGAGCCCTGAACAGGAAGAGGAGCTCAATGTCTCAATGTACCCAACTGAGGAGACCCTGCAGTCTGGTTGGGGTGGGAATGCCAATTCAAGGGCTGTCTGGCAAGGGAGAGCCCTGAACCTGACTTAGCAATGTGCTCACCACTCATGTGTTAAGGAAAAATACAGTGCAATGTATTTTTCAGTCTAGCACTTTGCTTCCCTTCCTTCCCAATAATCCAAATTGATGGGCATGAAACAGGAAGCTGAAGGGGGGAGGGAAAACAACAAAAAAAAAAAAGGCAGGGTTTGTGTAAAAGAACTCCTTCATTTTTAATTTTTGTATATTGAAAACGACTTTGCTGATGAACTGAAAAAGACCACTCTGAAAATAATAATTCTTTCACCTAGGACAAAAAGGCACACTGAGGCACTGGATATTCGTTTTTAGAAGGAATCTGGCATCTTAACTTTTTGGTTTTCTCTGAAAGCACAGGGGCCTTCAGGTTGGGTTTGGGTTTTTGTTTTTTTGTTTTTTTTTTTTTTTTTTTTTTTGTTTGGGTTTTTTTTGTTTTTTTTTTTGGTGAAGAAACAAAGCCTTGCCATATGGAATTCAAAGGGATGCTTTGTCCCCAGTGCAATAATCCCGTTGCAGGTGACAGGTGTGAGGCTTGGCCAGCTCTGTGACAAGCTGTGGTCCCACTGCCTC
This sequence comes from Margarornis squamiger, assembly GCA_035222235.1. Lineage (NCBI taxonomy): Eukaryota > Metazoa > Chordata > Aves > Passeriformes > Furnariidae > Margarornis > Margarornis squamiger. The sequence goes on from JAWWTY010000037.1 coordinate 57,913,260, forward strand.
CTGGAGAAGCTTTAAGACCTCCATTAGCAATCTCCTCAGACCTAGGAAAGGTTGTATGAAAGAAATCTGAAATCACTCGTGAAAGTACAAAGACTCACAGAGTGAAGTAAGACAGGCATTCACATTTCTCTCCCTATTCACAGTGATGAATGATCTGAATATTAATTTGGAGGCATTTGTAAGTTTTTCTGCAGATTTGACAAAAGAGACGCATTTAAATTTGACTTCATTTAGCCGCTATTTTCTTCTTCCTCACTCCAAGGTATCAATTACTGAAGCATGTTTCCTTAACAACTACAAGTCAAAAGGTAAACTTTTATTTCTTTAAAGCCTAGAAATTCTGGCTTTTAAACATTGTGCAGCTATCCTTTATAGGAAGCAGCCTCCAGCCTTGCCAAACCTCCACGGAACAACGAGAAGAGATCGTATCAGAACGACATGCCTCCAAAAAGCTGAGGTTCTTTCCTGCCAGAGAAAGAAATTACTAACATTCAGTGCAATTACTGCAAAAAACAATACTATCTCTGCAGTTGCAGGCTGGGGAAACTACATTTTGATGTTTACAGGGCAGTAAATGAAGTGGGAAAACTCTGAGCTACTGTTAGAAGTTGGGCACATTTTTCCTCTCAAATATTTAGTGGCAGTGAATCATCAAACACCCCACAGGTGAGGTCTTCTACATCTTGCTACTACAAAGATTAGAATACTGCAGGGTTCCCTAGGGATCTATAAATTAATAAAACCCACACTAAGTCAGGTTAACTTTAAAGTTAAAGCTAAGGGCTCACAAGAAATACATGATCCCGTTCTTTTCACTGCTCTACAGAAAACAACCCAGCAAGCAGAGCAGTGAGAGGATGCAAACTTCACTAATGCTCAAATTAATAGGGTGAAAAAAGTATGAAGTGGCTTGCCTGCAACACCCAGGGCTTGGACACGGCAAGCCATGTCTCAAGAATCAAATATTTTTGAAGCAGAACAGCCAGGGATTCCTGTCTCTTCATGTAAGTGGCATTTCCACACACCACCCTCCCTGCCATTCATTATCAATACTTCTGTCCTTCTTTCCAGACACACTGTCTCCACTTGCATTCCATTTCCAGTCTGCCCTTCCCTGGCAAGAAAAAGATGAATATCAACTCTGGAAAAAAACCACTGGCAGAATTTTAATTTAATTTTTTTTTAACCATTAGACCAATATATTACCTCAGAAATGCAGCCATAGCGTTCAACTGGAAATGCATTGCAAAAATTTGAAGTGCTGGTGCTCCAAATGTAAAGAAACCACTTAGATGTGGATGTAAGGACAGATTTACACAGGACAGTAAGAAAGTGAGGGAAAAGAAGCCTTAAATGAGAAAGCAAGAACCTACAGGCAATCAAAATGCAAGCAAGGGAGGGAAAGGAAAGAAATGGATGTACAAGCCATGCAATCTTCAATTCCAGCTCTGCCATCCCACCAGTCTGAACAAGTGCAACACAGATAGCAAGGAAACAAGAGGAGCATTGTGCAGGGCTCAGCTCAAGAGAGACCAGAGATGAAAAGTATCTCTTGCAATCCAAAGAATGCAGAGAGAGTCAAGGATCCCACTGTCAAAGGAATCCTGGGTTTTTTTTTCCCTCCGTTCTGACTCAATCCAGACAGCCAAAGGTGTGCACAGAGTACAGTGAAATGTGCAGGGGGAGCAGTGAAGACGTGAGAGGCAGCACTTTTCCTCTGAGATGATTTCTCACCTCAACCACAGAAAAACTCTCCTTGAACCACACACATCCTCTCAGAGAGCACCCAGGACCTCGTCCCAGCTATTCATTCCCTTCAGTAGATACCAGCAGCAAAGATGAAGGGGAGGAAAAAAATCATGAGATATTTTCTGATTCATGATGTGGCACGTTCAGAGAAATCCCACGCCGCTTGCATGGCAGAAATGTGGTTGTGGAAGGGAGCACACTGAGGTTTTCTCAGTCCAGACAGCAGCAGAAGCATCCCCCCAGCTCAGAGACCTCCCAGAAAATGTAGTATTTATGCAAAACAGAACATGAAATAGTGTGCTGCTAGTGAACGCCTCTGAAAACACAAGTCTTCAATACAGTTGACAAGACTTTGTGTGAGTTAATTCAACTTAGACAGTCACTAGACCTACATTGGGCTGCAAAGAAAAACTTGAGTTTTGTCCACTTCTCACATTTAAAGAAAAGCATTTGCCAAAGTCACTCCTCTGTTTCGAAATCAAGTAGAGACACGACTGAAATCCTAACCTATGGACTGAAAGTTTCATGAAGAACTGTAAGGGCCCTGAACCACCTCCTGCTGTCCCCCAAAATCCTGAAAACCTACTTGTTTCCAAAGCCACAGAGACAACTCCAGAGGATCTACAGCACCCAAAGGGCGTGAGAGGCAGTCTAGTGGACCAGGACCATTGTGTGACTTGTTTTTATTGCATTTATACCATCACCAGGAGATGTTTTCCCCTCTGCAGTCCCCACAGCTTCACGGCAAGGAGTTCTACACATCTAATTCTTGCAGTATGAAATTACCTGCTTTTGTTTGTTTGCTCTGACACAGGTTCTTACCAGCTTTATTTGACACCCCCTGCTCCTTGTGCTGAATAAAACAAGTGCTATTTGCCTCCATCTCATTCAGCATTTCAGAGGCTTCCCTCCCATGTTAAGCTGGACTGAAAATTCCTACATTGCTCACACCTCTCATCTTTACTACCTTCCTCTAAGTGTTTTTCAGTTCTACTGCCTTCTCCCCAAGAGGAGGGAACCAGGCTGCAAAGACTATCAAAAACATGTAGGAACCACTGATTTTATTACAGGGGCATAATGGTGCTTTTCTTCACAATTTTATTTGTTGATTAACGCTGAATGAAAGTGGATTGATTTCCCCTTTTTTTTTTTTTTTAAGTACAAAAATCTATTATGACTCCACGGTTTCAGCTAGGAAAATAGTGTTTGAATAAACCACACACTACAAGCTGACCCTTTGTCTCACGCCCTAAAACAGACAGCAAAAGCATAGTAATAGCAAATTAGGGATGCTTAGGATGGAAAACCAAATTGGTTTATTCCAAGCAAGGAAAGGTAAATAAGCAAGTCTCCCCACGTGGGGATGGGCAAGCACCATCCTGATGGATTTCCAGCAGGCACATACCTTCTGTTCTCACACAATAAAATCATTCAAAGACTGTAACTCACATGACTTGTTTCAAAGTGACAAATAAAGGAGTGACACTGCAGTCACCTGGCAGACAGCCACAGCCTCGCTCCACTGAAAGGAATTTATTCAAATGCAGTCAACAACAAGTTCTTAAGCATTTTAACTTGGCAGAGGAAAACCTGGCTCAACACCACCACATTCCACATTTCCTGGAGGTGCAGGTTAACATATATGTGCTCTGGCTAAATGCCACCAGATAGGAAAAATGGGAGAGCAATGCCTTTGTAAATTCTGCATGTTATTTCAGCCAGCAGGACCATCTTCACTGCTGGTACCACTCCACCATTCAGAACCACCACAATCTTTAGCAAAGAGATGATGTTGGTTGGTTGCAGGCAACAGCTCACAATCAGGAAATGTTTGCTTTAGAAATGATCAACTGATGTATATTAAAGAGACACATACCATGCCTACAAGGTGAGACTGAAAGGACTTTAATAAATAACAAAAAAACCCCTTCTCAAATACAGGGCAACTTAAGAGAGTGTCTAAAAGCAGGTTCCAAGCAAACACAGCAGTTTTTATGCTGTGCACACACACGTGCTGCACTCTGGCAAAGCTCCTGTACAGCACACAGAGTGCATTTTATATATGTGCATTTGTATTTCTACTAGTTCCACACTACATTAAAGACAAGAAAAGCAAACCCTCTCAGTCATGCAACATTACTATCTATCCTTCCACAGCTGGAAGGATCAGCAATGATTGTTTGCTTCAGCTTTTCCTGGAGTAAGATAAAGCTGTTGTACATTTATCCTTGTCTGTACTTCTGATACACAGAACTCCAGCATGAGACAAGCTATCATTCTGGCAAGTGACCAAAGCATTTTATTCTCTTTAGTTACACTGCTCCCCTCACCTGCTCCAGTTATCAGCACAGTGCTACAATACTGTATTTGTAGAATACTACAATAGTGTGTTTGCAATGGGAAGAGTTGCAGAATGGTAACCATGCACTGGAACAGGAGGTGTGACTCATATAGAAGTCTACCACTGCAAAGCTGACATTTGTACATAAGGCAAATCTGCTCTAAACAAGGCCTGGAAATGGTGACAAGCCAGAGAAGAGACTGCATTCTGACTTTCTCTCACTCATTCATTTACACCATAAAACAGGGGACTCAAAAAATCGAAGCACTAAGAAAGTCATACCAATACATAATCTGACAGCACATACTTTTAGAGCAATGAGTTCCAAGTTCTGATATTTCTTCTATATCAAAAATTAATCAGGTTGTCAGGAAAACCATTACCTGTTACTGTTTATTTTTCTGGAGTCTTGGCAATGCCTGACTTGCTGAGCTGAGCATAACTCCTTATACAGAACCATGAAGGTTGGAGAAGACCTGCAAGATCATAAAATTCAACCTCTGACCAATTACCACCTTGTCAACTAGACCATGGCACTCAGTGCCACATCCAGTCATTCCCTGAACACTCCAAGGGTGGTGACTCCACCAGTTCCCTGGGCAGCCCCTTCCAATGCCTGACCATGAAGAAATTCTGGTGTCCAAGAAGATCTGACAACTGAAGGAGCCAAGGACAGGAGTATCCTCTCATTCCCCACTCCCCTTACTCCTCGTCCCCAGAGGGAAGATGCATATCCATGGGGATCACACGTGACAGGAGAGAGAAACTTGGCAGGGCTGCTGTTGTTCAGAGAGAACACAGTGCCCAGGGCAGGAGGGCTGGGATCTTGCTCACATTTCTAACCTTAGGGAGAGAGGGGGAGTGAAGAACACATACTTATGAAGCTCCTTAAGCTCTCGTGTTCTTGGCAGGCTTTATGTGCAAGTCCTTTCAGAAGAGAGAAGGAAAACCCCAGTTTGAAGGGGTTTGGTCACAATTTCTTACCTGCAGATGAAGAGAGACAGAGATCTCCGCTTATGCAGTGGGCTTAGGGCGACCTGCTGCTCCAGGCATGGGTGTCAACTCTGCTGATAAGGTCAGTTGCTAGAAGAAAGAAATGGAAATATTGTTAAACATCAGTAAAACTACCTTTTCTTGAGGATAAAGTCCTATTCCCACTCCTCCCTTTTAATTCTTTGGGGAAACACCAGTGTTCACCTGGCACCTGTAGACCTGTAACACCCTGCTACATACAAGTAGTGCTTTATTTTTGAAAAGTTAGTTCAAAAGAAATGTGCAACATTGCACTTAATTTACAGCTTCTTATACCTGGTGTGGCGTTGTCCTGCTATGAATAACTAAGTGTGGTAAACAACATTTCAACAGCTTTCCACAACGTTAGGGGGAAAAAAAATGAAGCCCATCATTAGGAGGTCACGAGCTAGCACTGCTAAATTGCAAATAGAGGAGATTGTGAAATAATCTTCTTTCCTAATTTTCTTTTTAAAGGAATATAATCCTCAGACTGGAGTCGTTCCAGAGATGAAAACCTCCAAGTGCTCTCAAACTGCATACCCTGACTCCCCTGGAGTAGTGAATCACAGCCAGAGCACAAACAGGCAAACCAACCAGGCAAAGGGTTAACAAATCCTAAACTGCTGATTAAGACTAGTATTAATGAGCTTGGAAGGGATGCTTCCTACAACCATGTTTAACAACATCATTGTGACAGACTTACAAACATTGCCTAACACTAAGCCTTAGCCAAGGAGAACATGTGAGAGGTGGTTATTTTTAAAGAGTCATCACCAAAGACTCTCTGAAGAGTGTTTTAAAGGAATATATCTATTATGTGTAACTCTAAATGGGAACTTTAGAGTTCAGCATGAAGGAATAGATCTAAATCAGAAAAACCTGCCTCCAGTATTTTAACATCTCTTCTTCCACTGTTGTCACACACTACATTTTGTCCAGATAAAATGTTTGTCTCCCAATATCTGCCAGAACAAGATGCAGTTAAGTACCAACTCCAGCATAAGAATGCTGTAAGAGTCCAGAAAACAACAAAAACCTCTTAAAGATGTGGAAGGGAAGGACCTGCCTGTTTTAAAACACGAGACCATGCACACTATGCACCAAAGCCCTACAGGAGTAAGTGCTTCTCTCATTACAGCCAAAACCTTCACAAGAAGATGTTCAGCAGCTCCAAAAATCTCATGCACAGATCAAATCATTTTCAGCACCACTGAATATGTAGCTTGCATTCACAAACCAATATTAATTAAACTCCAGAGTTGTCAGAATATGCTTTTGTGGTGTTTTGTGCTTTCCACTCTGTGGACCCACTAACATTTAATAATGGTTCATCACATGGGTCTTTTACTTCAGCTCTGAAAGGACCAGGACAGTTTTTGGTGAGTTTTTGCCTTTCAGGTGAGAAGCTGCCATTTCACAGAAGGAAGATATGCTTGTTCAACATCCTTAATGTATTTGACTGCAGTGCCATTACAGATCATTGCTTTAGTTTTAGTCACCACATCATCATAACTAGAGTCAAACACTCACAGAAAATGAAGCACATTCATTTATCCCACCACATCAGGTTAAATCACCAGTGCTTGAGCCTCAGTTACTTATCAGGCCCCGTATACACAAGTTAGATTAGGAAAATAAATCTGGTTTTAGGATACAGATGGTGACTTAGTTAATCCAGAGGCACATATGCTTGAATTTTGCTGGGGGAGGGAGCAGTACAGGAGGGAAATACCATCTCACTCCAGACTATGAAAGCTCAGCTTGGAGATGGTAAAAAGTTGCCTTGAACTACTGCAAACCCAAGTAGTCAACATTTCAGTTAATTGCTTGTTAATCACGCCAGGAGGCTTCCCACACCAGCCAAAGCCCAGTGGATTCCTAACCTGAGAAGGGAGAGCTGTGATGCTGATCCAGCACTTCCACTCCAACACAGCTGCTTTATCTCCTGCCCTGCTGAAGCCCTAAAGCTCTTCTCAGACCACTCTGCAAAGTGAGTGGGAAGGAGTGAGCATAACAGCCACATTCTGTCCTTAGGGACCCCTATTCAATCAGATTCCCAACATCAGCCACTTCCTCTTTGTTTTCCTCAAGCCATATGGCTTCCTGACAAAATCTGGACAAACAATAAATCCATTAATCAAGCACTGCTGGAGGAAAAGGCCTTTTTTTTTTTTCCTCCCCCCTTCCCTTCATCAATCCAGACATTTTAATGGAGATGTTTTATGTATTTTATTTCATGAAAGTCCCAAGGAAAATACTAAAGTAGTCTTTGTTCTCATACTGCAGCCTTGCAAGCCAGAGCCCCAGTTCCAGCACATACTTGCAGAAGGAGATCCTCACATATTAAAATGCAAAGAGATACAGGAATACAGAGTCAAACCAGCAAGAAAGGAGTTCAGCCTTGTTGAATATTTAGCAGGGATGCAGTATAAATTGCTACCTAGGCTGCCAAGTAAAATATACAACAAAAAATATACAACAAAACCTACATTTTTTTTGTAATTTACAGAAATAGGTAGAACAAAAGAGGTATTAAAAATCTATTCCTACAAGGCACTGAAGAGATGCATGGATGGAAATGGCACATACAAGGAAGGAGCTCTATGGTAGGGAGTAAACAGAGAGAAGAGTAAGATTTCTAGCTCTTGTTGGGGGGAAAATCCCTTTGTAAAACTAAGCCCTAATTTTCTTTGCCTGCAACAGCTTTTTTGCAGCTGAAAAATGGGATTAATCTTGTACTCTTAGATCTCACTCGGGCATACGTGCAGCCTGTGTTATCCCTGCCTATCCCTGGACCGTCCCTTGGAGCCCACCCAGCAAACCAAGGGGTTTGTTAGCGATGATGGGACAAGGGGGAGCCAAGACACACCTTCCCATCCGAGTCTGTGATGGCACTACCAACAAAGCCAAACTGAATAAGGTTGATGTGTTTTGATCATCTCTTCCCACCGATGTTTATTTCCCAAACTTCACCAGTCTGCAGTGCAGGAGGAACACTGGGAAGAAATAGAAATTACTTTCAAACTCAGGTGTTGTCTTTCAGCCACACATTCCCAAGGCAACTGTGACCCTTCCACTCACAAAGAAGGCAAACAATATTGGCATGGTAACAAGGGTTTTTACCTTAAATCATGTTTTATTTTCTTCACAGGCATTCCACAGCTTACAGGATTATCAAAACTATGTCTCAAATCATGTGAACCAAAGTAAAGCCCTGTTTAAATGAAGTTCAGGAAACACAAAGCTGTTTATGACACGGACAAAAACCTTGCAGAGAAACGGCATTAAAAAAAAATAATAAAGGAGTGAAGTTTGCTTTTTCAAAAGTTTGGGTTTGTCTTTTCCTTTTTTTTAATACAGGAAAGCAGCACCTTGATTAAGAGCAGGAAATCTTCGAGATTAAATCCCTTAGGTAACAATTAGCCACAAAGGGGGAAAAGATTCTGGAAAGAGTAGCCTTCAGAGTTTGAATCATTATCTCCAAGGAGACACATCTGTAATTTGAACAAGGTCAGAACATTTCAGTCAGTTCCTTTGGGTAAAGGGTGGTACACAGGGAGCATGCACCACTATGAATCATTAGGTTCGAGGCCACAATCTAAAAAGATACAGCATCACATCTAAAGCACAGATGGATTTGTAAATGCCTTGAGGTAGTGGTGAAAGGTATGTTTGTTTTGGACAGAGCACTGAGGACTATCAGGTGCTGCCAGTTAGGGATGCCTTTTACCACATCTGGGTCCCAATTATCTTCTCATTGCTCTTAATCAGAAATCATCCTTCAGCAGTTAAAAGAGTAACCTGTGTAAAAGGAAATCTGGGATGGGTATTTGGCTTCCAGCAAGAAAAAAAAGCCTGCCTGTCACAAATGAGTTAGTGCAGCATCCTTGCTTAAGTCTCATTTAAAAGCCTGTGGTATGAAGGTCTGCAGGTGCAAAGTGGTGTCTCTGCATCAAATATCAAACTAGAATAGAGGAAACATTGACAAGAAGATTCAGGTGTATACCAGTGGGGAAGAGAAGGTAGTTCTTCCCTGTGCCACATCACTGTTGTGCCCCTTCTGACCCCATTGATAAAAAGCAGGTGCTCCCAAATTAATGGGATCTGTATCAGCCTGTTCTGGCTACTGCTCTCACCTATGGGGACAAAACTGATCCAAACTAGAAGCAAGACACATTAGTAGGTGAATATAAAGAGTTTATGTTTCTCTGCCTGCAGTCACTCCTTCCTATCCTCACTTGACTGCAGAAGGCAGCAAGACCCAAGGAGTTTATTCCCCATCTTCAAATTCAGCCCTGAATTACTCCCTCTTCACAAACATGGTATCCTAGTTCTTCAAGCTCTAGTGAAGTGTTGAAAACTAAGTCCTACATAAAAAACCATGTTGATACATTAACCAAAAAGAGTGAAGTGAAAATTATAAAGCAGCTTGATATCAAAGAAAAACATCTTGACTGTGATCTTCAGAGTTCTGCCTGTCACTTTTCTCCTTGCAAGTATGTGAAGGGCATTTGCTCTCCAGGAACAACAGGTTTGAATTCATTTAATGCAGTTCTAAGCCTTTAGAGTTCCAGCTGTAGGGAAAAGAGGGAAGGACTTCACATTCCTACCTTACCCTTGATTATTAATTATTCAAACACTCTTGCCATGTCTCCATATGACTAAATATTTTGCACTGATTGTCCAGAAAGCATTATGAGAAAGCATATTTAAAGAGAAAGAGATGGAGTCAAGCGGCTTTTAGCAGAAATCAGAACGTATTCACACATCCACTGACCTGTTTGGGCTGCAGGTTGCCAGAGAGCACACTGAATCAGCTCCTGTTATTAATTGCAGCAGTTAGAAACTGGGGAATGCATTTTAAAAGAACAATTCAAGTTCAAACACATCTGTCATTAATCATGCACATCTCTGCAAGTTGGGCAAGACCTCCAGGTATGGAGGCAACAGAAAAGTGGTGGCACATAAAAACTAGTAGTGTGATGGTGGTGCATTTGCTTCCATTTCATTCCCTAAGGATAAGTCTGGTTGACAGCAACTGCAAAAACAAAAATGGAATAAGATTCTGGTCTACTTGCTTTAGTGTAGTTAAGGACATAGAGAACTAAGGAAGAATAAAAGCAGAATCAAACCCTTCCCAGAGAAGCCATGGACTGAAATTGTCCAAGGCCAGGTTGGAGGGGGCTCTGAGCACCCTGGGCTGGTGGAAGGTGTGGAATGGGATGATTTTTAAGGTCCCTTCCATGATTCTGTGATTCCAAGACTCCTTTGGCCACTGAGCTCGTGTCCCAACCAGCAGAATGAGTGGGCTGGTGGCAGAGCAGGAGCTGAACAGGCACAATCCAGCAGTCCCTTCAGAGGGTTTGAACAGCCAATATTACAGCCCTTGGGTAAACAAGTCCCCACTTTCCAGGCACTGCCAGACAATTTTGATTTCCACATCACATCAATTGATAGTCAGTTGTGGAGAGCCCAGTTCTATTTTTAAAAGCCATGAAAGACTGCTGCTCTCTTTGCAAGCAAAGGCTGTGCCTTTCTGCTTCCCTAGGTTGTTTACACAGCATCCTTTTGTAGGATCATTAGCCTGGTTTTGTATGAACACCGAGCTACCTTAGTTTGCAGAGTCCACACCAGGAGCATAAAATAATTGAGATACCAGGATTAAGCACTGCAGATTATTTCTAAATTCAAACTGGCTTTCAGTTTAGCATTAACCCAAACCCAGAGAAACAATTCAGTTTCCAGTCAGTTTTGTTTTAAACATCAGCAGGAACATTCAACATAGCTCTGCCATTTCCAACTAACCCTTTCCACGCAAGAAAGTTCTCATCCAAACCAGTGATTTTCCAGAGGGTTTCAAGGTTAACTTCAAGCACCTTTTGCTTGGCAAAAAGAGTTATAAGCCACTTCTAATAACCACCCCCAATTCCAGTGCTCTTACAATTACACAGGACAAAGCAAAGGGCTTAAAACAGTGCTCAGGAGCGGCAAAAGCTGGTGGGAGACAGAAATCCAGCCCCTTTTCCAAAGGCCTAAAGTGGTCTCTTTTGGGATTGCCATCTTGCAGCTGACAAACCATTTTCGATCCTGAGAGATATCAGAAGTCCACCTCTTGGTTGTGCCTTTGAACACAAGGGAAAGTTAAAGTGCTCAAAGGGTCAAAGAGACTTGGTATTATCATCGATATGTTGAGAACTTCATTTGAAAAGATGTCTTAAAAAAAACTCCTACTAGTTTAAGGTGGTTTTTTTGGCTTAAGCACATGAAAAAGTAGAAGACAACATGCCATTTTGTTGTGTGTGTTGAGACACACTCAGAGTAACCCAATTTCAGCACAAGAATAATATGGAAGTCTGTTAAGTAATAATTTCTTTTGGGTGACTTGTGTCTGCAGAAAGTCATCATCTATCTAGGTGAAAGCACATCGTGGATAATAACAGGTAAAATACTGAATATATTATGCATTTCATGGCTGTAGGAAGTCACAGATGGACCTGCAGAAAGCAAAGTCAGGCCTGAAAGGTTGAAGATTTCCATGTTCCTCCACAATCACCTGTCCTAGCTGAAGATGAGCACCCTCCACAAGACCTTCATCCAACATCCATGTGTCCTGTGTCACGTCCCACCTCCCCAGCGTGTGAGGAAATGCTGCTCATGGGATTATAAAACACCATTTTCTCCCTTGTCACTGATCAAAGGAATAAGCATTTATAGCAGGTACTGCTGTTATATAATCACAGATTTCCTTCTGTTTGGAGCTTTAAGTTTCTTACTTGTGTAGTTAATTAATAGATGCCAAACTACTCCCTTCTTCCCTTGCAATGGAAGACAGAGCTGATTTTTGCTGGGTTTGCTGCACTCTGCCAAAGGAAATCTAACCAAATTCACTTTGCTTAGAGAGAAGAGTTGGTTTCTCTCTCACACGAGCCATTACCTCCTTCTCTACCAGCAGCAAAGCCACAGCATTTGTCTCAATAAAGACATTAACTTAAGAAAAACCCTGTGGAAAGTGATCCAGACAAGAGTTTCAGCACTAATTATGATCTCTAGTTGGACACTAACTGGTTGTTAATTAGCTGGGGGATACAAGGGCCAACTAAGCACCAGCTACCAAGAAATGCCCCGAGGCAATTTATGCCATTAAAGTCTTTGCTATTTATTTATTTGATAGGATAGAGGTAAATAGCAAGTTCTTGCTTTGCCTACTACAAAACTTAATTTGTGTGACAAGCCAACGTGTAAAAGGCCACCAGTAAGCAAAGGAAAGCAACATTATACAGGCCGAGATGACATTAAGTTTATAATTAATGAAAATATGTCAGGAATTCAGTTCCTAGTTCACAACAACATCTTCAAATCACCTAGAATAACAATAACATCTGAACTCACTCAGGGGGAAAACAGAAAAACAACGAAATGCACAGAACCAAAACCACACAGGGCTAAACCTGAAGATCCTAACTCAGAAGTACAGAAAAATCAGATCTTTTCAGTAACCAACTACAGAAAATGTCAGGCTGCTCATCTCAGACAGGCTAAAAAAAAAAAAGGGACAAATCTCAAGATATTCTGCCTACAGTGAAGGAGAAGAACCCAACCCTGAAGGTATTTCTGTGAAGCCAAACAAACTCCAAATGCATGTAGATGGCATTACCTTAATTTCCTTATACAAAAATGACCCCTACTCTTCAGTATTTGAATTATCTGAACAAGGGAGGGTTTTTGGGGGGGGTAAATCTATGGGATGGGATGGGAGACAAGGAGAAGCTGTTTTTATAGATGACTGCTCAAGATCACTGGGAGGGATAAAAAAAGATAGGTAACCACCAAAAGGTTTGTCACAAAGATAATGAGCTGGTTAAAAAGTATGTTGTACAGCAAAGTGAAAATAAATACAAAAGCTTAGTGTCACCCCTGCCCATGGCAGGGGGGTTGGAACTAGTTGATCATGAAACTAGTTCATCTCTAAAGGTGCCTTCCAACACAGACCATTCTATGATAACCAGACTCTCCAAGCAATGGGACAATGGAAAGAGACACACCTTTGCTCAAAGACCCTTCCTTCCAGCTGAACCACCAGTTAGTTATTTACTTGTTTTGGTTGGTTGGTTTTGGTAGGGGACCATCCAGACTCATTACCTCAAATGAGGTGCTCAACCTAAGCCAGAGGAGATGGAAAGTTCTCCTCTGCCCTTAGCAGAACAAACAAGGAAAGAACCAAGACAAAGACAAAAGCAGCAATAAAGCCCATCACGTCACTTTTGCTGTTTTCAGACTTCTCTGGCAACATCTCTCCCTTGATTTAGAGCCCTGGCCAGCCAAATTCCCCAAACCCCCTTTTGGGAAGGTACCACACGCTGTAAAAACACGTGGGACACCCAAACTTCTGCACTTGGAAGCCAAAGAGCCGCGAACACACGGGACCAACAGGCTGTGAAGATGGGCTGGGATGTTCCTGTGCCAAAGGTGGACACCAGCATGTGGGACCATTTAGTCCTTCCCCACAACCACATCCTTCAGGGCAGGCATGAGGCTTCCCAGAGGGGTGAAGACTCTTAGGTAAGGGCACAAAAGGAAATTTCCAACATCCACTGCTGACTCTGAAGATGCTCAGTGGTTCTGAGAGTACCATTCAGTCAAGGCAGACCTGAAGTGAAGCGGCCAAAGAATCAGCTGTCCGTGTCCTGCCAATATATGACAATAAGTCTGCTTTGATGGCTTTGCCATTTTCTCATGTGCTTTTAATCAAAGCTCTTTTTTCCACTACATCTAGACACAATTTTATAAATTCCTCTCCCCTCCTCCCCAAATCTAGTTGTCCACAAAATTGCAGATGTTTTGTAGTAAGGTATTACAGATCTAATTCACAGAATCATAGACTGGTTTGGGTTGGAAGGGACCTTAAAGATCATCCAGTTCCACCCCCTACCATGGGCAGGGACACCTCCCACCAGCCCAGGTCACTCAGAGCCCCATCCAACCTGGCCTTGGACACTCCCAGGGATCCAGGGGCAGCCACAGCTTCTCTGCCCAACCTGTGCCAGGGCCTGCCCACCCTCACAGGGAAGGATTTTTTCAGATCTCGTTGAAATTGCACCAATTCTGATGAGCCCTCACACTTCTTCAATGAAAATCAAATCCTGGAAATCAGAAACAACTAATTAAGGCCTTAGGAGAGCTTCATTCTTGAGAGCAAACAGAATCCACCTACACACAAAAACTTTCAAAATAGTCAATGGCAAAGTGTAGATATTTTGCAAATCCGGCACTCACAATCAATGAAACAGGTTTTGAATTGGCAAATAAAACAGACACAAAGAGGCAGGAAGGATGCTTTGACCTTCTTTGAAAAAGACAGACTAACAAAGTTAAAAGGCTTTAGGAGGATAAGAGATGCACAGCTTGTTTCTATAAAAAGTATAATCCCAACCCATTTAAAAATATTCTCTTGCTACTACAGCCTAACAGGATGAGTACACTGAGGCCACCAGACACTTGAGACAGAGAAACACCCCACCTATGAGTAGGAGAGTTGCACAGTGACCAGATTCTTCACCACAAAGCTGCAGTACAGTTCCACCTCTGTGCAAGTTATTTGAGGAAAACTGCATTTGTCTTCTTTATGCTTCATTTAACGAAAGGATCTGGAGGTACCAAGTGGAAACTAAGGCAACAACGTGAACAAAAAAGGTACCCCCAATACCTGAGCTATCCCATGGTAGGGCAGCTGTGAGCTGGACAAGAAAATCCACACACAAATCTTTTAATATACTCAAGACACACACTGAACATGTAGTTTCTTCATCCCTACACTGATTCCCACAGTGGAGTTTGGTAGCATCAATTTCCAAACCACACAGGGAGTTGTAACACCCACGAGGAGCCCAAATGATGCCCTTAAACAGGCAATATTTCACCTATTAGGTCCTTATGGCAATGCCAGATAGGCACCTAAAATTCCATATCCCCCACAGGGTCTGCATTTGTTTTTCTTCCCTTTTTTGCCCTTCTATTTTCTTTCTTGTTGCAGCATTAAGTGAAATCTATACTGCCTCCTTTTTAAATAAATGCTTTGTGAAGAAACACAAAGCACACTCGAGTTATTAACATTAATCCTTAAGTACTTGGTAAAGAACACACCAACTCATTTGACTTAGGATTAAAACTATAAAAAGCTTGAAAATACATTTACATAGTTTCTAAGATTAACCAAATATTTAGTGAAAATAACCACACTGTGGCTAGAAAATGGGCCATTTTTTCAATCCATTAATGGGATCTTAATTGCTTGAGTAAAAAGCAATATTCAAACATCTTTACTAGCTATTATTGCTGGACAATGTCTCAGTTCAGGCAGTCTCTTCAGCTGAAAAGAGACATCTACAGCAATGAAAACTTTATTCAGCTTCATAAAAGATTATCAACCTAAGCCCTTTTTATAACACAACACACCAGTTGCACCCAGCATTAAATTCAGTTGCAGTGATTAAGAATTCTCTTTGCTGACAGAGGCACCAAAAGTGATTCATTTTGCACCTGATCAACTCCAGCTGAATAATTCTATCCTGAAGAACCAAAGGTGGTTCCCTGCCTGTGTTGAGACTTCTCTGTGTTTCCAGCACCAGAGTTTAACTAAAACTCCTGGTAATCAGACTGTTTTTGGAGTAAAGCTCTACAAACCAGCTACAAGGATGACAACTGGATGCTGTGGGCTAAATAAAGCAAGCATGTGATAACACTGATGGGCAGAAACACTTCTAACTCATGTATAATTTAACACAAGACATCTACTTTGCTCCCAAACTCTAACAGTTTAGGTTAGGGCTGGTTTCCTTTGCCAAATCTCTTTCAGAAGCACTGGAGCTAATGGTTCTTTGTGCTGGGCCAGCAATGTGAGGCACGACTGCAGGCACAATCATTCTGTATGTATATGATTATCACAGGACAGGCAGTAATTCTTGCAAAAGGACTGCACGACTGTGGTTGGCAAAGCACTCCGTAACATTTTGAAACATTCACAGGAGGCATTCAGAAATGATCTAAGGAGGAAAAAAGAAAAATCAACAAAATGAAAGACCACTGACTTCCAGACCGGCGCTATGCAGAAATCCAGTGTGACTGCATTCACTGCTCAGCACAGCCTCTCAGCAGCATTTTCAGGGGCAAGCAACAAGCAACAGCCTGCTGGGACTGATGGGGAAACCTAAATAGCTGACCCACAGCTCGCCTAGCAAAACCCACCCCACAAACAGCCCAGGAGTGCCAGCCCTCCCAAGCACTGGTTAAACTCATTTCCGTGGTGCCTTCTGCACTAGAAGGCAAGTGGGACTGTCTGCATGGTCAACAGCAGAGTGAAACATGACTTCTTGTGTTCCAGAAGATAAATGAAAGTTTCATTAGTCCAGAGCTTCAGAAGAGGGAGCTAAATTTTTTAAGGCCATGTCCAACAGCGATGAGCATGAGGAGTAACAAGAGTTATTTATATTTGATGTGTAGCAGAGGGAAAGAAATAAAAGAATAAAATCACACTCCACCAGCATGAATACACCCAGCTGCTGTCACTGTTCATCTTCTCAGGCACATTCTAGAAATTCCCATTTTTCCATTTGAAAATAGAAGTTGTGTCTCTCTGCTCTTTATTCCAGTCATTTTTGTCCTTCCTGCCCTTGAGATTAATGTGATGGAGAAAAGCATGTACTTTGCATAGGACGTAACACCCCACATGAGGACAATTACTAGATTTTATGAAAAGTGACCTGGCATCACCATGAAGTTACTTCTTTACTACACAAAGTATTTTTAAGATGGAAATAAGGTAGGACAAAAACATTGGTTCAGTCACCTCCAAAAGAAGTCATTATCATAGCAAAAGAGATTGTCCAGGTAAGACATTTCACCAAGTTATCATATTCACAATATATATAAAAAAACCCCATACAACACAAACCCCATATTCTTTTATGTTTCATTCTTAGAAATACAATTTTTTTGAAAAAAAAAAAAAAATAATCAGGTTTTAGAGTGAAGCCTCCAAAGCTGCAGCAACAATATGTTTATATGCCCTTATGTAATTCTAAGTAAGTTTTTGAAATGCATTATAATCAGAATCAGCATTTCCTTGGCAGTTTGCCACTAACAGACAAATAATTATTTCATTTCTGCCAGCGTAGCAAGCTGGTAGCAATCCAACTTAAAAGTTATTCCATTTCAAGCTTGTTTCCTACCCCACATTAATTGAAATGGGTTTACATTACATGACTAATGCAATAAAAGCAAGACTACTGTCACTTCACTGTAAGAGCACATCATCCCCTGGACATTATTGCATAGCTGAAATATGGCTATAATTTATATGCAAACACCAGAAATCCACAATATTTATTATTGCAGCATCTTACATCCCAGGAAAGCCCTTGGCCACTGCAGCAGGTAGGGCTGAGGTGTAGATGGCAGCCCCACAGGGGAACCTGGAGGGTAAAACACACCTAACCCCATCATTTCCCCATGCAAATACCTGCTTTCGTTGCACCATTTAGAGTTCAAAGTTCACTCACCAAAATAAAGCAGCTTATCCAGAAAAGGAATCTCTCCTGGGAGGGTTTTAATCAAATAGAACCACAAAAATTAGATGGAATGCAGAGCTCAGATAGTTCCTCACGGACACAGACCACCACTTGTTCCTCCAAAACCCAGCAATTACACATGCCTACAAAAAGCCAGAAACCACCTCATTAAACTCAAACCATGTGCAAAATGCTGGGCAGCATGTAGAAGTCTGTCATTCCGCTAAAGAAAATGCTCAAAAACATGAGAGGGATGCCTGTGGTATCATGGAATCATGGAATGGTGTGGCTTGGAAAGGATCTGGAAGATAAAACTACTAAACACCCCAAAAGGCAAGTTACAATTCTGTTACAGAAGGGAAAATCCCATTTCTAAATACCCTAGGAAGGAAAAGAAGGGACCTGACACCAGTGTTAAGCTCTAATAAGAGTGTTTCACATTATAAACAAAGTAGGACATAATACCTCAAAGAGCAGTTTAGACCCCAAAAGGAAGCAGCATTTGGTGCATAAAGATTGGTTTCATCTAGCCAAGCATGTTAATTAAACATACATTGCCTAAAATAAAACTGGAACTACACATGTAGTGTACAATATCATAAAGGGTGCAGAAATATGTTCATAAACCAACCATAACTACTGTTCTAAGGACTTCAGAATTGACTCCTTACATGTATGAGCTGAAGAGCCCAAAGTTACCTTTATGGCATGGTTTATGGTCTGCTTAAGTCTCAGAAACATTAAGACTCAGAGCTAAGTCACAGGACAAACCCAGTTTTTGAATCCAAGCTGTGAATGAATTGGTGTGACTGTCACCAGCAAAGGGAGCTTTTCATCTCTTCAAGGTCAGAGCTAAAAGTCACCACCTTCTTCTGAAAGCAAATATAATATTATCTGCCACCACCAACACTCTCCCATGCATTCAGAAGTGCAAGGGGCACGAGAGAGCTGGGTTTGTGGGGTCTGTGATAGCAGAGTCCACAAAGCCCTCGTACAAAGTAAAATAAGTTACAGTCAAGTGCAAGCCCATATCTATTTTGGGGGCAGTATGGCCAAATATTTGTGACCCAGAGCAGCCTGAGTGCTTTCCTTTGCATTCAGCTGTGTTACAACACAAGGCTATGGCATGTTGCTATATTTACTGCCATGTTAGTGATCCTTAAACTATGATTCTCGGGGGGAAAAGTGTATTCTGGGGAAAACACACATATTCCTAGTCCTAAGGAGGGTATTATTTAATGCCATTAAAAGCCATTTGCCCAGGACTGAGAGTGGGCTGGATAATGGATCAGAACACTCTTTCCAGTAATTCAATTACAAGAGAACTCCTTGAGCCTTCTAAAAATAAGGACTATAATGTAAGTGCTGTGACTCCTGGTAAGCAAACTGCGTCCAAGAGTGACGTGAGTGACAAGCTCATCTCAGATCCTGGGTGGAAGAGATGGCTGCTCACAGGTACCAACTACTGACTGACAGCACCAAAAATCAGATTTTGTTATTTATTATGTTTATATATGATTAATGTTCATGTCTATTATCCACACAAATTACACGAAGGTGGAAAAGAATTCAGCATTTCTGAAGCCGCTTATTTGCACCTTTGCTTTCTACATATACTGAGCAAACCCTAAAAAAACACCCTAAAATCCTCTGGAAAGCATAATTTGTTATGCTCAAACTGCATTATACAGCATGGACAGAAAGCCATTTACAGTGAGAACAACATAAGATAATTCCCACTTGTGAAAGGAATGAAACCTCCCTGGATTTGAATCAGTCACTTATGACACACTTGCACCACGCAAAGCTTTTATGCAATTGTACTCATCTTGTTCATTGTTAGTGACTTCTTTTTTAATTATTTGTTTTTAACTTTCAATCTGTAACCTATATAAGTGGAGAAATGGGAGAACTGAGCCCCAGGGATGAAACAAGCAGCTGAATAACCACCTGCCTGGACACACAGGCATCCTTGAAATAACACCTCTGACACACCAAGAGAAGCTGTGCTGAAGTTTGGGTGAGGTTTTCCTCTTTCTTCATTTAAATTCATGTAAAAGATGAGGAACACCAGCAAGAGGAAAGGATTTTTCCATGTTAAAGCACCTCTTGAAGGAACAGTTTAAAGATTAGCAGCTCCACTGGATTACTTGATGTTTCTGCATTCAGGTGCAGGTGGTTTGGGGATGTTTTCCCTAAGTAAAAGTTTACCTTGTACATGACCTTCTTAAAACTTGTCTTTAGCTTTTAGACTTACTGATTGCAGAACAGAGAAGAAAGTGACTGCCAAATTATCATTATGGCAACACCTTTCCAACATTAGGCAAATTTCTTAAGACTAACAAATAAGACTTTGCTTTACAGGTTGCATCAGAATTATTTAATTATGGTCCTTTCTGGCTCTCTGTCTCTTTTCTCCCAGTTTATATTGGCAAATTCCAGTTGAATTCCAGCAGGGAAGAGTTCCCCATATTTTAGAATGAACACAGAACCTTCCACCTGAAGACAGACAGGACCATCACAGCAGTGATGCTGCATGTTCCCAAGACAAGCCCACTTAAACTATATTATAGTTTCAGCCTGCTTAAACATATAAATATATATATATATAACCTGCCATATTGCACCTAAATAAGCAAACACACTGAAATGTGGAATTAAGGGAATCCAGGCAGGAAGACAGTTCTCCAGAAGATTTCAGCTCATGACAGAAGAATATACCCAAAGCAAATGATCCCCATTTTTCACTCCTGATACTACTTACCTTACTGACCTCGTGATCTTTAAAGGAAAAAAATACTAAAGATAAAACTGGACGCTTCTGTCAGATAAAAGAAACTCTAAAATGCACAAAATTACACCTAAGTTCTTAATTGCAAACAATTGTTCCTGAAGTGCTTGGGAGACATCTCTGCCAAGTCAAGATCTCAGGCACTGCTTCAGAATCACTCTTTTGTTTTTTAAATCAAAATGCCACCCTGCTACAATTTATTTACAAAGCTCGAAAATTATTTTTTTCGTTTGTTTTAAAAGTAAAGCTATTTACCTACCAAAAAATTTCATCTTCTTTTCAACTACCACATGACTGAACAAAAGAATTGCGAGGAGCTCTTCCCGCAGCCTTGTTTCTGTTCACACACAGCCAGGACAGCCAGTTCCACAAGCCCCAAGGCAGCTCTAAGGGAAACTGCAACACTGATAAAGTATTTCTGAGTTATCAGAAAGAGTTTCACTTAACCAGCCAAGCTTCAGGAACAGAAAAGTTGCCAAAAGAACCAAAAGATTGCAAGTTTCTCCCATCAACTCTGGTCTTGAACACAACATACATTCTTTATGGACCACAATCTCCTCATTCCATTCAGAGGGAGAGCCAATAATGAAGAAACTGCCCCCATCTGAAAAGAAACTATCATCTTATGTAGGTGATAATTCAACAATTAGCTAACATGGCACGAGCTCTGAACAGTCAGATATCTGATCTGTAAGCAGGCAGAAGTTAAGCATCCCTCAGAAAATAAATGCACGGAACAATTATAGTTCTACTTCCTCGGTCTGCACAAAATATGCGGTGCTAATACCCCAACACGCCTCTCAGTTCTGAAAGGTTTAGTGTAAATCAACAGTTTCAGCCTCCCCAAAGCCAGAGAGCAGATGAAGTGAGAGCACTAAACTTCCAGTTTCCATGGAAATGGAACCTGGATCGGCACAAACGGGAATTTCAGAATTTAAAACCAAACGCTCTCCCCTCTTACCCTCTCCACTCCAACATTCATTTTCCTGAGCAGTTCAAGACACAAGTGGTACATTTATCAGTGATCCAGTAACTCATCCTGCTTTGTGGCTCCCCTCTTCCACTGAAAGGTTGCCAGCCCTTTATAAACCAGGCACCAGAGGCATCACTTGAGCAGCAGCCAGAGAGACACACATTTAGAAACATGACAATATCCCCAAAACCCGTGCATTTGGGAGGCCTGGCTGGTTCCTGGTCACGTGGTGACAATCCACATGAAATAATGGATATCCCTTTGCAGCCCTGTGCCAGGCCACGCTGAAACAGGGATGTTTTACCAGACAGCACAACAAAAATCCCCTATTTTCAGGCAAGAACCCCAAAGGTGCATCCCATCCCTACTAATGCAACGCCTCCCCAGGCTGCAAGGGAGGACTCCAACTCATTGAGTCCCACTCCAAGGACACTCACTGGCACCTAAACCAATTTGCCAGCAGTACTTATGGCTCGTGTCCCTTCTGTTTGACAAGAGCAGAGGAAGGATGATTTGCTGGAAGTATTTACACTGCTTTTTGCAGCTGATGACAACACTCCATCTGCTCCCAGACACTTTGGTGCCTCTGCCAACTTCCTCCCTAATGCGTTGCTTTTGCCGAGCTTTGCCAAGGTTTCTCCAGTTCCTGAACTCTGTTCTTCCACCAAGTCTGAAGGAAGCATTCCAGGTTGAGGTATGAACATCTAACCCTATGCCCTAGCCACAGATCAGTAGGAAAAGAGACAGTACTTCAAATTACTCCCCCTCTCAAGAGCATCACCTCCAGAAGCTTGAGGATATGGCTGATATGATCAACAGAGCTGCCAAAATCCCTGAAATAAAAAGGTCTTGAGGCCAATTCGAAGCAGCAGAATTTAGGAAGAACCAAAACCCACTGGTTCTTGTAAGAAAAGCCCCAAAGCCCCATGGAAATCAAGATTTTACCTGTCATTTAAATATGGAGCCAAGTAAAGCAACGCCCTCTCTATAGCCAATAGTGGGCTACCCCACAAAAATAGATTTGAAATTCTTATCCAGCAAGTGCAATTCTCCCCACAAAACCTGTGGTGTAAATCAAACAGATGGGAGGATTCAGTTCCCACCTGTTTGCCTGACACCTTCCATATACAGCTAAACATTAAAACAAAAGCAAGTAAAGGCTTGAAAGCCTGAATTCTTTAAACTTTAAGGCATGTATCAAGACAGAAGCATACACAAATAACATCACTGCTGTCTCCAACTTTTATACAAAGATTGCATTACCTTGATGTCATGTGTTACCAGTCAAGATAAAGGATCTCTAAAAAATGCAATACCTCATCTTACAGCATCATGTAAGTGAAAAATAACCCCCCCAAAGGTCACAAACAGACCTGTTTAAGACCAAATGCTCAATCCACCATAAAAACCCCATGGACTGCAAGGTCAGGGATTCCTAAAAAGTGACTATTAATTTCCAGCAGCTCATAGAAGATCCTCTGTAAGTATTTAAAGCCCCAAGGGCTGAGATAAAGGGCATCAGCCTGCTCATCTGGTTCATCGGAAAGTAGGAAAGTAGGTTAGTGTGAAATGCTGACATGGCGTCCCTAAGAAATGATCCCAACAGGATGAATGCAGAAAAGAAGTGCTTTCATTCCTTTTGTATCAGTACATGTGTGTGGATTCATTTATTAGGCCCTGTCCAGAGGTGACTTGGACCAGTGGTGTGCAGGTTGGATTAGGTATCCAAAGGTTTCTTCTGACAACACCTGTCTCAAGTTCTCTCTCCTATTTGTCTTGAAGTGACCAACCTCTTTGCATTCAGGCATTAGACTGAGGTTTGCCTTCACAGCCAGAAAAGACCAATTCAGCAGCTACATCAAACACAGCAGTTTGTTTTGGCAACCTCGTGTGCAGGAGATCAGATTTATCTGCTCAGCTTTAATACTCTTGGTTTTGAATGAACCATCTGTTCTGTAACATTGAGACTGAGAGAGCTGGTAAAGTAGTAAGTCACTCTCAGGGGTCTCAGAACACATCTCCATGCACAGATATACATATATATACATACATATTTTTTATATATATATATATGCATGCCCAGAAGAGGCAAAAAGAGTCCATCAAACTAAGAGTCAACTTTCCCCAGAAGGAAGTTGTATTGTGGATTTTTGTATCTAGCTTGTGGCTTCATTTTATCCAATTAGCAAGAGGAACTCAGGCCAACCCAACACATATTTTAATCAATTAACACAAAAAGGGAGCAACTTTGAAATGCTTTATAACAAAAAGGCTCCTATTTGCACCAGCTGTAGGTCAGAGATCTTAATCTAGGTTCTTTTAAGAAGATTGCCAGAACTAAAGGTTGCTGTTCCCCCTGTAAACTGCTGTCACTGCAAAGGAAATGCAGAACTCCCACATGGAAAGAAGCATTTAGAAAGAGCTCTGGATGCAATTACAGGTATTTTTAAAGTACAGTTGCTGTGAAAGTATGGAAGCTTCTTACTCCCCTTTCAGAAAGATAAATACAAGTGCACAGTTGCTCTGCTATTTAAAGTTACATCAGAAGAAGACAGGATTTCATAGGTGTTGCTCAACTAGTGAACTTTTAAACACTCTATTCAATGGATCCCTCTAAGAGAACCACATCATCAAAAAGCCATTTGGTCCAGCAGACCACCAAGGCTGCAGGTTGGCCAAAGGATGCTACAGAAACACATGAAAACTCACGGATCCCAGACCTTTGGACACCCTTTTCCACCTAAATGCTTCCAGTCACACCAGTGCACTTCCAACCACGTTGACTCCAGCATCATGAACACCATGGCTGGCAACTGGTACTACTAGAGCAGGCTCTCCAAGACCTGGTCCGTCCCACTTCCACACGTGGTCACTAATTAGGGCTTACTCATCCCAGACAGACACTTCATGACCTCCAAGACCTTCTTACCAGGGCTGTACAACAGCTTTTACAACAGCTCTGGCGAGGAGCCTGCATCTTATTGCAGTGCTGGTACCACTGAAGTACTACAGTGTTTATTGCAGCTCTGAAGGGCTGCACCTACCCCTGCCACAGACACAGGCTCTGCTGTAATTAACTCCTCTATTCCCATCCATCTCTGACAGGCAGCTAAGTCTTACTCTCTTACCAAAACCAGGAAGGAAAAGACACCAGAATATCCTCAAGAAACCATCTGAGACACCACAGTGGCTCCAAATCTCTAATCTTGATTTAGAGACTAAGGGTTATTAGGGTAGATAACTTTTGATGCACACAGCTAAACAATCAGCAGAGGATGCCAGAATATACCACTATCCTGAGACTTCCCTTTTAACCTCTCCTGACTTGTGGTGTAGGTTCTATTAAATTAACTTTTAATGAAGAAACTCCCTATTTTGAAATTCAGGCACCCTTACATAAATAACCTGCTGTTCATGTATTTACACATGATACATACACACTCAAATATTTGCTGAAATCTCCCAGAACTGATGCTATAGTTGCTGAGGAAGAAAGAAAGAAAAAGATAACTGAAAGGAAGAAAATCAGGTTTCCATGCAAAAGGTACACCAAACAACCTACTCAACACCAACTATATAAAAACTGTATTCCAGCACTTGAACCAAAGGCAATCCTTTCCCTCAACAAATGAAGTGACAGTAGAACGGTTTGATGGAGGATTTAATTTCAAGACAAAATTCTGGTGAAGTAGCACTCACTGAAGCACAGAGTATTAATCACTTATTCCCCCCCCAACTTCATTAAAAATCTGTTCTTCTGCTCCCACTTCAAAGCTTGCAGCTGAAAACTTGATTTATCGTGCTGGGTCCAGAGTGGGATGACTCTCTAAGTGTCAGAGTGAATTCACTCTCATCAGTGAATGACAGGCTTGTCTGTGACACAGACTGCACAGACCTAAAGACACAAAGAAACACCCACTCTACTATTCCTTTCACAAAGTTGCTGTGTGAGCAAGAAGACCTGAAATCCTGGATTTATTATTACCAGGCATGTCTTTCTTCCATATGCACCTTACCCAAGCATGTACCACAGACCAACTCAAAGACCCCTTTGCTCCTTTCCTATAGAAAAGTCTGTGCTTTTAACTCCTCATTAAAAGTCTCATCAGGTAAATGTATACATTGTATTTTGTTAGAAGTACCCTGAAGAAAAGCTTTTTTCTTTTTTTCTTCTTTATCATCTCTAATGTTCACTGCATTTACAGCTTTTTTTCCCAACTAAATAATTCATAGGTAACTTCAATATATTCTACACCTGTGACAAGTTTCCCTAAAGCACAGTTTGTTTGTCTGCTGCATTCAAGTACAGAATCATTACATCCCAAATAAAATTTCAGCTCCTGGAAAGCTGAGAACTTACCCTAGAATTTAGAGAAAGATCCTAATTACTTGCCCTACTCTCCCTCTTTAAACACAGACTCTGCAGTGGCCAGAACAAGAGATGCAAAGAAAGCCTTACATGTTCTGCATTTATCTATAAAAACAAGCAATAAATAAATAAATAAATAAATAAGGTTACAAAAAAAGAATTACTTACGAGCAAGGATTTCTTTAGCCCTCTGGTTTTACTGCTGGCAGTATCAGCAAAGCAATCCCATTACAGCTGATGGTGGTTGTGTGGTACAAACACCTCTTGCAGAAAAAGAAAATAAACCAAAACACGGAGTCCTTCAGGCTGGAAGGACCCACCTGAGCCCAGACTCCTGCTCAAAGCAAGACCAACACTCAGACCAAGTTTCTTTCACCAGCTGGGTCTTGAAAACTGACTCAAAGGATGAAGATGCTTCCTTAGAAAATTAAAGCCTCTGATTCCTTACATATGGTCATTAATAATGACACGGTTCGGAGAGCATTTACTCCCACTCGCCCCGAGCCAGTGACAAGTCTTCATTTTCTTTGTTAAATACTTTTACAGCTAATGAAGTTCAGAGTCACTGAGATGCTCCAGTCTCCCAAAACATTCCGAGCAGTTTTTATTAAAGTGCAAAAAGTATCCCCATTATTGATGCTTAATACATTTTTAAGCAAGTTGTGCTTGCGTGAGTCATTGATAGAGTCTCATCTCTAAACACAACTAGTGTTGACTCACTAAAGAAAGCAACTGGATTTCTCACAGCCTGGGACCAGTGTTTGTAAGGGGAATAAATCATCCTGAATTTCATAGGAATAATCCACGGAAATAAGCTTGTACTGTAGTCTTTAAACATGAACTTTGCTGTCCCCTCCATTCACGATACAACACAAACCAGTTCCCACAGACAAACCCAAATGAGCAAACACACAAAAGCAAACTTACCCAAGTGATTTGTGTCACAATATTTGTTTGGGGATGATGGCTTTAATTGAGTTGCATCAAATCATTCTTTACCTCACTCTCTACATACATTTCAGATGCTTCAAATAAGCTTCAACACTTATTGACTGAGTGTGAGAACATCTCACACAAAGACCAACACATTAATTCTTATATATACCATATTTTTAACAGCATAAGCTGACAAGGTAACACATTCTTACAGGTCTACATAAATCCATTCTTCAAGCTTTTTTCCACTTTTCAAATAAATCTCTTAAATGTGTATGAAGCAGCTCATTCCATATACAGATCCAGGATGTACATGATAAAATAAGTGACTCGAGATGTTTGGAAGTTTCAATATTCACTGACCAAAGCTTGGCAATAATTCAAAGAATAAAAAAAAAAAGACACAGAAACAGCCAGCAGGGTATCAGTGTTAGCCCATCACCAGACTGCACCTTCCCTCCCAGATCAAACCAGGCAAGGCAATAACATAAGAGGTGATCCCAATGAGCACTAAGGACAAGCTTTGTGTAAGGGAATCCAGTTTAGGTAGACAACAAGGCTCTTCTCACTTCTAAGCATGATTCTCCCTCAAAGTCTCACAGGCAACTCAGAGTTCTCCAATAAAGTCTCCTTTGGATTAAGTTATTATATTCCATATCAGCAGAGCAATGAATGGAAGTCTTAAATTAAAACAAGCAGGTGAATAAAATAATAGAAATTGTAATTAACTCAGACCTGAACCAAAAGCCCTGAAATTTACATAAGAAGAACCAAGTGCAGACACAAGTCACCCATTGCCACATATTCAAGCTGTCCCAGGTTCACACCTTGTCAAATTAGTGACAATGAGCAAACAAGTACCAGCAGTGCAAACAGCATTGTTACAAATTCCAGGACCTGCTTTAGGCCTTTGTTTTAATTAAATGAAGTCACATGAAGAAAGCACAGCAAGAACACACCTCAATACACCCACAGGGCTCAGTGTGAATAATGCCTTTGAGAAAACCCAAAACCACTTGCACCCCAAGAGTGATAAGAAGTACAAGGCAACCAGTCAGACACCCTGGTGATGGGCTCAGCATGGCAAAACAGAGCCTAAAGTTCTTTTTTCTTTTATAAAAACTCATGTTAAACAATTTCTCTCCCATGAATTTGCTATTACACGAGTTTTTTAAAAACAAGGAGCGAAAGCTTGTAAATATTGCTGATTCTTTACTTTGTCATCTGTTTTGAAGGGCTGTATTAATTGCCCAACATCAGGAATAAATCCACTGCAGGAAATCATATGACAAAGACAGCATTTTTGGAAAAGGGCTATAAAAATGCACACAACTCAAACTACTCACTGGATTCGCCTTGGCTTTAATGTCTCCCCTGAACAGCAAGTGTAGTAGAAAGGCACATGGTTATTCCCTTTTTCGAGTGACAGTCCACCGAGCACAGCACTGACTTTATTACAACATTGCAGAAGTCAGTGGGACAGGGAAAACACGACACAGAGCAAGATGAAAGCAGTGCAATCACAGCAGGATTATTCTGAAATTCCATCGGGTATAAAAACCCATAAACCCACAATAAAAATCTCTGTGTGCTTCAACAGGAGTACTGGCATTAAGAATTACTATTTTGTAGGAAAAAGTGAAGCAGAACTTACAGGAAAAGGTAAGAATAGCTAGGAGTTTACTTGCCACACAGAACCCATGTCCCAACACCTAAATTACACTTCACATGCACACTAAAATCAACAAGGCAAGCTAACAATTCACTCCTGACCCTGATACTAATTAAGGGGCTTGTAACAAACACTGACTTTCTAATTGGCACTTGTCACATCACTGTGTCCACTTCCAAGATGAACCTTTCCTTTGACACTCCTTCCTTAAAATGCTGTTAAGCATGCCATAAGATGACTGAGTTTTAACTCGACGTGCCAGCTATTATAATACTAAAATCAAACCAGAGAGAATCTCATCTCATTTGTACTTGAAGTCCCAGCAAGGAAGAGGCTCAACATTACAGCTACACATTGACATCACCCTTATGATCACCACAAGGGAATCAAATAATACACTGATCTAAAGAAGTTCTTTTTTCTGTGGTTTTTTTGTGTGGTTGGTTGGTTTGGGGTTTTTGTTGTTGTTTGGGTTTTTTTTCCATGAGAGCCCAGTTTCAGGTGGTGCCCAAAATTCTATTATCTCCATTTCCCAAAGGCAGAGCTTGGAAGCTGCTTCCTAAAAGCACCAGAGCTGAAAGAGAAGTCCTGGTGGGCTCAGGACTCCACGTGGATCAAGGTGCATATGAGGGAAGCAGTGTCTATTCCCAGAAACCATCCACCCATGTCACCCTGCTGAGCAATAGGATCCATTCTCAGCACCAGGGGATGATGAGAAATATCCCATCTGATGGAAAGCTAAAAAGCCATCATCCACCTGTTTAATTTCAGAAGAAATACTGCAGGGAGGACATTTCAGATACTACAACACAATCCCAGAATGGTTTGGGTTGGAAGGGACCTTAAAGATCATCCCATTCCACCCCCTGCCATGGGCAGGGACACCTCCCACCAGCCCAGGTCACTCAGAGCCCCATCCAACCTGGCCTTG
>JAWWTY010000037.1:57942698-57952819 GCA_035222235.1 Margarornis squamiger
GGGCCTGCCCACCCTCCCAGGGAGGAATTTCTCCCCAATATCCAATCCAACCCTGCTCTCTGTCAGTGTGAAGCCATCCCCCCTTCTTCCCTCTCGTTTTATTCTGTACTCTATTACAGAACTGTCTTTGCTCACCACCTGCTTTATGTCCATGTGAGCAAGCAGAACAAGAAAGATGGTGTCTACATTGAATGCTATCCTCATTCATACTGGTCAAGCTGAAGATAATGGAGGTTAATTTGAAATGCTGTCTCCTGAAGTAAAACACAGCTTGTCCAGAGATTATGGACTATTTCAGTAAATGGTCAGGAAGCATATAGATTTCCAATTATTTAGGCTTTTGTATATACACTTAGAATGACAAGCATGAAGGGCACTACAAAATAAGGAAAAATATCCTGGCAGCATACACTTAAATAAATCCAGTCATCCTCTTCTCTGCTACCCACAATTAAAGCAAGCATATTTTTACAAAAGCTGAGGTAAATTAAGTTTTTCAGAACACAGTAACATTTTCTAGAGGTGACAGAGCATTTCTCAAGCAGTTAGAAAGCCATGAGCCTTAAGCTAGGAAAGTGCATTTGTCATTTCCTACTATTTATGTCTCACTTTTATCATACAGTGTGCAAATATATTTTAAAGCCTGAACTCATGAGCCTTTAATACAGTAGTGGTTTATGCTCAGGGAGGGAAACACAGGCCTCTTGCAACTGGTAATGTTGGTATATTGTAATATAGAAATATAGGCACTGCAGTTCCTTACCCTTTGCTAAGGATGGATAATTTTGTCATGAGAAATGGCATACATAAAAAACAATATTTACCCACCATGGGCATTTCAGTAGCAGAATCAAAAAAAAAAAATACAAACCACTAAGGAATGTGGCTGTATTTGATTGCACTGCACATCTGTAATGGTTAATGTTTCTAAGCAGCTCCTGGAAAAATAATCAAAGCTGAAGAGTGAAGGAAAAAAGCAGCTGATAAATGAAACTAAGCATCTTGTCAAGAAAGATAAAAACGTGGTTAGAGGTCAGTGAAGGATAAGGGGATAGGGAGGGGAAGAATTCTGGAAAATTCCTGGCTGGGGTTTCCTTGAAGGGTAAGGCAGAGAGCTGCCAGCAACAAAGACACTGTCTCGCAGGGAGTGGGGGGAATGAGCCCTGACAGGATGTCAGGATCACAACAGGACAGGTGCTCTGGGTAAGTTAAACCCAACTCCTGCACAAGGAAACACCAAAACAAGTGTTCCCCCTGCCCTGGCTCCAAACTGCTCAGCAGCAGAGGAATTAGAGGAATCCCTCTCTCTGTGGCTGGGAGAAAGGAAGGCAAAGTGCCACTATCTTCCCCTCCCAGCAAAAAGCAAATGCTGTGCTGCTACCAGAGAAGCACCTGGAAGAGCCACTAGGTCATGGAGGAGCATTGAGGATGGTGGCAGAGCAGGAGGAGGTGGCAGTGCTCTCAGACACAGGGAGCACACAAACAACTCAGCAATGGGAAGTGCCACAAGAACAGCAGGAACAGGGTTGGCAAGGAGCCCCATGTTTCAAAAGGCACCTCGCAAATCCAACCATGGAACCACAGAATGGTTTGGGTTGGAAGGGACCTCAGAGACCACCTCATGCCACGGGCAGGGACACCTCCCACTAGCCCAGGTCACTCAGAGCCCCATCCAACCTGGCCACGGATGGAGCATCATCCACTACTTCTCTGGGCAACCTGTGCCAGGACCTCTCCATCCTCACAGGGAAGAAATTTCTTCCTAATATTCAACCTAAATGTCTCCTCTTTTAGTTTGAAACTGTTCCCCCTTGCTCTATTGCTATCCACCCATGTAAAAAATCGCTCTTTTTTTACCTGGCAAGTGAGACCAGGAGAGGCTATTCTGGACTGCAGGTGCACCAGGTGACAAGGGGAGGTGGTCTCTGGGCAGGACAGTGGCCAGGAGGGCTGCAGACCCAACACCACACAGCGGGAAGGGAATGCTCCTCTCTCCAGGTCCAGCCAGAGGTCAGGATTCCAAGCCTCCCAACGCTGCAGTCACAAGCCATCCTGATGAGGTGCTTTGCAACGTGTTACAACCAGCAGACCAGCAGGTCCTAATGGACCAAACACCCCAAAACCCCTTCTGTCTTGCTAAGACCTCACGTAAGACAAAACCCAGCACTCGAGTACTTTCTGAGGTGTGATTTCTGGCTGCTGGCAGCAGCCCAGCTCACTCCCACCCTCCCTAGGAAAGGTGAGCCTCTCCCCTTACCTTCTGCCTCAGGACAGGACCAATATATCACACACAGAACTTCAGCCCATGCCCAGCTCTCCTCTTACGGCACATACCACCTTCCCTAAGTGCGTGCCCTTTACCTTCCAGCCTTGCCCACAGAGACTGCGAGTTCCCCTGGTTAACTAAAACCACAAAGCAGGCAAGGAGTCAGCTTCCCCTGCAGGTAAGCAGCAGGTCTAAGGTGGAATGTTATCCTCATTCTTGAGTTAGAAGGTTTCTTCTGAGTTTCCTTGCACCCTTGCAGATGTCCATCCCACTTGCACCAAAAGGGATTTCTCCGTGGTCTCAGAGGGAACAGCTTAACCCCACGTACCAGTGCTGTATTCTGCATCAAGCCTTCTGGTCTGTTCCTGGGAAACAAGGGAATGGTGGGGTGCCCTATCTGTTATGCCAACTTGGCACATTTTCTTTTGTTATCCCCTGAAGTCTTTGGTTCTTGGAAAAGGAAAAGCCCAAACGCTTGTAACTTCTGTTATATTTCAGTTTGAAGCAAAGGCTAAATTCACAGGGCATGAATGAGGTTGGCCTGTAAACTACTAAGCAAATACAAGAACTGCAGTGAAAAAAATAATTTTTCTATTCAGACTTTCGCAAATTCTTGTCGATTCAATCATATTCTAACAGAACTTAATTCACCAGAATGAGTTCTGACAAAAGACTTTACTATGCTATTTACCAACTCCTTTAAAAAAAGGGGGAAAAAATCCAGGTCCCTTGTATGCTAAACAGCTTTTGTTATCTCTTTGGAGTATCAGGTTACCGATTCCAATCCCATTAACCGCATGAAAACGTTGCATTGTATTCAGTGCGACTGTTCTTTGTTAGCCCTGGTGCTCATCAGGGCCAGTTCCACTACTTGAAATACCCAGTCTCAAACATGCAGCTTACCCACTCAGTTTCCCTCCTTGCTCCCACCAAAATCAGTGCAAACACTCTGACTGACTCGGGGGCACAGAGCCCAAAAGCAAGCACACCAACACAGCGTGGAGGGATGGGTTGAGAAGACATTCCTTAAAAATAAACCAAACCAAAAACCCCACCACACAACCTCTTCCCGACGGACAAGGGCGTTCAACTCCTGCCATATGTTTCTCTCTGGGTGTGAATTGTTATTCCAGGTACAAGTGCTAGTTAATATTGCCAACCACACAGCTGCAGTGGCACATTGAAACATTTGGTCTCTTGATTCCCAACATCAACTTGGAAATATTATTAGCTGCGGCATCTCCCTACTTTCTTTTCCAGGAGGAGTCTGACACGTGCAGGCATCTGAGGAGCTCCTTTCTCCCTTTCCTTCACATGTCACATAGAAGCAGGAGAAGAAAGATAAGGACAGACAAGGATTTTACAAGTCTTTAAGAAGTACTGGCCAAAAAAAAGGTGCAATTTAGTATGGACCCGGGGGATTTGCAGCTAAGAGTACTCTCCCCTCTGCTCTCTCTATAAAGTTCACATAATCCCACACTAGTCAGAACTAACATTAGTATTAATCTACCGGATAATTGCTGTAAGGTCACTAATTGTCAAATTACACGCAGCTTAATATTAAGAAGCACAGGCTGGCAACAAAAACATCTACTTTTTAGAAAGCAACAAAGAATGCTTTGCTCTCAACCTCGTTTTCCTCAGAAGGAGGTGATCACAATCAGTACAGGGAGGGGAAGGAAGGAAGAGGAGACAAAGCAGACACAATCAGTTGAAGATCCCAAAACAACCCTGTGACAAGACCAACAGACCCTTCATGTCCCAAAGCCACACTGCTGCCTCCCCACTTCTGCACAGACACAAAACATCTGGCTACCCAGTGGAATTAAAGGCTCTCCTTATCCCAGCTCAAGAAACTGCTGACTGACAGTAAAACGCAGAAGTTTCAAAAGGTTGTTCTGGAAACTCCAAACTCCTTTCGACTAACAGCTTGAAAACATTTACAAACACTTCAAAACTCAAAAAAAAAAAAAAAATTTGAAAGAAAAAGAAAAAAAAATCTTTTTGCAGAACACTTCCAGTTCAGCTGAAACAAAAGGAAGTTACAGCTCTTAAAATGATTGAGATTAACACCATAAAAAGAGAACACCAACGTGGCCTGGACAAACCAGAGGCACAGCAAGGTGCACACTGGCAACACATCAGGTGCTGCTGTGGTAAAGGGAGTAAGACTCAAGGTTACACTGGGCACAGCTTTCAAAGCAAGTAAATGAATTCAAACTACAATGTCAAGCCTGGAGCAAGGGCAGAAGCTGGAAGTCAGTTGCGTTACACATTTCTAGAAGTTTCCCCTCCCCTCCCTGCTCAAAGGGGTAGTAAGGCATTAAAATCTGACGTCTCAAAGTACCAAAAAACCATCACGACTGCCAGCACCGAGAGAAAGAGCTATCCTTTCAAAGGCATAAATGTCACATTACAGCACAAGGGCAGGAGCAGTAGCACAGCAGAGGACAACACACATGCTTACCTCCAGAGCTGTGCTGCTTGCTTGCAGGTGAAAAACAAATCCCAGAGTGCCTCACAATTCTCCCAAGCTCAAATATCCTCTTAGTGCATCTGCATGAGCATTTTCCCTTGACAAAGAAGGTTAAACCCTCTTAAGTGGAACACACATTGCTCTACCTACAGCTCCCATTTCAATCCTCAAGAGGAGGGCGAGTCCCACACAGAAAAACTTCAGGGATCCTCACAGGTTATCCACAGCTCACTTGTAGTCTCCCTGCTAATATTGCCCTCTGACTTCCAGTGTCTGGGACCATGTAGGGCACAGAGGTCACAATCTGAAGATTCAGTTGGCCACCACATGTGCGTAGACATGTCTTGCACAGTGGACTCCACTATTGGAATTTAAGTAAAAACCTAAGTTATAATACTCAGAATTAGCAGCATCCTAGTGCATTGTAATGCACCAGTACACTGGGGTTTTCTTAGTTACTACAGATGAAGTTGTGAAGTTGTTTCCCCAAACTCCATCTGAAACAGCACAACGTAATTGTCTACAATTTAAATTTGCTAGTCATGTTCTGGAGCTAAAATCAATCCAGTAATGTATTTTACTACCTTCAGAGGCACAAGGGATCAACAGACCACTCTCTATGAACTATCCCATGCGTTTTGGGGGGAAAAAGAGAATTCAGTAACTTTGTGTAAATATTTACTTATTTAAATGCCAGACCTGGTTTGTTACACACACAGAGGAGACTACAGAGATGACCGTCTGTCCTCATTACCATTCTTCCCTTCTTGTGCTAAAGATAGCATGGAGAGTAAAAATAAATAAATCCTCAACAGCATTAGGAATTAGACAATGTCATGTTGAAAGATACCCCAAACGATGAGCCTTATCTCTCCTCCGTGGCTTGGAGGGCAGGGGGGCCCTGACCCACAGAGGGGAGGTAGCCCTTAAGCCTTTCCTAGGTGGTCTCTTTGCAGCAGGCTCTATTCCCACCTATAACTGCTTGTCAGTCCCGCCTGGATGCCTGAACACTCTGGAACAGTTCAGCAAAGTATTTAAACAGATGGATGGTACAGGCCACTGGAACAAAACTCGTTTTTCTCTGGCTGCAGCTCTCTTTCAGCACATTCCTTTGAAGTCTGTGCCACTGAGGAATCAACAACAGCTGAGAAACATGTGTTATCATACAACACTGAGCGCCGCGACAATATTGCGCAGCAAGGCGCTTTTGTTCAATAAGCCCGGACTATAGAAAACATTACAATGTCTTTTGTTGTAGAAAAGCCCCCTTTTTCCCCAAGCACAACAAGAAGGTAAACAGATCCCTCCCTCTTTAAGGAGGGACTCAAAAGCAAAAAGGTGAATTAAGCGGATTTCTCAAGTGCCTGCCACCTGAAAGCTTGCAGCGCCTATCTTGAGTCCTCTCAGGTACGCTCTCCATATTTATGTTATCACAAAGATGCTACAGAAAAACGAGTGAAATGACAGCCCACAGGGGCACCCTCTGCAGTTCCCATGGCAAACCCACCTTCCCTTCCCAAGCAGGGCAAGTTCTGTGATCCCAACTTCACAGGTGACAAACTGGAGAGGGAGATGGAGCAGGGAAGCACCACCTGGCACACACAGAGACCAGCCAACCCCCTCCCCATGCTTTTATCAGCGCAGAGAAAGATAATGCACAGTCCTCTGAGAGAAAACAACAGGAGCAATCCTCTCATCAGCCAGGAAAACTGTTCTTGTCAAAGCTGTGAGATGCCCGCACGCTTTGAAGGGGGTCAGGAAGGACAGAAGTTATCATTTATGAAACTTGAGTTTGAGATCAGACTAACTGTCCAGATTCACAAGCACAGAGCTGGCCATGTGCATATGCAAGAGGACAGTAAGTTGTATATATAAATACACAACACATATATGTACACACACATACACTTGCCTAAAAACAAATTTCTATAGAACCAAGTTTCATTTTCATTGAAGAGAAACAACCACCTCCAAGAAGGTAGAGCCTTGCGTTTACAAACTATGCAAGTCTCAAACACCACAGGAAGACAGGCACTGAGATTATAATAAATCTCATTACGCTGTAAAGTCCCAATCCCATCACACACACACACAAAAAAAAGTACAAGGAAACTTAGGCTTTCAAAAAAGCTACAGAAAACCACGCAACATTTACATTTGATTTCAAGACACAAGTCTTAAAGACTTAAAAAACCCAAGCAAAACCCAAACACACACACATGCACTAAGCTAAGTTTATAATTACAGAGCTCACGAAATACAATGAGCTGAGGGGGGTCCTCAGCCCAGTCCCACAAGACAGTTTTCCACCCTGCAACTCAGTTCAAGTTTCTTTCTGGAGAGGTCAACCTTGTCCTGCATATTCAGTCTGAGGCAGACTTAAGGTAACACAGAAGAGGCAAGCACTGATATTGTCAGATACAGGAGGGATAAAAACAACACTCAAAACCTTTACAGGTACAATGCAAAAATCTCATGTCGGTGATGCTCCAGATTCCTACCTGACAGCTCTCAAAGAATGAGTATTAGCACAAACCAAACTACCAGCTGATCAGCATTCTCTAGGACAACTGAACAAGGAGTAATACACTTACACGTAATTATCCTTTAAAAATCATGTGTAAAAGCACTTAACAGATCCAGGAAAATCTCCATATCCTATGAGGTGCAGGCAGGAAGGCGGCTCAGGCAGAGGTCACACTGCCATGCGATGGCAGAAGCAGGAACAGAACCCACCATCCTCAGGACTCCGCTCTCTCAGCAACTAAATCTCCTCCTTTAACATGTTCCTCTTCAGGTTGTCCCTCAAAAGGATTTTAAGAAGTGGTATTAACCAACTTAATTTGGCTCTTTAGAATTACTGGTGGCGTTTTCAGAAACAGGTCAAGGCACAGTTTAGAAAGACTTAAACCACTGGCTAACACAACTTGTTATTTTTCTTCCTCTGTTTCCCCCATCCCAAAGATTTTCATCCCCGGGAAAGATTAAGAAACAAGATTGATTCAAACAGTGGATCAAATTCTGTCGTGCTCGTGAAGGTGGGAAAGAATGGAGAGATTAGTTAATTGTAAGAAGTGAACCACCTCACACCTCAGTTGTCCTAAAGGGCACACGACTAAACATGAATCCCAGGCAGACATTTCAGTTCCCTCTGCAATTCATCCCACACCAAATAAGTCTTTTGCTCTAAGACTCAGAGAAGTACTTCCAGTTCAATGCCCAGCCTACTCTCCCATTAGATATCACCAGACTAAAGTTAATCTGAAGTTACATTTTCTTTCTTCATTAAAGAAAGAGGAGGGGGGAAAAAAGTAGGGCTGACTTTATTTGCCATTTAGCAGACTTCTGGAATGGTATCCATCACAATCAAGATCCACTTCTGCTTAGAAGAGTTGACATCTTAGTCACAAACTACACTTTCCCCACTGAAACAGACACAGCTCTTTACTCCTACAACACTTGGGGCGACCACAACTAGCCTGAGAGCCCTTGAACAGGTGTCTTTGCAGAAATCATTATTAGGCGACTGATTTACCTGCTCTCCTTCATTGCACCCTGTGATGCTGGCTGGAGCTCACAAGGTCCGAACCACACGACAGCACTTTTCTGAGGCGGATTTAAGCAGTTTCCAGCTATTTCGTTAGTGTATCGGTGTCGGATACATCTGCAGGCTGGGGATGGGGAAGCGTGGCAGGTGTAACCCTAAAGGGGACACCGAAATCCGTAACCTGCCCCTGGCTCCGGATTTCCCACGCTGATGAAAAAGCCACGAGCAATCCCGAAGTGCAATTTAGCAACACCACTCTCCTGGCATATTGAAATCACTGCTGCTCTGATGAGAACAGGCTGGCACACAACCCCAAAACCGGACCCCAAAACCAGACCCCAAACTGGACCCCAAACCGGACCTTCCCAGCTCCAGCTTTAGAGCTGGATAAACCAAGGAGCATAAACCCATTTCCTTACCCTTTAAAGTTCACGCTTCTGTATTGTTGTCCTACCGTCCTGTATTTGCTTAAGCTTTTCTCACCAATAGCACGGCAAACCCAGATTTTTAAAAAAAAAAAAAAAATCTCATACATTCCCTACTGGCAGAACAGATTTTCTTCCAATATTCTTTTTAATCTTAATGGGGAAGAGGAGGAGAGAGGGAGGGCTTGGGGCAGGAATAAAAGGGATTAATCGTGAAACAAACCGGCACTGCCTGGAGAGGGGGGAAAAAAAAAGACCAAAACAGTCCACGTCGCAAAAAAAAAAAAAAAAAAAAAGGGGAAAAAAAAAAAGGTTTAATTTTATTTTCGGGAGCAGGAAGAAAAAGGGGAAGGGGGGGCTGGGGGGAGGAAGAAAACTACTCCAAAGATTACTACAAAGATTACTACGAAGATTTCGCAGGGTAGGAAAAGTCTCTGGCGAAGTGCCTTCCTCAAGGACAGGAGAGAAATAACCCCGGAGTTTTGGAGGCGATGCCCAAAGGAGCGGGGAGAGGGGCGAGCAGGGCTGGGGAGGGAGGGAGAGCAGGGAAAACAAACTGGGAATGCGAGGGGAGGGCGGAAAGGGACGGGAAAGTTGGAGAGAGGGGAGGGAGAGAGGGGAGGGAGGGAGGGAGGGAGGGAGCGGCGGAGAGAGGGGTCAGCGGGGACGAGCCGGGAGTGCGGGAGACGGGAGGAGAGGAGGAGGAGGAAGGGGAAGGAGGAGGACGAGGAGAAGGAAGAGAAGGGGAAGGAGGAGGAGGAGGAGGAGGAGGAGGAAGGGGAAGGAGGAGGACGAGGAGAAGGAAGAGACGGGGAAGGAGGAGGAGGAGGAGGAGGAGGAGAAGAAGAAGAAGGGGAAGGGGAAGGAGGAGGAGGAGAAGGGGAAGGAGGAAGAGGAGGAGGAGGAGGAGGAAGAGGAGGAAGGCGAGAGTCCGGCCGCGCACTCACCGCTCCTTCTCCCGGTTCTCCGGCCCTTCTCTCGGTTCTCCGGCTCTTCTGTGGCTCCTCTCCGGCTCCTCTCTCGGCTCTCTGGTTCCTCTCTGGCTCCTCTCTCGGTTCTCCGGCTCCTCTCGGGCTCCCGGCCCCGCCTCGCTGCCCGCGGGGGCGGCGCGGGGGGCTCAGCCCGGCGTGGGTGGGATGGGACGGGGCG
Source organism: Margarornis squamiger (assembly GCA_035222235.1). Classification (NCBI taxonomy): domain Eukaryota; kingdom Metazoa; phylum Chordata; class Aves; order Passeriformes; family Furnariidae; genus Margarornis; species Margarornis squamiger. Next base: position 57,952,562 of record JAWWTY010000037.1, read on the forward strand.
GGAGGGATGGACGGAGGGTGGGTGGGATGGATGGGTGTCCCCCGCCCCCTTCCCGCCGCCCCTCGGGCAGGCATGGAACATGGAACATGTAACGGAACCAGCGCGGCATTGTGGGAGCTCTTAAAGCCGCAACAGCCCCGCACCGACCGGCCCGCACCGACCGGCCCCGCACTGCCCCGCACCGACCGGCCCCGCACTGCCCGCACTGCCCGCACTGCCCGCACCGCCCCGCACCGCCCCGCACCGACCGGCCCCGCA
>JAWWTY010000037.1:57952919-58018607 GCA_035222235.1 Margarornis squamiger
CCGGACCCGCACACCTCGCACAGCCCCGCACTGCCCCGCACAGACCCGACCCGCACAGCCCCGCACAGCCCCGCACAGCCCCGCACTGCCCCGCACTGCTCCGCACAGACCGGACCCGCACACCTCGCACAGCCCCGCACTGCCCCGCACAGACCGGACCCGCACAGCCCGCACAGCCCGGCCCCGCACAGCCCCGCACACCCCGCACCGACCGGACCCGCACGGCCCCGCACACCCCGCACAGACCGGACCCGCACACCCCGCACTGCCCCGCACAGTCCGCACAGCCCAGACCAGCCCCGCACAGCCCACTGGGCAGAATGACATGGACCTGTCCCCTGTCCCTGTCCCCTGGGCTGGCCGCCGTCCCACAGGTCGCGGGAATAACAGGAGGGATGGCAGGCACTGAAATGGTGGGGGTCACCCGCATGGACCCACATACATCCACCATAATACACCAGTACACACCCGCAAGGACCCGCATACATCCACCATAATACACCAGTACACACCCGCATGGACCCGCATACATCCACCATAATACACCAGTACACACCCGCATGGACCCGCATACACACACCGTAATATACCCCCACACACCCGCATGGACCTGCATACATACACCGTAATACACCGGTACACACCCGCATGGACCCGCATACATCCACCATAATACACCCACATATACCTGTACATACCTGTGCACATCAGCACACACCCGCACGCACCGCACACCCTGCATACACCTGCCCACACTGCATACATCTGTATACACCCGCACACACACCACATACAACCCCACACTCCACATACACCCGCACACCCCACACACCCCCTGCATACAGCCGCCCCCCGGTGTCATGTCGGGTTCTTGTTCTCCCCGACATTTCCCCTGTTGTTTCTAGGAGAAGCAAGGATGCCTTTGGTTCGTGTTCTAAAGGACAGCCGGCAGTCCGGGTTTATTTTTCTTTTTGTCGGTTTTTTTTTTTTTTGTTTTCCTATTGTTTTCTGCTTTGGGATTTTGATGATGGAAAATTCCCCCAGGAAAAAAAAAAATAATAATAATTAAAAAAAAAATCATAAACCTCAGAGCAGCAAAAACTGCAGACGCGCGATTTGGGGCAAAAAAAAAAGTTTTGAATGAGAAGTTTTCATCAGTTTTGTCTTCGCGCCACTTGGAATTAGAAAAAAATTTGCCCTTTCTAAATAAATAAATTAAAAAGAGCTGCTTCTGTGCAGCTCTGCATTGATGCTACATGAAGGACGTTTTTTCACGAGCAAACACATCCTTCAATTGAAATGCAAGCGAATATTTGCAGGGTTCGGGTTTGGGGATGTTTCTAAAAATATTTCCAGTAGTTCTTGGGTTATGATCACATCTTCCTTCCCGCCTTCGTACCTGCTAAGCGTGTTTTCTGTGAGCACACCTGGCAAGGCGTAAAGTTCTTGCTGAAAGGGTCTTCAGGGCACACAAGGACACTTAGTTTTATCTGTGTCTTCGCCTTTTTACCCTCTTTTAGACAGGAAGAGGTGCTAAGCAGTGTTTGAGAAAGGCCTCGAGCACAGCATGAAATTAGGTGTGGTTAGAAAGAAATTGTTAAGATTAGGTGATTGTGTGTTGGGGACAGAATGTGCTTCACATGGTCAGCTACACAAAAACACGCCTTCACCTTAAGGAACTTTAAAAAACAACACTTGAGGGATAACCGTGGGAGAAAAGAATGGTGCTGATGAGCAGTTCTGCAACCTACTGGATGAGATTTGTTTGCACTGGGTGTTTCTTACTATGACTTTCAAGAGTGTTAGCAGAGAACTTAAATGCAGGGGAAAAAAGGATGTGTTTTCCAGTCAGACTGTTTGTTGCAGGATATTTAAGTAAATATTGCTGTAAAGCTCCCGTGGACTGCTCTTCTCAGAATACACCACTGCTTCCCTTTTTTTCATGAGGTCTGTAAACACCAGAGCTGTAAAGCTCATGGAAGACCTTTTCTCAAAATCCGGGCTTCACTCCTATGAGGTGAGTGATCCGGGAAGCTATTGAAACTATATGACCTGGGAAATTATTGTTAGGAGGAGAAAAGCCTTTTTCAGGGAGTTAATGGTTTACTGAGAACAAGTACTTGATAAGTCATTGAGTTTGTATTGTTTGCCCCTCCAGGTGTTCAGCAGGACTGGGGGCCACAACATCAAACCTCAGGTTTTCTACTGAAAGCTCACCGGCCAATTAGTTTCGCAAGCCCAACAAATAATTTTTATACACTTGATATAATTTCCTGTTAGAAAGTTGAATGAAAATCACCCTTTTAAAGAGGAGGAAGTAATGGCCACAATTAAGAGATCTCTGGATGTTCAGCACATGCATAACAAGGCGTAAAATGTTTATTATGTTCAGTGTTGGTGTGGTGTCTCACTTGCAGGCTGAGCACTGGAAGTTTTAATATTCTCATGTCTTTATTTTTCCTATTTCCCTTTTATAACGTAGTTTACGAAGGCATCGGAGAGAACACATTTCTACTCCTTCAAAATAATGTTTATGAATTTTACAGGGTAATCTTTGCACAGGTTAATAAGCCAGCACGCCCAGGGAGGGCATCAAATACATTTTCAAGAGTGATTCTATACATAAAACATGTAACTCTTTGGGAAGATGAGGTGGTGGCAAAAGGAAAAAAATCGAATTTCTGTGTTGCTGAGATTGCATAAATTTGACCAAGAATTTGACCAAGGCTACCTCAAGGGAGATGACCATGGTCATTTAAGCAAAAAGCAGGGAAATGAAGCTCAAATCCAGCCATGAAATAGGCCTGAAATTGTCCAAAACGTCCCTTATGCAGCAGAGCAGCCCAGCTGCTCTTTGAGCTACAGTGAAAGAACAGGATGCCTTGTTTCCCCAGCAAATTGGTTAGGAAGGTATTGTGGAATGATGCTAAATTGCACCAGCCAAGGGCACGACTTTGTGCTGGCACAGGGTGACTCTGCTGTGACACTTCTTCACTCCTGGTACCCCCCTCCCCATCGCTTCCTAACTCTGTTAACTTTTCATATAATCTTAAATAATTTGTGTCACATTCACCTTCACTCAGTCCTTCCCTCCCATGCTGCTGGAGAAGGGCAGGGACTCTAATTCAGTATGATATTGAAGCACATCCTTGCATTTATGTGGAATTCATGAGGATCTGGCCAGAGAAGTTTTAAGATCTGTGTCATTAAGGTTGATATTTTGGGAGGCAGATTTCCCGTAAAGATCCTGTATCCCAGGTCTAAAGTATCCCAGGAAAGGGGTCGGATGCTCTAGTGCTGAGGGTGTCACAGGGAATTCCTGACACCACACACACTCAGAGTCCTGCACGTGTGTTCTTGATGAGGACAAAAAGGAGAAAATAGGCCCACATGCCTTTTGGTTGTGCAAGTTTTCCAAGAATGATGCCTTTTTGACCAAAAGCAGGAAGAGAATGTTTCTGAGGTTGCTAAATTCCCTCCTCTCCCTGACCTGTCTTCAGCTACTGCTGCCCTTTCCACTGTCATTTCACCTTGAGAAATCCAGTGTCTTGGTGGGCTCTGTAAATTTAATCCAGACTATAAAATCTGGCTCGTTGAGATCAGAAACAGCTCTGTGTGACCACTGACAAGTGATCAATGCAGCTTTCACTGTCAGGTATTTGCCTACTGCTCTTCATGGTCAGAATAGAGCAACTCTGCCTCTGCAAATGCTTTCCTGAGGAAAAGTAGGTGTGGGTTCAGCAAGTTATTGAACTGTGTACATATATTTAAGCATGTGAATAGTCTGGATGGGGCTGCTTGCATGATCAAAGTTGTGCATGTGCTAAAGGGCTCTGCTGAATTTGGTGCACAGCAAATAAATCTGAACTGATACCCAACAAGCAGAAAAACAAGCTGATTTGGAGTGGGGTTAATTTATGTCTTGTGGTGTATTTGCTTAACTGTAAAATGAACATTTCAAGAGGCTATTTTGTGGGGGTTTTTTAAATAGAGCTGCTCTCTGATATTCAGGGGAAGAAAACAAACATCAGATTAGAATTTAAGCGCATTCTTCAAGCTCTTTCGTCTTAGTTTTGTTTTTCTTTTCAGTTAATATTTATTTCTTGGAGCCTGAAGAGCAATAATTCCTGGTTGTTTCTCCTCTGTGTTTTCTAGGTCTTGTCTTGCTGTGTATTGAGTGTGAGTGGTGTGCTGTGTTAGATATACTGAAAAACACAATCTCCCTCTTAATATGGTTGAAATTCAAAAGACTGATATTTTAAGATGTGAAATGTGTTCTATTTCCATGTCACACAGCAGATTCTGGGTACTCCCAGGGACTGCAGATTTCAAGACTCGGTTCTGTGGAAGAAATCCAAATTAGCTCAAAAAAATGGCAAAAAAGTCCTGTCCAAATTCCTCCTTCTTCTCCCTGACCTGGCCACGTGTTAACTCACTTTAGCTAGGGAACTAGCCTTGAATAAGCAACCAGGGTGATCTTATACTCTTATTTTTGTTGTCAGTGCTATCAGTAATACCAAGTAACTCCCCCAGTTCATGGGTCCAGCCTAAGCACAGCATGAACATATTAAGAGATAATTACAGGCAGGCAAGATGGTCATTACTGGTGAGTGTGGTTATTCTGTTTATTGCACAGGAATGGGAATCAGGCAAGCCTGGTTCTATCTGCTCATCAACAAATGGCTCTTTTCCCCTGCTTTTCCTTGATTAATGGGAAGTCTTCCTCCTCCAGAGAGAGACCAGTTCACTCTTAGAGGAATACGTTGAAAATTTAAGGTGGGGGAAGGTTACAGAGGAGTGAAACATTGCTGGCAGACTTCACCCCTGTGCATTAACCATAAGATTATAAGGTTGGGATGAACACCTATCAACCAGGTTTTAAAGGTTTCACAGGCCTGTTAAATCAATAGTTCTCTGGCATGGTCGATTGTAAAGCATAATTTTTGCAATATTTTTCTAAAAGTTTTGTCTCCCATAGATCATTGCACAAGAGAGTGAGTGTTGGCTTTCATTAGAGAAATAAATAAGTTTGTCGTTGTCCTAGTTACAAAGATGTGCAAGAAAGATGTGAACCTTGGCAGTTCCAAAACCAAAAATGCAAATAAGAGGAAATCTAAATGTAGTGTGCTATGGGAGGAGAGGTTCCCAATACCAGTCTTTAGGCATTTAATTTGAATGTAGTAACAAGAATGCATAGCCTATTGAGTTTTATGCAAGCACTTTGCATCATCTTTTTGCCAGATCCTGGGAAGAAATATCAGTATAAATCTCAAGCAATCCAGAAGAGAGATAAAGACATATTAGAGCTCTGAGAAAGTGGACAGATATCAGTTAAAACAAATTAACATCCTTATAGGAACTTGCATCTGTCTTCCCTCGAGGAGCTAAATGGTGGCAGTACCACTACACCAAGGGCTGAGAAACCATCTGAAGATCAAACTATGTGAAAGGAGTTTTCTGTTGAAGAGCTGGCTTAGTATAGAAAAAAAATCACACCTTAGAGGAAATCCAATGACAGGGACAAAAATAGTTGACTTAACTAGGAGAGAATGACAAGAAGAAGATTTTAATTTAGGATCCTGGAAATGTGCCCTTGAAATGGGTATAATATTTAATGTAGGAGTTAATTTGCCTAGATGTCTGGAAATCTATGCCCTTCTCTGATCAAGGACACTTAGACAAGAATATTCTTTTATAATACACAGAAAAGTTGTAAAATCTCCATCATCCCAATGTTTCTTTGGTTTTGGTGTTTGGTTTTGGGTTTTGTTGGGGTTTTTTCCCTCAGTCTCCAGGTGTGATCCAAAGGTTTAAGATACTAGAATGTCCTTCCATGAAGTCCACAAACCAGCAATATTTGAAGGACCTGGCATGGTACTATTGCTTGTGATTTAGAACAATTATAATTTTCAGTGTAGGATATGGCTCTGTATACAATTTACTTAGATGCATTTGCAGCTGTATTCACTTTCAGTTTATAAATCACAGTTTTGTTGTGCTTCTGTACAGCTGGCAAAAGTATGCCAAAAGACATGCCTACTTTTTTTATTATGCACAGGTATTTATCATGCACGTAAAAAGAACTACTTTCATATTTTGCCCTTGTCAATATACTTTAAACCTTCTTTTTTTTCCTACTGCACAGTACTTCATCTCCATGGAAAATGATAGGCATTACCTGTCCCCTGAAGCAGCAAAATCAAGTCTAATATACTTTAAAATACAAAGAGTGCAAAATTTCGAAAACACTTCAGTAATTCCAGAGCTTAAGCCCCATTTTCATAAGTAAGTTGGGGCCAGATTTCCAAAGCTTTTGGAAAATGCAAATGGATGCCCAGAGGGCTTTCAAAACACACATCAAAATGGAGAAGGAAAAAGAAAAAACCCAGACTAAAGTATTGCTGCTGAGGTTTCTATATTAAGGAGTTTGCATGGGAAAAAAAGAAGAGTTTTTTTTACTTCTCAGGGACTTTTGAAAAAGCTGGGGAATAAGCACTAAAACCTCACTGTACACCAATCTTTGCAGCTTTGTAATAGCATTTCAGGCTGTCCTAGCAAACCTGTTACAGCAGAAATTGGTGCTCTGCTTTGCAAGGTGTCTGTACTTAAATTGAGTTCAGCAGATTCATTTCTTTGTTGAGAACAGTTTCCCTGTTGTTTTGTAAAGTCTTTTTCTCAGTCTCATTCTTTGCTTTTGTGGTCCATAGGATGGGAAACATGAGAGGGCAGGATACCTGCTTTCAACAAAGCACTAATTTCCTGATCCTCATGACCTGAGCTAGCCAAGCTTCCCCACAGAGAAACAAATTGGATGACTGTTTTAGGATAATTGGGTAGTTCCATGTCTTACAAGTAAGTTATTGGAAATCAGAGCTGTGAAAAGATCTTTCCTGGCTTTACCTGTCCTTGCCTCTCACGGAGCCCTTTGTTTTCGAGAGGCTTCATTTTTTGTCTGCTTTGGACACGGCTGAAAAAGAGCAAAGAGAATGGCAAAAGCAGGTTTGTGAGAGAGTTTCAGATACCTACACTATAAACTCATTGTTATCGGGATTAATATTTCCTTCCTGCTGCTTTTCTTGTCGCTTCCCTTCCTTTGAGGTGGTGTCTTTTTTAAGGCCAAAATCTTCAAAAGGCTTGTGTGCCTGTGTGGGGCTCCACCTTGCCAGATGAGGGTCTTCTGTATTTAACTTTTGCAGTTATGTGCCTTGGCTTCTAATATCTGTTGGAAGTAGGGAGTTCACTGGTGGATCATGGTGGGAGATGTTGGTTCATGCCTCGTGTTCTTCCCCCCAGCCACAAGCCTTCCAAATTAGTTGTGCAACACCCTAATTCCTTGTCCTTCTTGGGGCACCCTACACTGGGAGCACTGATGGATCTGCTCAGCCATGCAGAGTCACAGCCTGGGAGAGGCTGTGCCAGGATGGGGTCCTGAGGTGCCACCCTCCTTCCTAATGCCACGTGCAGGCTGGACCGACACAGCCACCTGGCTGTACCTTCACATAACCCACATCTGGGCTGATGTTTCCTGACCCAGGAGAGAGCAGAGATTGGCACTTATTCCCACAAGCAGTTTCCTGGCCCAGGAGAGAGCAGGGATTGACTTCTCTTCCCCTATATTCTTTTCTGCCGAGCCAACACTCAGTCTCACATAACAAAACATAACAAAAAGGTGCATTTTCCAGCATCTTGATACAATGAAGAGAGTTTCATCCAGGCTGGCTGAAGACTATGGATATGGATATGGATATGGATATGGATATGGATATGGATATGTCCACGGGAGCAAGTGAATCATGATATAGTGATGCCCAAGCTAAATATCTTGGTGGGATAAGGTCAGGTCCAACTTGAGATCAGAGCAAGCCAATTTACCTTCCTGGGAAATAAGCTGAACACAGTGTACTCTTTTCTTTACTAGGGGGGTATTTTAGGGCAGTTATTTAAAAGTGCAGCTCAAACCCATTCTGGCCCAGCCAGTTCCCAGTTTGCCGCTCCCCATCTCTTGTCACTGGGAAGGACTGGTGAGCTCCAGGGGGGTACCAGAAGGGGGGGTGCTGCTACTTGTATTCCGTGGTGGTGTGGTTGTCTAATGCCTACCTGGGGTCCCTTTGCAGTGAGGACTAGGAGGGTACAGTCATCCTACAGAGCACAAAGGTCCCCTGGGGCATTCCTGGAGGAAGGAACAGCAGAGTCCTGGCAGGAGGGAACTTTCTTTGTGAGAAATGTTTGCTGGTGGTTAAAGGCAAGTGGCACCTTCTCCTGGTTGGAAGTCCACAAGAAAGCTCAGATCCTCAATAATCTATTTTTGTCCCAGGGTAAATACCATGCTCATATGTGGAAATACAGCTACAAAACCTCTGAAAATGTCCATGTTCGTAACTATAATGCCTGGAGAGGGGTTATTTTCATTTGGGGTCCAGGACCGCTCTCTCAGAATTGCTTCAAAAAGACCTAGAACGATTTATACTAAATAAGGATCTGGTCTATAATTTTCTCTACCAAGTAAAAATGAGCACTGCTTTCATTTTTTTTTTTCCCCACTGCTCCTGAAGCACAACTCTCCAGTGAACAGCATGATGAATATTCCAATGGCCTGAACATGATGGATTTTAATTTCTTATTAGAGGAAGCAGAGGAAGAGAGAAAGTAATAGCTTTAGAGAGAATGGCTCTGTTTGTTATTTTAAGTACCTACATTTGCCTGGTAGTCTGCTATGTAAGTGAATTTCCTTGAAATCTGATTATTGATGTACCATTTTTTTTATTATTATATCTTTTATGTCAGACAGCCCACCAGTGTAGTTCCTCAAAAGAGAATGAAAGTGGTGTAAAAACAGAATAATGGCTGTAATGTTAAATGGCAGAGAAAAAAAAAAATAGCATTAAGTATAGTTGGTCTAAACCCAGCAAAGCAGTTTTGTTAAAGTACTGATGTTTTTCTGAGGCACTCAGCTGCAAAAGGAATCTGTTAACAGGACATGGTAGAAAGTCAAGGTACAATTTTCCAGCACAAAGACGTAATTTAATTTGTTCACTAAAACTTTCTGTGTAAATGTAAGCACGGGAGGTGTAAGTGATTCAAGCACAGCCCTCTGACACTGACTGGCTGCATTTTTCCTCTCTGCTGTAAAATCAAAGCTCCAAGCTGCTTTTAAGGGTCTGGTCAGTAAGTAAAGGCAAACAAAGTGCCAAGCAGGAAAGCAGTAAACACTCAGTAAGTTGATTTAGGCCAATTTTTATTCTTTCAAGCAATAGCAAGCAACCTCTAATCTCTGTTTTTCTGACCTGCCCCTGACTTCTTCTGCTGTTTGTTTGCTTTTTCATGTCATTCGGCTTGTGTCATGCCTAAATAAAAAGACAGGCTGATCTTTTGTTCTTGGTCACTTTTAATTTGGTTTCTATGACCTGCGTGTGCAAATGGAAAGCTGAAAACCAGGTCTTGAATAAGAGTGACTGGTTAGGCATTGTAGGAGAAGAGGGTTTCTCCGCTAATTACCCAGCCTTTCAGGCGAAGACAGAAACAAAGGAAGAGTCAAGCTGCTGTAAGATAATCATTCTGTTTGTCTGGGCTGTACAAACAGCGCTTGTAAAGTAATGATAAGCCCTCTGCACTCAGATAACGCCGCCGAAGCAGGCACCTCTCCGAGATGCTGCGCACATCTCCCAGTTCAAAAGAGGCTCTTGCCTCCATTCAGCTGAGAAATGGTTTTCCAGATGGGCCGGTGGATATTTTAGAAATGTCAACAAATTCCTTCTCCTGCAGCCTAGTGAAAGGTGCAGCACGTGAAGAGAGGGATGTGCACCCCCCTTCCTCGGGAAAGGGCAAGGGGTCTCTTTGACCCTCTCCGTGTCTGCTGGGGTGCAATGATTTCATCTCACCCCAGCCTGCCTTCTATTCCCTGCCAGGCCAGTGGGCTGGTTCACAACAGTGAGCAGTTCAAGGGGCCCATGCCCTGTTTTGCTGCTGTGCTTTCACGAAATCACTGAGGTTGGAAAAGAGCTCCAAAATCCTCTGTTCCAACCTGTGACCCATCCCCACCTTGTCAACCAGCTCGGAGCGCTGAGTGCCACATCGAATCGTTCCTTGAACACCTCCAGGGGTGGGGACTCCACCACCTCTCTGGGCAGCCCCTTCCAATGTTTAACAACCATTTCAGAGAAGAAATTATTCCTGACTTCTTCCTTTGAGGAAGGGTGGTTTAATCCTGTTCTGAATCCCCACACTTCAGCTTCTTGCTCTCTTAGGGGTTCTCTGGTCTTAAGTATGTCACACCTGAGGAGCACTGACAGAAGGTGTGTTGAAATACACATTTTTAGACTGACTGATATTCCCTGATAAACCCCCCCACACCCCCGATCTTTCCTGTTGATCAATACCTTCTTGGCTGCCTCTAAACATGAGAGCTGAGGAATATCTGCTCCAGCTCAGCTTCCCTTACACAGGCTGGCAGTGAAATCAGAGGCACATTGGGCAAATGAGAATAGTTCCTGTAGGGTGAAAAATGCAAGAAAGCAATAACAGGACTTTGTTACTTGGAACATGTAAAGAGAAACAAGCTGAGTATAAGGAAAATTTGGTTTAGACAGAATTTTAATTCTCAATAGTGGGATGGTTAAGAAGATGATCCTGTTTGTGTTTTGCCAGTTAAACCCTGCTGTAAAACTGCTTCTGTTTTCTGTGGTTTTTTATTTTCTTTCATCCAAAGGCACACTTTCTAAAACAACGTTCCCACCCCTGTTTCACACCAAACTTTTGGGGAAAGTTTGTCAAAGTCATACACCTATTTATGCCCAGAGCTGTGTGAATATTTCATCTTTCACAAGTCATGCCAAAGAGACTCGTCATGAAAACAGGAATCTAAATAATTTTGGGACAAATGAGGGATGTTATTCTCTTTTCCAGTATTAAGTGTTTATTATAAACTTCAAAGGAATAATAACCTTAACAAAAATTACCATACCAAACATTGCTTTGAAAAATCAATATTTTATTTCAGAAATGCTGCCATGAAGCATTTGCCTTCCAGGTGGGGGAAAGAGTGCTGTTATTGATCATCCCATGGGAGATGCCTGCCCAGATAGACTGCAGCCAAGGGGCAGGGCTGTTGTCCCTGTGAAACCTTGGTAAGTGTCCTGTGGGTCATTGCCCTGAGTCTTGGCCCCCTGGACCAGGTAGAGCCCACAGGATGAACAGCTATGTCTGGCGTGGTCCCAAAGAAGAGGAGAGGTCAGGCCCCAGTGGTGTAAATACATGGGAGAAGAGGCAAAGGGCTGAGGGATGTGGAGAGGTGGCCTGTGCTGTGAGTCCCCTGTTCAACATGTCACACTTGACAGGGCTGGTTATCTGAGGGCTAAGGCACTCTGTGATTGCCATGTTGGCCTCCAGAACCTGAAGGGACCAATTTCACCTTCTCTACTCTTTCTTCAGGGTTTGGCAGTAGTTTCAGAGCCCAAGACCATCATGATTTGCTCTGTTACATGGCAGGCTAAAGCAGGGTGTCATCTGGGAGGTGATGGAAATGTTTTTCACTCAGTACCGTGAAAATTCCAAGAGTGTCAGCACAACCCCGTGCTTTCTGCCGACTGGATCTATATTTTTCCATCTTCCTAATTTGTGTAGACACAGAAATCCCCCAGACCAGCATTAGTTTTCAACACTTGAGAGAAAATACCTACTTTCCTCTGCTACTAGCAAAGTCCGTGGGCACAATCAGGTGCCCGTGGTATCTGCCTTGTACCTGCACCCTCTGTGCCCCTATCCCTGTGGGACAGAGAAATCCCACCATGTAACAGCTACGACAGCTCCAGCCAAATCATTTCTGACTCGAGCCCACAAAGAAAACCCAGCACATCTGCAATGTGTTTATGGATCTGCTTGCTCATTTGTCCTCCCTGTGGTCTTTTTTTAATGAAGGGCGTGAAAAATTCAACTCCTTCACAGACTCCAGCAAACTAAACAGAGGTAGCAAACGAATGGCATGTTCCTCAAGCACCATTATACCAGTTACTGGTTGACAAATTCACGTCGATACGTGGAATGGGATGTGTAATGAGTTTCCTGCAACCCATAACACAGCCCAAAGTGGGACTCACGTGAGTCCCCCCGCTGTGACCGAGGGCAGTTTTATGGCCCTGAAATGGGCAGCTCTGTTTGTGCAGCACTGAGTGGGTTTACAGCACGTAACTCCAGAACTACATTTTTTAATTGCGTGGCATCAAAATAGCCCAGAGAGGGGTTGTGAACCCAAACGCCCCTTGTGGTGTGTGAGACAATGAAAGGGGAAGGTTGGAGCTGCTGTTCCCTGTGCTGTGTCTTTAAAAACTCTGGATCTCCTAGGAGCTGTAGGCAGACCATTCAGTCATTTCAAGGTGGATATAACTATAACACTCTGCGCAATTTGCGTGAGACTTATCTTCGGTTAAATTCCTTTAAAAGAATACCATCAATTCAAAGATTACATTTTTCCCGGGTCATTAAAGTTAGGCACATACTAATTTATTAAAAGGTAATGTATTATATCTAGGAAGTGATAGGATCTGCCAGAAATTCCAGGGAGGCTTTAGAGGTCTTGCTGTGATGAGTCAAGCTGATAACAGCATACGGTGAGACAGCTGCATTAATGGAGCTGCCTGTTCATCACGGGCCAGGGGTGCAGTGCGGCGGCAATAATCGTTTGGGAAGGGGGCATGGAGAGACACAGCAGTGCAGCCTAGGCAGGGAGAGAAAGGAGAGCCGTCAAGCCTTATTTACCAGGGACCATCGCAACACATCACAGGAGCGCTGAGCTCCCGCGGCATGTGCCAAATGCTGCCCAGCCATGTGCAAAGAAAAAGCTCCTGCGCTGAGGGAGCTTTTTCGCCACCACAATGTGCAAAAAGCCTGTGCGGGTAACCAGCCTGTCAGGAGATGTGAAGGCTTGCCGTGTAAAGAACCCTTCGCGAAGCTGTCTCTTGGTGGATGTTTGTGGTTCAAATGATCCCGGACCCAGCGGGGTGGAGGGAGCGGGGCCGTGTTCCCAACCCCTGTGGCATCAGCAACTCCAGAAGCCAGACCTGAAGGCTACACAAGCTCCAGCAGTGGAGAGGGAGGATGAGTCTCTGGGGTGAGTGAGATGCTGGGGGAACAACACGCTGCACAGCAGCGGCAGCAGAGACAAGGTGACAGATGTGCACTGGAGCAAGGCTAGTCCTCAACCTCGCTCACCACCCTGGGGTTATCCCTGCAGAGCCGCTGGTGTCGCCGGGAAGCTCTGAGAGTAGAGCTGCTAACTAGGAAATAAAAGAATATGGGTTTATTACAAGCAAATAGTTCATTAACTCAGGAATTATCTTCTTTAGGCGTATCGTGGAAGTTGTAAGGTACCAGGTCCTGTCTGGAACTGGTGCTAGGGACAATTTGTGTTCGGGAATAGGGAATTATGAAAACAGATAATGATATGGCTGAAATGGGCCCCCACCACGTGGCAAGTTCTGTGTGTGCTGAAGGTTCTGTGTGTTCTGAAGGTGGTCATTCTGACCAGGAGACCCCATCTCCCTGCACAGGGGGCATGCCAAACCCAATCAGAAGAAGAGGCCCACTCCTCTCATTTTACTAACAAGGCAGGACCCTAGGGACACATAAAAAGCATGATTTTTGGGGTGGGCGTGTGCTTTTTTGGACCTCCGTGGCCAGGGCACCCAGCACGTGCTGAAACAGAAACTTTCCTTTTGCTAAACTCATTTATGTCACAGATATTTGTATCCTAACTAAATTGAATAAAGGAGATTTTTCTCACAGCTGCTAACTAGGCAAAGGAGGGAGGGAGCGGGGCAATCCCTGCTGGAATCGCCGCTGGACCGCAGAGGATGCTGTGCAAAGCGGGATGGAGAACCTACGGCTCGGAGCGAGGAGGAAAGAGCAAAGGCTGAGGAGATGAGAGGCCCTGGAAGTTGGTGTGGGCTTGGATTTGGCCTCTGTGTCAGCAGGATTGTGTAAGCAGGGCAGCTCCTGCCAGCGCTGGGAGCGGAGCCTGGCAGGGATGCTATCGCAGTGCGGGGCTGAGCTGCTCCTTAGGACGCCTCATGTGGGCAACAACTTCCCTCCTGCGAACGCCAAACTAGGCTGCAGGGAGAGGGCTGAGGCGAGGAGGATAAACCCCCCACGCTTTGGGCTGAAATTGGTGTGTTAATTATCGCAGCTCTCAGCCAGTCCCGAGAATTTAAAAATAACACCCTCAAAGTTCAGCGCTAAGTGCCCCACCTGATGTCCACTGTTTTGAGAGCACAAATCATTTCCAGATCTTTGGCTCCCAACAGGCACCATCAGCACAAACCTTTTCCCCAAACACGCTCTGGTTTTAACCCCTGAGAGGGTCTGAGAAGCTCTGATATCTATCATCTGCTTTTCCCTAAATCACAGAGAGTCATCACTGAGAACTGAAAGCTGGGATGCCTTGGGGCAGGAAAGGCAGGTTCCAGAAGCCAGAGCAAAGGTATTTTCGTGCAAGTTCTACTCTAGGCTCCATGATCCCATTCCATGAGTAACACACAGCCCCCTCCTGCCCTGCCTGGCAGCAGGAGGAGCAGGGAGGCAGGATTTGGGCAGCTCTCCAGCAGCAACACACTGACAGACCCTGACTCAGAGCATGAGCAACCTTGCCCTTCCTGTGGATGTTTCCTTGAAAGGAGTGATTTAGCCTCAGGCAAAACTGGAACACCAAGAAATCATCTGAATTCGGGAATCACTTGCTTTCCTTTTGCAACGTTTGTGGGGTTAATTTTCTTTTTTTAAGGATGAGAGTTATTTCTTCCACATTCTCATCTTCTGGTATTTAGCACCTTTTAAGACAGACAGAATAATTAATACTGAGTTTCTGAATTGTAAGACAGATTTTAGAGGAATGTGTTTTTCAGAGTTACTCTCAAGAAAGCCTTGGGGGTTTGAAACAAAAATCTCTTTTCCTCATTTCTAGAAAAAAAAAAATGCCTTGACTGTGGAGTTTTGGTCTGAGCACAGAATCTGACTGGTGTGTTGGGCACTGACTTGAGATGGATTTGTGGCTTAAATAAGGACCTTCAGCTTCACCTCTTCCCTAGTTTTCCTCTTTGAATTATTGTTTTTCTTCCAGCAGAGCTTTATAAACACCCAGGCAAAAAGAACTTGGAGAAGGATACTGTTATACAACTGCTAATCATTACTATTCTTCTATTGTATTTGGTGACGTAAGGAAGTCCCAGCCAGATGCCTTAAAATCTAAGGAAATGTCTGCAAGGCATCTTTGTGGTAACACATGGGTGCAGATTCCATTCATCATTTCCTTGACAGTTTAACTAACTACTCCCAAGCCAAAAAAGATCCCTGAAATCCATCCCAGAAATATTAGCTGAAGGACAGGAGCAAATCACTAAAAGCTCAGCCAGCCTGTATAGCTGGAAATGCCAAGGCTCACAGACTGTCAGCAAAGGGTCTGTAGGACATAATCAAAAAAATGCTGGCTTGCTATACATAGGCCTAAATTCTATATACAGGGATTTACAGCTCCACGAGGGGAAAAAAATAATTAAAGAAAAGGGAAAAAAAAGTTTGGAGCTCTGCACATTGTACACAGTTGGAACCACTCATCCAGAAACTCTGGTTTGAACTTTCCGAAGTACCTGTGGGATTTAGAACAAATCCCAGTTAACTTCAGTAGAACTGGGGCCCTCGCATGCTTGAATAATTGAAAGCTTGAGTCAGAATCACCAGAAACATGTTTTTCAACCTTTTACAATTTGCAGCACCTTAAAACTTTTTTTTTCCTTTCTTTTTTTTTTTTCTTCCCTAGAGTGGAAGTGTCAGTTCCTGTATAGTGATTTAATACTGCAGAAAATAGGTTTGCTTTTCCTAGTTACCCTCTGCAGACCCCTTAAACACACCCTATGAACACACAGATTGCAGGTCAAAAACTGTAACTTTGACGTATCTCAAAATGTTTATAGTTTCCTCTAGAGCCCTTGGTCCTGGTGTCATTCAAACAACTATACAAAGGGCAGAGTCTAGTTTTTATGGTTAGGAGAAAACTTAAAGTGTTTACTATTTGAGTTTTTATTTGAATGCTAATTTAATGATTTTTTTTGGAGCTCTAGCTTACAGTTTTTGAATGTTTGGTGTTGGTAATGATGTATTCCTGATATTACATACTTTCTGTTGTTCCTTAATGCATTATAAGTCAGATATTAAACCCACAATTGTCTATTGGAATATGGGGAGGAGGACACACTCTCCACACTTTTTTCCTGCTGGGTACTTTAGAGAACCTGTCCAGAACCATCAGAATATATATATATATGTGATATATATATTATCAGATAATGTCAGAGCTTCCCAGAATACATAATATTATAAAATTATATATAGCAACACATGCAAAGTTGTGTGCAGATCTATGCTGTCTTTTGGGACAGACTCTGTTCTAGCAAATCTGAACTCATCCCTACTCTCTGTTGATGCCTACAAGAATGAGAAGCCAAGGAGAATCATGAGAGCCAGGAACAGGCCATCAAACACAGCTTTAAAGGTCATATTCCTTTTGGCACCACAAAGAACAATGGCCATAATGGGTTTCCTTTGCATAGTTTTTACCTTGGTATGTTGTTTGTCTTATAATAAACTTCTTTACCTCACTAATCATCCACTCAGAGGAGCTTTCTGAGCTGCGACTGGGGAAAAGATGAATGTGTCCAGTTCTGAAATTATGCAGTGAAATGCTGCTCTGCATATTATAGCTACAGCATGACATATTAGCTAATAAAACACAGCATGGAAAAGGCTTTGGGCGGTGCCCTGAGCAGTCAAGGGGCTGCTGAGAAAAATGAGAGGGAGGGGTTTGGTGAGCTGTGTGATGAAGGGAGCCAGTGCAGGGAAAAGGCAGGAGTTGTTAGCCTGACAGAGAATGGGAGGCGATGGATGAGGAGCTTTGGAGTGAAAGATCTGGGCTTGATCTGGTTGTAAGAGTCGTCACAGGACTGTAAAGAGCAGCAGATGGAAGTGATGATGAGCTGTGTGATGCAAAGAGACAGATCACCACAAAAATCCCTTCAAACTTGCAGTATATCCCAGCTGGGCACAACGGGGACTGCAAACCACAGGTTGAGGGTTGTCACTCCACCACGGACAGCTTGGCCACAGCAGAGGTGCTGTCACCATCCTTACACACTGTAATGGGATTTCAGGGACTTGGGAAAGCAGCAAGGCTCTCTCACAGACCGGGTGACATGTAGGGGTTGGGAATCAAGTGAGGGACGTTGTTTAGGTGTTTAATTTAAACTACATCCAGCCTGAAGGGAGTGCTCGAAAGAACTCGAGGTTCTTCTGTGTATCAAGTCAGATTTCTCCCTCAGCCCCACACTCACCAAGGGTTGGTAGTGCCTGACCTGAAGAACCTGACCTGGCTGTTTGTCTAGTGGTTTGGGTCACTCTATTTACTTTGGTTTGGTTCCTCTAAATAAAGCCTTAACTGAGGGCATTATTAACTGGTGTGGCTGCAGTGTTGGTTGTCTGGTTGGGTGGGCAGAAAGACAAGCCTAGAGATACAGAAAGACAAGCCTACAGACACATTTTGGCACTGGAAAGAAATTGTTAATTGTTGCAGTTTGGAAAAACAGATTTCTCCAAGGTTAAATATCTGAGGATATTAACACCATGAAAAAGAGACTTTCAGTACTGAGTCACAAATTCAGACTCGACTCCAAATGAGGAAGAATCCAAACTTGCTCCTTGTAAAATGCTTGGTAGCCTCCACGAAGTTAGTTAGCTTGGTTTCCTCAGATGAGGTTTTCCCTCTGATTTTCAGCAATTTGGCCAGTTTTGAAAGTGATGGAATGGTTCTAGTCCACAGCCATGCTGAGGTGTTCGCAGCTGAAATGTAGCAATGTAAGCACAACTGCAGGAATTTAAGCACTTGTTTTATCTGTTCATTTGTTCCAGGGGTTAGTCCCATGGCTTAGTTCAAACAGCCTTTCATGGCTGCTAACTGAAGGGAAATCTTGGGAATTTGCAGCCGACATGGCAGTTTTGGGGTCAAATTTGCTTCTAAACCTTTCGGGATTGGTTATAGGGCGTAACAGTGTGACTGAGCACAAATGTTAAACAAGCCATTAAAAAATCGCTTCTACTCTGAAAAGATGAGGTTTTTAAGGGCCAGGAAAGGCTCCTGAAGCATTTCTCTGGTCCCTTGTTCACAGCCACTCTGAACACGTCCTTACTTCCCTGACCTTGTACTTTTCTTTGCTGTAGAAAAGCAATGGCCTCATTAAATGAACCTGCCCAAACTGGTCCCTATTGCACACCCATTCTCTGTGTGCTAAGGGTCACAAGGACAGAAATAGAAAGGCATTACTCTAGTGAACCCTGCCATATGTATAAAGAACAGGAAGCAGGATAATCTATATCGAGAACCAAAGTTTTCTGAATTTCAAGTACCTATTTTTACACTGGATTAACATTTCCCCTGCCCCTCCAAGCCTTGTTAACAGAACATTGTACAGCTGACCAGGGAGAACAGCAGCAGGAGAGGGACACCCTTTTCTGCTGAAGCATTTCTGCTCTTTGGGCTTTTGGAATGCCAATCATGACAATGAACTTGCCACTGGAGAGTTGGGACGCACTTTGGTATTTGCTGAGAGCAGAAAAACAGTGGACTCTTGGTTTCCAACCTCCAGATAGGGCTGTGCTTTAATGCCCACTTGGCTTTTTGAAGCATGGACTTTGCAGCTTCTCCTTTTCATTCTTGGGATGCTACTCAGCAAAGTGGTGCCTGTGTGTTCACCCATCACCTTGGATGGGTTTTGTGAACCACACGGAGGTCCCAGGGGCCACAGCTACACTTAACAATTGGATTTAAGGTAGGTTTGGTACATCTGCAGGAATGGCAGTGGAAATAGTGTGTGCAGTTCATACATACACCTGGTTCTGTCTCTTCCCCACCCCAGTTTTCACTCAGCCATCCTGTTCCTCCACGTAGCCAGTGTGGGCATAGCCCCCTCCCCAGGCCCTCAGCATTCATCCCTACTGACCCTTCCTTGCCTTCTCACCCAGCCTCAGCATCTTTTTTCTCCCCAGATCTCCATCTCTTTGACAGCCAGACTTCAATCCCACATCCTGACCTCCATGTTTCCCCTCTCCCTACCCCAGGCACTCAGTCCAACCTCTGTAATCCTCAAGCCTCTGTCGTCTGCATCAGGTGCTGTCTCATAATCCAATCTCCTTCCCTTGTTCCCCACCTTGCTCCTTACACTGCTGTACAGTTCTGGTAGCTTCCTTCTTCATGGGATATGTTCAGGAAAGGGAAATCCTGGGAAAGCAAGGAGGGAAGGAGTGTCCGCTCTTTTCTCTGATGTCCCATCCACAGGCTAAAGGACACAAAGTCCTAGAATGGTTTGGGTTGGAGGGGACCTTAAAAATCATCCCATTCCACACCCCTGCCATGGGCAGGGACACCTTCTGCTATCCCAGGTCACTCAGAGCCCCATCCAGCCTGGCCTTGGACACTCCCAGGGATCCAGGGGCAGCCACAAATCCAGAACTGCCACTGAATTGAAAGTCCTGCTTGCCCCCAGGATGCCAGGTGGATAGAGCAGAGGAGCTTCAGTAAATCTTTAGAAAATCAAGCTGGGAGGCTGTTTTACAACATGTGTGCTGATCTAAGAGCTCACTGCCAGCAAGTGGAAGGTCTCCCTATCTCCTCGTCCCTCCCTACCTCCTCTTCCCTCCCTGCCTCCTCTTTGCTCCCTGCCTTCTCTTGCCAAGGTCCTGCTGCCAGCATTTGTCTTTCCCCAGTGCTTCTGTCACTCAGACCTACCCCTGACTGCTGGCAGAGCCATCCTCGGTGAGATGAGTGAGGTGTGTGAAGGAGCCTGATAAGAGTGACCCTGAGAGGGCTGAGATGCCCTGGCCAAGAGAAGGAGCCAGGCAGGGACCTCCCCATTCTGTTCCCTCGACAAGCTGGTCAGAGAGATGCAGTCTCTGGATTTGGTCAGATGGTGCCTGCAGTTTGTCAAAGCCTCCTAATGTGGTTAATTTGGGGCAGGCTTTCGCAAAGGGAAACTTCGTGTTCCTTTTTCAAAGGCTAAGGGCATTCATTAAAGCCTCTCCGAGAAAGATTACCGGAGTGTTTTGACAAGGCAAAATATAACCAAGGCCTGGTCTTAGAGATAAGAGTAACTCCTGGCTAAGAGTTTCCCATGTAATTCAAGCTTAGGTAAATATTCAGCGTGGAAATTTTAGCTAAAATATCTAATGTTTGGTAAATGTGCTTAAGCAATACTAACAATAGGGCTGCCAGCCCCACCTACAAGAAGCGGTTTGCACCCTTTTGGCAGAGAGATCTAAGATGGAATGGATATAAGGCCGAGCTGTTAAAATGATGTTGTTCACCATTTCCCAATGAGTCATCAACAGGTTTTTTAAAACTTAGTAATAACAGCGGTTTTTTAGAACACACGAGATGTTTTTCTTCAGAAAGCAGCATTATAATGGGAGAGGAGTGGAGATTCATGTGCTTTTCATCTGCATGGAATACAAAGAGACTATGTAATGTAAAGCAGACCTTAAAAGACACAAATACTCATGTTAGAGAAAAATGCTGGTAGGATAAATCTGGAAAAAAAAATGTTTCAAGTGCACATTGAAATCCTTTCCTATCATCTGAAGTATACAAGCCAGGCAGAGAGAACTACACCCAGAATCACAGCGGGGCTGATGGATTGGCTCACACGCCCAGGACTGATAAACAGGTCTTGTGCAAATCTCTTTCCTACCGTTTTGCTTTTCCTCTGATAAATATTTAAAAAGAGATTTGTCTTACCGAGATGACTTTAGCACGGCAAAGAGAAAAGAGCGGGGGTTTAATATTAATGGCTCTCAAAGAGCTGTGCAAACTTTTGTTTTGTTTTGTTTTCCTCTCTTTTATACAGTGTACAACTGGTGTCACTCCCAGACTCCCTGTGCGTCCCTGTGCTGCTGTGGTTACAGCCCACTCACCAGCAGAAGCCTGAACCACAAAGGCAGGTACCTTTTAAGGTCTTCCAGTTTCCCTATTTCATTCCTACTGCCCCTGCCTGCCCTGCAGAGCCCTGGAAACACGATAGCCCAGGCACCACCCTGCTGGTGGAAAGTTCATGGGAAGCATCAATCAAGAACTAGTTGCCTTTAGCAACCAACAACAAATCTGCCCGGGTTCACCACGGGGATGGATATTGCTGTGAACCCTGTATTGTGAACCCTGATGTTCAGCTGAGAATTCCCGGCATCAGGAAAACTTAACCTGTAGGAGCTTTCAGAGAGAAAGGAAGTGTTAAGTAATGTCTGCAGGGTGGGATAGGAGAATCCCCCAGCTTGGCTGCACCGCAGTCGCTGTCTCTAAGAGCAGAAGGAGATCCTAAGGCAGTGTAGAAAGTAATGAACATGATGTGTCTGTCTCAGTTGTGGAGGTAGGTGTGTTAAAAGGGACGGCGAGGCTTCTTCTGGTAGAAAAATCTGCAGTAGTGCACATATCACAGCCAGCCTTTCTAATAGACTGAATTACAGTAAATTTTAATGTTATTATTGCTGACTTGTTATGTAAACCTTAAAACACCTTGTAAGTGGAAGATACATATATCGATTTACAACATGTTTATGTATGTGTGCTTTATATGTATTTTTTTTGATAGAGAAGCCATCTCTGACTCTCGATACCTGACCCAGGTAGTCCTTGAAGTGTGTGCAGGACCTTCTGTCTCCTCACACCCCAGTGAAACGAGACAGCACAAGCTGCAGAATTGCCGAGCACACATGGAATTGCATCCCTTTGGAAGCCTTATCGGCGGAGAACCAGCTGCTGCCTGCCACAGAGAGGGACTAAAACAAGGTGCAGCAGCCTCTGGGGCTGGGTGGCAGCACAGGGATCAGGGATCCTGACCCTCCCAACCCAAAAGGTTTTCCTAGGTCAGGGCAGTGCGGGTGTCAGCATCTGCCCCCGTGCTAACACCTATGCCTTTGGGAACAGGAGGTGGAGAGGAAGAGAGGGGAAAACATGGACATACACTTCGAAATCAGCTCAGGTTTCAAGGAGGAAAAAGGCAAAGAGGAGGATTTCTATTCCTCCCTTTCCTCCCCTACGGGCAGATGTGGGGAAGGAGCCTGTTGTGGTGCCGGAGGGAGGCAGAGCTGTTGTTTTGCAGATCCCAACATCTCCGCTCAGTCCAACTCATCCTGCCTTTAGGGAAGTTCAGCAATTTCAACACCAGCGTCGGGATTTTCCAGAGGGCACAATCGACCAGTTAGTCATTCAGCCTGTTCTCCTACTGCTCTTTTTAAAGAATCGAGGCATTTTCCAAGAAGTCAGGGGTCATCACTGGCTTGGCTTGACATTTACTCTCATTTATTCTTTGTCAGGAGGTAGGGGAATGGCTTTCAATACTGGTAAATCTGAACACAGTGTTTTGTTTTGTTTTGCTTTGTTCTGTTGTTTTGTTCTGTTTTGTTTTGTTTTGCTTTGTTTTGTTTTGTTTTGCTTTGTTTTGTTTTGTTTTGTTTTGTTTTGTTTTCTCCTGAAGAGTCGTAGAGTTCATTTCTCAGACCTGTTCACAATGCAAAAATACCCCCATTTTCCTTAATTCATTAACACAACGGCACTGCAGTGCACTGCACCTTGTTATTGACATTGTTAGCAATATAAATAACTGCCTGACTGCTTCTGCTGGACAATCAAGTGCCAGAGCATATATTCTTTTCATTGATAGAGCAATGAATTTTTAATTTCTCCCCTCTCTTTCCACAGCTTTGTCTGAAAGCTACAGGAGCACTTGAAGTCAGAGGAACTGCTAGCTGAGTATCTGAGCATCTCAGGTCTATCATTTGGTAGGTCTGGGCACCAAATCCTTCCTGGACGGAGGAGATGTGACAAAGGTGAAAGTGGAAGAGCCTCAAATAAAATACCCAGTTTTGCATTCTTTGGACTTCCTGGTGATAGGATGGTGAATTTTTATTTTTCTTTACATTTACTCTGAAGTGAATCTATGCAGTAATTTTCCCAACATAGATATAGGGAGATATACTGAACAATGTTATTCTTAATTAGCAATAAATGATGTCTTTATCTAGCTCAGGTTCTCACTTTGCTGGGCTAGGTAAGAAGGCACTCCTTGCTTTGAAGAGTTTAAAACATAAAGAAACCAGAGAATCATCAAAATGAAGGACAATCATCTTTTCACAGACAGATAAATTAGACCTGCAGAAGTCGTGCCTCCTTCTGCATGAGATTAACCTTTTTTCCAGAGTTTCTTTTAATATGAATATGACAAACCTTGCTTATTAGCAGCACTGTACACATGATCTTTTCTTTGGCAAGTGTGTTCAGTAATGTGCCAATTAAAATAATTCAGTTACCTTTGGCCCTCTAATTTTATTTAGAGACCTCAAAGTACATCAGCATACACGCAGCAATAACTGATAAGGGAATAAAGTTATAAACAATCCTAATTTGTATTGTGCTGGGTACACCAAAAAGCTCCTTTTCCATAATCCGCTTACTGCTTTTGTAATCCTCACACAAGACCTCTGAAAATCTCCCCAGAGCATAAAGATAGAACAGAATCAAATGGGGAGGGGAAAAGGGAAGGACATTTAATAATTGAGGAAAATCTCATTGGAGCAAAGGCTAATTCATGAGCACATGGATCTTTGGGTGGTTCCATGTAAAGGCTCCAGATATGGCTGGAAGGGAGAAAAACAGTTGTGTCTAGCAGATCTAGATTATCTATCTAGCATCTAAACCAGACCTGGGCAAAACCTGAGACTAGGCTGGAGGGACATGGCTGTAAAAGATATACCAGGAAGCAGGAAGAGCTAAAGGAATTCTAACCCTCCTGTCTGACTGAGGAAATACCAATTTCCCATTTAGTTGCCCTAATACTGGGAACTCATCTGTTCCCAGCACAACTAAGGGTGGCTTTACTTCACGTGGGGGAAGTGTGTCCCTAAAATATAACCTGTCCGTGGGGACAGCCCTCCAGCCATGCCATGGAAACTGGGTAAATTCACTTATTTCAGCTCTATTTTTTTAGCATAGTTTTGAGCCTAAAGGGAAGAGGGCCTGACAAATCCCTGTGAGGAGAAGCTGCCACGCTTTGGACAGCCTGGTTTCTCCCCAACTTTCTGAGTCCCATATTTCTCTCCTTGGGACAGATCCTGTTAGCCCTCTGAGTGCCAATGTGGTAGATGAATACCCACTGTGCAAACAAATGCTAGACTTAAAGGGAAGTATAATCCAGACCTGTGCCTTGCATTCAGATAGGTTTAAATGTATTCTGAATGTATTCTTCTTCTTTCTTTTGGGGTTCAAATGTATTCTGAATGTATTCTTCTTTCTTTTGGGGTTCAAATGTATTCTGAATGTATTCTTCTTTCTTTTGGGGTTCATTCCTTGCTCCCAGTAGTAAATCCACACCCAATGAGGATGAAAGAAGGAAAACCAGCCACAAGAGACAAACAAGAGCACAGAAGTGACCAAAGCCAGTCCAGGGAGAAGCAAGTTCTGGGAAGGATAATGTTCCTGGGCAGACTCTGGGGGTCTTAGGGACCCTGCTGGCCTGGCAGACCCTGGAGCAGATCCCTGAGGGCAGTGCTGGTGTTGCTTTCTTTCCCAGTCCTTGCAAAATTTGGAAGTAAAGGCTGCA
Organism: Margarornis squamiger; assembly: GCA_035222235.1. Taxonomy (NCBI): domain Eukaryota; kingdom Metazoa; phylum Chordata; class Aves; order Passeriformes; family Furnariidae; genus Margarornis; species Margarornis squamiger. The sequence goes on from JAWWTY010000037.1 coordinate 57,977,594, forward strand.
CAGTAAGGGCAGCTTCTTTTTTTTTGTGTGTGTGGTCTCCCTGAAAGCAGAACGTAATTTCTTCAGCTTTGTAATTCAAATGTATTTTAATTCTGTAATGGCATTTATTCTTCAGGCTGTGAATTGACCATAAATAGTGCTCTGCAAAAAATTTGCTATTGGGACTGTGGTATTTATTAGAGACAAGTCAGATAAAGTACCTTAGGCTAGACTGCAGCCCTTTTGGTCTCTGTTCATCACATAAAGGAGGCTGGGAGGACCTGAGGGGATGTCCCCATGTGAAAGCACATCCCAGCTTTCCACCCTGCTCCCTCAGTGCCTCTGCAGCATGGGAGGGCTGGGACAAAGAGAGGGAATGACTTGGGCCCACTACACACTGAAAACCTGCACCCCAGAAAAGCTGACAGCAGCCAGGCAAGTGTGCCATAAATCAGAGCAGCTTCTTGGACCTACAGACAGATCTGGAGGAGCACATGTACTCTAGGAAATGGAAGAGAGATGTCACTGCTGCCCTTGTGCTCTCTGATCTCGTGCCTCCTGTGGTCCTTTTGTGATGTGGAGGACTGCCCCTGGTATTGGGAGGCTGTGCAGGGACAGTCATGGCTGGAAGTGCTCTCAGAGACCTGACAAAAATTGTTTTGAGTGGGCTCTCGGGTTCATATTCATTGTACATGGACTCAGGTACCAGCACAAATATTCTGTGGTGGGTATTCACGGACAAGCCTCGGTCACTGAGGAGCACATGTGCCAGTGGAGCTTGGCATATGGCACAAACCCTGAATAAATGCATAGAATAATCATAGTCACTGCTTCCAGGGGCCCCTATTTACAGGCATCTGCAAATAGCAGTGATTAAAACAAAGTGCCTGGAGTTAACCCAGTGTCCAGGGCTGTCATGCACACGCCGTGGATAAAACAGTCCCGCTCTGGGAATTCAGTGGGCAGACACTTTTTTATGACATTTTTAAGTTAATAACATTCTTTATCCTCAGTCAGACCTATTTAATGGTGAGTGGATTTTGTTGTATGGCCATTTTGACACCTGCATGCACTAACTCACCTTTATGCAGCCCCACCAGTGAGATCCAGAGGGTGGCACCACTCTTTGGTCACAGAGATAATTGCCTGAGCTTTGATGTGGTACCTGTCACCACCTTTCACATCAAGAAAGGCACAAATCCTGACATCAGTCAAGGCAAATCCACTCTCTCTGATTCAAGTTCCCCAAATACTTTATTCCTTTAAACTTTTACAGCCAATGTAACCTCATGGAAGAAGCCATGAAGCAGTGGAAGAGTAAACAGCTGTACTGTTTGTCTCCATGGACCAAATATTAACCCACTTTGCAGGCAGGGATCGACTTGAAGACTGATACAGCAGCATAAAAGAGTCTCCCCTATATGGGATAGTTCTTCTGGAAGCAAAGTGGCCCAAGAGTCAACTCACCCACCAGTGATATTGCCATTTTTTGTTATTGGAGAAAATAGATCACCACGATCACCAGTGTGAATGTCTACTGTTTATTAAAAATAAATCCCATTCTTTCTGGCCTATTCAAGAACTTTCTGAAATTCTTTTTGCTACAAGAGGGTGACTGATGTGGGATGCAGAGTGTTCCTATTTTTAACTTTGTAGCTATACTTGCCAATCTTTGAAGTGCATTGATAGGAACCAGAAACAGCTGGATCTTCTGTCAGCAAAATGGGAAAGATAGGTGGTGCATAGTCATTGAATTAAGAAGCTTCACTGCTGCCCATAATCACTGATTGCATATTATCTAATGGCACAAGAAGAGATACTGTTAACATCTGACGGTTTCAGTTCCAAGTATTTTTAGGAGATGCATCAATTGAAGCACTGATTAGACAGAAGTGGACCAAAACCGTCAGTTGATTGCCTTTAGACTTTACAGTCTCTTTTTAAAATGATTGAAAACAAGCCTATAAATTTATTCAGCTGTAATTTCAGCCTGCTCACATGTTATGATCTTGCTCTGTTTTGCAAACACCAAAGGGGACTGATTTATGTCGAATGACCAATGCTCTTTTCTCCCCTCCATAAATAGTTCCTGTAGCTGATTTCTGCTGGGAGAAAGAAATATCTTTTCTTTCTGTTTTGTGCCCAGACGCAGTTTAGAGCAATTAGCTGCGTTTGGGATACTTCAGATTATTGTCTATTCTTCCCACAGGTCAAGGAAAGTAGCCCAGCAAGCCCTGTTTTGAAAGAGACATTATGAACATGTCCAAAGCAGTGTATACAGCTGGGTTCAAGTGCTGCCTTTCCAAGGTCTTTCTTTTGGAGGGAAATGATGATTGATACTAATGCCTGTACACGTTAATCAAAATGGGTATTTTCTTGACTGCCTATTCAAACAATGCCTCTGACACCGTTTCCAGTCAGCATCCCCAAGGCTCACAGCAGATGTTTGTTTGATGGCCTCTCATCTCCACTGTTATTTGGAAAGTCCATTTGGAAATAATAGCTCTATTTCAAACCACAGAAAGCAGAGGCAACATTATCAAAATCGTTTACCCCGGGCAATCCAAATGAAAGCCCTGGGGGGAAGAATGTATAACCACCACATCCATTAGAACTATTTTGGGAAAGTGCTAGGAAATAAATGTGTTTGTGTTGTGAAGATCCCTTTGTCTCTCCTTCCCAACTCTGCTAATATATTTTCAGTGCTGCTGGGTGTCCCAACACGCAAAGACTGTATGTTTTTAAACATTGTGTAGTTGCAGCCATTGCCGTGATACTTCATTCAGTAAAGCGACTTCTGTGTGTTGGAATAGGGAAGTGGTTTAAAACGTGAGGATGCTGGTCTGTTTTTAGTGATCTGTTAAGACAACCCTGGGTTTTCAGAGCCTTCATTGTGCCTGAAAGTGAAGCTGGTGAGAGCTGTTTAAATAAGTATTTAACAGGCACAGCACTGACACGGTTTCCTTCACCATCACAAAAAAAGGTTCTTCGGTACCAGCAGCTCTCCATTTGATTTAATGTCTGAGCCACTGGCTCAAGCAAAATAGTCATTTAACCTTGACACAGCCCATTTTAATCTTGCCCATGTAAGTGGCAGCAAAATGGTTCAGCATGGGACTTTCAGCTGACCTGTGAAAGTCAGGCTGCTGTCAGCTGGACGATGACTTCAGGATCGCTGGACTATCAAGAGAGAGCTGATCTATAACAGTGGTTGGCTCTTATAGGCTGCCTTTGAGCCAAAGTATTTTTCTATGATGAGCAAGATTCATTAAGTCTAGTCAAAGATTTACTTTCTTAGTTTTGTTGGGCTTCTTGTTCCCACAAAACTAAAGGAAGGTTTTAGGGAAAGAGGGTAATTTTTATTTTTCCCTCGGAATTCATTGAAAAGCTTTGTGTTTTCCTTGACAAAAATGACAAAAAGTATATAAAATCTGGCTTTTGTGATTTATTTTTTTTTATTACAAACAGCCCAAACATTTATACAAAAGTAGGAATTTTCTTGCAACCAGCATCTGTTCTACCCAAAGCTTCTTTTTTGCTTCATAAGCTTTCAGGCAGCTCTAATTCTTGTCTCTGTCATATCATTAGCACATCTGGGGCTCAGACAAATGAGGTGATTTTCCCTGCATGCCCTGGGTGGCAGAGCCCAGAAGAGTCCTGCCCCTTGACATCCCATCACATAAATGTGACTGCTGTTCATTCCCAGCCCTCTGCAGGAAGAAAGACAATCCTCAGTGCTCCCAAGACAGCTCCAATATTGGGAATAGTCTTTATTCCCAGAATAGAGGACTAGCCTGATAACAGCATATCTGCTGAAAAATGCTGCTGTTATTTGAATTTAAACATCCTCTGGAAAGGTTCTGCTGCAGACTGAGGCATTGAGGTTGTGAGGAATATTATTTAGGGCCATATGTCTTCCTTCTGCTACTGTCTGCTGAACAGTTCCTTTAAGAAAGGCTACAAAGGAGAGGGAAATGTAAATGAAGCCTTCCTGTCCCCTGTCAGATAAATGGCACTCAGAAGTCAGAGTCTTTGTCACACCAACAGCCACTGGACATTTTAAATAGCAGCTGGGCTGAGCTGGAATACATCATGCTTCTGTACCTGTGTAAACATCAGTCCCTATCTGTCTATTGTACAAATTTCCTCTTTTGGGGGCACCAGGAAGGGTCTATTTCCACACTATCTGCTGCTTCTTTAGCTACCCTGGATTTTCCATAAAAGTGTATTTTGTGCTCTGAGGTGATTTATTACTGTGGCTTCCTCAGCCTCATTTGAATCAGGATTTAAATAATTGGATTTCCAGTCTTTTCTTCCTATTTGTGCTGCTGTCACGTGTAGGCAGCTTTTGTAGGACATGGGGCCTGTTATAGCTAGAAAAGAACATAGTTTTGAACATAATAATCTCTAATTTAGCAAAGTAGCATTCTAATTTACTAGGATTACAGTTTGTGGCTTTTCACTAGTTAGTGAATGCATCTGGAGGAAGGTCCAAGAGGAAACCGAGACAGTAGTTCTTAATGTGTATATAATGTGTATATATATTTATGTGTCTGTGTATAAAATGTATATATAGAAAATGTGTATATAGAAAATGTGTGTATATATATATAATGTATATATTTTTAGTGTTACTTGCCAGCAAGCTGTGTCAGCTCCTTATTGTATATAATATGATATATACAAGGCAGTATATGTATTTTAAGGCTTTTGCCTCAGGAATATTGACTAAAGGCCTTCCTTTCTCTTGGATTGGTGAGAGGACTACACATTTCCTGCAGGTTACAAGGCTCGTTATTCCATCTCTTCCTGATTTATTGAAATGAAGCAAAGCTTCAAGTGTCTGTACTGTGTTCAAATGTCATGGGTGACTTCCATTAAAAAATCACAAGGATAAGCTCTGTACCATGTTCAAATGTCATGGGCGAATTCCATTAAAAAGTTGCAAGGATAGGTTTAATTTGACATTGATATGATCAGTGGGACACCAAGTGCCACGGCAGAAAATGTGTTGCAGGGATTAGCATGGGGTTATGGCAGTGACAAATAGATGTTCCTTGCCCAGATTTGATGCTGTTATTTGCTGATGGGCTGGGGCCTTAGAAGGAAGGTGAGGAACCAGGTTCCACTTGGGAAAGTGGTTGGCTCACAGCAAAGAAGTTACAGGTGGTTCAGGATGCCCTGTTTGAGCATGAGCAGGTAGAAGGCAGCTCAGGTAGAGCTGGCACTGCTCCTGCAAGAAAAGACAGGAACAGCCCAGGCAAAGTTTCCTGGGGCAATTGTCTGGCTACAACAGTTGCTCCCACCAGAAAACACCAAGCTGCTTTCAGTAACTTGTGCCTAAGTCCCTCAGCTCCTTCAGAAAATTGCTTCTTTAGCTGGTTTTAACTTCCTCTTTGGTGTAGACTCTAAAGTTTGGGTGTGTTCCCTTTTCTCTTAGGAAATGTCTTTGAAGGCATCCACCGACTTTGGCATTCCTCTGTGCTTTCTCAGCCTATTTAAAGTGACTGCAGAAAGGAAATAGAAAAGGTGGCAATTCAGTAATGCTGGGGGTGTGCTGAGGGACTTACCTGGACTGTAGTCATCCATCCCTGCTGCATTCCCTGGAAACTTGCTATTGAATTAACACACTGCATGTACCCAGTGCAGACCACAAATAATGAATTCATGCTGAATTCATAAACACTCACAGAGAAGCCTCCAGGTTGTTCCCAGCCCCAATATCCATCAGGCAAGGGAATGTTCTGTGGTGTAATTGTACATCACAGACCTTCCCTGCAGACCGTAGTGCCTGTTATAACACTAGCTCTGCTTTGTTTCCTTGAAAAATACAAACTGTGGATTTGTGTTCTTGTAGCATAACAGATATTCCTTCTTGGGCCTTGGAAATGCAAGAGCTGGAACTGAACCCTGGTGGAAGAGACACACAGCCTTTCAAAAATATTGTTCCTCTTCCCTGGGCCCTCCCTGTCACACAGGCCAGATTTTAGGCTATTTCTGGACACCTTTGCAGCACCTTTCCCCTGGGCACTTGTGATGCTGCCATAAGGGAACCCCTGAAGGGCACAGAAAATCAGGGGCTCTCAGAGCCTGAGCTCAACCTTTGCAGCTGGTTCTGTGAGGAGAGGCTGGACGAGAGCAGGGGATGTGACCCTGCTGTGCTTTGAAGCCAAAAATTAATACACTCTGCTAATTACACTGATGCATGGACATGACACCGAAGTGAGGGTTGATAAAATTAAACCCACAAATGGATTTATCCTATCTTGCTAATCACCTATCAAGTAATACAGCTTAAAAAGTGCCTGTAACTTGCACAGTGTCCAGCTCTTTCAGATGAGAATAAGCAAGAAAGCATGAGGATAACATGATATGCTGGACTGGGTTGGGTTTTTTGTTTGTTTGTTTGAGGTTTGGTGGTTTTGTTTTGTTCATTTTGTTTGGTTTTTTTTTTTCCTTTGGTTTGGTTTTGGTTTTGTTTTTTTCTCTTTCTTTTAATGATGATAGATTGTCTAGTGAATAAGATCACCTCTTTTGGAAGGCATTTATAATGATCAGTGTCAATATTTACGATGAAATAAAGCACTCTAAAATTTATTTGTAGTCACTGAGACTATTTTTCACTTGGCATTAATTCACTGAGTGCATAATACAGTCAGATGTGTTAGCCAAGAATAAACTCAGGCCCTAGTGTAGGGCTAAGAATGTTTAATGTATCTTGACAGTCATTAAGTAGTTGGTAAAGGACTAGCAATGAATTCATTATTTTCCTTATGAATCAATTCCTATTTATAGCAAACTATCAAAAATTCCACATTATAATACGGAGATTGAGATCATACATAATGGTTCTTTCACCAGAGGCAGTCATGAAAGGACCGGTGAGACTAGAACAAATTACAGTTAATGATAGACTCTTTCTCAGAGAATTAAATGCTTTAATTGGTCAATCAGGTTGGGCATTTGAGAAAGGAAGACTTGCAATTATGTGAAAGCCTGCCTACTGTACTTTGGCAGCCTTGTGGGCCCCTGGCAGTTTTTCATCGGGATTTAGATTTGTCATCGGGTTTTAATCCTCACAGCTACACCTAGTCAAGAATAAAAGCTGTGTCTCGAACTCTTGGGGGTTTGGGGTTCTTCCGGAGGAACAAAGTTGGTATGTCAAGAGGTTGGTATTGACACACTGCTGTCTTGGGGTATGTTTTATTCTCGGTATCTGTGTATCAGCTGGAGTGTCTTTGGAAGGCTGAAGTGAGATGTGACACCCAGACCCTTCTGCGTGAGGGTGGATTTCACCCTCTTTGCATATACACGAGGCAGGGCACCAGCTCCTTGTGAGTTGCCTGTGCTTGCTGTAGCACTGAAGCCAGGGATGTCAGGGTAGCAACACTCGGTAAAGGTGCTTGAAAACACAGGTTTGGTTCCACATGCTTCTTTTGCAGGTGACAGTAGGATTGCATCTTGTGTCTAATTCACAAGAGCTGCATCGGTGAACATTAATGAAGAGCCAGGTATGTGCAGCAACATTTATTATGTGCATTCCTGTGGGAAACCCCTCTTCACTCTGCCTCAGTTGGCCTCCAGTTAAACATGAAAATAATTCCACATAATGTTCTGCCCTGCAAGTTTAGTTCATTGTTTGTGCAGAGAAGGGTTTCTCTCTGGGTCTGTGTTTCACCAGCCTGCTCTCTACACTGCCCAGGTTATCAAAGCTTTGAGGTGCTAATGTTGTGTTGTGACTGCTTTTAACAATCTGTGTTACAGCATCTGTAACAAAGCACCATTGTGCAGGTTTCTGGGTGTCCCACGTGAATCAATGGGTTGGAGCAGCTGTTCTACATCAGAAAAAGCTCTGCCTTCTTTCCTTGGGAGAGTTTCATATTAGAAGTGAGGTAGGATTTTGTTCAAAGGGAAACAAGACTCTACCTTGCAGCAGAAAGCTGTTCTTAGCTTGATGATTGTGGGGAATATGATGTGCTTTAGGTCTGGCTACTTACTGCTAGAATATAATTGTATTATATTAGTCAAAGTTCATACTGCAGGCTCTTCCCTGTGCTTAGGCAATGAGCTTAATAAATGAGCTTTGGAAGTGCTGGGGAAAGTTAGCCTTTCCCCACGTGGATCTGACAAGAGTGGATGGCTTTGGGGGTACCACAGAAGTGTCTGAGGCATCCTTAGCCAGGGTGACAGACCAGTCTGCACTCTTGGATTATGGGCTATAGGAATGTTTGGGCCAAGCATGTGAAGGCAGCAGCTGATGGTGTGGAAGCTTAGCTTTGCTACATGATCCTCTGGGACTGATGAATGGTCACATATCCTCGCTTTCCCCAGGCAGGTGGGTCCTTCATCCAGCATTCACCATCTACAAAATGAGGTGTTTGTCGGCCCTGACACAAAACACTTACCGTGGCAAAGGGAGAAAAGGGAATAGCAGCAACAATAAAACCCCAGAGAAGATCACGTGCCAAACCAGCTTTGTTCTCTGCTGCCTTTTGCAGAGGGAAAACCACCTTTTTCCTCCAGAAGGTCACTTCTTTCATCCCCCCGAGGACAAGTCTCTTCTCTCAGCTAAGCAGAGCAATGATGAGGGCAGGTCAACCCCGAACTATGCCAGGACCATGACCCTGCAAGGCAAAGGGGCACTCTGGAGTGCTAAACGTGGCTGTAACGTGACTGTAGTCCTACAGAAGAGAGAAATCACAGCCCATCACTTGATTAAACTGGATTCTGTGCTTATACACGGTGGAGGAGTTCAGCACTGGAGCTCTGGCAACCACTCTCAGGGCAGCAGGAGTGAAATCTGTGGAGGCTGAGAGCTTGAAGGGGAACCTCTTTGCTGCTGGGTCGTGCCAGGAAAAGAGCTTAGGCAGTGAAATAGGGACATCAGGACACCAGGAAGAAGGTAAGAAGCAAAGCTTGTCAGTGCTGAAACAGAAGAAGAAACACTGGGCAGCCGAAGAGCCCCAGTAAAGGTGCCCCTACAGCTGGAATCCTCTTTCCTGGTGGGCAGCAGCAGCCTGGCATTGCAGACAGGGGGTGGTAGGACTGTGCCACTGCCCCCAGCAATGCTGCCTCACGTAAACCTCTGCTTTGCCCCAGCCTTTCCTTCTAGTCAGCAGCCCCTTGGGGAGCTCAGGTTTGCTGAGGTATAAAGGAGTGTTGAAATTCACCACGGCTTATCCACTGAATGCATTACAAATATTATTAAATTAAATGTAAATGCTTTGGAAGTACAAATGCCACCCAGGGTTTTTATCTCTCGTGTTTTGCTTAGGCATACAGGATAGGGGAGCTGGCTCATGGTAGGGTTCTCAGGAGTCTCCAAGCTTTTAGTTTTCTGGCATTTAATGCCCATAACTACACTTCTCATATTCAGATGACAAATTGGCCCTGCACCAGGGGAGCCCATGTTTATTCAAAATATCCCAGCCTTGCTCAGTATTGTGACAAATCCATACTCCAGGCTTGCTGCCAGCTTGAAAGACTGGGTCCTGATCAGCAAACTTTGACGACAGTCAATTCAATATAACTTGCTATATTAGCAGATGAAGTGGGAATGAGCCCCGGGGAGATGAAAAGCCAGCAGAACTTCTGTTAACAATTAGGCAAAACTGCTGCCTTCTTGTGTGCATTTGCATGAGCAATAGCTTTTTGATGCACTGGGCCTTCACCTTCGGTGCTTCTTCTACAGAGAGGTGCATGTCACCTAACAGCTCTGACCTTTTGGCTTTGCCTGCTAGGAAGATGTTACTACTGTACCTTAGGATATGTTTGAGAACTGATTTTATCTCTGTAAGACATGAGTACTTCTGTGCGCTTTAAAAAGCAAATAATTTGTTGAACTGCTCTGTGTCTTTAGAAAGTACAGAGCACCCACAAAATCATGCTGGTCTCATGTTGGAAAATGAAGGGGTGCCCAGGTGTATTTTTTCAGAGGTCCCACATGTTTTGAACTTGTCCTCTTCACTCTGTTTGTCTCTTCTCATGCCTTTTTGCTGTTAGTTCACTGTTTTTTCTGCCCAGCTGGAAGCAGTTCCCCCCACAGATGTCCTATGCCATGCAATGATCCTGGCAAAGAAACTGGTTTATTGTCTTCTTCTTCCCCACTGTGGCAAGCAGGAAGTTTGGCAGATGAAGTTTCCTGACAGGAAGCTGATGCAGGGCATAGGAATCTCTGTTATCTCAAAAAAATATCACCAAGCAATGCAATTTAACATGAAACTACTTCGGTGTGATGGACTACAATTGTTATTCATAGCTGGGTCTCACATTTGCATTGTTATCTAAGAATGAAATTGTCACATCTCTGTCCCCTGTAAGATTTGTGATTGCCTTGCACGCTGAAAAGTCAATTTAAATTGAAGGCCCCAGTTAATAATGTACAAGATAATCAGTTTCACATGGCTGTTCTCTGAGATATTAAGGAAAGTGTCAAAGAAATACAAATACCGTGGGACATGATTAGCATCATACAGAAGCATTTGGGATCAACACAGTGTCTTTGGTCTCTACCTGGTAATTATTACTACTTTTACCTGGCTTAATTACATTTATACCTGTAAGATTGCAAGATAATTATGCTTGAATTTATTACAGGAAACTAGAAATTGCACGGTTTGTTAACAACAGAGAAGTAGGGTGTAATTGGCAAACACGACACGGTTATTTGTGCAACATCTGAGAGCGTATATTATTGCTTCAAAGATCCAAGACTGTTGTGTGAGAGGCAAGTGTGAAGCCTGGCCAGTTTAGCACCTGGTAATAAGGAAAGCAAAACACCAAGGAAAACACTGCATTGTAAAGCAACCTGGCAGCTCTCCAGGGCTGGAAGCAAAATCTTAAAAATTAGGTTTTAGAAATGCAGCAATTTACTATACCCTATTTCCCCTTTTACTTGTGATTTTCCCCCCCCCTTTCTTTCTGGCTTTTCTCAGCTGGAATGCCAAGAAGCATTTTTACCTTTTTGGCCTAACTAAAGAGTGTCTTGGTGATTGTAGCCAAGTGGCCTTTGATAACCTCAGCAGTTCCCATGTGCAACAGAGGGATGTCACCTTTTTTTCTTTGAGTTCAAGGGAAGATAACACATTTTGATGGATAGGGCCCAGGGCAGAGTGACAGGACTTGCATATTATTTTTCCCCCTTGCTCCTGGAGGTATTGCCTTTTGACTCCTGGAGACAGACGCTATCTCTTCACTGAGACCTACCCATTGTCTCTCCAAACTCAGCCAAGCCTTCTGGGCCCTGGCAAAACCCGTAAAGGTTAATAAGGACGCAGCAGAAGCGATCCCTGCTCAGTGATGGGAATGATACTCTCAATTAATTGGCAGCAGCAGTGAACCACATGCTCCAGGGCTGCAGCCTGCAGGCATTGATCAGGCAGGGTTTGCTCTGGAGTCAGGGGGGCATTTGCTCTGAGTGACACGTGGAGGATTCAGCTTAGGTCCTTGTGGAGTCAACAGAGCTGGTGTGGTACAAAATGCCACTCACTTGAGACTCTGGCCATCGCCTGAGCTGGGGCAACAGCAGTTTTGTCAGGGAGTTGTCTTGGAGTTATTGTGCTTTTCAAGGTAAATATGAAATTCTCTCACCTTGGCTTTTTGTTCCTTGCATACTTACTGGGAAAAAAAAGTAAATAAAAGAGCAAAAGCCTCCTGAAGCTCATAAGCCTTCTCCTTACCAAGAAGTCATCTAGAGTTGCCTCCAGGTTTGCTGAATGTCCTGGGACTTTGAGAACACTGAGCAGGATGTTGAAGTATCCAGCATCAGCATAACCCCAGGCATTTCTGCACATCCTGAACTCCCTGTGGGACAACACATGTGAGTACACCCTGGTGTTTGTGTGTAATAACAGCAACTTGACTGCGAGATGGCCCTCTGCAGCAGTTTTAAAGGATTATTTTCACAATGGCAATGTTGCATTTCATCTAGAAACCCTGAAAGAGTTTCAAAGGTATTTAAGCTTTGTGACTAGCCAAAGAGTGGATAAGCAGTGATGATCCTACCAAGACACTTTAAGAGTGAGGTACCAGGAAAATCAAGAATTTCTTTTGGTACACAGAGATTGTTACGAATATCAGAAATTCAATTCAAGAACAAGGCTAGAAACAATTTCTCCTACAGCATCACTCAATGGAAGAAAAATTATGATTATGTATTACAAAGCAGAGACCTTTTTTTTTCACCAAAAGTGTTTGAAGAAGCCAGATGGCTTCCGAGAGGAATGTTTCCTTATTTGAAAACAGTTTTTACCCCTTCAGAGAAAGAAGCATTAACAAGGAGTTAAGCAAGCCCTACCTAGTGAAGTTTATTTGCCTCTGTAGCACTTTCAGCACATCAATAATTCCTTTGGTTAGATATTCTGTACAGCACTGGGCTTCATTATATGGCGCAGTTGTCTTTTGGCAGTGCCTATTCAACCATTGCAGTGAAACTGGGAAAGCTCCTGGGCCACATTCTGTGATCCTCAGGCTAATGTTTTACATAGTTCTTTTTTCCCTCCTGAAGTTTCCACTCATTAAAATTAAAATGAAACAAGCAGCAGTTTTTAATCTTCAGGGACAATGTGTGACTTGTTTGCACAGTGACGATCTCTCTGCTACTCCCAGAAAGAAAAGCTTGAGTCAGTCCTTGCTGAATTAGGGTCCAATGTAACTACATTTCTCACCTTCAGAAATTTTAGGCAGGTACCCACCCTGGGCTACCACCCTGTAGCAAGTAGTTTGGTCACCAAAAGCTGAGCCAGGAAGCCAAAAACCTCCTGTATAGAGTCACTTTGGGAAAACTGGCCCCCAGCACCAGTTTCAAAGAGAGGAAGAAATCAATGGCTCATGATCTATTCAGAGCAAAGGAGCAGTGACTAAAAGGGTCCTAATGCAAAGAACAATTTCCCTCTCGGCCAAGTGAGCACTTCTACCAGACTTGTCCAGGAACAAAGGAGGATCTAAGTCTGTTTGCAACCAGTGGGTTGCTCCTTGTCTCTTTGCACGGTCAAATTGGTGCGTTCTAAAAGAACAGCAAAACCTGCTGCTTCTGTGTCGCTTCTCTTTTATAAACCATCAAAACCAACCTACAGGCCAATAGACCTGCACTGGCTGCGTGGACCCCACAAAGGTTCCCAGAAATGAGCTCTGTAAAGCCTTGCTGAGTGACACCTTGCCTTCACCAAGATTAGCAGCACACGATGGAAGAGGCAGTGGGAGAAGCAGGGATGAAGGAAGGATGATGGAGAAGGTGTTTGTCCTCTTGAGTCTGTCCCTTGCCACCCAACAGACCCAAATTAGAGTATCTGAGAGACAAAGCAACACTGGTCACATAAAATTTTGATGCCATGTCCATTCCCCTTTCCCCGTGCTAGTGAGTTGTGCTTTCACAATGTTCACTGGAATTGATTCCCTGGGAAAAAAACCAAACCAAACCCCAAACCACGCACACAAACAAAACCAACATCAGTTTATTTCTCCTTTCCAACCCCCAAACATCAGGCACCACGTGAAAGAGTTTTCCCAGCGACTGAAATTACAGGACCAGATACTCCAGCACCAGGTGGAAGTTCCAAGACAAAATTGCACACAGGTGCAAGAAGTAACCTTGCCCTTTAAAGAGGCATCTTCTGTGTCCCTTGATTAGGTTGTTGTCACAGAGCTGGCTTTCCTTCCAAAGCAGATGGGCAGGGGCTAATGCAGCTGGGTGCAAGAGGGCATTTCCATGGCCACCCTATTAAATGCCAAAGGTACCAGAGACCGTGTTTGTCAGCTGCATCTCTGCATTACCGGGACTCAATGAGCCACACCTGATGCTACCTAGCCCTAATTAAGCCATTGTGCCTAATTGCTGATTGGTCACACCTGGTAGAGGCTTCCCTCACCCCTTTTATTTGGCCAGGCAGAGTTGCCTTTTTGGTAAAATGAGGAGGTTGGGTTTCTTTTCCTGGAGGCTGCGTGTGATATAAAGTGAAGCTGCTTCTTTTAAAGCTTTTCCCTGTGAGTATTTTGTGCTTTATTGATATTTGTGTTATAATATACTGAGTGATTTTGCCTGAATAGAAAGTTGCTCTACTTTGTACTTTATGGAGTCACTTATGGACAAACACTTGCACTATTTGTCCAGTGAGTCGATGCTGGGTATTACCTTGTGTTATATTTCATGTTCTGACTCTGCTTCATTTCACTTCTTAATTTTGTTCATGGGTGACTTGTTACAGGTCCTCCACATGAGGAATAAATATGCTTTGAGTAGACATAGCTCAAGGTGGCTTAGCAAGTGTTATGTAGAATTAAGCTTTGCTCAAGGTGTAGGTGCTCTCACTGCAGGAAGGAGGGAAATTGTTAGGTCTGGGGAAAGAGCTATTTTATAGATGTAGCCCCTTTCACCCAAGGGTGTTTCTTTAGGTGGTTTTCTGGAGTTCTCACAGTGCTGAGGAAGCCATGGTTCCGCTGGCTGCCCTAGAGAATCAGCTCTGTGTAAATTTAAGCGAACTTTTCTTACTCTGAGAATTGGTGTCTGAAAGGGAGAAACTGAAACCTCCCTTCTGACATTCCTTCCCTGCTAACAAGTGTGTTTGCAGGGCCTCAGCACTTTCTTCTTCTCAGGAGCAGGTTGTTTGTGGCTTTCTCTTGATAAATTGAGTAGCCCTGTAGGAGCTGACTTGTAGCACGAAATAGCTGTTGTTTAGGGCCTGATATCTACAGTATAAGTATTTTGGGCTGCTCTTAGCTTCATCCAGCAGACTGAGTGTCCATTAGCAAATGGAGCTGATCATTCTGTTCAGCTTCCCTTGAAAGAAATCTTCTCTGTGGGCTCTCAGCCTCTCTGTGTTATCAGCTAATGCACAGCCAGAAGGGTGATGGGAAGCCTGCTTTTTTAGGAGCATATCTTTTGTTCTAACAGCATCTGATATAGACTGACCTTCATGGCCAGCATGCAGTATTGCTTCCCTAGAACCCACCTGCTGATGGGGGGTGGAAATAATGCTGGACTTTGCAGTGACTGAGCTTGAAAAAGGTGAAGATCCCTTTTTCTACTCAATTCAAAATGTCTTGAGCGGCACTATGTGCACAGTGAGTTTGGCTGTTCTGGTTGCTAAGGGGAGAGTGGCTGCTCTCTCTGAGGAGAACAAAAAAGCAATTTATTAGAAAAACCTGAAGTGCAGGTGGGAAAAACCACTGTGTTACTGTGGTGAGTTCAATCACTTCATTTGGATGTGATGCTTAATTAGTGTTTGTCAAGTGTTTTAAAATTCTGTGAAGTTACCTGAGATTTGTAGGGCTTACTCATGGTCTTATGTTGTAAGCTCTCAGGGCCAGATTATTACTTAACTTACTATAAACTTAATGCTAGAGCTGTTTCATTAAAGGGTCTGTCAGCACTTAGATTGTTAAAATGCATTCTAATATTAAATCTTGTTCTTGGTGAACATTATGGGAACACTTCCACCTCTACTGATGATTTCTCACCCCACCTGGACTGAGGGGTGTTTAAGTTCTTGTTAGTTCTGGGACTGCCTCTGTCATACTTAGCTATGAGCAGTACTTCTTCCTTACTGAGAGGATGATTTCTGGTTGTGGTTGAAGCTGGTGATGGAGGAACAATGGAAGAGGAAGAAGATGGAGAGGACAATTGAGTTAATGTAGGATTGCTTTTTGTTTGTTTGGGGGGGGAGGGTTGGTAAGAAAATATACCTAAGAATGAAAACCTGAGGTCAAAGGGAAATGAGAGGTTCTTGGAATGTCACTAAGTGAAGCTGTGTGTGCTGTGCCAAAATAGTGTTCTTGGAACTATGTTAGTTGGAATCAGTATTGCTAGGTTCAGGTTCTCCAGGTTTCCCTCTGAAACCTCAGGGTTAACTTTTCTGTTTAGTCTGTTTATGTTTTTCTGATTAAACCTCTAAAATAACAATTTTGGCACCAGGAATTTTTCCTGTGCAGGGATTTAAAAAGAACAAGCAAAGCATAAATTAGCATTTGTATTAGGCACTTGAGAGAATGTCAAAGTCACAAGACAAAAAGCCCTAAGTGTAATTTGGTAGTCACCTTGCTGATCCATAATGATGCTCTGGACACTGACAATGAAAGCCCCATGAAAGGAGAAGTGGTTCTGTGTATAGGTTTGTGGCTTTGTACTCTAGAGACCCAAGGATCTCTCCCCATCTCTTTATCCCTGGGCAGGCAGGAACAGCTTTAGAGCACAGCTGGGTAAGGAAAAGCCAGTTGTGAGGCAGTGGGTGTGCATTAGGAGCTGAGTATCCATGGCTCGTGCAAGAAATGAAGATCATGGAAAGCTGTGTTGACTTGAGTCCTTTGTAAGCTGTTTTTAAACACCATGGACACCTCTGGAACAGCTGTTAAACCATGGCTCTGCTCTCCCCTTTTGCCTGGGTGTTTAGCACAGACTGACTTAGGCAGAGGACAGGCAGGCTGTGAGTGCTTGTGACCTGTGTTTCATCTTCTCTCCGTGTTTTCTGCCTAAAACTGAGATACTCCCTGTGTTGAAGGGTTGCTGGTTAAAATGAGAAGGTGTTTGAATGATCTGGTAATGCTTGTCACTTTGGTTCCTTGGGTAGATGGACAAAAGGCTGCTGGGAAGAAAATGTAAGAATATTCTTGCATCAGGGGAGGCTTTTTAATTTAAAACAAGTGTTCCTGCCTTTTAAGCTGACTCTGCAGAGTCTGTGCACTGTTTCCTTTTATTTTCATTTTTACAGCCATTCACTTTCAGAGACTCTCTATGGGAACAGTGCAGCAGCCATGCCAGTAACTGCTTAGGGATCTTTTGTGTGTGTGGTTTGCTTTGTGTGGGAGAACACTTATAATTGTACAAGGTGAGATGAGAGCTAAACTTGTTGATTAGGCAACTTGTTTTCTAGCATTAGCCAGAAAGGAATCTGGTTTCTGTATGCACGTTGCAAAGGAGCTAATAATGCACAGTAAGAAGGCTTCAATCTTCCCTCAGAGGCACAGGGTGTGTGCCAGTGCCAAAAGAGGATTGTTGACTTGAAGTTAATGATCTGAATGGCAACAGCAAAGGCAGTCCTGGGTTTAATAATTTGTACAAACACGATGTTATTAAAGGTACATACAATGAAGAAGGCAACAGAAGACTACAGGAGTCTTCCTTTAGACAGAGGAGGTGGGATGAGTCTCTTCTATTCCTCAGTGGTGTTTTGTATGTAACTTTAAATAGCCCTGCAAAGCTTCTGGGAAATCACTGCTGGTCTGAACATACCTTCATTCTGCTCTTTCATATCTTGTGTGGTAAAACTCTGCAGCCATGAGTAACTGGTTTGACTCCAGGTATGTTCAGGAGTAGAAACAATAAGAAATACGTCTGAAAGAAAGAGCTGACTCTTTGCACTCTAATGTTGCAAGCTGGTAGATAAAAATGTGACTGGTCTTTTGCAGTGCACTGTGTATGGCTGGCTGCTTCCAGAGCAAAGCAGAGCACAGAAAAACAAACATTGTGTTCAATGGGGCTTTTTTGGACTTTTTCCCTGTCTCCACCTTCCCCTTGCTTTTGTGGGGCAAGGTGAGAGCTGGCACAGGCAGGTTTCCATAAGGTGTTCCACCTCTCCGTCTCTGCTGACATTTGTATAAGAGGACCCAAACCCAGCAACGTGCCATTGTCCCTGTGTCTGTCACTCTGTGTGGAGGCACAAGTGTAATTATGAGCTCACAGTCTGCTGCTTGTGACCTGTTCAGGTGTTTTATCCTTTCCCAGGGGAAGCATTCAGGGTAGTGGGGCTGGGGGGCTGCCTGCAGGAGATCCCAAAGCCCGGATGGGTGTGAGGTGGTCAGCCCAAGTGGGTTTGCAGCAGTTGGGGATTTGCTGTAGCTCAGCCAGAATCAGTTTCTGGGTCTATTTGTAAAGCAGTCACCAGCTATGGGCTAGTGGCTGCTGTTACGGGAAGTGATTGCCACCACCTTTGAATGGATGACAACAAGGACAACAAGTGCTTTGTGACAGTGTGGCCTCATGGGGGGCACCCCAAATAAATGCAAGGTGCTTCCTCTCCACAGAGCCTGGTAGAGCCCTTCCAGAGGGGCAATGAGGAATGAAAGGTTCCCTGTGACAGAAACAAAATCACTTTAGAGGAAGCTGTTTAGGGACGCACTGTGAGTTGGCTGCCCTTTCCATGAGGATGAGGGCAGCACTGGGATGGTGTGAGAGCTTGGAGCTTGGTGCCCCAGACCTCTTCCTGCAGCTGGGGTGGAAGGACAGTGTGCTGGCTGGCAAGTGCATCCTTTCCTTTTCCACTGCTTGCCCTGCCTCCTGCTCAGCCCAGCTCGGGAAAAGCATCCCCAAGCACTGGAACTGGTTGCTCTGTGGCAATTGGCAAGCCCAGTGGGCCACCAGAAAAACAAAGAGCAGGACATGGCTATTGGAACCATCCCTGCAATTCTGCTGCCTGCTTTCCCTCTGTCTCAGGGAAGCAAAAACCCCTGGATGGCTGCCAGGGTGAAGTTTTGGCACCTGCACCAGGTTGACACAAAGTGCTGGCTGGTTTGCAGCTGGAGGTGAGGGGTGAGCAGGGCAGGGTGGGATTTGCTTATTTTCTGTCTCTTCATTAGTTGGTTTTCTTGGCTGTTCCCAAGCATATGTAAACATTTCCTCCCTGTGTTCCCCTGCCTTTGTTGTTTCCCCTGGTGAGTTGATGTTGCTGTTATTGAATGATGATGGGGGTTTTGTTTTCCTCTTCTTTTTGTTTTCAAACACGAAGCGAGGTGAATTAATGTGTGGGCTGAAAATGCTGAAGGCAAGAAGTGTTTCCCTTGGCATGAAGGGAGAGCTCTTTGCCAATCTTCCTGAAGTCCTCTGCTGCTGGCTGGACTGTTCTTGCACCAAGGAGGGATGGACACAGATCAAAGCACGCTGGGGTTTGTGCATGAGGGACGTGGTCAGAGGCAAAGCTTGATTTTTATGTATTTATTGCCTCTCTTGGCCCCTCGCTCTGTAATGGCAGTAACTAATGGTCTAGATCTGGATGCTGGGAGGTGTCCTGGATCCAAACCTCACAGACTTGGCTGCAGCACCAGCTGAGGTCACTCTGATGAGGAGTTTGCTGTTCTTGTGCCTTCTTTCCCCCACAGCAGCTCTTGATGCATTAAGCAGACTGCTGGAACCAGAACCCTGTCTGTGATGTAACTGGCCAGCACATGTTAAAGGGCTCTGTGAACCTCATCAGCCAGACAGTCTGAGCATGTCCCCTCTCCAGTGCTCACTGCTATTTTTCCCTTAGCCCTTCCTTGCAGAGATGGGATTAGCTTCTGACACTGTGCACAGAGCACTCAGACTGGCTCTGAATCTCTGTTGGTGCCTGCTCTCACTCCAGCAAGAGGGTTTCCATCTGAAGCTTAAGCTATTACCTGCAGTGAAGCCCCAGCTAAAGCCCTGAGGCACCTAAAAGAGCAATGTTCCACCTCTCCCAGCTATTTGATATAATTCATATCAGATGTGTTTGTGTGTCATAATAATGGATGCAATTTCTTTTCAGGGTAGTGGAATTTCAGTTCTTCAGCAACAATAAGTATTGCATAGTTTGTTTTTTTTGTCTTTGTAAAACAAATAGCTGGAGCTTGTCTAAGAGAATTCTTGGAGTATTAATACCTAGTGTTGTTGCATAAGCAAAGATACTTTTACATGGTCAAAAGGTTATCTGAAAACTGTCAATTTTTTCTCCACATCTTTGCTTTTGAATTCAATTCTGATTTTTTTTCATTTTTTTTTCTCCTTGTGTGTTACCACAATGTATTGTGGAAAGAAGACCATGGGCTTGTGTGTAGCCTTCAGCTCTGCACAGAGATGATGGGAGATATGTGAGAGAATATTCCATTAGTTTTGAAAACATCAAGTTAAGACTGATGTAGCCTGGCACATGGGTGGTGGTAAACCATCCCTTGCTCTGAAAAGCAAGAAATGCTGCACAGAACAGGGGAATAAAAGCATCTTTAAGGACTATCTTCATTATTTGGAGGTGAAAGTCTGCTACTGACTTTCATAGGTGATTAGTTGAAAGGTTTTAATCTGAGCAGCTTTACATTAAAAATAATGTACCTTTGGTCCTTGGGAAGCAGTAGGTTAAGTGAAACCTTTTGTCTTCTGTTGACCTGAGAAGCATAGGCAATCCTACATTTCCTGCTAGATTTTTTCCTTCCTACTTTCTCCCCTTTTGCCCACAGCAATTTGCAATTGAGCCTAACAAGGTACAGAGGCACATTAAAGGTTCCTCTCTTAAAACCAGGCCTAGCAATCAGGTAATTGGCTTCTTTCAGCAGATGTGTGGCAACAGAACCTGAGTGAGGGTGTTTTTTTTTTTTTGTGGAAGCAAATGCTATATGATTATGTTCAACTAGTTCTTTACAGCCTGTCCCTAAAACTGAGTCAATTATTCTCTTACCCATTAAAAAACTATAGATTCCATCACTGGAGTGGAGGTTGGTGAGATCAGAAGTTCTTTCCCATCAGAACCTTCAGAACTTGAGTGATACAAACCCAGGTTTAACAGCTGAAGTTCAGAAAACCTAAGAAGCCAATGAAACGGGGGTGAAATTAATTGGAGATTAGGCTGCAGCAGCCTACCATCAAAATCTGAACCTCTAATGTATAACATGTGTTCCTGCTTTCATTTGTCTACTTTACAAGAGCTAATACACAGTGTTTCCAGGGTTCACAAGGGGGCTTTTTTCCCTCTAGGCTATTAGCTGCAGTAATGGCTTATTTAGGAAGTTAGACTTTCTCCCAGCTGGGGGAAAAAGTGGCCCTGAAGGAGAGGAAGAGGAGAAAACTGAGTATTTTGTTTAAGCAACTTTAACAATACAATGCCAGAGGAAATGAATCAGAAGAGTGATTTCTGCAAGCGTGTATGTTTTGCTTTACGAAAAACAAAGAGGTTTAAATCCTGGCCTCAGGAGAGTCAATAAGGGCCCATGTTTAACTCAAAATGGTAACATGGGGTCCTGGCTCACTTGATACGGGCAGAGGAAGGCATTTCCAGAAGAACAAAGGGCAGTTAGCTAACCTTCTATCTGGTCTAACCTTCCAGTGGTACTGCCCAGGGTTGTTTTGTTTTTTCTTTTTCATAAGCAATAACCTCCTTCTTCCTTAGCTCACACCTGAAAACACATGGTTTCTCTTCTAATGTCATCTCCTCCAGAAAATGAGGTCATCTGCACCTGATGCAGTGTGGTCTGGTCTTGTCTTGTTGGCACTTGGCACAATTCCCTGGTTCCTTCCTGCTGTGGGGCTTATCCCAGCTCTGGGGAGTATTAACACAGCTCAAAGCTGTGCTCCTCCAAGGAGCTCTGAAGGACCATCTGGCAGGCAGGGACTTTAGAAGTCTGTAAATAAACCTCTACTTTTCTTGGAGTTGCCCTTTGTGAGGAGGTATGAGGATGTTTCCTTCCTCCCCATTTCCTCTGTTAGTGTGATTTGTTCCCTTTGGGGAAGGCAGAAAGGGAGGATGTGCTCCCAGCCCCACACCCAATGTGGCTTGGAGCAGCCTGGCTGTGGATGTATAGTCTGTAGGTTATTAATATCCATCTGTGGGTAGATTGTTCATGTGGTTTTGTCTGTATGTCCTTCCAAGCCATCCTGGCCCTTTCTAAGAGCTGTTTCCTGGAACAAGCCCTCTGTAGGCTTGAGTGACTGATTCATGCTTGCTATCCTTAGACTCAGACTGCTGGGTGAGAGGGGTGTTTAATCTTGGCCTTTCACAACACAACTGACACTGTTTCACACCTCTGGTGGCTTTCCACAGTGCCTTATGTATGTACTGATGCTGAACTGGAAATATTGCTGTTTTCCCTTTCCATTAGTGCATCTGAATAATTGACTATCTCCAGCTACTTTGAGACATCAGCTTCTATTTTCCCCTCCACTCTAAAAACCTTTCTATTTCCTTATTCCGTGTATTTTGGTACTTTCCAGTGGGCTTTTTGCATATCTTGGCTTGTCCAGATCATTTATCCCTAAGGAGTGGCAGCAGTCAGTGACATTCTGGTCTGAACTTCCATAGCTTGGGTCCTACCTGTTCAATGTTCTGCAGCAAATCTTTGACCTCTTCTCTTGGGTGTTTGGGATGAGTAGTGTTTTCCATGCAACAGCTGTGGCCAGGCAGGATGTGTGTCCATACAAGTAGGTCAAGGGGAAAGATGTTTTGGATGTTCTACATGACCTTTTTATTCAAGCCACAACACAAATTCTTGTGGGGTTTTTTTTGTCTCAACCCAATGCAATGGAGCAGCCTTACTGGTGGTGGGCTGTGACCAAGGGTCTTGCCAACACAGCCCATGCAGGACCCTCTTTCCCCAGAGCCCAAGCTTGCAGTACCTGGTGACAGGTTGGCCTCTTCTTCCAGGCAAACAGGGACAGGACAAGAGGAAATGGCCTCAAACTGCACCAGGAGACATTCAGGCTGGACATGGGGGAGCATTTCTATGTGGAAAGGGTTGTCAGGCTGTGGGATGGGCTGCCCAGGGAGGTGGTGAAGTCACTGTCAGCAATGTTCAAGACACAACTACATGTGGCACTGTGACTTAGTTGACAAGGTGGTGTTCAGCCAAAGGTTGGACTGGATGACCTTGGAGGTCTTTCCCAAGCTAAATGATTCTGTGGGTATGGGAAGCTCCACTGACAGACCTGAGCAAGGGGAGATGGTGAGTCAGATCTGGGATATGCCTAGGAGAGTGCAACTAGGACAGGGGGAGACCAGACTGGAGATGGGGCTACTCAGAGTGTTGGTGGAAGAACCTTATTGCTAACTTTTTGTGCTGGATAAATATCTGCAGCATAGATTTGGGGCTTCTTGGGGAGCCTGGTCAGCGAGCTGGGATGTGGCAGAAGCTCTAAGGCTGAGGAATCTGAGAGCCAGAACCTGTTAATACACCTCAGAATTGGTGGGCTTTTTGGTTTTTTTAATAAAAAAAAAAAAGCAGTAACTAGACAACATGCTGTCATAAAGTATAGTTTGCAGTTTCCTTTTTCAAGGCAAAAGCATAATTAGGATTTTTCTCCCTAATCAACAGCCTGCTTTCTGAAAAATGACACCAAAAATGTGTTGGTCAGAAACCAGTGAAAGTAACATGGCAGTGAAGTGTGTGTATGAGAAATGGAACAGAAGAATAACATGAGTAATTTGTTGATCTTTTTGTAGCATGACCGAAAGCATCTTTTTCCAAAATACATAAATTTGGAAAAGTCTGAGAAGGTCCAAGAGGGTGTTCTACCATTCTAAGCAGTTTGTCCCTTGTCTTATTCTTGTCAGGTTCTTGTGGACTTCTTTTCAGATCCCTATGAACACTTGATTAGTGAAGCATCAATTCTGCTATCAAATAAGTAATGCCTCTGAATGTTAATAGGCTCATCTTCATTTGAAATGTTATTCCTCTTCAAGAGAACCTTATTAAGAAAATCTAAGTGAGAGTATCTGACGAGTAGCAATGTCAAGTCTTTAGAAATGTTGCCCAAAAGAATCTGCTAAGCTAAACCTGGAAGAATATACAAACCTATGATGAATCAAAACAGGATTTTCACCTTTTTAAGGAGCCAATATCACCAGGGATGAAGAAATGTGCTGCTGTGTGGAGCTGGACCACAATATGTACTCTTTAGCCCAGTGTTACCAGACCTTTTTAGGATAGGGAGAAGGGGAAGAAATGGCAAATATCTAAGCCCTTGCTTTAAGCTATCCCACAAA
Organism: Margarornis squamiger; assembly: GCA_035222235.1. Classification (NCBI taxonomy): domain Eukaryota; kingdom Metazoa; phylum Chordata; class Aves; order Passeriformes; family Furnariidae; genus Margarornis; species Margarornis squamiger. Next base: position 58,001,260 of record JAWWTY010000037.1, read on the forward strand.
TGAGCACTAAAGATGTCTGGTCAAGATATAGGAAATGGCTTTCATGAAAAATACCTGTGAAGAATTGGCCTTGAGAAATGATGCTGAATGTGAGCTGAGGTTACTTCCTGCTGTCAGTTCTATTGTTTGTCCTGATCAGAAATGCTGAAACACTATTCAAGAGGTTACTCAGCCATATTTCCAGTTCACCCAGAGTTAGGAAATTCTGCAAAGTTCCTTGGGTGTTCCTGAAGCTTCTAGCCCCAAAGTGCAGAAAAAAGAAATCAGCATGAGTTGAATTATTTTACAACTTGTGGTACATCAGTTTTGGAGGATCCATGAATCCTTTTCTGAAATATCATAAAAGATATAATTATCATGCTTAAGTGCCCTAAACAGATTTGCTCTTCTTCTGGAAAAAGTACAAAGATCCACAAATGCAAGAAGAAAAATCTTGAATGAGTGCTTTGAATATCTCTGTCTACATGGAATTCATCATGTCTCAAGTTTATCCTCAGTCTTAATTTACCCATGAGGACAGAATCAAAGTTTTGGTTCTTGTCATGCACCCCAAGCTTGTTTGCTGACAACTAATAATGGTAGTTTCCCCCTCAGTCACTAATTTTGCTCTTTCCTTCTCTGCCTGGGCACTGAACTTAATTTCAGCTGCTCTATAAAACCTGATTGGAATTAGTCAGTAGGTTCAAAAGCTGGGGAAGGTGAGAGGGACTCTGTGTGTGTGCATGCCCATCCACATGTGTGGATGTGTTAATAAGCTGCTTAAGCTTCATTTCCTTAAGAAACCAAGCTAACAGCCTAAGAAAATCAGACTAAGATTTTTTTTTTAATGGAACAGCTGTAGAAACAGATATTGGATAAAATTAAGCAGCTTATGGTGCCCCCCTCCTCAGTTGCAATAAATTAGCAACCTCCATGTCATGAATGCGTAATGGTATGCAACCTTTTCACAGCTCACAGAATCCTTGTGATCTGAGGGATTGTTTATTAGAGGATGAATGGATGGATGGTAGGCAATAGCTCAGAACCCTATCTGCTAATGGCACTGAAGCTGTAATTTGCCGTGTCAGGCTATGATTTGTGTGTTTGCTCAAAGCATTCATTCAGTTGTGTTTGGGGTCTTTTTGAAGATGTATTATCTGGAGTTACTTGCCTCGGTGCAATGTGTGTGCAAGACTGAGAGCTGCAACAACCATAATGATCTGTTCTCGTTACAGACTCTGCTTTTAATGCCCAGACTTACCATCGTGTGGAATAAACCCCATAGAAACCTCATAGGTGTGTTTTGCCAGCAGATCCACAGAACTGGGGTCATTTCAATGAACTTGGTGGTTTTTCTTGCATGTATGACTGTGTATATAGATGAAAACCATATTTGACTCTTACATAAAGTCTTTTGTTAAGTTACTCGTACTTTAATAGTTACTAGTTGGCTTTTTTTTTCCCAAGCGGAAGATCAGTGTCTCTATTTTTTAGTAATGTGTAACTGATGGAATGATGGCTTCATTCCCTGTCTTAGCCGCGATGGGGATCCCAGGGTGCAAAGCTCAGGCATGGGTAATATGAATTCCACCCAGGGAAAGTGCAAGGCATATGCTCCCAAGTTGGTCAGCTTTCTCCAGCAAAATCTCCCTTGCTATTTGATTGAAGGGGAACAGCCTTGGCTGCCTTTGCAGGGGCCCTGATGATGTGCGTCAGTGGGGAAATTTGAGGAGGGAAATGACCACAGTTCATCAGCAACTCTTCTTTTCCATGGGGTTTCTGATCAGCGGGTGTGCTGCTCCTGATGAGCTGCAAATGTGTACTTAATATTATATTAGCTGTTAACTCCCAAAGTCAACAGTTTCCCTGGTAAGTCCAGAACACTTAAAACGTTACTCTGTATTTTAAGAAAAAGAAGTAATATTTTTTCAGTGTAAAAGAAGCCTTATTAAAACATTTACAGATACTTTTATGATGTTATATTGCTTTCCTAAAACACCGGTCGACTGTGATGGATGTGTTTGAATGGGTGTCGTCATCGTCCACCCCTTGTAGCCTTCAAGTGGAGAAAGTGTTGCTGCTTTTCTAGGATCTAGGGAAGTGGCAGGCTTTAAATGCTCTGCTGTAAACATGAATTGGAGTTTGAAGACCTAAAACAAACATATGGGGGCTGGCGGGGCACTGTGGTCTCCTTGCAGGAGAGTGAGGAATATCGTCTTTTGAATGTCCCATCTCCTGCCTGTGGAACACCAAGAGGAGCTTACCCATTCGGGAGGGGAAAAATGGGAATACATCTTGTTGTGTGTCAATCTTCTTGTCCCCTCTGTGGTAGCATTAAGAGATGTGCTGTAGGAACTCTGCTGGTGCTGTTGACTGCTGGGTTTGTAAATATGAATTCCTGCATGCCTGGATTTAGACTTCCATGGCTATGAAGTTCATGCAGTTTAATTCTTGAGGCCAGTTAAAGACACTGGTTTCTCTGTGGTAGCATCAGGAGCTCGCTGTGGAAATTACAGTGGGGAGTGAGGGGCCTGATCCAAAGCCTGTTTGATGTGAGAGAAGCTCCTCTGTTCACCTCACCACAGGGGGAATTGGGCTCCCAAGCAAGGATCAGCTCCCCCAGAGCAGCAGTCACTGTTTTAATGCTGCAGGAGGGATTAGTTAGGAGCAAATGCCAGGCTGGCAGCGAATTCTTGTTATCCCTATGGAAACAGAGTGTGTGCTCTTACCGAAAGTGTGTTGTGCAGGGATGACAAGTGGTCAGGTGGATCTTTGCTGCCTAAATAGGGGAGAAATGGTGAGCAGGAGAACAATGGATGTGTGCATGTGTGTCCTGGGAATGCACAAGCATTCAGTGAGCAGTTGTGGTGCTGTTCTGAGCATCCCAGAGCACTGCCATGCTTGTCTTAATGCTGGTGTGTAGCACAGGTGGTGGGTTGTGATGCCTCAAACAGATATTTAGGGGTCTGGCATAACCTTTGTCAGGACCTTGGATACTTTGAGGGGGGAGGTAGGAAGAAGGATGGCCCCAACAATCCTGTTAAACCTGAGCTGGTACGTCCCAAAGGGTGGGTCTTGACCTGTGGTGGGTTCTGAAATGGTTCAGAAATGGTTCAAAGAGGTCCCAGGTTGTCTGGGTGCAGGTACAGAACTACCTGTAGTGAGTCCATGGTGTTCTTGCTGGTGTCATTGAGCTCTTGAGGGGGTTTTTAACAGTGTGACAGTTTGATACTATAGTGTAAAAGATATCTGAGGGGCTTGGGGTTTCTTTTTGACCTGGGTTATTAGTTTTGGGAGTAGTGCACAGCAAGCATGGGGTAAGAACCTGCAACTGGAACAGTAGGAGTTTGTGGAGAAGGAGAAAGGAAAAAGTATAAACTTCTTCAGCTAACTCTGTGCCACTGAATCATGTGGCTCCTTTTCCAGAGGTCTGCAGCAGTTGATTTCTTTCAGGGTAAAAGGGATGAGAACAGGCTTTAATTACTGGCTGCGATTATTTAAACGGGTATTAGAACTGCCATGTGTGTTTGAGATGGTAGGAGCTCGGTACCTATGGAATTGGGAGAGGGTCAACTCTTCCATTTGGTGTTTGCATCTGGTTTTCCTTTTTTCCCATCCCAGCCAGAGTCAGACTGTTGCCCATGTGGGTCAGCCATGTGAAGCCTGCTAAGCCAGAGGGGTCTGAAAGACTGAGAAATGATGGTCTACCCTGCATGTTCATTTGCCATCACAGGCAGGAACAGATCATTGGGTTTTTAGAAACAGACATGGCAAGAAACTAATAGTCAATGGCAAGATCATTTACCTAGATAAAGCAGGAAATTGTGAACCCTCTCAGGTAGTGTAAGAAGATAAAAATGCTTCCCAGGACACCTGTGCAGTTGAGTGAAAGGAAATCACAGGATGATTAATTCTGCCTCAAGAGAGAAAACAGGGCTATTTCTAAGAATTTGGTAATGTGATGCAGTAATTACATCTATAAAGTAGTACAGGAATGTTGTGTGCTAAGGTCTTTAAATTAGAAGATGATTATGTGATTCAGAGGTTTTAATAAAGCTGTTACTAATAGATTAGTTTAACTACTGACCCATTAGACTTTCTAATAAATACTAATTAATAGTTCTATAAATCAGTTAGTGGTTAAGACTAAGACACCAGAAAGTATGTTATTTCTAAATCTAATAGTATAGGTTAAAAAGAAAAATTGTTACTCCTGTCTGCAATTACTTTGCACTGGAGTTACTCCTCATGACAAATTAAAATTATTCTTGACTTGTTAATGTGAAGGGACTCAGGCAGTAGGTTTAGGTCTGGAGTATATTCACAGTCAAGAGTGCAGAGTGGCTGATGCAGTTCTGGAGTGGGTGATGTGAAGGTGCAGCCCATAACTCACCCTTCACTAAAGCCAGGGAGAGCTATCTAAGCAATAAGGGATGCTTTGTCTCTGTTCTTTGTGCTGTATTTTGGGAGCTCCGGGCTGGCAAACTGAGACTTGTCTGCATTCAGATGATAAATACCATGCTGCCGCCGAGGCTTGAGTTGAACCTCCTTCCACTCATGCATTTTAATTCACCTCTGTGAGAGTCTCCCAAAATAGGTCTGAGAAAAAGGAATGGTGAGAGGAGGTGAAATCAAACAAGAATGCACTTGCACTGTCTGCAGATGTGGTGGCTTCTGCAATTTAAAGCAGCACTGGGACTGCTCTTCTTTGTGACAGGGATTTCTCAGGTTAGCTTTCAGCCCACCCTAGAAAGTGCTGTCGGCTGGGTATTCCCCAGGGAGTCCTTATCCACCTTCCTGTGATGTGCTCTCGGTTGCTGCAGTAAAATAGCATATCTGTGGCTTTAGCCCTGGTGAAAGGTGGTTTGCTGACAGCTCTGAAGACACCTGTTAAATCTACAGCTCAGCCCTGCCATGTGGGGTGGCCTCCCATGGGACCAGAGTGCTGCCAGTTCCTTGGGCTGGCTGGGGCCACCAGCAAAAACACTCAAGGATATCACTTGTAAAGGCTTATTCAGACACGTATCAGCAAGCCTGACTAGCAGCACAGCTGCTGAGGGTGAGGGCTTGCTGTCACTGCTGAGCTGTGGTTGTGTCTGTGCTTCCATATAGAAGCTGCCAGCACAAATCCCTGAGCATCCTGGCTCCTCTGGGCCACAGCAACAGAACTAAAACAAAGAAAACCACCAAAAAAGGCAAGAAAACACTGAATTCTCAGTAGCTCTCTAAAGAGATTTGCCCAGAGACAAAGATAAGCTCTGCTGCTGCCTGCCTTGTGCTGAGCTAACTTGGAGGGTGTCCCACACCTCAAAAGGAAGATGCTCTGTGCTGGTGGGGACAGGAGCACCAGAAGAGGGGTTTGGGGAGGGGGGTGTATATATAGAGTGTCTCAGCTGGGTGTCTGGGAAGCATTTGATAGTAGAAGAGGGCTAAGGGTGGGAGAGTAAAATGTGTGAAATAAATTTAGGCTAAAAAACTCCACGCTTAAAACTGTCTGTAAGAGCCCTTTGGTGTGGATGCAGGGAATATGAAGTACCCATGAGACAAGAGGGAATGTTCTATTGGGGTTTTAACCAAGTAGCTTTTCCAGTTGGGTTCATTTTGTGTCCTAGAATTGTTCCTGGCAGCAAGGAAAAATGCACAGGGCTGTTTCCAAAGGTGCTGCAGCTCCTGAAGCCCATGGGTTTCTGTATCCTGTGCTAGTGGTTATTAGCACATCACAAGTGTTTTAAATATAAAAATGTGGGGATTTTTTTGTTTGTTCAGGGTGCCTTTTTTTTTCCTCTCTTCTCAGAATATAGTTATTGTGTTTATATTTGCATTGTGCTTTGGTATAATGGGGGTGAGCTAGATTTCCCGGAGTCTGAAGGGGAAATGCCCATGGGAGATGGAGGGAAAGGACAAACTTAAAATACAGATACCTAATTGGAGTTTTTAGGGGGGAAGAAAATTCAACTTGCTTTTAACTCCTGTGGTGTTATTGTATGCATGACATAAGAGCAAGATAAAAAGGCTTTAACATTCAAGTTCTCTTTTCCATAGTCAATTTATTCCATTCAACAATAGTCTTTCTTTGCATCCACCTCACTTAACAGAGGTCAAGAAAGAAGTGCAGAAATAATTGAAAAGCACTCCAATGAGGAATAACAAGTGACTTTTTTCTTTCCCTTATAGCCAAGGCAGAGATAAGTATCTATTAGTTAGGAATAAACATATAAACATAAGTCTTCCACCTGCTATGCTTCCAATATCTCTAGGCAATAGCAAAGAATAAAAAATAAGAGTCATGTTTCTGTGTTTCACCATACAGGCACATGGCTAAAGGCTTGTTATTTTTTTTTATATTTTTTTGGCAACAGTTGGAAGCCTTTTTCCTTTTGCTTCTACTTTGTTTGTACAAAGTCTACAAATGCTGCTGTTGCTTGTCCTTATTACCTGATGATTATTGTTAGTTTAACTCTGGTTTGCCTCCTTGTGTTTATGATGAGGCACCTGCTACAATTGGTACAGGGGGTGACTCAGGTAAGATGAGCTTCAGCTTTTTGCTTCCACTGCCAGAGCAGGTCAGCACACGTTCAACAGACCATCCTGTTGAAAATATCTGTTTGCTGAAACAAATTCTTGGGTTCTGTGAGAATTTCTGATCATGGAGAGATGGGGGGACAGAGTTACATGGACTGTAAGTTTCTCCAGAGATGCCACAGAAATGCTCCATGCTTCAGATGAAACTAAATGTCAGAGCTCTCTCCTGGTGTTGCCAAGTAGCAGATGCTCAGCAAAGGCTAAAGCAAGAAGGCATGCCAGCCTTTCCCTTGAATACCTCCCTTCTTTCTCCTTTGGGCCTTCCTGAGGCAGAAGTTCCTTCTGGGTCACTGTTTATAAACCACTGGTGGACTGATTCGCTCTCAACTTGTCCAAATTTTCCTTAAAGGTCTGTTATAGGGAATATTCTGTAAGGGCTCTCTGTTTATGATGCTGTAGAAATAATAACCCTGGCTTGGTGAGGCATTGAAGCCCAGTGTAACTTAGAGCTAGGGGTTAAACCCAGCTGACTTGAAGCAAGGTAGTGGCATGCTCAATATTTGGAAGACAACTAAATCTCTTGAGTCCAAGCACAGTGTTATTTCTACCCACCCTGCCTGAGATGAATGAAGGGCATGTTCATAGTAATGTTACCCCAAATACTACCAGGAGGGATCTCTTAAGAAAAGCACTTTATGCGTTGTATTTACACTTGTGCATTCCCAAATATGGCATAAGAAGGCTGGGTAAGATTCAGGTTCTTTTTTGTTCTAAATACTTGAACCCACTATCTGTGTTAGTGACTTGTAGCTCTGCTATCCTGAAGACAATTTAATTCAATGTATTTTTTTACTAGTATTATTCAGGGGGATTATGGTCTTGCTTTTTGCCTTACTTTTGTCCAATTATTCCTTCAGAGATGATAATGTATGAGGACAAGAGATTTATTCCTGCCTCTTATCTACTACCAGAGCTTTTGGCTTCCTCTGGGAGGCTGTTTTGCACTCCAATGGGTTTGTTATTGCAAGCCAGTAATTTCTTTTTTTTTTTTCCCCTCGCTACCCTCCACTACAGCATCTCATAAAAGCTCCTCTCTGCAATCTGAGAGCTGGAGATTGGTTCTGTGCAGAGAAGTGTGAGGATCTACCCCTTCCATACTTCACAGGGTGTTTATTTTGCTTTAATGTTGTTGTCTTCATGGCTGTTGCTCTGTCTTAATTGCCACCTGTAATGGTGGGCTCTATAGGTTAATGGTGCAACAGATTTTTAAGTAGTTTGCCTTTTTCAGTCTCAGCTGATGGCCTCACTCACTACTCGATGCTCTTTTCTTTAAAAAATAGGCCACAAAAGCAGACAGATCTTTTTAAATCACTGTTTTTAAATTAGTTTTCCATTCTCCTGCGTGTCAATACCTTCCTTTGCATCTTCGCCTTTGACTTCCCAATATTGGCAGCACTTCCCAAGCATCTCGAGTGTGTCTGTTGTAAAGATTTAGGTACTAAGCTACTTTCCAAGTGTTTTAAGTGCATTAATGGAGGATGTAAATCCAGTTGATGGTGACTGTCCAGACCACAGTAAGCCATTACTTAATCTCCTTTTTCTAAGCAGTGTATGTATGAGGTGATTTCCTGAAAAGGGGGAGAGCTTGCAACATATCCTGTAGGTCATTAAATGTTCTCAGACTGAAGATGAGAATCTGGAGGGGCCAAAAAAAAAGGGTTGTGCTTGCTCTGGAGCTCCTTCTTGGGAAATGAACAAATTTGGGGCTTTGCATTATGCTTATTGGAGAGATCTGTATTCCTAGTTCTACAGGAAAAAAGAAATTCCTTAGTTATCCCAAACCCATAAAACAATTAAACTTTTGCAAACTGAAAGTAACCACCTGACCAGGCATCAGTAAATCTTCTGGAGGTTTTTTGGAGCCTGGTCATATTGCCCTTCCTCCTCCTATTGCACTTTTAAGTCATTCTCTCAATTTCTACTGCTTTTAGGTTTGAGTCCAGTTCACATCATCCCACCACTGTCTGTACCATCCTTTACTGCAGGTGAAAGAGTAAAATGCAGCCACCACAAGGCATGTCTTTGGGTAGGGAAACTCTTCTCCAAGCTCTTCCCACTCTCTTTGGTGGCTCCCTGGGCCGTAAGCAGGTTGGCTCTATATATACACTACTTGGATGTAGTTAATAATTTCCAGGGACCCACTGATATCTGAGTCATCTCATCACTTGAGATGTTGTGGATTGGAAAAAATGCCCTTTTTTTGTGTTCGGAACTGCAAACAGTGATGTAGAGAGGAACAGAGAGTGCTGGCTCCTCGTGCTGAAGAGTTCTTGCCTTGGGTCTGTGCTAACAAGAATAGAGCCTTATTTTTCCTTTGCTTATTTAAAAATGCTCCTCTACCTCTGCACTTGGTAGTTTGAGTGAGTTTCAAGTGGTGTTTTTTGACTGCCTTTTTTTTTTTAAATCTTCAGGGAATTTTTAAAAATTCCACATCATGATGTGGCCTGTAAATTTAGGTGTGCTTTGCCTCCTGCCCTGTCTGCATTGCATGGTACAGAACTGGGCAGAGACGCTTATGTTTAAGGCTGAGTGGCCCAGCTTGGATGCCAGGGGCAGGGGAACTGTGGCATGGGATGCTCTGGCAGTGTCAGTTCAGTCTGTGGTTGTGGTTTTACCCCCCCTGCCATAACCACTTCCACGATTCAAGTGGGGTGTTGTGCCTGTAGCAGTAAGATGGACCAGATCTCATGGAGTGCCTCAGGGCCCTCTGGTACTGCTGTGTTAGGCAGTGTACGTGTAGGGAACTGGGTTTTGTAGGGAGTTTATTTTGTTATCTTCTGGAATATGTTTTCTTATCTCCTGTGTGCTGGCAAAGGGTCAAAAATGCTGGGTAAGCAGCACTATGCATATATTTGTTGGTTTCCTAGAGCTGGGAAGAAAAGCAATGCTTGTGTGTGTGTATGAAAAACAGTGTCTTGTTGGCTTGAAAAATAAGTATTTTATTTCTTTGATTCTAAGGATAATCTGCTGTACTTGTGTCCCAGCTCACCCTGTGCTGACATACACTTCACATGTGATAATTTTGTTGAATCCCCCACCTTTACTGAGCGTTTCCCTACTAGTCCTAGACTGAAGAAAACCCAAATGTCGAGCTTTATGTGAAAGAGACCCAATGTAAAGGAGGTAAAGTAACTAAGCAAGAACGTACAGCAATTCCAAGTCCTGTAGCATAACTAACACGCTGTCACCATGACTGCTGCCAGTAAAATACTGCAATAAGGCAGGCACAGCACTGAGAGGTGCTGGCTGTCAAGGTCTGTGCCCCCGATGGGGAACACATGAGCAGCAAGCTGCTTAAATGCTGCTGCCTCCTCTCTGAAGCCTCTCTCTGTTCCTGGCCCTGCCTTGTGAGTCACTTCCCCTCTTCCCTGAAGAGAAGCTCTTTGGAAAACAGTATCCCAGGGTGCTGTGTTTATTGACTTCTGCGGACTTTGAGAGCAGAAATCATTCCACATACCTGCAGAGATGTTTTTCCCAAACTGCTGACTCTGTAGATTCTCCCTGGGTGTTGAAAGTCAAGCTGTTTTGCTTTTGATTTAGGCCTTGTTGAGGATGCAAACCCTTAGAACAAGTGTTGATTTTGGAGATGCCATGAATGCCTCCAGAGCCTGGCTCCCCTCCCGCAGCAGCAGAATGTTCCGCCAGTGCACCTGGGACAAGGACAAAGGTTTGCAGCCACCTCTTCCTACAGGGTGGAGGTTGATTTGGCTGCTTGGAGAGGAGATCAGCACAAAGATGATGGGCAAGCACGTAGGGAGGGCAGTGTCGTTCCCCCCTTTCTTTTCAGCTTGATTTGCCCATGATCAGTAAAACAGGGATTTACCCAGGAAGCAGTTTTGGAGTTGGAAGGCTCTACGCCAATTTATTAGCCTGGGACTGAGTCCCCCTGATACCAATTCAAGTTCTCTGAGAATTGCAGTGAGTTATCTGAGGGATTAGATATGTTAGTTTTCTTTCTCCCTCCAACCTTCCCTTTTCTTTTTCTTTAAGGTACAAAAAGCCCCTCGGGGTGCAATCCCTTCAGTCCATAAACCCTTAGTGAGGATCTCTGTGAAGGGCTTGATGCTGGTGCCTTCCTTCATCTTTGAAGTTGTGCTGATTCCGTGGCATCCAGGGATGTTATCAACACAAGGCTGACCTAACTTTAGGAACACCCAGATGCACAAACTGCTGGGTGGTGTCTCCAACCAAAGAAAGGGTCAGCAGCTCTGCCACCCCTCACCCAGCTCCCCATCTCTTTTGGGGACTGGACTGAGCCTTAACAGTGTGGTCTTGACTGGCTTGGAGCTTATCCACAGTCCTTATTGATTCACAGACCAGCAGTCTCTGAGACTCATCTGTGTTTTGTGTCCTTTATGGTTGTTTCAAATACTGAAAGTGCTCAGGAGCTTTTTGTGTAATAACCAGCAAGAGAGGATTGAAAACATCCTTCTGTGTGGTGGGGAAATAGAGAATCTGAGAGCATGTTTCCCTGGGAAAAGCTAATTTATGTGTGCTTTCCAGTATTCTCTGCAGTTAAATAGCTTCTCAGTCTGATTCACCAGTACATTAAAGCTGTTCTTTAGCACTCTGAAAGTACAGAATGGCTTTCTAGTAGATCAAGTAATCACTGGAGAGTATCTTGTGGTGTTGCAGGACCTTATGCCTGGCAAGGTTGTCATGGTGGCTCCAGTGTCATTCCCTTTCTAGGCTGTCAGCAGCAGGGATACACCCAGTGGAAGATCCAGCATAAGTTTAGAATCATTTCCTTCTTGGGATTTTCAGGTTGTTTTGAGCCTGTCAGTTGTCCTGACTTTTAGCATGGACAGATAGAGAGTTCAGCTAGACTCTGCAATCAAAAATCTTGCTTAGAAGACATGAATGATTCTTTTTTTTTAAGTGTGGATTGTTCCTTGAATGAATCTGAGCATTGGGCTAACACGTTTCCAATTTAGTGTATAGGTTTCCATTTTAAATTGCAAGAGCTAATCATTAAAACTAAACTATCATTCCAGGTTTGAAAGCAATTTAGTTGTATGTATGTTTTCACTTCTCCAAGTGTGTGTATTTATTTTTATATAGAGAAGTATTAATTTTCATAATGACTGTACTAAGTCTGAGTGCAATTCTGGTGAGGAGGATTAAATCAGATTTGCAGGCTTGAACTCAGTTGTGGAAACAGAACCCAGGTGTTCCTCTTCATTTTGCTCTGTTTTAACAACATCACTGCTTTTAACTATGAATTTTTAAATACACTGCCTGGTTAATGGGTGTAGCATTCCTTGTGCACAAGGAGTTCACATCATACGAAAGAATTGAAGTTAACATCCAAGAGGTTTTGGAGGTTATATTCCATGTAATATTGGAAGAGTAACAAGTCCTAATGGCACTGTGCATCTTGCATGTAGCAAAGAATCCACTGTGGGAGAACTTTTGCCTTTTAAGCAGCAATATAAGCAACTCTATTCCCAATACCTGGCATTTTTCCCCTGGAGTACAAACCCCCTGCATCCCCACCCCCAATAAATCCAGAGGATTATCATTTAAATACTGTTTCTTAGTTTCTAGAATCAGTAACAGCATTCTTCTGCTCATAAAGTTCAGTAAATGACTCTTCTTAGACAGAAAGTATCTTCAATTCTGTCCAGGATGCATGACTGGAAAATGCTTAGTAAATTAAAATCTGTGAGAAGCAGCAATGCTTTACTTTTAGTGGAGAGAAAATTGTTCTATTGATGCTCTTCTTTGTGCCTTAATTCTGAGCTCTGCAGTATTTATCTGATATGGCAGTGAAGAACAATCATACCTTTTGCTTTCCTTGTGTTTTTCAATGAAAGGGTGAAGGTGGTGTGTAAGCACCATGGCCATTATGGCCAGCTCCTCCAGGAGAGGTAACAGTGGGTGGGCCTGTTGCTCAAACTTAATTTAAGGCACAGCTTGCTGCAGGTTCTACACTGACATGACAGTGCTGGGATACCCAGCCAGGAATGGCTTCACCCCCCAGGATCAGCTGTGAGGGCTTTGGGGTGGGTTAGTTGTTTGCTGCTGTAACCCACTTACATAAATAAATAATAAATTTATAATAAATAAATTTAAGAAACTGTTCCTAAGCCTGAAATTGGCTTCATCATTGTACAGCTTGAGTAATGAATTAAAATTTGCTAACTAGTATGTTAATAAGATTATTGACTTGTACAGCTACATTAAAATCTAGCAGTACTGGCTTGAGCCTTTTTAATGCATTGAATGGTACATGGACTGAATATCATGGATTTGTTTAGTCCTATAAAAAGTAATTTTCCAGTCATCTATGTATCCACACACTTATAATTGGGGAAAAGAAGCCTTAAAACTAATAATCACCATCTCAAATATTTGTAGTAGGCAAACATCCCAGGCAACACCTCCAGCAGGAGTGCTGACTAGAATTTAAAAATCCATTCTTGGGCTCTCATTTACCTTTCAAGGGTCTTTTTGGGACTGTTCCTTCCTTGCCTGGCACTTGTTTTCATCTGCCTCTGCAGCCTGTCCCTGGATGGCTGTTGTACCTATGGAGCAAATTGCTTGGCTGATATGAAGCAAATCTTGCTCACTTTACTCTCACCTGCCCTCTTTGCCTTTATTTCCTTTTGGTGTTGTCCTTCATCTAGAATAAATCTCCAAGGCTGGCATTTGTAGTTGCTCTTTGTATGCAGCTGAAAATGTTGTAACCTGTCATAATTAATCCTCAGCATGTTGCTTTAATAATAGTACAGCTCACTAATCTGCTCAAATCTCATGTTGGTGGGAAAGCATATTGGAAGAAGAACTAAAAGTGAAATGTTACACGTGTAAGTTTCATGCATTTTAATGAAAATAAATAGTAGTAGTGCTGCCTAATTAGAAGCTGTATTAGGATAATTCAACTGCTGAAAGAAAGTATTTCTGCTAAAACACACTGCAGTGTTAAGGGAAATGCAAACTAATCTGTGCACATGTGTCACTCCTTAAATGCTTTCCAGGCTTTTGTTTCCCACAGTCACTGCTAACAGAAAGAAATTTGGAGCCCTCTTACCATGCTGTGTGTCTGAAATTTGCCAGCTGAGGTGTGGCTCATCATACAATAAATGCTGGCACTTGATTTGCACTCTGGTAATTTTACAGCTTGCTTTGTTTGACAAGTCCCTCATGTAGGTATGTTTGTTGAGCTGTTGCAGTTTCACAGGCTGCAAATGAAGCTCCACGTTGACCAAGTGATGCTGAAACAAGAACAAGGCGGGGGAATCCAGTGCCTGAATCAGCAAGTTGCCAGCCTGTCAGCTGAGTTTGTGGCTCTGCAGAAAATGGGCAGATCGATAGGAGAATAACAGAGGCTGTTGGAATGTGTGAGCCTTGGAAGCAGCTTAAAGCACCGTTTGGTTTTTATACACTAGCCGAGGTTTTGCATGGGCACGTTTTATCTCTGCGTGCCTCCGAACATCATTCACTGTGTGCCTACCATTGCGATGCTAGTTACCTGAATACATTAGGAAAAGACAACCTGGGGTGCTCAGTCACACCAGCGTTTTTGGAAAGCTTCCAAATGCAACATTGCTGTACCTAGAACAACCCAGAGGGGAGGTGGGAAAATTTACAGTGGGTTTGGGATGGGTTTTTTTTTCCCTTTTAAAAGGAGTTGAAGTCTGATACAGTTTCATTCTTTAAAGGGAGATTACTGAGCACATTATTTAAGTGTGGGAGGCACTCGACCTTTTCTCGTCTGGAGAGAAGGGGAAAGGCTTTTGTTCTGGGCAATAAGAGATGCTCTGCACTTTGATTACTGCTTCACTAAATTGCCTTCTGGTCCATTTTACACATGAGTAGTGTAATACAATTTTTGGTACGGTATCAATTTATGCACTCTGCCTAAATTCCAGGTTGCTGTGTAAGGATGCTTACAGGTACCTCTTGATGTAGATGAGAGACAAAATGTATGAGACCTGGTTGTGTTGCATTAAGCAGAATTAATTGTGTCCTGTCCTCCAAAAAACCCTGTTTTCAGTCAGATTAGTGCATGAGTAGGGTGTGCTGTGTATGGATTCCTTTCTCAATAGAATGGCCAGTAAGAATGAAATACTGCTGAGTTTAGACATCCTTCAATTTTCTGCCACTGTGTGCTGATTTTGGTGGGAGCAGAGGTAGTTTTCTTCACATAGTAGTGAGAACAGGTCTGTGTTTTGGATTTGTGCTGGAAGCAGTGATAATTTGGTGATATTTTAATTAGAATCACAGAATCATTTAAGTTGGAAGCGACCTTTAATTCAACAGTTACTTTGCAAAACCATGTCCCTGAGTGTCACATCTATTTGTCTATTAAATATCTCTAGGAATGGGGACTCCCCCCTTCCCTGTTCCAGGGGCTGGAGAACCATTTGGTGAAGTTTTTCCTAATACGCAACCTAAATCTTCCCTTGATGCTGTTCCCTCTTGTCCTGTCACTTATTCATGAGAACAGACTGGCTCTTGCTTTCCTACAACCTCCTCTCATCTGAGCTCTGCAGCTGCACCATTCACCCAGCACATAACATGCATCTTGGGGGGGTGGATTTGGACCCTGTCTCTCACCCCTGAGTTTTCTAACATTCAGGCTGCTGTCAGGAATTTTGGCATCAGCTTTTACATGCTTTTCACTTAAAATGTTAGTGCCTTGGTTCTGGGTGAGGATATGTAACAAGAGGCTGTGGATTCTCTCACAGAGCACTCTGTAGGCAGTTAGTTTGTGCTGAATATTGAATTTTCAGTTTACAGTAGAAAAACTGAAGGTTGTTCTTCATCTCTTGAACAATCTAACTCCTGCAGCTTGTTTGACTTGGGTCAAACATCCTTGTAGACTCCAAAACAAGGGACTATTTTTATGATTTTTTTTTTTCCTCTTGACAAGCAGCACATTGCAATAGAAGGTGGAGGTGCTGATGGGAAACCTTAACTGCACGTGGTCAAGTGTAACTCTTGCTTATAGTGTGTCTCTTTGAAACACAAAGAGCGCTCCTGAACTGGGAAGTGGAGTGCTGGGTCCTGCTCCTGTTTTTCCCATCTCCACACTTTCTTATCTAAGGCATAACTTAAAGTCTAACTCCTGAACTGTGTGTAGACCAAGCAGTGGCAGCAGGAGGGGAGTCAGCTTTGGTCAGATGTGTAATTGCATGTACTAAAAGGCCAGGACTGGCTTAATTCCCCCTAAATTTACTTGCCAAAGAAAAAATGAGAACCAAGTGTTTCTTAGGTGGGTTTTTATTCTCCTCCTGTAACTAATGCTGTGGGAATAACCTGTTCTAACTTAAAGCTCTTAGAGCTTTCTCTGTCCATTCTCATTAGTCATTGGAAGGGTAAACGTGGGAAGTAATTTCACAGGTGGATGTTGTAAAATAAGTGGAATCATTCTCTGTGAGGCCTTTCCCTGTGTCTGAAGATGCTTTACTTGAACACTCTAGTAATTTAAGGAAGGAGGTGTTTGTCTCCAGTCTCCCTAGTCCAGTGAAGATTGCTTCTGGAGGAGGTAGCTGAGGATGTTGTCCTCCTAATTTAGATGTGTACCTTAGATTCTTAAAGTTAGCTTGTGTAAAACCTGCCTTTTGTTTAAAAGTGGGTTAAAACTCTAATGAATGTAATTTAAAAGATAACTTTTATCTTGGTCTGGACAAGATCAAAGACATCCCAAAATTACATTAGTGTTTGTGGAGTAAATGAAGTGCTGTTTGTCTCTTTGGAAGCAATAATGCAACAGAAAAACAGTTTTTGAGCCTGTTTTCTGCTCAGGGTATTGAATCCCCCATGAATAATGCTGTGCTGCACATACTGGAATTTTGTAGAATAAAGTAGAACCAAAGAAGTTGATCTTTAAACATCTTTATTTTAAACCAAGATGTGTCTGGCAACCCAGAAAAATGGAGTGAGGTAAATGGCAAAAGGACTGTAACAATTTTCTCAAACTTGGTACGAGTTTATTGCATCTGTTTTGTTAAATAATAAAAAAACCCATCCTTCATTAAAAACGAAGTCTGAAGTACTCCCAGCACCTAAAAACCTTTGTGTGCTTTTTAAAAAAATATAAAAGAAGTAGAAATATGATGTTTGCAAGATCAGAGGCTTTTGACTGTCCCTGTTTACAAGGTGTTTACAAGGGTAGCCCTATAGCAGTGTTATTGCTGTGTCTCCAGGGTGACACACATGAAACCTGGGTCCTTGTTGCATAGCTAGGAAGTGAAACCTCTGATGCTATGCTTGGCTTTTTAGGGATGAATTCTTAAATGTTAGACCAGAGTGCAGAAGAACATTCTGATCTCCCTCCATCCCAAGGATGCTGCTGACTTAGGGCTGCTTCCTGAGTTCCTAGCAATGATTGCAAGAAATAGAAAGAAGGCAGGTATGTGGACTGCTCAGCCTGGGTGGTGTAGTAACCTTTTAGAAGATTGGTGTGCTAATTAAAGGCTAATGCAGAGGCTCTAGGGAAAATCTCAAGGCCAAGGACTAATTTCCACCACTTTGCTGTGTGGGGTCTTCAAATAAAGGAATGAATATTAATAGAACTGTGATGCCAGTAGCCTTTGTAAATGTGTGTTCATGGTATTTTCAGAGTTGAATCTGTCTTCCTTTGCTAGGGAATCTTTTGTTTTCCTGCAGGCTGAGCAGTGTTTTGACTCAAAAACAGGCTGATGTTTGATCACACAATGATTTGGGTTGGAAGGGACCTCAAAGATCATCCCATTCCAACCTCCCTGCCATGGGCAGGGACACCTCCCACCAGCCCAGGTCACTCAGAGCCCCATCCAGCCTGGCCTTGGACACTCCCA
>JAWWTY010000037.1:58018707-58051331 GCA_035222235.1 Margarornis squamiger
TCCTGTAATCCTGTTCTTGGAGACTGTCACCGGTGATCTGCCTTTGCATTTGTTAATTGAGAGTCTTGAGACTGGATCCCCAGTTCCAACCTTTCTGGCAAACTCTGGTAGAGATGCATTGTGAGGACTGCACAGCCACTGAAGGCACAAAGACTTGTGCCAGCAAAATGATTTCCCTACACCTGTCCTATTTTAACCTGCCCTCCAGCTATCCTGCCTCTCCAGCCTCTGTACATTCCATTGTGTCTCACTCCAAAAATTGCTCATTTTCCCCAAGTCATTATGTCTTCCCCTACATCCCTAAATCCTGATACTATTTCTTGCTGTATAAATACAGCAACTGTCTGATTTTTTAAAAGTAGGCTTCATGTAAGTGCACCACGTGCTTACAGCCCAGCCAGGATCACTTGGGGTTTAACTCCTCTCTTTTTTTTCCTCATTTTTTTTTTTTTTGTCAAAAGCTCAAGGGTTGTTCAGGGGCTGGGCTGTAGTGATTTTATGCCCTCCTCAGTTGCTGGATTACTTGCATAATCCAATATTTATTGGTTATATTGGAAATTACAAGCAGCACAATTAAACCCTGTTCCCACCTCTTATCTAACCCAATAGTTTGTCCCCAACACCTTGTGAGAAGCTGCAACATAATTTTAAATTGTGCTAGACACAGCCTGACAAAAACCTGTTCACTTTCTTTCCCTCTGGTCCTACATTCATTCCTTTTCATTCGACCACCTTAAGAATGCTCCTTGCTTTTTGATATTCACTGGCCAAAGGACCAGAAACAATGGCTGTTCTGCACCTCTGCCACCTTTTCTGTTTGCCCAGATTCATGTGGAGTTATGAAACGTCAGTGCATGAGCCTCTTCAGCACAAACCTTCTTGGAAACTCTTCCTGAACAGGCAAACCTGCCTCTTCCACACCACGGGTGCTGCTTGGCATGCAGGAATCAGAAGCTGAAACAATCCTTTGTTTGCTCAAAAATGTTCATCTGAGTAATTAAAGAACAGGTTTCACACAAGTGCATGTAAAAAAGCACACTCAGTTTTAATGTTGCAATCATATGTACAGCTATAAGGTTCTGCAAAACTCATTTTCCTTGCCCTACTGCTGTATAGCTGGAGAATAACATTCTGGAAATCCCTGATCTTTGTTCCTCTAACTTTCTGACACGTTTCTGTTTGGTCTCAAACTTCACATGCTTGGATATGACACAAAGGTATATTTTTTATTTTTTATTCTTTTGTGGAAAATTGGAAATAATTAGCTTGGCTTGCTTTCAGTAATTTGATCTTTCAAAAAAATGACATAAAATGAAGAATACAGACACTCTTCAAAGCTGAACTCCAAATGGTTAAAAAGTGCCGCTCCTCATGCCTGTCATACAGAGAGCCAGATGAAAAATTAAAAATTATCCCGAGTGACTGAGCCCTGGATTTAGTGCATTCCCAAATAAACATTAAAAACAACAACTATTGCTTTAGTTACTGGATTCTCGTGGGACGTTTGTGTGTGCATTAAACTCCAAAACTCGATTCCGTGGTGCTCTAACCAGAGGATTAAATCACACGTGCACAGACCACATCTAAACACACCCAAATTTTATCTCAGCTGCTGCACTGTGACAACGAGATGATCTTCAGTCTCATCTGCCCATAGTAGAGTGAGGGACATTTATGGCTCAGATCATTTTATTGGAACAGAAATCAGCACTGTCTTGAACTTATTGTTCACTGTCCTCTGAGAGTCACTCACATTAGGAAATTAATTGGGCTATGCTGGAAGAGCACCCTGGGAATTCTTTGGTTTAATTCTTTGTTTTAAATCCTGCCCCAGTCTCCCACCCTCTGAATACTACATCACCCCTGTCACAGGCAAGTTCCCTTGACTGCCATAAAAGCAGAGGGGGAGAAAAGGAATTTTAGTGTCTTGAAATGGCTGAGTTTGCATGATGTGGAAGGTGAATGTCTTTGTAAGGATTCATCTAATCTTGTGAAACATTTGAAATCTCCCCCTCCACTTTTATTAAAACTGTGTAATCTGAGTATTCTGGGTACCAAAAATCTTGGTTAGCCCCAACATTGTCAAAGTGCTGAAGATGTTACCACTGGACTTTGTTGCACCTGAAACAAAAGATGGAGTTGACCTGTTGATTTTTTGAAGCTTTGTGACCCTGGGACTGACAAGGCCTGAGGCAAGCTGGGTCTGTTTTAAGAGTGTCTGCCAATTCCCATTTCCTCCATACTGGAGATGAAGGTGAATGGGTCCTGTAAACACTGGTCAGTGCAGAAATCCCTCAGCCCTTGTGATCATTTCCAGGCTGCTACAGAGCCTTGTGCAATGAGATGACACAGTGATCCTGTGTGGCTGAATGTAAATTCAGGAACAAAGCAATAAACCCACCCAGCAAAGCCTTCATAGTGTTTGCCAGCCTGCCTTGCCCTGCTGCTGAAGTCAGGGTCTGAGAGAGGCAGTTCTGCTTCTCTGGGGGTACAAAGGAAATCCCCTTCCCCCATGGATTCCCCTCTCCAGGCCACACACCTACAGTTCAAAGGGTTTGTCACAAGCTGTGGGGGAAGAGTTTGTGGGAGAGTCCTGCTCACACTCCTGGCAAAACATCACTGGAATTAGTCTGGATTCTCACTCATATGCCACATATGTGAAGGGCTATAAAATAATGTTGCATGTTTTTGTGAAAGATAAACATCATCTGCAAAAGCAAGTATAAATCTTGCTATTTTATGCTAATTCAACACTGTTTCACCTCCTTGATTTTGAAGAAATACCTCATTCTTCTGCGTTTTTCCATGGGAATTTCTTGGTGTGTAAAATAGTGTGAAGCTGTTGATGTGTGTGCATTTGAAATGTCATCTGTGGGGGGCATTTGAAGTAGTTTACTCTTCTTTTAGAAATGCACTTGCTTTACTCTCATGTATTTGCCAGTGTCATGAATTCCCTTTCAACAGGAAAATGATTGATCCTACTGTTCATACTGTCAGTACATTCTTGCACCCTCTTTGGCAATGTCATGGAATCACAGAATGGGTTGGGTTGGAAGGGACCTTCAAGATCATCCAGTTCCAACCCCCTGCCATGAGCAGGGACACCTTCCACTAGCCCAGGTCGCTCAGAGCCCCATCCAACCTGGCCTTGGACACTCCCAGGGATGGAGCATCCCCAGCTTCTCTGGGGAAACTGTGCATGTCTGGTACTTTTTCCCCATAGAAATATATTATACTGGAAGTTTCCAATCTCATGACAAGAGGAAAGTGCACCTGTGGTTAATATGTGGTAGGAAGCTATCACATAAACTTCTTGTATTTTGTTAAAGGAGAGCTGCTCGGTGTGTTGTTCTTGAGAGTATTACTTATTAGTAGTATTATTTAGTTTCAAGGTGCTTGAACTTCAGCAAGATCCCCATTGTATATGCATCTAGAGAGAAAAAAAATATTAAAATGTACTGGATTCAACTCCAGCAGTCTGTCACCTGTCAATAAGCAGCATCAGAACTTCACAGGGTGGTGTAAACTCATCTTATGGTGCCAAAGTCACAGGAGATGAATTTTGTGTTACTGTGCCAACACTTGGGCCAAATCTTGTAGGGGCAAAAAAGAAAAAAAG
This sequence comes from Margarornis squamiger, assembly GCA_035222235.1. Taxonomy (NCBI): domain Eukaryota; kingdom Metazoa; phylum Chordata; class Aves; order Passeriformes; family Furnariidae; genus Margarornis; species Margarornis squamiger. Next base: position 58,022,327 of record JAWWTY010000037.1, read on the forward strand.
ACTTGGTTCAACCCGAACTTTTGTTCTTCAGGAAGCTAAAGAAGCTCTTCAGAAAGCTGAAGGATGAAAGAAGTGAGCCAAAGGAAATGGACACCAACCAAGCAAAGGATCCTCAGCAGTGGGATCTTGATTACATCTTGGAACCTTTCACCGGGCTGACTCCAGAATACATGGAAATGAGTAAGTTTTCTGAATTCCCTTTCCCTGCCTGCAATAACCATAGCTTTACATAAGACCGATCACCATAGATCCCATGACTGTACAACACAAGTTGTTATGATAAAGGGGGAAAAAACCAAAACACTTGTAGTTTGCAGAAATTACATGCAAGACAGCAGGGGTATGAGACTACCACAGCACCAGCATAGCAATAATAATGGATCCTAGTGCCTGTTAATACTTATGCTGTCAGAGTCCAGTGTCCCCCCTGAGAAAAGTGCACAGAAATCATTTGGCCCCAGAATCAATAGATACGATTGGAAGGGGTCCCTGGAGATCATTGAGTCCAACCCCTTGCTCAAAACAGGGCCAGATAGAGCAGGTTGCTCAGCGATTTGTCAAGTAGTCCAGTTGGGTTTTGAATATTTCCGGGTGTGGAGACTCTACAGTCTCTCTCTGCAACCTGTTCTGTTATTTGATCACCTACACACACACACACACACAAAAAAAAGGGTCTTTTAACATTCTTTTAACATTTAAATTGCATTCCCTAATTTTCCATTTCTGTCCACTGCCTCTTGTCCTTTCACTGGGCACCCTTGAGAAGATTGGAAGACTGTAACTCTGTCTTCTTTAACCCACCACATCGCTAAGATCCCCTGAGTCTTCTTTTCTTGTGGTACAACAATGCCAGTGCTCTCAGCTTCTCCTTGTACATCAGGTCCTCCAGTCTCTTACTCACATTAGTGGCTCTCCATTGGATTCACCGCAGAATGTCCTTGTCTTTCTTCTACTGAGGAGCACAGAGCTGGAAAGAGTGCTCCAGGTGTGGTCAAAGTAGTGCTGGGTAGAGGGAAAGATGCCTTCTCTTGACCTGCTCTCAATGCTCTTCCTGATGCACCACAGAAAGCTTTTTTGCTTTTTTTGGCTTTTTTGCTGGTGCTCACCCTGTTCAACATGCTCTCTGCCAGGAAGCCCAGGCTCTGTTTTATAAAGAGCCACAAAGAGTCATTAAGGTTGGAAAAGACCTCCAAGATCATCAAGTCCTACCTGCGACTGATCTTCATCTTGTCACCCAGCCCAGAGCACTGAGTGTCACATCCAGTTGTTCCGTGAACACCTTTAGGGATGGGGACTCCACCACCATCCTGGGCAGCCCCTTCCAATGTCTGACCACCCTTTCAGTGAAGAAATTCTTCCTCATGTCCAACCTGACCCTCCCCTGGCAAAGCTTGAGGCAATGTCCTCTTCTCCTGTTGCCTGGGAGAAGAGGCCAACTCCCACCTGGCTACACCCTCCATTTAGGGGGTTGTAGAGAGTGAGAAGATCCCAACTCAATGTCCTTCATGTATTGGGGTCCCAGCACTGGACCCAGGATTTGAGGTGTGTCCTCCCCAGTGCCCAGCACAGGGACAGTCCCTGCCCTGTCCCTGCTGGCCACACCATTGCTGCTCCAGGCCAGGTGCCCTTGGCCTCCCTGCCCCTCTGGGCACCCCTGGGCTCATGTCACAGCACCCCCAGGGCCTTTCCCACTGGGTATTGAGTTGGCCACACTTCCTAAGGAAATCTAGGGTGCACTTGGGAATTGTTTCTCAGTCTGACACCTTCCATACCAGTAAAACCTCATTAAATAATATGTGTTATTCCTCTGCATGCATCACCCTGCTGGAGTGACTGATGTCACTAGTGGAGTGCACTGCCAGACATTCAGTTTCAAACCTGTGTAATGTAGGAGCAACTCTATCAAAGCTAATTTTGTAAAGCTGGTGCCTGCCCTGTGCACATCATCTATGTGTTCATACATGCTTCTGTTTTTCACCACTACTCAAATTGCTGCTAAGTCATTTGAGAGGTAGCATTACAGTGTTTTCTGCTGTCTGGAAGGTAAGAGTCAAGAAAGAAACTTTAAAGCACTGAGTTTGTTCAAATCAAATATCATTAATAATTAATTTTCTTACTAGGATGTTTGGCATTGTGCCACTGTCCTCAGTAGTTATAATTTGGAAGTCTGGTTCCTCTGGCATCTTGATTACACTTTGCTCAAGAGAAAATATTGTGCTGATACCTACGAAACTATGTTTGAAATTCTGAGTACAGTAGCTGGCCTGCATGAAGGGATATGGAGACGACACCCAACAACTAATTACACAGCAGTTCTACTTACACAGCTAATTATACAATAATTCTGCTCAGTTGCCTCCTCTCAGCTTTCATTGAGTTTGTTTGGTCACATTCATCTTCATGCATCCACTTAGACTCTTCCACTGCTCCAGCAAGAGGACAAAGATTACCCTACAGATATATTATCCAAGGAAAAATATCAAGCAGCTGATAGAGAATTTCCAAGTGAAATACATACATTCCCTTTTGCTCATTCTAAAGTGAGCTTGTTATAAACTCCAAGGAGTATCTCTGTGACTCAGCAGAACACAGGAGGACAGAAGTGCAAGTAATCACCAAATAACTCAGCCTTGCAGCACTGGGACACAGTGCAGGTTCAGGAAGAAAAACCTGAGAGGGAGCAGCACATGGGGATGCTCTAGAGCATTAAAAGGCTTGGCTCTTCACACCAGATGCAAAGTAAAAGTACCCCTCAGCCCTGCAAATGCCTCATGAGTAGACTCTGGAGAGGCAGGGAAGGTGAAAGGGGGAATTGTATGGGTGGGGAAAGAGGAAGGAGAGAAATAATCCTGGCAAACCCAGGCTTCAGGGCATAAAAGAATTCAGGGAGAACAACAGCTTGTCAATGGGCATGGTATCTAAAACCAGACATCTGTGAAATATTGCATGTGACAACTCCTGTTTTAACAAGCCACTATTCTCAAAACATCTGAAAGGGAATTCATTTTATGGCAAAAAAGTTATATAACATATATGGTTTATCTCTCTCTTTCTAAATAGTTATATTTTTTGTAATCTAATTATAAATGCATATATGAAAATGTATAGAATGGTAGATTTATGCAAAGCTATAAGTATGTGAGTGTATACAAAGTATTTTATATGATTGCAGATTTGGGTATCTCTTTTATGGATATGTTTACGGATCCAGACCTTGCCCTCTGTAGTGCCATAAAGAATCCCTCACATGCCATCATCTCCCTCTGAACTGTTTCAGCTCACCTGAGGATCTGACTGTGTGTTGTAGCTTCTACTACCTCATTCCCTTCTGCACATGATGATTCTCTGTTGAAAAATTGTCCTTTAGGATTGACTCTTTTTCATGTATTACTTCAGCCCAAGGTGATTTTTCCTCCTGTAAACTTTAAGCAAACTTCTTTGCAACTTTTGAAATTAAACAATGGTGAAAAAATACAGACATTATTCTCCCTTGTAAGCATTTTAATATTTTTGCTCCCATTGCATCTGAGATGATGCCATCACTCTGATTCAAGATGTCTGTGTACAACATCACCCTTGATTTATTCATAAGGACACTACTTGGATGTGAAGTTCTGCCTTCTTGGAATAACAGTAACGCTGGTGTGATGTTTGTCAGCGTTGCTTTGATTTGCTACCAGCAGTTTTGATTCTGCTGTTGGAAAAGTGATGCTCAGCTGCTTCGAGTTTGAACATAATTTCACAAATGTCAGATTTGCTTTATGGGTTCATCTAAGGCCATCTACTCGGGGTGGAAGCAGGTCAGTAGTCAGTCCTGCAAAGAACACATGCTGCAGTGGGGTTTTTCTTACCTGTGTTTTGACTTCAGAGTACCTCTCAGAGCTCCAATGTTCAGCCATTTGTTCTGCTGTCCCTTAGGGAATTGGCTTTTTTTTCAATTTAAGAAGCAAGTTCTAGAAATTGCCAAAATTAGTCAAATCATGGCCACTGAAATGAGTAGCTTAATGTGTTTTAAAGAGGAAATGCAGAAGTATCACCATAATCTGTTAAGGTTTTAGAGTTCCTGCTCCAGGCAAGTGGTCACAGCCCCACAGCCTGACAGAGTTCAAGAAGTATTTGGACAGTGCTCTTGGGCACATGGTTGGATTCCTGGGGTGTCCTGTGCCAGGCCAGGAGCTGGACTCGGTCCTTGTGGGTCCTTTCCAGCTCAGGATATTCTGTGATTCTATCCTGTGACTTTTAACAATGCAGTACAGGGCCTAAGCTGTGATAAATCACTGGACACAAAGCTTTTAATTTAGACTATTCCCTTGCGCCTAGGTCATAAACAATACTGAGTGGCTCATGCTGCAGTCATCAGGGATAATTAGGTAGATGCCCTGAAAAGGAAAGGATTCATTACTAATCTAAACACTTGTTTACAACAGGAGAATGAGATCCCCAAGTGGGGAAGTGCCATTTCAAGCCCTGGCCTGGCTGTGGCATTCCAGACAAATGTGCAGCAGATGAAACCCAAGCTGCGCCTCCCCAGTCCACGTCCCTGCTCTCAGCTGTCACCCTCACTGTGCTGGGACTCGGACCACCCACGCTGGCAGGAAGCACTTTGTGCAGCTCAGCACTGAACCTGTCAGCTGGAATTGTTGGGAAGGGCATCAAGAGGCAGCTAAACAGCTTATTTACCAATTTTCCTCATTCTAATTTGGGGGCGGTGGGGAAGGGAAACAAAGCAACAAGTGCAAGGGAAGCATTTTTGCCCCTCCCCCTGAACTGCTTCAAAAGTCAGAATGACTGGAATGTAAGAAGTGTGATATTAAGAAGAGAGAAATCTGGCTGCTGTTTCAGAACTTCTTAGCTCTCACACTGATTTACTCAGGCAAGCTCCCTCTGGCATCAGTGGTTATCTGCTCAACCAGGAATGAAGCAGCTGAACAAGGAGCTGCAGATGGGGCTTGCCTTTGGGTCTTCCCATAGAGATGATGATGGGGTTTCATGCAGAAACAGGCACAGGCAGATTTTGCATCCATATGTGAGTACTCACTACATTCAGGCTTAGGATGCTCCTACTTTTAAGGAGAGGTGACACTTTTAAGATTACACAGAAAGCCTCTGACCAAGCTCAGACTCTTTACTCCAGGTCTGCTCTTCACTAGGCTGGACCCTGATCATAGGCAGTCATTGCCTTTTGTATCCATATATCCAGTTGCTTCTACTGATTTCTATCAAAAGGGTTGACATGCACCTTTTCTGATGGAAACCTGGAACCTGGGACACTCCCCACATGGCAGACTCTTTGCAGTTTGCTATGAAGCAAATTAACCCTGTTGAGGCACCACTTCCCTGAGGGAGAGGGCTTGGAGCAATCTCAGGATGTGTTTTGCACTATGATAAGCCACAGGGAAAGGAGTTTTTGATGGTAACGATCCCACTTAAATTTTGGAATGGCCATTTCTTTCCATTGCTTTCTTTTTGTTCTGATTTCGTATTCTGGGAAGCCTGAAGGCTTGGAGAGGCTTTCTCCTCCACCTCCTGCCCCTGCCCTTGTTTATATCTAGGTAGTTTATTAGAAATAGTGAGACTTACTGGTTATTTTTAAATCTCCTCTATTTTTGTATTGGGAAATGGGGTTCTGCCTTTGTCCTGCAAAATTTCAGTCCCTCTACTCCATGCCAGCAAAGCCACGAGCACCAGTGAAACAGGAGACAGTGTCATGGCTGATGGCAATGTGGAACTGGTGCCTCTAATCATGACTGATCTGTTAACAACAAGCATTAGGAATCACAAAGGTAAAAGATGGAAAAGTTGGAAAGAGAAGAAAAATACAGGTTTCTTTCACTGAGGCTGCAGCCATCTCTGCCTTAGAGCTACCCTGTGTTCAAAGTGTCCCAGTGAGTTTTCAGATCATGTGTTTTACAAGGCCTCTTGGAGTTGTTGAGCTCTTTAAATGTTAATATAGGTTCTGTCAGACTAGGACTTTTAGCATCAGCTAAAATGGATTGGATTAGTTGCTTGGTGATCCTGTTCCCCAGGATTCCCACTTTCAGCTGTTCCCAAGCCAGCACCTCTACCACCAGAGCCCAAAGCAAATGTGTCTGTCTGTAGGAAGCTCTCTCATTATTTCTCACTGGATGTCACAGGAAGGAGAAATGGTACGTTCTACTGGCTTTTTGACTTCACATTCGTCCTCCTCACCCACAGACCCACGAATTTGCAGAGAGCTCTCTCTGCCCCAAGAAGACACACCCAGAGAAGTACAATTACTTGTGATTTTGTCTCTGTTAGACAGGAAAGCTGACGTATTGAGTCTTTGGGCTAACAATTAGTGACACTATGGTGTTTTATCCCTCCAGTTGTGGGCAATGACATTGGAAGAAACAGATGGACCCAGTTCATTATTACATGACTCTCTGTGTGATGTCACTGCCACGATTTTGATGAGAGATTTGGGGTTGTTTATCCTGGAGAAGAGAAAACTCTAGGGAGACTTTACAGCAGCCCTCCAGTACTTTTAGGGCCCCTAAAATAAAGATGGGGAACAGACTTTCTGGGAAGGCTTGTTAAGATGGAATAAGGGGTAATGGTTTTAAACTAAAATGCCCTAGATTTAGATTTTTACAATGAGGGTGGTAAAACACTGGCACAGGTTGCCCAGAGAGGTGGAGGATGCCCCATCCCTGGACACATTTGGGGTCAGGCTGGCTGGGACTCTGAGCAACATGATCTGTTGAATGTCCCTGCTCATTGCCAGGGGTTTGGATGAGATGACCTTTAAAGGTCCCTCCAACCCAACCTAGTCCATGATTCTGTGATTTATTTTTTTAGGGTAATATATAATAAATCTAAAACAAGAGAAAACTTAAGGTAAACCCCAATGCCTCTACGAGTCAGGCAGACTTCTGTCGACTTCAGTAGCATTTTACAGATCTCAGCAGTGTGGGAGGAAGAAGCCAACACTTTACCATGGTAAAATAAACTCTAAGTTTTCCTTCAGGGAAAGCTTTTGTGGGTCATTTCTTCAGTGAGCTGAACTTTGAGTCTGATTTCAGTCAGCAGACTGTGCTGAACCTTTCTGCTGAACAGGCCTTGGCTGTCAATAGCACGTCTGCACCAAGTTTTGATTTGCACCAGTGAAATGTCTGATGACTGTTTGTTTTGATATTAACTGATATAGAGCTGTATTTTTTAGCAGTGCCCCTTCAGCAGAGGCACTCTCAAAAGTCCTGAGTGATCAGAAAATTTTGCTCGAGTAATCCTGGAACATAAATTGCCGTTGTCAACGTGTGTCAAATTTGTCATTAGCAATTCCTCTTCCTAAAACTGTGCAATGACTTTTGACCCAGCCCAACACACACCACACCACGTGTGTTCCCAAAGCAGGCAGCGTGTACAGCAATTTCCTGGTCCACGTGGTAGCAAGTTTACAACACGTGTAACTAGCCTGCAGTGATAGGACTTGGCAAGAAATTGATGTTTAGAGTAGCAATAAATATTGCTAATGAAACAAACTTCACGAAATCTGCTCCAAAGGCAGCTAAAGGATGCATGTGAATGTCTGAAATTTCTACCACTCGTGTTTTTCTTGAGAAGAAACCGACATCAGCAATGGTTTTCAGATTCTTATTTTATTTGGTCTTCCCTTCTCTAGTTGAACCCCTCTAGGATTCCAAGCAGCATGTGGCAATTAATTAAAAACATTTTTCCTCAAAGAGAAACAATAAGAAATGTTTTCATCATCCAACTTGTGTTAAAAAAACAATGGCAAAACTCTCTTTTGAATTTTAAGGAGAAAATGATCAGATCCGATGTCTGTAGCTACTGACTACCATAAGGATTAATCTGAGAGGTTTGGAAGAATTTCCCCCAGAGCAGGAAAAATAATCAAAAAGGCAATGTGTGAGGCAGCAAAAGAAAAAAAAGTGCTGAAGAGAAACCTGCATTTTTCTATAATCTCTATAATGGGGATGGTTATGAAAATACCAACTCAAGCTGTTGTGTGTAGGCTTGTTGCATGCATTTATTACAGAAGAGTTGTGAGTGACACCTTTTCCTTAGTTTTTCAGCCAGGCTTGGCTGTATAGTGAAGTTTCTTCTGTGTATAAGAAGTTTATTCTTAGGATTTGGGAAGTTGTTTAGCACAGGAGTGATTCTTTGTTTGTTTCCAATAACATGTGATCCTGTGACATATTATTGATACAGAAATAAGAAAGAAAGCAGCACAGTCACAAAAAATTACCTGCTCCTGGGTTAGGTCCTGATGTAAAAGATACACAAGGTCCTAGGGTTACTCATACTACTCAGTGTATAAATCTTCTGGAACCTGAGTGATACATCACAGAAGGTTTTGTGCTGGGGACTGATTCTGCATCCCTTACACAGCCAGCCCTCCCCAGATCCATACTTTAAAAGCCTTGATTTGTGCTCTTAATCAGACTTTGGATGCCAGAGTTAGAGGGACAGAGCGTGCTGTCATTGTTGGGCTTGGGTTCTGCTCAGGCTCTGCACAGAGGGACAACTTCTGGGCAGAGAGGACTTCTGAGAAGGGCTGTGGTCTGAGAGACTTCTTTTGATGCTGTTTGTCTTTTATAGCTTTTGTCCCAGGGCCCAAGCCTGGACGAGATGTTGCAGATGTGGCATCAGGTGGTGAGAACCTCATGGGCTGGCTCTGAGCCCTTGGCCTGTTTCCTTTTCAAGTCAGACAGTCAAGACACTACCAGAATGTGGTCTGGATTTTTCCTCCCATCAGAGACAGACTCTGTGTCACTGACAGCACATCCAGTGCCCTGCTCTGGCATTTCCTATGTCCTGAACCTTCAAATATTTTGTTCACCAGCTCGTGCCACGAGGCTGGGTGATGCCCACCTGTGTTTTCTCCAGGCTGGTCTACTAAGGGTGTAGGAAACCTATGGGACAGGCTAGATGTCCAGAGGTCCAGCTCCTGTCACAGGTCTCTTTAGCCTTTTCCCTGTACATGAGCACTAAAAGAGCTTTGTGTGGAGACCTTGTGGCATAAGTGTGAATGTAAAAAGGGTATTTCAGGGTTGCCATCAGGTTCTCCAGCCAACAAAAAGGATGTTTTGGTGTCAGCTGTCCTTGATGGTTGTGCATTGGAAATGTCTCCACTGTGATTGAGCAGGCATCCCCAGAATCCCAGGGGCTCCTCTCTTTTTAGTCCATTCAGATTTCTAGAAACACTGATCACACTCAACAAGTAGCTGTAAATTGCTGAGGTGTTCAAAGACTGCTCATTTTGAATGATTGCTTCCTAGTTTACTTCACAAGACCAGCCGACTTATGGTGTGCTTTGTTTTGGTCTTGGGATTTTGGGCTTGGTTTTTAGGTTTGGGATTTTTTTTTTTTGGATTTTTTTTTTTTTTGCCTGCTTTTTGCATCATTTACACTTTCATAAAAAGGAGTCTAGAAAGTTGAAGAGATTTCAAGGTGGCCACACAAACACATCTGGCACAGAGCTTTCTATGAAGACGTATTCACACAATTATCCAGAAGTCCTTTGCATACCTTGAACATTTTTTCATGAACTTGAATAAAAATTAAACTGCATTTTCCCAGGCAATGACTAAAGGGACTGTGAGCAACATCAAAGCAAATGTGTGTGTGGTTTATTCTTAAAGCATTGCAAATACATTGTGTTTTTCTTTTTTTTTAACAGAATCCTCCCAGCTACGTTCCTGCTAAATTCACTTAAAACCAAATAAGGCATATTTTGGTGCTATGGATTTTTCTCAGCATTTCACAGTTTTGGGGGGCATTACTCAACATCTGGTTTTATTTCCCTGTTAATTCCTTTTCCTGACTCTGAACACAAAATATTCAGGGAAGTATGATTTCAAGGATAGGATGTTTGTATACTTTGAAAAAGCTCCATCTTAGCGTATGCTGGGATATACAATTTACTTCAGAGCGAAACAATCATAATATACAATATATATCTAAACAATAGATGTATAATATATAAATACACAAATATACAAAGCAATAACAAATATACAGAGATAATACTTTACTGTGCAAATATATTGTTGTGAGAAGAGAAAAGGAGGGGTACCAGAAGATTTGCAATCTGCACAGGCAAAAGATGCATGTGAGAGAAGATCCTGGAGAAAGCTGTTTCCACAGCTCGTTGTAGGTTGTGACAACAGTGCTGAAGGAAATGATCTTAAAGTAAAATGTTGTGCTATGCATTCCTCTATTTACACCAAAAAACTGCAACAGATTCCTCCCACGGTGGAGAGGAGAATTACACAAAACTTATACTTGCCAAAAAAGAAGCCACAATAAATATGGTCTCAAACACACCAATCCTCTTTCTATACTACTTTTTTTTTTCTTTTACATTCTGAAATGTAGATTGCAGTCAGATTTATCAGTTTAATCTTCATGGGATCACTGCCTCTGCATTCGAGCAGCATCAATTTTGGCCCCTTCCTTCTTTTACTCTGTGGTACTTTTTTGGAGGAGTAAACCTCTCACTTCTCTGAAGTTTTACTTTAGCCAAGGAAATGACCCAGTCTCATGAGTAGCTTTCACTGCTGATGCCTCCTGTTTTCCATGGAAAACACAGCCTTTTGGGCAATTTGTTAATTCCTCACCACCCTGGAGGAAAAGAAAAAGTCAACTCCCTTTTGGACACTAATTATACCCAAATGAGATTTATCCAGATGAGGCTGATCCTGATTGCCACTGAATGAGGTGGGAATTAAAGATACTCAGCCCACCCAAAATCTGAAGAAGGTTGCTTGGAGGAACAGGATTTTCCAGCAGGTTATTCCAAGCATCTGTAGAGCACTGAGACTTGTTAGAAAAACAAAGTTGTGTCGGTGTTGTGCTTTTGCCGGGTGACATTGTTTCCTTACCTGCTTACTGGGGAATTTGTCTGCATGAAAACTTGTCACCTAATACTGGGAACAAGAAGATACAAAAAGTGCCATCCATAGTGAAGTGAGAGGGTTTTTTTGGTTTGTGTCCCCCCCCCCGAAGAAGACAGGGTTAATTAGTTGTGTATCTGTTCTAGCAAGCATGAAGAACTGAGCAGGTCTGTGCTTCCTTGCAATATTATTGTTCTTTAGGACCAGTGGACTATCACTTTCTTTCTCATTTGTTAACATTGGAAGAGGAGGAAGATTTCTAAATTTGGAGGATGTCGGTGCCATAAGGAGGGATGGAAGTGCTATGCAACACCACAGGCTCATGCATCCACAAAGATATTTATTCTGTTCCTGTTTTTGACACCTTGCCACTGAGTTTTTCATAGAAAGCTGGGGAGAAATAGTGGCACCTTGTAGATTTTTCCCTCTTGCTTGCATATGTATTGCTTTCCTTACAGGCAGAAGGGCAGGGAAGAATGGCACAGCCTTAATCAGTTAATTATGTATAAATGCAGAAGAGTGCATGCTGAACCCTTTGTCCTTTATTAAATTTATTATTTCCTGTGGATTTTGCTTATGCTAGTGACTTGAAGCATTATTAGAAACACTTGTAAAGCAGAGTGACAAACTTTTCTATCTTTCATAACCTTGCTTTGTGATATTTATTACTGGGACCAAATAGGGAAGTGGAATTTTATGGGGTATGTGAGGCACAAGGCTCATCAACAACTTGCTGTCAGCTGCTCCCTTCAGAAGCTCTCAGAAATATTTCTTTTCCAGTTATCCAGTTTGGCTTCGTCACACTCTTTGTTGCCTCCTTCCCTCTGGCACCTCTCTTTGCTCTTCTGAACAACATCATAGAAGTCCGTCTTGATGCAAAGAAGTTTGTTACTGAACTGAGGAGGCCAGACACAGTCAGGGCAAAAGACATAGGTAGGTAGTGAAAAACTTTGCTGTGAAGGTAAATGCCAAAAATGCAATTGAAAAAAAATATATTAAGTCTGTTAATAAATTCTGTTTTTCATTTACAGGAATTTGGTATAACATTTTGAGTGGTATTGGGAAGCTTTCAGTTATCATTAACGTGAGTATTTGGTTACACCGGTTTCTAAACTTGATCTTGGGAGCTTATCTGGTCCCCTCAACATAATTTAAGAGCGAAGTCTAATTTTTTTCTATTGCTGCAAAATACAACAAAATGATCTCAGAGGTCTTTTTGAGCCTAGTTGATTCTGTGAAATCTAAATTATCCAGTTCATTCTTGTGGAACAGTAAAACATGGTTTAACTACAAATTCCCTTTCCTCATCTCATTCTCTCTATTATCATGTTATGTAGGTCAGGAATACTAATCCATATAAGAACAACCAGTGAATGGGATGTAAAGCTGGCAACACTCCACATAATTAATAAAGATCTACTTCTCATTCATACCCTTGGCTTTTTCTGTTACTCTGCCAGTGTAACGATTGGTATGAAGGGAAAAAAATGTAAATATAACATCTTGGATTCTAGGAGCAGAAGAAAAATTTTAATGAGAAAATATATTCTTTCACAGAACAAGAATAATTACATGAACATAAGGTGGAGAATAATTACATGAACATAAGGTGTATCTGGTATACAGATATGTTTATATTTCTATATGTAGTCCTTAAGCAAAATTTTCCTGTATATTCTTTAAGATAAAAAAGACTCATGGCCTAGGAGTTTAATCATAGTATCAACTAGTGGGTTTTTAACCCACAGATCACAAACTCACAGAACTATTTAGGCTGCAAAAGACCTTTAAGATCATGAAGTCCAACCATGAAATATCACAGCTATCAGAGCCCTTTAGAAAGTCAGGTGATTTTCACTCCTGAAGGGGTGTCATGCAGTTTATCTGACACAGCAGCTCCCAGCACAGCAGCACTCTCTACAACCAGGAGAGCTCTAATGCCTCCAGAGGAGCAGCGTTCTTTGACTTGGGTGGAGCATTGCAGTTTCCAGGATTTAAGGTAGGAAATCAGTGCAGCCCTGCACATACCCATAACCTTGAGGTCAGGCATAAATGTCAGCTGGGTGAGCAAAACTCTGCAGCCTCTTGTCTCGACCTTGATGCCTTAAAGAGTGAAGAAAATAAACTCCAGGCAACTTTAGTAGGAGATAAGTGAGCAGGACCTTTAATGAGCCTCCAGGCTCCAGGCACACATTTACACAGGATCCCCCCCCTTTGACCCGAGTTTCAAGATTTTATAATAATGTTCATCCAATCCCATTCTGTTATTTCCCCCAGTCCTGCCCCGTTTCACCCCTGTCAGGAATTGGGTCTGGGGGCTCCTTCATCGTCACTGTCTTCTTCACAGCACATCAGGCCCTTGGAGACCTTCCAAAGCTTCAGATTTGGAGGTCCTTCTGCCTATGTCTTTATCTCCTGCTACAGGCTTCGTGGCGCTTCTCTGCAATTCTACTTTGAAATAGAAACTAAACAGCTACTGGAATTTTGAGGGATTGATATAGGATGGGGTTGGCATGTGTAAACATTAAGCTCCTGAAGTTATTTTACTGGTACATTAGATCTACAATAACTTCTAAAATCTACAAAATTAAAAAATCAAAAATCAAAGAAACCCTTAGGCATCAACTTTGAAGGTTTATGATCCTTGATTATTTTATGTGCCAGAAAACTCTCTGAAAATCTTTATTTCCTAGGAATTCCATTAAAATATCAGTTAGATACTTTTTCTTGACAGAAATGTAAAAATGTGCAAGACATTTGAAAAAAATACTGAATGCCCAGTTCTATCTCTGCATCTGAATAATACTGATCGATACAGGAAATTATTCTTTAGGAAAATATAGTTTTAAATCATCATAGAATCACAGAATGGTTTGGGTTGGAAGGAACATTAAAGATCATCTTGTTCCACCCCCTGCCATGGGCAGGGACAGCTCCCACCAGCCCAGGTCACTCAGAGCCCCATCCAGCCTGGCCTTGGACACTCCCAGGGATCCAAGGGCAGCCACAGCTTCTCTGCCCAACCTGTGCCAGGGCCTGCCCACCCCCACAGGGAGGAATTTCTCCCCAATATCCAATCTAACCCTGCTCTCTGTCAGTGTGAAGCCATTCCCCTTGTCCTGGCACTCCAGCCCTTGGAAATAGTCTCTCTCCCCCTTCCCTGTGGGCTCCCTTCAGGCACTGCAAGGCCACAGTGAGGTCCCCCCAAAGCCTTCCCTTCTCCAGGCTGAACAATCCCAGTTCCTCCCAGCAGAGCTGCTCCATCCCTCCACGTGGCATCCTCTGCACTCCGGGCACAAGGGCAGTCTGTGCCCACTGCATAGTGGATTGCTCCTGGTTTTTGGGAGCTGCAGAGGCAGGAGGGCTCTTTCCCAACACTGGCTCTCTCTGCTGCTCACAGAGAAGTGTAACTTCCACCTTCACTTGGCTCCACTGGCTGCAGAACCCTTTTTTCCCCTTCTTGCCAAAGCCCCCAATAGTACATTTGTGGTCTGTATGTAGCTTTTCTCTGGGATCCTTGTGCTCTTGTGGAGCAGGTCCTTTTTCTGTGTATGAAGAACAAATGCGGAAGCAGTTTCATGTGGGAGGACAACAAAGTCTCCGTTTCAGAGGTCTTCAAACTCAGACCCTTAAAAATGCTTCCCTGGGAAACACTGTACCACATTGGAAATGATCTTCAGACTGAGAGTTTAGAGTAAAACAATGGCACTGCTGCCATGTCCTCATTTGGAGGAGAGATTACAGGGAACCTCATCCTTGCCATGCAAATCTGCAAATCCCTGCTCCCAGGGGGATCCAGCAGCAAGGCAAGGAAGTGGGTACTGAGAAAGCCATAGATTACTAAAATAATTGAATGTAAAATTTATTTCAGTTTGGTTTATTAGATAGGTAATTGAATCAGGGAAAATAATTTTATGAAGCGTTATTTAGAGCAGAGCTGCTCAAACAATCCAGCAATGGCTTAAAAATCAAAGGGAAGACTATTTTAAGGCAACATATCAAAAGTTAAGTTATTTTTGAGTTGAAATAAAGACTATTCTCATAGACTGTGCTAGGTCAGGGCATTGTCTGGTGTGTGTTAAAATAACCTGTGTTGGCAAAGGTGTTAATACTTATATTAAAACCATGCAAACTGTGTTCTGCTTTAGAGGCCACCTGTTTTTTGTCAAGACTGTATAAAATCTGCTTGTTACTGTATTACCTCAGAGCATGATGTCATCATATGCCACAACACTTGGGTCAGTTATCTGCTAAAAACATCACAGGCATCACAGAAGGTCATTTATTCCATACAGCTTGATAGATGGTAAGAAAACCCATTAGCTCTCCAGGATGGATTTCTCCCTTTCTCTAGATCCTCCCTCTGGAGGAGGTAATATGGCCAAAAGCACATTTTGTACAGTCCTGAGAAAAATAAAGCAGAAACCAGTTTCTATGGTTTAATATAGGTATTGAAATAGCAATTTGTGTGATTGCAGTTGAAAGGAATTGAATGGTTTGTTTTGGTTTGGGACTGGTTGTTTGACTATAGAATGTTATCTCCTTATTGAAGGAAGAAATGTGAAATCTCAGCAGAACTTCTGATATGATTTTGGTTTGGTCAGCTCTGGGAAATACATCAGCAGCCTTTCTCAGGCTTTCCCAAGCAAGACACCTGAGTGGCAGAACAAATCCTCCTCTGCTTTGAGGGCAGTCCTGGAGATGTCAGTCAGATGAGCCCCACTTCTAGATGGGGCTGGTCTGTGAGTAGTGGCATGCTGTGAAAAGCATGGATGAGCCACTCAGCAATGTGCCCACAGGTATTGCTCGTGTCTTTGTGCTGATAGCTGGATAGGGTTCAGTTTGCACATGTTTTGTTCAGTTTGGCATACTCTAACTTAGATGACTGTCCCTCCTTTGCACCCCTTGGCTTTTCAAGGTGAGCTTCTACCCCACCTTATCTGATTTTTTTTTTTTTTCAGGAGTGCTAAACAGTCTCCAAAAATTAACACTAATACACTATCTATGCATCAGTTTCTTAATTATTGTTATAAGCAAGGGCTACCTACCTCTTCAAACACACTTGCCAGGACTGCCACTGCTTTTTCCCCTTCCCAAAGCTGTGGTATTATATATTCATAATGACAAAGCAGAAGCAAGTCTCCTATGCAGATGCTCTCCTGTATCTTAAAGGGGCTGCTTCCTGTATGTGCCACACCAAATTAAGACTAGTCTTACATGATGCTCTGAGAACTAGGCACAGTGGTAAGGAAATCTGCAGCATAAAGCTGTAAGTAGCTGGCAGAATGAGTGAAATGCCCTGTGTGTCATGAGATGGCAAATTCAATCCTCTTTAGGACTAAACAAGAGGGCATGCACCACAGAAATGTAATGACTTTTTGTTGTGGATTTTTTTTTCCCCTGCCAGCAAAATGCATTAAAATAACCCAGGAATTCAGCCTGAGTTATGGAAATTCTTATTGTCTTCTAAATTGCGCTTAGAAACTGAATTCTTCAGCTGCAATTGCAGTGAGTGGCAGAAATGAGCCATCCCTGGTTTGAAATGCTGCAGTGTGCACAGTGAGGCAGAATAGACCTCACAGGAGTGTTTGGATTGCAGTAGAAGACAATACATCCATCTCTGGATGTTGCCATCCCTCTGTGTTTATATGAATTCTACTGGTGAGGAACTAAATATTCCAGGGGCCTGACTTCACCCTGTGAAAATCCCCCAGCTGAGCCTCCCTTTGTGCCTTGTATGCCCTACTGGCAAACACGAATGCTTAGATGGCAAATTGGAATCTTTGAGTTGACAAAATCTTTCAGGGCAAAATCAAACTGCAGTCCCAGGAATACTTTGGTTTTGGCTTTCCTCTCTAGAGGTTGTAGGTGTAGCCTTGGTTTCCTTTATCTGCCACAGTGCTCAGCTGAACTGATTTGTTGTGGGTCAAGACCAATAAGTTTCTGCTCTTCTCTTTGCTGACAAGAGTGATGGGAGGGCAGCTCGGGGGGGTTTTGGTTACACCCCACTTCTTGATTGGGGCATGCAGTAAAATTGTGGTTTAACCCTCTAGGAAGAGAAGTAATTTTTATCTCACTTGGAGTTGGATGGGAATAAAAGGAAAGACAAATTGCTCTGATACCTCCAAGCCACAAGCAAGGCAAGGAGGACAAGGCAGGAGTTTTTGCATTTGTCTTTTTGAGTAATGATATGAATAAAGCAAGAAGCCTGGAGATTCCTTCACGATGCTGTGCCCATCACTGCTCCCACCTCTGCTGGCTTGCAGTGTAATATCACATTTCCCATACTTTGAGTGATGTCTTGAGGAGATCTGCTCAGTGCTGAAGAGCTTCATTTTCAAGCAGGCTGTCCCATGGGTGGTGTTCTTGTCTGGTTCTGTCAACACCCAGAAAGTGATGCCTGTGGTTGCAGATGGGACTTTTTTTTTTCTTTTAGTGGGCCAGTGTCACTGTGATTTATACTTGTGCCTGACTAAGGGATTTGGATTTTAAAATAATCTCATTGGAGGAATCTCAGTTAGCCAAATGCATTTCATTGACACTGATGATGTGAGATGAGGTCTATGGTGACAAATTTGCAATAGAAGTTGCTCCTGGGTGACTGGAGCCCATGAGAGAATGCAGTGTGCAGGCTCTCAGTGCTTTCTGCTCATTCTGCATATCAGAAGGCAAATTTTAGGAGAGGTAAAAAGAGTGATGAGACCTGCTAGGAATTTTTTAATAAAGTTTTTGGCAAAACACAAGGCTCTGTCAGGAAACACTTCTGTTTGCAGCACATTATTTTGATGTATCTGACAGCACTTCTACTTCCAGAACTGGATTACTAAACGTGGAGTGCATTCAATTTGCTGAAAAATGTTCTAGTTTTCTGATGAATTTGAAGTGTGTGCACGCATGAACATGCATGTGTGTGTGTGAAAGCTGCACTTCCCAGCCAGCTTAATGAATGCTGTGCTTGTCTGTTTTGTTGTGTGGAATTCTCCCTAGTGATACCAGTACTCTAGCTCTCCTTTCTAGAAATCTGTAGCCCTGAGAAGGATCCATGGAGAGATACAGGTTGAAGCTTCTGGGATGTTGGTCAAAATGCTCCTTCTAATCAAATTTGTGATTTCAATGACAAGCTGATTATTGCTGTCTGACTTTAAGTCATCTAGTGGCACTGCTTGTTGCTGAGAAAGATGACTTAAAGTAAGAGAGGGGAGCTCAACATGACCTGAAAAGCAGTGTTTGTGCTCATGTTGTGTTTTTCTAGTACAATTTTTGAATTCAGTGCCTGCCAAAGGTTTTTACGTGGCTTTCACTCAGTCATAAAGAGGCACCTTTCACTCTGAAGGACTGACCAAGTAGGATCTGAGGATCAGGAATCTCTGTTTGGAAGGAAAATATTTACCTGGGGTTGGAATGTGTGTGGCTACTCCAGTCCTTGGCTTTGCCAGTGGAGTGCTCTGGCCCCTCTGGAACGTGCTGTTCCCACCTTTATTCACCCTGAGTGAGGGGAAGGTGTCTCAATCTGAAAAAGGCTCGCTGCTGCAAATCTTGCATAATAATTACAGAATTAAACTCTCTAGCATGCACATAGTCAAGGATATTCTGCCTTTGGGGTGAATAATTGCTCACTTTAAATGCTATATATGCATTTGTGGCGACTGTGTACATATGGGGGCAGGAGGGAAGAATGGGCAGGCAGATGATGTATTTATTCAATAGAAGCCTTAGCTTTGCATTATAAATATGGATCATGACTTAAGGAGCCTGAGGACGTAATATATTCATCTTCTGCTTGAATATCTGCTTTTAATCATAGATTTGCCTGAAAGCCCTTACGAAAGATGTGCACTGACATTTAAAGTCCTTCTGGCGTGTACACTGTCTGTGTAGAGTGGGCTCTTGCAGCAAAAGGGCTGGGGACCAGGGGGTGCTGAACTGAAACAAGGCCAGCCAGTGTTTTCCAAAGAGGAAAACTCTCCATGCACTGGTAAATGCCTATAGGTAAGGCAAGCACATGTTTAGCATAAATGTCAAATCGCTCAGTTGAAAGGATGTAATTTCTTGAGGCATCAGTGTGGGCACTGGGGAGTGGGCTGGCAGCAGCCGTGGGTTGTGTTCACAGCCCTGGGTTTGGGTGCACTGCTTAATCCCTTCCCATCCAGCTCCAACCCTGCTTCTATCTGCTCAGCCTTGTGAGCCCTTCCAAGGAGCAAGGATGGGCTTGTGTAAGTGCAGGAGGGAGCCACGAGGCAGCCGTGCCCAGCCTGCTGCTGTTGATTTGGCACAGAAATGCATTAAATTGTACAGCCATTCACCTTGTCCTTCCCAGGGCTGCAGTCTTCTTAGCTCCCTTAGCCAGGGCAGTGAAAGGGGTGTATGAAGAAGAGGCCTTCAAAAGAGCCTCCTGTCCCCACTGCTGGAGAGGCAGAACCACCACAACACAACATGGGATTATCCAGGGTCTACCACAGAGGATTTCGTTCTGTTATTGGCCTTAAGGCTGTCCTGTAATTAAAGCTGAGCACGGGGTAGAATTAATCCACTGTTTTGCAGCCTGTGCATCTTTCTGTTGAGTACTTTGTGACAGGCACACTACAGGAGTGTTACTGTGGTTAAAAAAAGGTGTTTTCTTCCACTTATTGTTTCAGATTTAATGGTAAAGAGAGGTTTCTGCAATACAGTGACTGTAAAATACTACATAGACCTTGCCATGATAACCTAGAGACATCAGGCTACATCTTGTAGGCAATCAAGTAGTGTCTTGTAAAGTTATACAGCTCACCTCAACACCTGAGTCATTTTACTTTAACTTTTTATTTGACCCATGGCGTTGCATTGAAATGGAGCACCTGAGTGAGTGGTTATTTGTGGAAGCAGGTGATGAGTACTTGCCTTTTTGTTGTGAGTTCTGGGCTCTTTGCTGAGATAGGGCTTTGGCACTGCCCTAGCAGAGATGTGCAGTAACTCTAAATTCTCCCTCTTCAGTAAGAAAGAAGAGATTATGAGGAGTGTGCTGGTTTCTGGTTACTCAGCTCATGAGGAAATGTGTTTCCTCTTTTGCCTTTGGCTGAGGAGTCAGACTGTGTGGAATGGCTGAATGCAAGTGCTGATGTGTAAGGGAGGTGATTGACTTATAGAACCAGAGGCCAAATAAATGAAATTGTCAGTTTTATATCAAGAAACTTTTCTCTGGAAATTATGGCTTTCCTTGACTAATACAGCATCTCTACCTTTCCCTGTGCTGTGAGAGAAACATTGCATGTGACAGTAGCATGCCATTGTACATGTGTTACCTCCTGTTTGTTAGGTATTTCGGTAGCAAATGATGCGTGATGAGTCTCCTCTTGTCTGGGTAACTCTGAATTTGTTCAGAGCAAACTAGAGACTCTTCCCTGGGGAAGCTCTTAAAATCTACAGCATAACTTCTCAGTTGATAACTTCAAATATGGAAATTATTGAGGAACAATTAGAAATTTCCTTGAGGGAACAAGCATACTGCTAAGGGATAAAATTTGATGAGACAACTGACCTTTACTTGTTCCCAAGAAAAGTCTGAGCTTTTATTTTTATTTTTTTCCCCCTCTATTGCTTGAGGGATCAGGCAACACAACTATAAATCGTTATGTGTGATACATTTAGTAAATGATTGCTTCAGCTTTTCAGTACTAGCAGCATCTCTGTTGTTCTACCAGCCAGCAGAACCCAGGGTACCAACAGGCCTGGGCACTTAGGGTTTTATTTCAGTATTCCCTTTGACATGCTGTGCCCAGTCCTGTAAGGTGGGACAACTGGCATAGCTCCTGCAGAAATGTGTGTGCAGTTTCCCTCTCCTAGAGAAAGAAATTGTAGTTCCAGCAGGAGGGATTTCAGAGACTGTGTGCTTCAAAACATCACTCTCCTCCTCTACTTTATATTTAAACAGGGCTCATTAAGTCTTTTGAGCTACAAGGGAAAACAGAAGCCAGTGTTAGAGAAACCAATGGTACAGATTTTTGTCTTCCTGAGTGTCTTAACACTGAATAAATTTCTCTTCCTGCCCTGTAAATCACATACTGAAGCTGTAACTATAATGGAGATACCTTTCCCCCACTATGGACAGAGCCCTGTGTTCTTAGCACCGAGCTTCTTCTAGAGCTTGCAAGCCTTTCTGTGTCTTGATAGTTAAGGATTAGTTTGGAAGAAGTTCCTCCATCAGCTTGTCTCTCCAGAGCACCTGTAGATCAGAGGTAAGAAAGCTGTGTTTAGGCAAAATACAGAGCCAAGAGAAGAAAAATATCACTTTTTTTTTTGTTGTTGTCTGTGGCAGAACTTCTATATGCACACTAATATATGTTCTTGAGCTTGTTTTTGATAAATAGAAAGTGAAAAGGATGATGATTCCTGGTTGTTGAGGGAGTGATAAGGTATCTGAGCTATAATCTGTTATTATTAGGGATGGTTTTTGAAACAGGGAAGGGTCTCCCTTTTGTGCACTTGGGATCTGCAGGTAACAAGGCAAATGGTATTGCTGGATGTTGTTTGAGGTTTGGGCACGTGCCAGCTGAACCACTAACACAAAGCCCTCTTTGTCCAGACAAGCTGAGAGCTGAGTCCCTGTTTGGTACTGCAGGTATGCCCTTAAGTGAGGGATGGGAAGCTCCTGGGCAGAGCTGGTCTAACTATCCCTGTGGTGACTGACACCTTGGCTCAAAGAAAAATGAAAGATACTGCACTGCAGAGTGACAGGAAGGGCTAATGAGCATCTTGGAGGGTTTCCCTCTGACCCTGTAGAGCTGATGGAGTGAGTCTGACTGGACAATGTGCACTCGGACAGGTCATTGAGTGGGCTGTGTTGCCAAAGCTGATTTACACGTCTGGTCATGCTGGGGTTTTTCCTGTTGTGGCCAGATGTTAGTCTGTGAGGAAGTAAATCAGCATTGTGCTGAAAGAGGTCAGCTGCTGCTGGCTTGTGAAACTGAGAGTTACTGTCAGAGAGGTTGTCCAAAATAGCATCAAGGGTTTGGTAGGCAATGAAGCTTGCTTTTATGTTGTGCTATGTTATGTTAATCCCAGTAATTCTTTATGGTCTTGCTACCAGCACTGCCTTGTGTTAGTAACTGGACTACTTTCCACACAGTGCTGTGTTGTTTGTATAGCACCATGGGGATGGCTTGGATAAGGACTGAGCCCAGAGCAGTTCTGGGGCTCCAGTGTCAGGGGGAATTTTCCATAGATTATTTTTGTGGAGATTGCTTCAAGCTCTCAATCACTGGTTCTATACCAGTGCTACAGGATCTTGTCAGAAGACCATAAATTAAAACTGCACTTAGAATTACAGAATCATGGAATGGTTAGGGTTGGAAGGGACCTCAAAGATCATCTCATTCCACCCCCTGCCATGGGCAGGGACACCTCCCACCAGCCCAGGTCACTCGGAGCCCCATCCAGCCTGGCCTTGGACACTCCCAGGGATCCAGGGGCAGCCACAGCTTCTCTGCCCAACCTGTGCCAGGGCCTGCCCACCCTCACCAGGAAGAATTTCTGCCTAATATCCAATCTAAATCTACTCTGTCAGTTTGAAGCCATCCCCCTCGTCCTGTCCCACAGTTCCTGATGAGGAAACATAAATGAGTAGTTTACATGAATGACTAGTTTCAGCTGAACTGTAGAATCCTGATGCTTTGGATAGTTATGGAAGTAGACCCATCCAGTTGACTCTCACCTGGTGCTCCTTTATGGATGGGTCTGTGCCAGGACACTTGTGGAGCTCTCTTTCCTGTGTAAGCCACATCCTGGGTAGTGACTGGGTTTGATCTTAACCAGCAGCATCAGGCAGGTTGGATCAGGTTTAGGAGGTGAAAGGGATTTGGTTTCAAAGGAGACTGTTTTCCTCCTTTTAAACCTGGTGTATTGGCACTTTGCTGCTACCTGTACACCCACCCTGTCATCTAGGTTGCTGCACATTGGGAGAAGGGAGGCTTCAGTGGTATTTTAGAAGTTAGAGAAGAAATAATTTTTAACA
Organism: Margarornis squamiger; assembly: GCA_035222235.1. Classification (NCBI taxonomy): domain Eukaryota; kingdom Metazoa; phylum Chordata; class Aves; order Passeriformes; family Furnariidae; genus Margarornis; species Margarornis squamiger. Next base: position 58,045,196 of record JAWWTY010000037.1, read on the forward strand.
ATTGTTAATGAGAAAAGTCACTTTTGAATTGAAGTAACTTAATGTGACTGCATTTTCACTTGCTTGTAAGTTACATAGATCTCTATCAGCAGGGCAGAGTATGGACTCATGAATGGATATGGAGCACACTTGAGTGTTTGAGCTTGCTTGAAATGAGGGACTTGGTGCTGATCCCTGCAGGGATTTAGTCAACTTTTAGTTAAGACTGTTCTGTGTTCACTGGGTAAATGAGTAGAAATTATATGGAGACTGGCTCCTACTTTTTGGTGGGTAAGTACCAGCAGGTGCTTTCCTTTATGTCCATATTTGCTTTTTCCCCTTCTTGTTAGATGCCCCAAAAGTAAAAGATCAACATGACAGGTATTTTTTGGGACCATAAACACTTCTTTAAAATCTGACTTTGCCCTGAACTCAAACATCAAATCCAATCACCCTCAGTGGGGGATAGAGTGAGAGAGTTCAGGTTTGGATTGAACTTTGACATTCAGCTCCTTTATTAATGAAGTAATTCTAATTATTTTGAGATTTCAGCTTAACTTTTGGTCTTACCTCTTGCTGAAAGGAGGAATTTTCAGATAGCCAGAGCTTTGGATATCCACAGGAGCATGTGAGATGCTGTGAAAACATGGCAATGGGCAGATGATCAGACTTATGAGGCCTCATTCCTTTCTGTTAAGGCTTGATCTACAGGCTTTTGAAATCCTCCTTCTGTGTTTGTCTTAATGCAGCTCCATCATAGCAGGCAGCTTGGGATGAGAGGGGGAAACCAGGCTGTGGGCATTGGGGGATAGGCAGTGAGGATGATGAAATATCACCCTTCTAGTCTTCCTACAGCTCCTGCTATCATAGTTGTCATCAATTCAACCTCTTTCTCCACTGCAATGAACTGCAACTACCAGGCAGGGGATGCTGCTCCCAGCCTGGGACTATTGCCAACACTGTAGTGAAAAAGAATCTCTGCTTTAATTCTCATGGATTTACAGAACTTCAGAAAACCTGTGTGGTTTGTCATGTCTAGGTATTTTATGTATTATTCTTTAGCCTGGAGAAGAACTAAAAATTCAGTGATTATAGATTGTCCTGAGTTGGAAGGGACCCACAAGGATCACTGAAGTCCAACTCCTGCTGATATTCCCTTTGTATTTGTGTATGTATATATGCATTATAGCAGTATGGTTTCCTTGAGAACATATACCTTATAAAACTGCACTGAGTGTCTGTTTCCTTGCCTGACAGACTAATTTCAGTAAACTATGAGACCTGGACATTTCAAAGATGGTTCTGTTGCTTTCCCTTTCCACTTTTATTGCAGCCTCCTCATTCCTATCCTTTCTTTTCCCTGCTTCTATATTTAACTTACAGATCTATTTTGGGTCATGCTGCTGAAAGGGATGTAGGGACTTGGCCACTTAGGTGGCAGTTATACCTATATTTAGGAAATTATTCTGATGGCTCCAGTGCCCCATGGAATACTCCTTTCCTTACAGTGATGCTTATTTAAAGAGCAGCAAAATTAATGAGCACCAAGATTTGACATCTGTACTGCTACTGAAATAATTGCTTAATTAAGAGGATAATTTAATGCTTACTAACAGCAATTGTAACCATGCAGTGCAGAGTAAAATTTGTGTGCACCTCATTGGTATAGGCCTGGGCCCCAAGCTCTGGCTCTGAATAAAGGCAAAATATCAATTTAATTTTTTTTTCTAAAAGCTATAATCAAACGAACTAAAGGTCAAAAAATTTGTGAATCATATACCAAATTTGAAGAGACTTGACCATGGGTTGTGTGTGGCAACCAAGCAAATTCTTCCAGCCTCTGTTACCTTTATATTCTCCTTCAAAATGAAAGGAAAAGCAATGATGAATGAGGTGAGCACTTATCTTTACCAAGGCTTTGGAGCTGGATCTATGGCATGTTGCTCTAGAAGAATTTAGCAATGATACATTTTTTATTTTTAATTTTTTTTTTTAACAAATCAGAAAACTTTTGATGCTTTGGCCATTGTGCAATGGATTTTTTCCAGCATGTACTAAATGGAATCTTCTTAGCTGCATGGTCTCTTTGATATAACTAAACAGAATAGTAAGTTCTAAACAAATCAATCTGGTATTAGGGCTTCTCTTTTTTTTTATGGAGGTATGATGTAATTTTTTGTAAGATTCTATAATTTTATTCTAAAACCACAAGTCCACCACAGATAAAGGACTTCACTAGTGATTCTTTACAACCTACTTGTTCCAAAAGTGCCTAGAAAAATGAAGTTATCCCCTATTAAATGTAAGGATGCAAGTGGCTGTATGTAGGTTGGATGTATGGTAATCTTTGGGACTGTTTTCATTTCTGTTCTGAGCATCCCCTTGAAGACTAAGGGGGGAGAGTGATGAAGGAGACACGGTCCAAATGTCAGAATTGCTTTTGATTGTTCAGTAGGTGGGAGCTTTGCCTGGAGCTGGCTCTGAATCAGTGCAACAACATGATGTCATATTTTGGCCAAGGTCTGACTTTTTGGAATTACCTCTGATTGATTGGATTAATTTTATAGGGCTTCATATGGGTATGGAATCCTTTTATATGGACCATCTTTAGGTGACTTTCAAGGAACCCCTTCATTAAGTCCATCCTTACCACACACTTGATTAGTTCCACTTAACTGTGAAACTATGCAAGCAAACTAACCCATTTTAAAAATATGGGTAAGGAAAGAGAGGAGGGAGGAAATAAAGGGCAAGGAGAGGAAAGGCATAGCCAAAGAACTCTGGAAATCATGCATTTTCCCCACAGTGCATTTTTGTCCTTGAAGGGAAAACAAGGATTCAGACCCAAGAGGGATTTGACTTTGCAGTGCCTGGAGCAGAGTAGGAGTTGGTGTGAGCATCCTTCACAGTGAGGTGCTGCCACTCCAGGAGTTTTATTTAGTGTCCAGAGAGCCTGTGGAGAGGGATAATGTTGATGGATATCTGAGGAAATCTCCCTGGTTTCAGCTTGCTTGAGGAAGTGTCGAAACACTGGGATATCCCTTTCCCTCTGCCATTCCCACTATGGCTTGTGTACATCTGTGTCCTTATTTATTGCTTCGTCAGTGATCCTTTAGCTTTCTTTGTATTTCCTTGTAATTTGGATGTCACAGCTCAGCCCCTTTCTCCTGGATCTGAAAATGCTGAGCAATGTGGCTGTTTTGATATGGATTCCCTTTCTGTTTCGTAACTCGCTCTTCCACCTTCAAAAATAGTTGAGCTAATGCAATAAATACAAGCAGTTGAGTCATCCTAGAAGGGCATTGCTGGGGAGGTTTTTTTTGGTATGAATCATTTTAATTGGCTTCTTTGGAAACTGCAATTTTGTGAGCATTAAAAATTAATTAAGCGAGAGGAGGGAACACTTATGCACAGTGTGCCTTTATGAGTTGATCTGACATTTGAGAAGCAGAATGAGAAGTCACGTGGAGCCAGGTAAAATGAGGTTTTCTTCAAAAAAATGCTCTCAGGTGGAGGATATCAAGAAAATACATCAGAAACTCCCATAAATTAAAGAGCTTAGAGAGGCTCTGTGCCATGTTATAACTGTACAATTGTCTTCTGGGGTAGAGAAATATGAGAAGCCTGAGCAGTGATTGGCACAAATTAGCCTACTTCTATTAAGTTTAGAAGATGTTTTCTATGGGAGAGGGAACCAGCAAAACCAAATCTGTAACACATAGTCTATATCCCCATTTAGCGTTTGAGTTTTTTCCAAAGATGTGACTAAAAGGCCTGTAGACCAACCAACTCTAAAATCTGAAGAGAATGAGTGACCTTAGTCTTGAAATATTCTCAGTGTCCAGAAGCCCCTCCAGCCCAAGACTTGCTTTAAATCTCATACTTTGAGCTTGCAATGTTTTTGTTCCCTGTGTATTTACAAGAAGCAGATTAAACTAAAACCCTTCCCAAGCATTTGTTGTTTGACAGTCTGCTGAGTAATGCTCCTTGTATATGCTTTTATTTTGTGGGGCAGCTTTTTCCCCCCAGATTTATACATTTTTATGGACAGAGATTGGAGGCAGCTGATCTGATTGTAGACCAATCCTTTTAGTTCATCTGAAAGACAAGTAAGTTGTACTTTCAGTTGTAGAATTACTCATGGTTTAGTTCATTTGGGGGTAAATATGTGATGGTTTATATAACAGTGGCTGGATAATATTTAGTGATGTTTATTACTGCATTATGTGACTGAGTTGTTCCCTTTGGGGGGAAGTATGAAGTCCTGTACCAGGTTATCTCTAAAAGATGAACTATTGTTCAAGCTTACAGATGGTGAGATTAAGACACTGTTTGTCAGAAATTAAATGGTCTGATTTAATCCAGGTAACAATGGAGCAGCTTCTGTTTTCTAGGACTAAATGGAGGGGATGTCATCATGTCTCCCAACTAAGATATTAATGAGGGTTTTTTAATCCTTTTTTTATTTGAAGTGAGCTGGACTGCTCAAAAATTTTGTTCTTCTCCCATCCACTAAGTTTCTTATCTTAGTCTCTTTTTTTTTCCCCTCTTCCTTTTCCCACCACTCAATATTTTTTTTTTTGGTTGGTTTTGGAAATGAAGGGGGGAAAAAAGACAGCATCTAGGTGCAGAGATAAAAAAAACAAATCCAGGGGTTTAAGGTGGTAGTGCTTCATGTGAAATTTTATCAAAGAAAGTCTTCACACAGCACTTTGCTTTGGAATGGTTTTAAATATTAACTATTAGAACAAATTGTTCTTTGAAGGGTTTTAACAGAAATCTTGGGAAGCATCCTATGGTTTCTTACTGGGAAACAGATACCAACTGGTGAATATCTTTGCCTACTCTTTTGGGCTCCACATCTTTCTCTTTTCCACCACCATTCATCTTGTGACTGGAAAAAAAGGATTAATTTCAATATAGGTTAAAATATCACATTTGTCACTGTCAGATGAACTTGGTATAAAAAATGAGAGGGAGGGAAATAAAGTGCACTTTTTAAAGCATCCTTTTATTCTCCTGGTTCCCTTTGGGTTGCCCAGGACTGACTTACTCCTTGTTGGAAACTGGAGCAGTTTCCTTTAGAAATCTCTTAGAATCATCATGGAATTACGTTTTGGGACACCCTCAACCAGAGCAGGTTGCTCAGAGCCCCATCCAACCTGACCTGATGCAACTCAACACAGGAACTCTCTGGGAGGAAGGTGCAATATTAGAATTGGCTGCTTGGAGAGGAAAATTTCTAATTACTATTCCTTTTTTGTTATAGGCATAAAGAGCAGAATCTGATTTTTTTTTTTAAGCAATGACTTTGATATAAATTATGCATTGTTATTAAACAGTAATCAAATTATTCAAATGCAATTTAATTTTTAAATTAAATCTTTTAAAAGCATGCTTTGTTAAAGCGTTGGGCTTTAATAAAGTGCTACTTTCTGGTGCTCTTTTATCAGGAACTTTATTCACAAAGCTGAATATTTTATAGTGCCAGGGGCATTGCATTATCTCCTCTGATATTGCCAGCCAGATAAAAAGAGAATAAAAAAAAACCCCTCTACTGTAATTTCTTCACACAGTTTGATGGGAAACTATTTGGCAATTTGTTAAATAGGACCATATTGCTTTGAAAATGCAAATTAATAAAGTAATGTTGGCATTAAAAAATAGCAGCCAAGGAATTATCTGATCTGTTGCACAATTTGCATTGAATTCAATTACTGATGAGTCTGGCTCCCTTACTGGGGGATTCCTGGCTGGGTGGGTGCTGTGGCTTTGGGTCCAGCAGAGCTGACCCCCCTGTGGGTCCCATTGAGCTGCTGACCCAGCTGAGCTATGTGCACTTGGGTAAATCCTGAGTAGCTCTTCATGCACTGAATCAACTCTATGACCAATTTGAGTGTAAATATGATTGATAGAAGGTCTGCTCCTAGGGCACTGTCCAAGCAGTGAGCAGCTCATTAAAACCACCCAGGGGTGGAGTGGTGCTGGTTGAGTGGTGCTGTCTGACCAAACTTATATTGTCATGGAATGGTTTGGATTGGAAGGACATTAAAGATCACCCAGTTCTAACCCCATGCCAAGGGCAGGGACACCTCCCACCAGCCCAGGTCACTCAGAGCCCCATCCAACCTGGCCTTGGACACTCCCAGGGATCCAG
>JAWWTY010000037.1:58051588-58062126 GCA_035222235.1 Margarornis squamiger
CTCCCCAATATCCAATCTAACCCTGCTCTCTGTCAGTGTGAAGCCATTCCCCTTGTCCTGTCACTCCAGCCCCTTGGTAAGTAGCTTCTCTCCATCTCTCTCCATGCAGACCAGCCATTCTTGTAGCTCCTCTTGATCTCTCTTAGTCTACTAAGCCATGAGGTAATAAAAAGTAGTTCTTCACTCATACCATGTGAGCAGCTCAAATATAAAGCTGAGAGTAGGGTATAACAGGCAGAAAATTCTGTTTAGGTTGCAGCTGCAGCTCTATTGCTGCAGCAGTTCTGAGGTAGCTTTGGGGAAGGGAGGATAATGTTTGATTTTTGTCTTTGTTGCTCCCAGAGCTTTTCTTTCAGGGGACAAGTCACTTGTAAAATGCAGCATGGGTCTGTGATCATCTACTCCTCTTAAAGTTCAAGTCCATGGTTGACACTTTTATGTGGAGATTGCTCTGAAAGAGTTAAGTGTTTGCAATGAGCTGCTGCATTGTAACTCCATAAATACATAAATACTGCCACTACATCCTATTTAAAGTGTTGGGAAATGAGGCTGCTGTCTCAGATGCTGTGGTTGCCAATTTCCTGATCCTTGCTGTTTCCAGCCTCTCACATCTTCATCTTGTCATCTGCTTCTGGTTACTTGGACCTCCTTCTTGTAAAATATTGCAGAATAAATAGCTGCTGTTGCTGCCAATAGTGCTGAGAGATTTTGGTTTGTGTGCTGCCTTAAGACATGAAAATTTCCCTTGCTGATGGTATGTCCTGAATGTCGCTGGGCACAAAGAAGTGCTGTCAATAGCCACTCGAAGGAAAGTTTTGAGCAAGTTTCACTTAATCGTTTATTTCATCCCCACAAACTCTACAGTTCTTCTGTGGCAATGACAGTTTTTGTATTTCAGACTTACCCTAAGACACTTCTTTTATAATGTCTGTATTGCTTGTTGAATAAGCTGCACTTTCTAGTGAATCCAGGCTACACATTTCAAAATTGTTAAGTTTCTGCATGTGGCTTGAGCTCAGCAATGAGGTTTTTCTAGGCTGGGGAGGAAGAATTGTTTAAAATGAAGAACTGTTTCCTTTGGAAGGATTTTTGAAGATGTTTTCACACAAAAATGTTTTACTTTTTTTTTTAAAGTTTGGACAAAAAGTTTTGAAGGAGTTGAAAATGAAATGCAACCTCTGGTTTCCCAGACTGAACAAACTGCTTTAGTCAATAATGAAGACCCTGCCCCATCTTATTGATTCTGCAATTGAGCCACTTTTTTCACCTCCAGCTTTTCCTTTGCTTATCTCCTGCTCCAAGCTGAATTCTGCTTCTCCCTGAGTAAAAGAAGTGATAAAGCTGATGTTCATTATTTCTTGATGTTCAATGTAACTCAATCATGTGTTCATCTATTTTATACCATTTGGAGCATGTGAAACCACCAGTGCATTGTAGTGAATCTGGTCTATGCAACTGTATTGAATACCCATCCAGGTTGCTCATGTTTTAAAATATCATAATAGTCTCAACAAGAACATTTTCTGAGGATAAGTAGAGAGCAAGCCAAATCCTGTATGGAAGTGTTCTTTTGTGAGAGAAGCTGCTTTCTGCTTACCACCTACCACAAGGCAGTGTTTCAGGGGCTGTGATAGATAAAGCCTCTCAGAGGTAAATATTCCATTTCTAGCTGACTGGCATCTGCTGCACAGTGGATGATTCAATGGGATGTGGGAACAGCAGCAGGCCAAAAGGTGCTGGAAAACAGCAAAAGCTTCCTTGCTTGTTGGAGGATGCAAAAAGGGAGTAAAATAAAGTTGCTTCTTTTTTTGTTTGTTTTTCTTTCCCCCATTAAGTCTCCTCCTTCCAGTCTTACTCAGGACTTGCCATTGAACTTTTCCCATTTGTCAGAAGCCTAGGATGCTTGGGTTGGAAAATGGATTTTTGTGATATAATTAAGTTCTTTAACCTAGCATTTTTGAGGGTACCATTTCACCTGGTTTACAAGGAAGAGAATGCCCATAACATTCCCCTGACTTTGATCCATCTCCTAGCAGATCAGCTTCAGTCAGTTTTTCATTTTAACTACTTCCATGTAGAATAACTTCTCTCTTCTGATCCCTGAGCTAACTGATATGTTGGAGATGACAGTAAAAGAATGTTTCAAAGGAGATGATGGCAAAATATGGCTGCAAATCCCAGAGTGTGTTTAAAGAGATGAGGGTATCACTCCACTGTTAGAAATGAAAGAACTGCAAGCTGATAATAAATGCAATGATAATTAACATGACCTTCATTGAACAAGGTAATTGTGATGACAATTGGAGTTAATTTAAATCAAGTATAAACTCCCAGAGGAGTTTACAGAAGTATTAGGCACTATTTTGGCTGCTGTTATCACCAGGAGGGAAACCAACAGCTTCAAATAGTTAAATTTGGGTAAGGATCCAGTAAACATGAAACTATTCCAAGTGTCTCTATGGTCTAGAAATGAGGCTGCATCAGACACTGATAGCCAGGAATGCAAAGCTCCTCCATTGGAGGAGAGGACACAGGAACAGAAACCAGAGAGTTCTGAGCCCTGACAAGCAGTTGGTCAAACTTCTGCATTTTTTATGGTGTATGTAAAGCCATTTGTTTTAAAGACTATATCCTTTTATATTGTCTGTTATTTTCCTTTCCTCCTTGGGTGGTTGTGGGTATTGTTTTTAGGGCTTTGTTTGGGATTTTTTTGGGGGTCTTTTTGACAGGAGATTTGTAGGGGTGGAGTTGAGGTTATTTTGGGGGGAGTAGTGGTTGAGGACATTTTGTGTGGGATGTTTATGGTTTTTTTATATACAGAAATTAATAGAAAATTATAGTGATAAACACTCTCCTGATCAGGATAATAGTGTAATGTGTATTTTGGTGCTAGCAAAGCTGGAGCAGTAACAATCACAGCAAAATTCAGTATTACCTCTCAGTAAACTAAGTCAGGCACACTTTCACTCTGTGTTTTTGCTAAGTGGTCTCTTTGGCTGCCCTGGGGCTTTGCTGTATGAAGGCATCTCTGCAGAGAACTCCTGGCTAACCACAAGACTGGTCTTGAATTCAGTGTTGCTCAGCACAGGCTTGGCCTTGTGGTTCCCATATCACTGCTGTTGCCTTTGTGACTGACTTCTGAAAGCTGTTCATATATATAATGTTGCCTCCAGAGAAGCTCTTTGGTTTTTTTCTGGGATGATGTGGTCACATGGAAAAGTTAGTCAGTGTTCAGGTTTTCATCTGTTTAGGTGTGCCCAGAGGAGATGAGATTGCTCCTGGCTGTTCCACATTTCTGTGTTGGGAGCTCCTCTACCCCACACAGCACATTCTCCTTTGGACTCCTGTTTTAAACACTTGTCTCCAAGATGTTGATTCCTTGAGTTGTAAAAATTGTGATACATGAGGTACACTGATGAACTACTGAAAGATGTGCATTTGATGCAGTCTCATAGAATCCAATGAAAGCTTTATTTCCTTACATAACACTTATTTTAAATAGAAGCAATGTTGCTGGGCTGTTTTATACCTGCTCCTCTGCACCTGTGAACTTGACTGTATCCAAGAGCATCTGCCCTTTGTAGGTAGTCCTGTCCACATCACCTGAATGCTGGACAAATATAACCCCACCACATCCCTCTGGGGTGGGAAGAACAGTCCCTGCTCTTTTATAGATGAGGCTGAGAACTGGCTATGCTGCAGAATGGAGATGTGATGTGCTGTGGTGTTAATTGTACTGCACTCCTGAGGGGAAGAATAGCTTGTGCTGGCAAGCAGGGCAGGGACCCTCTGCGGGCCCTGGGTGGATGGTGTGTGCTCAAGGCTGTACCAGCTGTGTGGCACAGCCTGTGCCAGCTGCCAGCACTGCTGCAGTCACACAGGGCACTCTGAGTAAGCAGGCAATGACCTACACTGTCATTGTGCTCTTTGGGTACAGCCCAAGTGACGTGCCCAAGGTCACGAGGAGGAAGCAAATTGGGCTGGGGAAGTGGGGATAACGCTGTTACCTCTGAACTGCTCTGAGAAAAGCAGTTTTCTCTCTGGTGGGAGGATTATTAAATGTTGTGCTAGCATCAGGAGCTGAATCTGAAGGGAGCTCTTGCAGTAAGCTGCTGAAACGTGGTGACAGAGCTGTGGCGTGGCCGAGGAATGATTTTGTGTGACTGGTTGGGTTTCCTTCCTGGGGATGCCGTGTCAAAGTGGTGCTGCTTCAGTAAAATTACAGTGGCTGAACTGAGTGGAGTTTAATCCCTTGCACAGTTCTTGTGCAACCCGGGTCTGGGGGGGGAGCACCAATACTATCCAGAGAAGAGCACTTGGGCTCCACAGGTGTGGAGGGATGGGATCCTCGTGTACTGCAAGGGAGGGAAGTGATTGCAGAAACCAACCTGTAGCAATTTCCAGTACAGTGCTGAGATAATCTGAAGTGGATGAGCCCTTTAAAATTAAGCACAGACAGCGTAAGAGGTGCTCTGCAAAATCCTGTTCTGTTTCGAAGTGTATGGGCAGAAATACAGATGAATTCAGCCACTGGGCTAATTTTCAAGGCTTTGGCTGTGATAGTGGAGCAAGTGATTATTCTGTCTCCTTTGCTGCAGAGCATTTTTATCCTAAAGTGTGGGACATGTGACTTTCCTGTTCAGGGAGCACAAAGCAGACACCTCGCTTGGAGAAAAGTGTTTAGTCTGGGTGAGAACTGCTCTTTGTGTTCATGCATGTGATTGATTTATTTATAATAGATAATTCCTGCTATCCAGATGATTTCTCCCGGCCTCCTTTCAGCCAGAGCCAGGGAGGGCTTTGTCACTTATGTAAGGTCTAGTAAGTGTGGTGCATAAGCAGCAGCCTTTAATTTTCATTGCTGTTTGAGAACGAGATGAGCTATCCCGCTTAGCCCATGAAATAACAGGGTTGTGTTTGGAAAGGCTGCTGTCCAGCTGGGAGGACAAAGCACTGCACACACCCTGTGAAGGTAGAAGCTTGAGGGAAATCATGGTGTTTGAGCAGAGCCATTTACATAAGACACATGGCCAAGCAGGTCCCAGAAAGGAGGGAGCTGCACTTTTAAATTAGCTGTCCTCCTTTTTGTGTGCTGTTCTGGCTTTGTCCTCATCTTCAGAGGCAGAGTGGGTAGGAGGTTCTGGGGGTTCCTCAGAAAAGGAGCAATTCCCAGGCTATGGGAGGTAGATGTGCATGGGCACAGTGCCACACAGGGGTTTGGTTTACAGCTTATCTACTAGATTTCAAGCACATGCTTAGCAGAATTGTCTCTACAAATAGAGTAGAACTGTAAACATGACTTTAAAGGCCCTCTGAAAATTAAGACTGAAAATGAGATCCTAAATTGAGATCATGATACCATTTGTGCACCTCAGCTATGAAGACAGGCTGAGAAAGTTTGGGCTGATCAGCTCAGAGAAGAGATGGTTGCTTGGAGCCCTCACAGCACCTTCCAGTATCTGCAGGGACCTCTAAGGAACAAGGACAAGGGGAATGGCTTCACACTGACAGAGAGCAGGGTTAGATTGGATATTGGGAAGGAATCCCTCCCTGGGAGGGTGGGCAGGCCCTGGCACAGGTTGGGCAGAGAAGCTGTGGCTGCCCCTGGATCCCTGGGAGTGTCCAAGGCCAGGCTGGATGGGGCTCTGAGTGACCTGGGCTGGTGGGAGGTGTCCCTGCCCATGGCAGGGGGTGGAACTGGATGATCTTCAGTGTCCCTTCCAACCCAAATCATCCTGTGATTCTGTAATATAGCTGCATAATACTTTGACTCTTGTAAAAACTAGGCAGCCTGAATTTATTTTTAATGTTACATTTATTTATATTTATTTTAGTCAAAGTTTCTTTCCATCCTGGGGTCTGTACAGACATTTGTACCTCTGTCAAAGGAAATGGTAGTGCTTTACTCTGTAGTTTTATTCATCCTTTCCATAGCACAATGCAAGTGATAAACCCAAGCTGGGAAATCATTTGGAGTAGGTTAAATTGAAGAGGAGGGTGTGTGGGTAGAGGACTCAGCTAGTACATTTTTCATTATGGCCCTGAAGTGCTGTGCCAATTGCTCATGTTCTCTTCTCTCTCAGGTGGGCAATTGGAGCTGAGGGTAAACTATATAATCTTACACCTGTGCTGTCTTTGCAGAGGCATTATGATCCACATCCACTTGGCAGCATCTCACTTTTCAAGTAACTGACTTGTGCATTATCCAGCCTTAGTATCTATACCTGTATTCTGGACATTTTCAAGGAAACAACATCATAATAATGATTCTTATTCTTTGTAGCACTTGCTATGTTTAATTTGCAAATGGCTGTAAAGAGAGGGCCTGTGTTACTTTACTTGGGAGAGGTCAGAGGTGAAAAAGGCTAAAGTGATTTGGACTAAGTCTGTTTGAAGGGGCCTTCTACTGGCAATCATGGTTATCTTGCTTTTGGACAGCTCACCATCCTGTGCCCATAAACTGCAGACAGAAAGACATTGCACTGTAACAAATGTGACACTGCATTCCCCTCAAACTTCAATGGGCTGCTTGTACACGTGCAGAATTAGTTGGGAAAAAGGCAGATTTGGGAGAGAGTGTGCTATCCCTGTACTCCTATGACAAAGCAAAGCCAATGCTCACCAAATGGCTCTGAGGCAGGGCCTCTTCTCTGCTCTCCTGAGCTGCATCAAGCTGTTGCTTAGACATTACCAGGAGAAAAATGAGTGTGGATGTTACAGGTTCACTTTTAAGCAAGCCTGTTCCATGTAAAATCACAAACTCTGCAGTGTGGCTGCTCCAGCTGAAAGTTCTCCCTCTTCCCCCACCCCAGTCAAGGGGGAAGGTTTTATGCAAGAAGAGGGAAGAAAAGAATATTTAACTATAATCTGCCTCTGGCAAGTCATGTTCTATTTAAAACTTCAGTGCACCCAAACAGCCAAGCCTGGCAGGCAGCGCAGCCTGAGAGCAGAACTGGTTCAGCACATGCATGAGCATCCCAGGCTGCTCCTGGCAGCTTCCCCTGGTCCCTGGGGCCACTGCATCTCCCTGCACATCCCTCTCTCCCACAGCAGGTTCTCCAGCACCTCTGCAGAGCCAGCAGCCCCTGACATGATTGTGTATTTTGATACAGTATGTTGAATTTGCTGTTGTTTCTCTCGCTGTTGTGTTATTTATTTCCCTGAATCTTTCCCTTATATTCTTTTCTGCTTGTTTTGAGGCAAAGGTTGATTGCATGATCGTCCTCTGTCCTAAAAGGCTTTTCTGTGCTTTATCTCCCAAGCAAGTACAAGTAAAGACCTTGACTGATAAGCATATAGGTTTAGCAGTGGATTTCCCCCACCCTCGAAGGGAGGAATTAAGTATGGGATAATTATTTTGCTCTACTAAGTTGATACTAAAAGCACCTGCCCTTTTTTCCCTTTACTGAGGGGAAGGAGGGGATGATGAGGAGCAGGATCTGTGTATTCCCATTTTCCATTGCAGTAAATCCTGATGAAGATTGGGAAATTGGTCTGATTAGTGTTTTCCAGCCCTGTGTTTCTAGCCAGGTGTGTTGCTGCTTGGCAGGTTGGTAGGAGGCAGCATCTTTCTGTGGAATCCTGTCATGTCCAGCCCAAGGAGAAAAAGTTGCATCTCCCTTCCCTTCAGCCCCCAAAATGATCTTTTTCTGTGCAGTTAGAAAAAAAAAAAGTGACAGTAATGGACTTCCCCTGGGGATGTTTGTTTTGTTTGCAATTATAATTAGAAGCACTAATACGTTTACTCTGTCTGATAATGTATGGAAAGGCACTTTGATTTGTTTTTTTTCTTTTGTAAGTTTCTACACTGTCAGAACTGCAAAACACACTTTGTGCTGTCTCTTGTCACACCAACTACCTTTTAAAATGCAGCTTAATCCATTTGTTGTCAGTGAATACCATTACCCCTTTGTGTCCAAAGCCTGTTGTTCTGTTAGTCAAAGTCTTTTTTTTCTCCGTTATGAAAGAGAAGTTGATGGTCAGGATCTCCTTTGTAAATAAACAAAGGTGGATAAAAGCCATAAGCTGTCTTTCACTGAAGCAAACACGAGTCTGTTTCTGCAGAGACAGGTTTGGGTTTCCAGAGCAGGTACTGGATGGTGTCAGAAGCGTTGACAAGCAACAAATCTTGGTTTGCAATCCATGGCAGGTCCCTGGTGCCCTGCTGAGCCCTGGAGGGGCTGGGAGCCTGCTGGGAGTGGGTCTTCAGCCGTATTAACACATCTGAATTTGAGCTGTGGAGAGAGCCAAAGGGTGCAGTCTTTGTGCTCTGGTGGTGTTCCTGTGCCCTCCTCCTGCTGCCTTTGTACACCCTCACCTTCCTGGCCCTGAGCATCACACAGCTCATGCAGTTTTGTCCTTCAGGCTGCTCCTCTGTGAGAGCTGCCCGGAATGGACACAAGGCATTAGTCTAAGAGAGCAGCCTGTTCTGGCACTGAATTCTTCCTGTGAGTCCAAGCTCATGGTTTGAGGGTGCCAGAGCATGCAGCTGCCTTTCAGGTGGGCCAGCACAGCCCAGAGCTCACTGTTGGGTGGTGCTTTCTCTTATTACCTGGCTCACAGTGAGAATCTATAGGAACACACTCAGGGAAGTCTGGTGGCTATCCTGTAGTTTGGAGGTGTGCTGGTGGTGCTTTTGGTTTGTTTTCAAAGAGTTGCAAATCTTTGTTTCGCTAATGTGTGTTTTCTTGGCATATGAAATCTCTCGTTGGCTAATCTTATTTTTCATTCTGCAACTAGTGAAAAAGCAAAGCCTTGTGAAGTTAGTGCTGTGGCCTGACTTGGAATTCAGTGTTTTCCTCCAATTGAAGTTTCTGCTCTGAGTCCATGAGAATATCCTGATTCCCTGTTGATTTTTACCAGCCAGGTTTCACCATTTATCCTTGGAGAATTTTGATTTGTCATAGAACAAGAAAATACCATGTGCCAGAGATGTCTGCAACAGTGACTTTTAACAACCTCCCTCAGCTTTTGGCCCCCCACCACATCCTGTTTGTGTCTCTACTACGTGCAGATATATGCCCATGTACCAGGGGTATGACCAGGCATGCAAAGCATCCATTATAAACAGTTTCTGATTGTTCATGTGCTAGTTGAGCTATCATAGTCCCTTCTGCCAGGAAATTTTCCCTTTTATTTTCTTTACATAAGCACAGCAATTGCCCACATATCTTTGTCTAGGCTTACATTAAAATTAGCTCTGTTTTTGGGAGTTATATTTGTTCTACTGGGCCTGATTCTGGGATATGTCAGTCTCTGATCTTACATGTTTTACTGAAAGCTAAGAATGATGAATTTCTTTAAAAAGCTATTTGAAATATCAGGGAGGGATCAAGCTGCTGAAACAGAACTACAGACAGGCCTTTTGGATTCTTGACTGGCTCCCTGGCTGAGCCTTGCCCTATGTGTCAAGCAAAATGAATTCAGTATTATTTCCTGACTTGGCTTTCCTAAAGAGAGTTTTAACAGTCTGGTGGCACAGTTCTTTCTTTCCCAAAAGTACATGCTCAAACTGCACCTCCTATTTGTTCAAGAAAAGGCTAGCCTTCCTGAATTGTGTGTAACCTCACCTCTATTATTTAGGAACCAGAATGGTGTATGCTAGATCTAGACTCTGCTAAAAGAACATCCAAGTCAAGCATTAAAAATGTAAGAAATGGCTTTTATACCTGTGTTGAGATGACCTCTGTAATTACTGCATGGCACAAGGATCCTTTAAAGCCTTTTCACTATGTGTGACTTTGATTTGTGTGCACTCTGTGCTTTTCCTTGCTGTGAAGTGATGGCAGGCAGGTGAAAAGATCCCTATAAAGCATCATGTTTGGCTGTGTGCTGAAGCCCATACATGTTGCAGAGTTGCAACCCAACCATTCTCTACCCTCAACAAGCATTTTTTTTGGCCTGGTTTTGGTCATCACAGCCTGTGGTGTGCACTAGATCAGCAGTCATAAGCACCAACACTATTACCATACTGCTGAAGGCTTTGAAAACATGTCAAGCAAGAGGGCCTTGCTTTGTCCTGTGTTTTTAATTTCCTTTGGCAATCTTAAGAAATACCTACTATATCTCAGGGAACTGTGAAATCAGTGTTAAAGGTTCCCACGTCAATGTTCCAAACTTAGGAAATGGCAGCATGAGGGCTGCCTGTGCATCCTGGCCTTTCCAAGCTGCATTTTTCTTTCCAGAAAATGAATCAAACCCTATCCAGGGGTCTGCCTGGAGTCAGTAATCTATGCCTGGAGAACAGTTTAATAACTTTTTCCCCTTTTCTTTAACACTTTTTCATCCCCACCCCCATACCGTAGGAAGTGGGGGGAAAAAGACTTCTCAGGGCTCAGAGCAAAGTTAATCCAATAATTGTGGTAATTTATGAGTTGATGGTTGATAGAAGACATAATTATTATTTTCAGCCTTAGCTGGCTCGCTGTGTGTCGTGGTTTGACCCTGGATAAACGCCTGGTGTCCAACAAAACTTCTCCAGGGCCTTTTCACCCCCCTTCCCCCCCCCCCTTTTTTCACCTTCCAGAGGGAAAGGGAAA
>JAWWTY010000037.1:58062226-58145688 GCA_035222235.1 Margarornis squamiger
TCCAGAGCCTGCAACAGAAGCCAATCTTCCTCTTAGGAGAAAAAAAAAACTCCTAATCAGAGAAACCCACGACACTGTGATCAAACACAATTACATGTGAAGTTGGGTTATTGTTAAATGAATCATGTGCTGAGTACAGTGCACTGACCTCATGGCTGATGGCACTGTGCTCCTCAGTGGCATTACATTATGAATTAGATCAGTTCCTTATCTTGTTTATCCTACAAACACTTGTGAATATTTTAAAGTTTACTAGCAGAATAAATCCATGTCTGAGGATTGATGCAACCTGAGGTGAGAGGATTTTGGTAGCCTGCAGTGCCTACAGGTATCTCTTGGCTGGTTCCACCCTGGCTTATGTTTTATATTTGTCATTTTTGTCCTTCTCTTTGGTTTTAGCACCACTTTTTTTCAATGCCAACTGCCCTTAGACAAAGCCTGTGAATGATATGACCTTTTGCTTGTCTATGTGGGAGATGCTGTGTGTTAATTTATAGACTTATTTTGTTCTGGGTACTTTTATAGAGGCATCCTTAAAATCAGCAGATGAATGGGAGTCCAGGCTGGATGAATCCTGTGTGCCCTTCCTGTATGATCTAGCCTATACAGCACCACCACTATGCACTCAGTCACTTTCTTGGCATCAAACCTCCTTATTTATATCCAGTGCATGTTTACTGGGGGGCCGTGTGTGTGTATTTACATACCTGTATGTTTTCATTTCAGATGGATGCCTCCTTTAGTCAATATTTGGTTTACACCATCAAAACAAGCCTGGAAAATGCAGTGCCACAGGGAAATAGTTTACCAGGAGATTTCACCAGGGGTCTAGTTATCTTTTGATGTAACAACAGTAGGAAAAACACCATAGTAGAAGCAGGTCTAATTTGCCTTTGTGAGATCTGCCTTAAGAAGGCTGATGGGAGGAAATAAATCTGGCTGAGGCATAGAGCTTAAAAACCTGAATAGCTTCCCTCAGCCCCAGAAAAAGTGGCAAATGCACAAATCTGACAGGATCCTGCCCACTGCCCTGAGAACAGAACCCACAGTTCTGTAAGGCAGGCTGCCAAGCAGAGCTGGGCTAGTTCTCAAGGCAAAAGTGGAAGAGCCACAGGAGTGCTGTGGGAGTCACTCCTAGAAAGGGAATGTGGCCCTGGCTGGGAAGAGACTGTGAAATGCCCACTGATAGCCTGCACAGATGAGACAGTGGGAGAAGGGAAAGGGAGAGACAACCTGGGAAGCAGGGAAAATGTGCTGGGTGGCATGGCGAGGACAGCCTGAGGGCCTGGGAGAACAGGCTAGAGATGTGAAGACAATCCATTTCTGTGCTCAGCCAGGCAGGGGTTTCTGCACTCTGCATCCACAGTCTGTCCTCTGAAATACCTCGTAGTGGTGGTGTGTCCTGCAGACCTCTGGTTCAGAGACTGACTGGACTGCAAAACACCTCCTGCAGTGGAATAGATAAATTCACATTGCCTACACTCAACTGTTCGTGTTTTCTTGTGGAAAAACAAGTAGGTGGGTTTTGACAACCAGCTCTGTGGTTGGGCTGATTTGCCTGCTTTCCCTTTACCCCGTGGAGAGGTTCTGTTTGTGTTTAAAAATACCACAATGTTTGTTTGCTGTCAACCAGAGTCCCTACTGTGCTTCTAAAGAGCTATTTTAGATAGCATTTTATTTGCTAATGAATTGCTTTGGGTTTGATACGTGTTCGTGTGCAAGTCACTCAGAAAGGAGGAAGGGCCAAGCTGTTGCATTTGAAGGAGTTGATGTAAGTCAAAGGTTATCAAAACCCCAATAAAAACCAGTTTCCTAGAGATTTGTCTGTAGGTTGCTGCAGTGTGCACTTTCCTAGGTCAGCCCAGCAATGGTGGAATTTAAGTCCTCTGTTTAACCTGAGGCTTTTCTGCTCCCAGCCATTCATGCACTTCCAGATGCTGCTGGAGCAGCAATGTCTCAACTCTGCTCCTGGTGCAAAGACAAGTGGGAATCCCCACCCTTTTCCTTCCAGATACCATGCAAAGCAAACCCATATCACAATAACATCAATGCTGTTGCTACAGTGGCAGATGAAGAGTGTCCAGCCCTGGTCTCCAGCCTTCCTGCTGTTTCACAGAATAGGTTATTCCAGCTCAAACTTCTTAAAGACCTGATTATGAATGCACAGTGAGTTTTGGGAGATGGTTATGTAGAGGGTAACCAGTGCTCCCCAGGATGGGATCAGTTATCCTCAGTCCCTTAAGGAGGAAGCAAAGTCTTTTCTTGTTCATACATGACCATGTTGCATCTAAGCAGTGTGAATGTATGAAAGAAAAGCTTGCACTTGCTCCTAAAAATCTACTTCAACGAGTATAAATGCTTGCAGAGCCAGGCCAAAGTCTTGAATGTGTGAGCAGGAGTTTTAATAGTATATCCAGAATGTTTCCCAGTATCTCAGCCCCTTTCATAGACATTTCGTATTGGGTTTTCCTGAAAGCTTCCTAAAAGCTGTTAGAACAGCCAAGGGTGAGAGCCTGGAATCACTCACTAGCTGTGACTTACCTTAGGTACATGTGGGTTGCAGGCATAGCACGTGTGTGTGTGTTAGAAATAAAACTCTGCGCTTTGTCAGCGTGTTTGCCTAAATCCTCCCTTTGTCTCAGCCCTGGGAAGGGGAGCTTGGGGCTTCAGGGCTGATTTTCACATGCTCTGTGGGTCTGGTGCTGTGAAACAAACTCATCCTGCTCTGTGATGAAAATGGGACCTTTCCATACCAAAAACTTATAAGAGTTATAAGGTAAATCCTTCACCCTCTGTGCTAGCAGCGAGACCCAGTTTAGCTATTTGTGGAACTGAAGAAGCTTTTGATGTTGGCATCTGTGCCATAGAAATAGGTCACCAAATCACTTTCTTTTGAGCTGAGATCACGTTAACTGATGGTGTCTAGATAGAGAACTTGATGTCCTCAAACAACATAGTCTCATTAAGGTAGTGCATTTTCTGTTCCTATTCTTAGCACTTGATCTGTGATAAGAATTTATGGATCTCATTCGCCATATCCCATGTGAGGTAACACAGGAAATTACACATTTCGACTCCCAGTCAGGAGGAAGGCAAACACCACCAGAACTCTTGAGTCTGCAAATGCATGTTTGGGTTTGCTGGACTTCTCATGAGTACAAATTACCTTCCCAAGGAATTCTTGGGTTTGGGGGAGCGTTTCTTCAGCTTCGCTGTCCCAGTTATCTTCTTGAACACATAATTGGGTTTAACTGGCATCTTTTCAACACTGACTTGCATCAGCCAGCCTTTCCACAAGGAGGAAGGGACAATGTGCTGATGCAGATAAGCAAAACTAGCTCAGCCTTTGCCACATTATGTAAATAGTGGATTTGTGGAGTTGCCTGAAGGAAGATTGTTTGTATTTAATTGACTAATTCCTAAAGTCTGTATTCCAGAAAGATCTGACCTCAAACACACTAAAGTTGATGGAGGGACCTCCCTGCTCTGATCCAGACTCCAGTGGTGCTGCACTCAGACTCCCAGCAGCAAACACTGCTGACACTTTTATGCTTTGCTCCTCCTCTGACCCTTTAATATTTAGTTCAGCAATCCAATTTAGCCAGTGTGGGAGATGCCATGAAGCAAATTCAAGAGCAGGATTTGTAGCACAGTTGCCACATGTGCTGGCAAACATGAATTCTTAATTTGCTTATACGTTTCTGACCACCAATTTTCCCACTTCCCAAACATTTTGACGTTCTCCAGTCAAGGAACAAAACTGACCCAGTGACAGCTCAAGAAATTGCAACCCAAATGGAACCTTTCCTAGTTCTCTGCAAGTCAAACTCTTGTAGTGTACAGTTCACAAGTAGCCACATCCCAAGATGTGTCTGAGTCGAGAACAATGGATAAATAACTTCAGATAGACACATAAAAGTTTGTTTGTGGTCATTGTGTAGTTAAAAAGAAAATTACATTTATTGGCAAATGTATTTTTTTCTTATTGTTCAGGCAACGTTTACAGTCTGTGCAATTATTTGTTTGTTCTGTTCATTTTATTGTAATTAGATGACAGCAATTTGCATTCATTTGCATCTCACTTTAAAGGACAGTAATTATTAGGAAAGTCATTTGTGGGTGTGTATGTATGAGGGTTTTTTTAAATATCTATATGTACATACAGGCAATTCTTTGTTTTCCCATAAGCTTTGAGAGGAGATACTTTCTCCTGCTGCTGGTGTTTTTTACCCCAAGGACAGTGGGACAGTACCCCAAGGACTGATATTTTCACACACTGTTCTACACTGTGCTCTTCTATTTTGCATGGTTAGCTTAAAGGTTTAAAACCTTGCACAGAGCCTATTTATGTAGGACAAAAATAATTATGAAGGGCAAAAGACTATTAAAAAAAGTATTCAGATAAAACCAATCAAGGCTAACATTTTAACACACACTGCTTGTTGCACAAAGCACTTTATCAGAGCCAAGATCCTGGGGAAAAAAAAAATCCCCAATTTTTGTTCCAACTAGACCAACCTTTTCAGTTACTGAGGAAAAAAAACTAAAATTCTTTGACCAAGAACTAAAAAAAAAGCGCATAATTATCAAAAAGATCTGAATATAAGTGGACTAGTGTGGGTTGATGGATGCCCTGAATGAGTGGATTTAACAAGTGATTTTATTTTATTAGACTTTTTCCATGGTGTATGTTTGATTATTAATAGTTAATGGCACACACAAGCTGAAGACAAATAGGTTTGCATGGGCCAGTTGCTCTGATTCTGAAATGCTGGCTCCTTCATGCAATATTCATGTTTAATTTATAGATGCTTGCATCAACGAATGTGTGAGTAAAAGGGATGTGTAGGAACACTCTGTAGTTACCATTCTCACTGGTGCTTGCCAAGATGGACTTTCCCTGTTTCTCAGTTGTTTCCCTGTTGTTGAGTGGCAGGAAAAGCATCTGAGAGATCCAGGCCACCACTCCATGATAGCAGGTGGAAGGGGAAATCTAGCTTTTAAAATAATAAGCCCCATTAAGTAGCAATTTCAGTGACAAAATACAGGTTTCTCAGGCTCCTTGGCCACGTATTTGTACTTTATTAGGTTTTGATCTGGTGCTATGGATTCATGTGCTGGTGGTTGAAACATTCATCACAGGCAAGACTATAAAAATTCCCCTGGCTAATAACCCTGGGTATGACTGTTCCTTAACATTCTCCTTGTGGTGGTTAACATGGGTTGATTGGGGTGTGTAAACATGGGCAGCAAAAGGCTTGGCAGTCCAAGGACCACAGATTGACGATTTCAGAGGGACAAAGCCTGGGTAGGGTGTGGGAGTCAACACTGGTCATTGCTCCCTTTAACTCTTCCTGGGTTACACACAAAAAGAACACTAAACTAGCCCCTATATTTTCTTTTTTCCTGACATAATCACTCAGATAACAAGTGTGAATACCAGTTGGTTAATAATTCCCTGCCGGAGAGGCTCCTTGCCAGTGTCATGCCACTTCAGTGACCTGTTAGGAGTTGTTAGTCAGCTGTGACTCACAGTTTTCAAAGCCTACTCATGTTGCTGTTCTGTGAAGCACTTCTGGAAATACCAGTGACTCATACCCAGTTGAGTAGGTCCCAGTGAGGCCAGGAGAGTGGGATGAACTTATCTGCAATATTTTTAGTGATGTGACTTTCTATGGCCTAAGAAAAGACCTGTATCCTGTAATATATCCCATACCATCTTCCCAGGAAAGTTTCTCCAGGCTTTCATGCAGCTGTTCTTAGGGAGGCAGGAATGTCACATCTTGTATCACTGGATCATCTCCCATGCTTCATCTCAGGACATTTTAGGAGGGGTTTCTGAGGAAACCCTGTGCCTTGAAAGATGTACTTGAGCTGGGTCCATAAGCTGCTGGGACAGGTTTCATTAAATCAGCAATTTTAAGTGTTAAAGGGCCCGTGGTGGCAAAACAGTCAATCTAAGCAGTGAAAAACACCAAAACACTTGCAGGATTTCATACAAGGCCCCCAGAGTTCAGTGCAGGTTGCATTGGTCAGTGTGTTTTGACTTAGATGCATTTGTTTTTCCATATTTGGGTTAGATTTTTGCTTCATAGTCCTGTTGGTGAGAGGGACAGCCTTGTCACTGCACAGAGCATTGGATCCATCCCTGCAGGAGCACCCTGGGCGTTCCTGCCTGGGCAGAGGGGAAGCAAAAAGGTCTGTGGCAATTGTCAACTTGTGTTACATCCAACAGGTGGCTGCTTTTCATCTGTGAGGCTTATTTTTGGGCACAAATGTGACTCTATAAATGTACAGTGTGTGTGAAATGCCTGCGTGCCCCTTAGGGGAAGCATCCTTGCATTCACATCATCAGTGAGAACTAGATGAGCACTAAGTCCCCCATAATTAAACTGCTCATTCCTTGGGCCACTGGTTGTCCTTCTTTCTGTGTTTCTACATACTCACTTAGGGAAGATTTTGGCTGTGGAAGGGAAAGGAAAAAAAAAGGAACAAACTCTGATTTACGTGCTTTTGTTGTCAGAATATCTTGGAGCCTGGCCAAAATGTGAAGCTGAACAAAACTAAAGTCTGGTCTGTGCCTCAAGGATCTCCTCATTCTAGTACTAGTTCAAATTATAGTATAGCTTGATAAATGTAAATACAGTGGAAAATAAGTTCAAATTTATAGTATAGCTTGATAAATGTAAATACAGTGGAAAATAGTTTGGTGATATGAAAGGAGAGCACCACTGCAAAAAAAAAAATAAATTCAATTTTCCATATTCAAGTTGAATAAATCCCACAGCTCTCAGAACCACCGATGCTATCTCTGAATTTAGTCGTGCTGCAGCCAGCAAGTAAGGAGACGTGTGCCTTCAGCAGAGCCACGTCAGAAAAACCTGGTGGGAGGAAAAAGTGTTCTAATCCAGACCCCTGTTTGCTCAGCTCTTGGGTCAGCCAAGCTCACCATTCCCCTACAACCTGCCTTTGCAGTCTCACAGATTTCCAGGGATAAATGAGAAGTAATTGCTGAAGGGCTAACACTGATAACGGGAGATTTAGCTGATTAAACAGAACTCTGTGGCATTACATTTAGCACCTGAAAAGTGGCAGACCCACGTGTGCATTGAGCAAAGTGTCAAGTCCCCCTTTTGTCAGATGTTTGGAGGTGTTAACCATTTCCCTGACCGTATGTTAGGGACCCACCAGTCTTTATCTCTACTCGGTGCATTAATTATGAGGTGAAAATGTAGGAAAGTGGCAAAATGAAAAGGGCTGAGCTCTTTCCTTGGCATAATAAAAGCAGTATATTTGCAAAGAGCTTAGATTATTTTGTGAGTGTATTTGATTACGAAAAGATTATTATGGGGAAATGATTAAAAATAAAAAAAAAAGAAAAGATTGGCCAATGCTTGGAACAGAGTTTTGTGCTTCTGTGCTCCCAAAGAGAATGACTCATTATTTCTGGATAACCTGCTGCTTTGCTGTCATTCATGAAACTTCGCACGTAAGCAATCGAGTGACACAGGAGGTTTATTCATAGGAAGGCAGTGTGTGTGACAGTACAAATGGGGGCTGCACAGAAAATATGTTTTTAGGTTCCTCAAATGTTTGCCATAGGAGTAGTGTACTCTTCTTGGACGAAAAAGAAGTTTCTTTCTAAAAAAACCCCACCCAAAATAACAAAAAACCGCCACACCCTCCCAAATACTTCTTAATACTTTCTAATACAATTATTAGCTTTTAAGGAAACACAAAGCTCCCAGTCAAACATTCCTTGCACAGATGATTCAGTCCCCAAAGAAGAGTTGGTTTTGCTTTTTCTGTGTTTGATGCCCATAAAATAGAGAATTTGATGTGACTTCCTAGCCCAGGCACCTCTGGGGAGGTTTGCCAAGTCACTCTTTGATTCCTGCCCTGATTTGGGCTGGGGTCCCCCCCATATACAGAACAAAGGTTACCTGTGCAGGTGCTAGAGGTCCTGTTCTAGGTGAGAAGAGGAGGTGACCAAAATGGCCTTGGTTTGGACACCTTATGAAAATATAAACTAGAATGATCTCAACCTATTCTCTTGCCTCCCCTGATTTAAGAACTGAGAACCTTTACTTGGAAAAGTAGCGTGCAATTTATGGTGGTGAAGCCCAGGGCTCGAAGAAATCAAACTTTCATGTCACACATCCAAGACTAGAGTTTAAACACAATTTGTGAAATACTCAGTGTTCGGCACTGAGCAGTCCCTGTGTGCCAGATCAGCTTGTAACATTATCCTGTAATTCCTGCTGAGGAGGATGGGGTGGAAGGCACAGTTCAAATATGAGCACAGCCTGAACTCTTTAGTACTTCTCGATATTGCTGTGCTTAGTCATGCTACTGTTCCAAGGAAGCCTTTGTGATTTTGTTATTGTTTTATAAATCCACTATATAGACAAGATATTGTGCATATTAGCCCTCTATTTAAAAAAAAAAAAGAAAAGAATCTGAAGGTGATTGTCAAACAACGAATATAGAAAAGTATCTTGATTTTTAGCAACCTGTGGATTAGGCAATTGGAAAACAAAGCTTTGGGCTTGGCTTAGGTTTCTTCTTTCAAGACTAAGTTGATTTTTTTGTTTCCATATAACACAAAACTTACTGAAGGGAGAAGCCAATAATTCCTTTCTTTGGCTGCACCTGGACAGAGCTGCAGATGAATATATTTGCAGGTATGATTTTCAGGTAAAACTGTAAAGATATAATCAGCTGAAGGAGAACTGTTTTCTGAAGCTGAATGTATATAATTGATGCAGGTTTAGTGAGATAAAAGGGTAATCAAAAATGCTTTTGTTTATAACTTCAAGAAAGCGTTTAATTTATGCAATTTAGGAGTTGGTTGAGGTCATAAATGTGTTTGAGCTAGTTTTTGTTGTTGAGGTGTTTTGGTTTTGGGGTTTTATTTAGTTCACCAAAAAAGGCACAGCCTCCAACCCTGAGCTGTTGTAGCTCTTATTTGTAAACTCCAGGTCAGTGTAGTTTTCAATGACATCCCTTCCTCTCATGTTTTGATCATTCTCAAAGGGTGAATAGCCACGAGATTGGTTTTGCTTTGATGGGAGGCAGTGCAATATTTTCCTGGCATCCTGGAGGTTACCTGGGAGGCAGAACACACAGCTCACATTTTCCTTTTGTGATGGTGGTAATGATCTTTGTTTAATTGAGTTATGAAGTCAGAGCAGGCAGGACAGAGCCGGTCAGTTGTGCTGTGCAAAAGCAGTCCCAGGAACAATTTTGGTCGGGAAAAGGATTGCAGCTGAACTTGAAATGTTTTGTGATGATATGCCAGTGGTGCAGAAAATCAGTTATAGCAGGGCAATCCTACACTCATCTTGTGCTGATGTATTTTACTGACACATTTTCAGGATGAAATATTCTTCTTTTGAGGAAAAAGTCTTTGAAAGTACTTTGATTCTGTCATCTGCAGACTTCAGCCCAGAGTCAAGAAAAGTCACTGGAAGGACCACACTTTCCCCTTTTCAAACGAAACAGTTTCTTGTATTTGGTGTGGATTTTTGTTTGTTTGGAGGATTTTGTGTTTTTATTTTTTTATTATTATTATTTTTCCTCTGGGTGTAATTCCCAGCCTTTTCACACCTCTAATCTCAGACTTGGAGGTGTGAACACCCCCAGGGAATGAACTCTGGGTACTACAATGTAAATATAGGTGAGAATGGGGGAGTCTCATCAGAAAGAAACACTGGAGAAATCACACAAGCCCCAGCACTAATAAAAGTTGATTACTTTTCGGCTTTTATGTCTTGTCTCAGAGTAGGTTTTGTACACGGGAAAGTCAAACCTCTGTGGTTGTTTCTTCTGGGTTGGTGGGGATTGACCAGCGTGTGTATTTGCCACAATTTACAAAGGAGCAAGACAATGCAGCTGTGTTCTTTGCATGGGTTAGAATGTTAGTAAAATCTGCATCCTTTCCCTTGCCATTGTTTTGGAGAAGCTGTAAGCTCTTAGTTCACTTTTGGGACTAGTGATCCCCTTTCAGACTGCACTGTTTCTGAGCTAAACCCTTAGAAGTTACCAGGCAAGGGCTACAAGCAGAAATTCCAGCAGAGAGGGGACAACTGTGCCAACCTTGGCTCTGCAGGGACTTCAGGGTGATGGGAAAAGCACAGCAAACAAACTGTGGTCATGATCTACCTGTGGTCAGGGTGAGGTGGTGCAGCAGCTTGTCCTTTTGTGTCCCTGAAGGATGGCTTTAACCCACAGCCCTACCATGTGCAGCACAAGAGGGAGAGCTGTTTTGCCCATCCAGGGCATCCACCTGGATTTCTGGAGCCTCTGAGAACTAAATCCACTTCAGGCTGATGCTCCAGCAGTACTGAATTCTTCCCAGTTGAACAGGAAAAAACCCTGGAGCCAGTCCAGGCTAGAATGTTGTCCTAAGCCAGCTAAATCACACCGGTGGGACTTAAACTGGGATCAGTTTTAGTCTTACACTGGGTAAAAGTCACAGCTTTTTTTTTTTTCCTCCCCATCCATTAGATTATGTTCTGAATAAACGAATGCTGTGTTGAACAGCTTTTTATACATGTTTTGTATCAAGGCTTGAAGGTGTAAAACACATCTATTGAAAAAGAAAAGGCAGCACAAAAGACAAAAAGCATCTTGAGTGCTTTTGTTATTAGTCAGTCTCCAGGTAACTCGTGGCTGAGGGCAAAGCTAAATTAAATTATTCTAGTAGCAGACTGATATATATATATATATATGTGTGTGTATATATATATACACACACACCCCTTAGGAGATATTTTTAACACATATCCACCTACCATACCTCACATCTGACAGCTTTATTTGAATCCAGGCTAGTCACTGGGAATAAGTAGCTAATTAATTAATCTCATGAATATCAAATAAGCAATTAGTCACAGAGCACTCAATATTCCAACCATTACCCCTTGTGTGTAGTCTCCAACACAGCAACAATGACTCCAAGAAATGACTCCCATTCAGTGCCTGACCTGCCATAGAAAGACATAAATGGGTTTACCATATGCTGCTTAATATTGTACTTGTAATGCTTGCTTGCTTTCTTTTGGAGTGCAGTCGGCTAATGGGTTCTCTTCAATCACAACAATGTGAGGGAAGTGAAGGAGTGTTTAGAAGATTAAAGAATATTGTAGTCTCAAAGCCCTGAGATGAATATTCCTGTCCAAAGACAATTCTGAAGAGACACACATGCGTGTATTTCTTTTTTTCAAGTGTAGTGTTGGTAGGACAAGAGGTAATGGGCTAAAATTGCAGACAGGGAGATGGAAGTTAGATGTTGGATGAAAGGATAATGATAGTTATACACTGCTAAACAGATGAGCAAGGGGAGATTGCACAGTCTCTGTCATTTGTGCTTGTTATGGAGTGATGTGACCGCACCTGGAGAACAGCTTGGGCACAGCTGAATGTGACTTGGAGGTGAACAGTGGGAGATTTAAACTCTCAGGCTCCTGTCTTGCATTGTGGCTGCATTTCTGTTTCTTCAAAAGCTTCCTCAAATTTGGCAGCTGTATTTCCTTCCTCAATAGCAGGCTCGATGATCAAACAAACTTGTAAGCTGAACTATCAGATGAAGCACGTTTATTTACTGTAAAGTAAACATCATTACTGTTGCCCTTGAGATATTTTGTAATTAAGCACAATTTCCCATGCTGGCAAACCTTGTGCCATTTATAGAAACACTGACTTCCCTTAGTTCATGGTTTAACCTTGGAGAAGATACTGGATGTTGAACAATTTTAAAGATCAGTAAATGTTACTGTAATGGTAGGAAATCCTTGCAAGATGAGGTCCAGCTCCATTCTTTGTAACTTTTTGGCAATGCATAACAACACAGCAATTAGAAATTGTTTCTGTGAGAGGACATCACACTGTTATACAGCACCAAAGCATTTGGTCATAAATCTTGCAGTTTGCAATGGAATCTAAACTAATAAAGCATTAAAAAGAGGACAAAGAAGTTTCAGTACCTTTTCAAACTCTTCATCTTTGAGGTCATGGTATTACAGAGTGATGTGAGGTTTAATGATGAGTGGGAATCCAACAGTGCTTTTGTTTTTATTAAGTTGTATTTCATTTCTTAATTTTGTTTAATGTCTGTGGCTTTTGATGGATATTTTTATAAGTTGCTGAACTAATAGCTCATAAATAAAGCACAGTAACCACTCTTGGAGTTGCAAAATATAGGCCATTGTGTTCCGGGCATCAAGCTGCTAGTTTAAATGTTAGTATGGAAATCAGTTCCTCAGATGAATCACCAAATAAAGCAGAGGATGAAATATTGGGGATTGGGCTGAATCAAAGTCTTTGATGGGAGTTTGTTTAATAGTCAACGTGAAATTCCTGGTGTTTAAGAAAAATGCCATGCTACACACGGGGGCATGTTGCAGTGTTCTGAAGCTCCAGGATTTAACACACTTCAGACTGTTGGGAGTATGGTTAATATTAGCCTTTTGCCTTTCTGTGACTTGGAATAACCTTGAGAAATGGGCTGTAATGCCCCTGTGCTTCCACCTGCTCCTATGGGAAGTGCTTAGCCTGTGCCAGCCTCTGGTGCAGACACCACAGAATGAGGGTTCTAAGGGGCAGCTCTTGCTCAACTGAAGGACCCTCATCCACCCCGCATCCCTTTCCTCCTCCAAGGCTCACACCCCCTGTGGGCAGGGCACTTGGATTATGTTCTTTGCCTGTAGAAAAGGCAATCAGCAGACAAAAATACATATCCAGGTACTGCAATTTTACAGAGGAAAATGGATTGTTGATGGGCTGTCCTTTTACAAACAGATCGAGAATGTCAAGTGACTGTGCACTTATCTTAAACTGGTTTTCCAGCCATCAGTAACTACAAGAACAGGCACTGTGGTTCCCTCTTTCTAAGCTATGACCCTGGAGTGAGCAGAGCTGGGCTGAGGAGGTGAGGGTGATGCAGGGGTGTGAGTCTCCAGCATGAGCCACAGGCTGTCCCTGGAACCCCTCTGGGACCAGCAGGCTGTGATGTGCTTTGCATTCACGCATCATGGACCCACCAGTCAGCAGCAACTTCTGTGTAGCTGTAATAACTGCTCTGAAAGTCAGCTCTAATCTCTTAGGGTGTTAGATGTAAACAAATGCCACTCTGCATAAAAATGCCTCTCCTGTATATTTTTTCCCCCTAAAGATGGAAGGAAACGCTTTATAAAAACAGTTCTCTTGAAACGTTTAAGGGACACTAATTACTTTTAATTTCAGTGTGCGATGGTCCTTATCCAAGGGAAGTATGCTGCATGGGCTATAAACCATTTTTATATCATATAGTATTTAACAGAGCATGCCTGGAGTTAGTTGAGCTGCCTCCCTGGCTCTCTGATCTCTATTATCCTTCACCATGATTAAACACGCAGCGTTTCGCTGTCTAATCATGAAGGGCGCTCAGGAAAGCTGCCTGAGCTCTTGTCTCCAGCCTCTGAGCAGGGCTGTTTCTCTCTGGGGAGGTCAGAGGGTGGTCACAGCTATTGCTGTTCCCACAGGCTCCACTGATAGCTGGGAGCTGTGGCTCTGGAGCTTCATATGTGGCACTTATGGAGCTGATGCCTCCTGCCCACAGGAGCAGCAGAGGCAAATATCCTCTCTGGAAAGCCACCAGTGATTGTGTTCCCACCCCCTCTGTGGTGTGAAGCCCTGGATGGGCAGTGCACGTTGGCATCCACCCTCCACAGTGAGCACCTGCAGGGCAGTGCTGGGCATTGTGCTGGCTCTGCTCAGAGCTGGAGCTCATCTCCTTCAGGGTCATCCAGGATCCTTCTACAAGGCCAGCCCGTTTGCCATGTTTTCACGAGTTCATGTCCCTGCTCCCTTTGTACCCAGTCCTGCTGCTGCCACGTTGAAATCCTCAAGATGCAGCTCTGCAGGGTCATCTGTAGGAACAAAGCAGGTTATGTGGGTGACTGGGAACAGGCTTCTTCAAGCTTGAAATCCAGTCAGCTCTATAACCTTGTCCTGTGCTGATGTCAGAGTGCACAGACATGCTCCTCACCATGTCTGCATTACTAGAAAGCTGCTACTGGCAGCGTTTCAATACCCAGCTTTAAATCTTCAATATTTATTGCTCAGGTCATGCTCTATTCCTACTTTTCTGTTTGGAAATGTCTTAAGATATTGTACATATCACCAGAAATAACCACGTTCCTAAGCTGTTTGCTGCACACCTTAGGGAGTGTTGAGGTGCATGCTCCTGGAGATGTTTACAGTCTGCTTACAGGAAGCTTTGGAAATCAGCCATGGGTGTAGTTGTGAAACTCAGGCAAAGGATATGGAAAAATATAGGTGATGGTTTGTCACTGCTGCCCATGAAAATAGCAGGGGTGTCCTCCCATTCCCAGGAATTTCTGCTTTTGGTGAAGGATCTGATTCTCTCTCTGTGGAAGGGATGGACCTGCTGCCCGATCAAGACTGATCATTTATAAAGCCAGGTGAATCATTTTAAAGCTTTTAATGCCAGTTCTGGTCCAGAGCAGAAATCAGCAGACATAAATATGTATCCATGTATTGCAATTTTATGTTGGGAAATGGATTGTTGATGGATTGTCTTTTTACAAATAGATGAAGAGTGTAAAGTGGTTGTCTTTATCTTAAACTGCCTGAGATTCTTAATATTATTGAATCACAACTTCATCCTGAAAAGATAATTTTCTTTTTCTTCCAGTCTGATTTAAGTGGCTTAAATATCTTTTATCTTTTCCTGCTGCAGAACCAACTTTACACATATGATTCCTTTTATAAAAATACATCCTCAACACTGATAATACTGGCAAAAATGTATATGCGTCTGAGAAAGGTAACCACTTATTGCTATGGCTAAGGATATGGATTCTCTTTTTCTTCACAGTGCTTGTGATTATATGATTGCCATTTGAAAACAACAATAGGTTTATATTCTATCAGTAGAAAGACTTTTTTAAAAGAAACCTCTCCAGAATTTGTAGTAAAATTGACCCTTTGCTATCTTTTCAATCAACTTCAATCTTGCTTTTAGCTTCAGCAGAGATGATTATGTTAAAACTTGCAGAGACCCAAAATATTTTTCTCAAAGTAGAAGCTTCCAATTGTTCTTCAGCCTAAGTAGGATTTGGAGCAGTGACCGGGATGTGAAAGTCTCTCTATGCTGTTCTCAATCCCCTGAGCCATCTTGCCACTTTCTGCATTTATTTTACACAAATTAATTTTTAAAAAAAAAGGAATTGTTTTTGCAAACATCCCTTTGAATTCCATCCCAGTGGCACTTTAGAGCATTATTGCAAATTATTCAATTTATATGCACAGTCAAGCCTACATCATATTCTACTAAGGCAGGAGGAGACAAAAAACCCCACCAACCCCAGAACAACCAACACTCAGAAAAGAAAGACAAGAAAATCAAAGTCAGAAAGAGGCCACTATTCGAGGAAAATATTTTTCACCAGAATGAAAAAATCCCTCAACCCTCTTCATCAAGGTGATCTTTTTAAAAAGTCACTGTAAGGAAAGATTTAAATGACTGCAGTAGAACTCTAAAGATATACTGTATTATGAGCATTAATTAATGCAAGTATTAATGTTTTTGGCTTCAGATGAGATGATCCAGCATTCTTAAAAATTAATAAAAATGATTACAGAGACTTACGCACACATCTGAACATGTTCCAACTCAGCAGCTCATCATTATGCACAGAATAATTGTCTGCTCATTTGCATCCTGTGAATTTTAAGGCCTTTTAGCTACGCTTGTATTACTTTCTCAGACACATTGCTTTGCAGTCTGTGCTTCTGATGGGAAAGGTGAAGGAACCAAGGAAAAGTGTGAGGCAGGGCACTAGCCCTCCGAGTTCCATGGGTTTGGTGTTCTTCCCAAATTCTACACCTGATCCTCTGGAACTGTCCAGATGTGAAACTGAGATTCCTCATCCTTTTTGGAGTTGAATTTACAACACACTCGAGCCCAGTCCATTGCTGTCAGAAATGTTGCAGTAGTTAAAATGCAGAAATACACTGCTGGAAAAAAAAAAAAAAGTCAAAATGAGAAGGCATCTGATGGTAGAGCTGAATTCCCAACCTGTAAGGCCTTATGATGAATGCTCAAAACAGAGGGCATGTTTATCAGTGTCCACAAATGCTCAAGTATTAATGGCACCTTTATTCAAATGGAATCAATTAGAGAAACAAATGAGTTTTCTCCAGTGTGGTGCCAAATTACCTGTAGGGACAGACTCCTTTCATTTCAGTGAAGAAGAAAGGAAAGTTTGGAGGATGTTTTTGGCTTGGGGTCTTTGAGCTTGCTGAGACCTGTGAAGAGGCACAGAATAAAACCACAGCAGGAGGAGTCTGATGGGGAGAAGACCATAGAATATCCTGAGCTGGAAGGGACCCACAGGGAATTCTGAGTGCAGTCCCCAGCCCAGGAATCCCACCATGTGCCCAAGTGCATTGTCCAAACAAGCACTTCTTGAACTCTGGCAGACTTGGGGAACCTTCAGTGATGCCCAAAGAGGGACAATTTTAGCAAGGTGCTCTCTAACACTTTTCCTGCTGGCAGGTTGGTAAGGAGAACAGGTTTCTCACCAGGAATGGAAAACCAGGACCAGTTTTGTTATGGTCTTTGGGAGATGGAAATGCTGCTGACTGCTTGCATCACCTCAGGAAGTTTTTTTTTTTTTTCCTGTTCACTCCTGAAGGTTTTGTGAATGCCCTGTGGTAAAAGCCCAGCAGAAGGAGCAGAGCCAGCTTGCCTGATGCTCACCTGGAGTCAAAAGGAGTCAGCTCTAAGTTGCTCTGTCTCCAGCGTGCCCTGGTTTATAACTGAAGAAGGCTCTTCCCTGGGAGGCAGCCTGAAATTGCTTTTTTTGCTGGCTTTCTGATTTGGTTTGCTTAGGGGAGCTATTAATTACAAGTTGGTAAGGTCTCAAATGAGGTCTAGACCAGCTGCTTGGAAGACACAGATAAGCTGCTGGGTGATGATGGCTCTTGGCTGCTCCTGACCTGGGTTGGATTTGGGCAGTCGTTTTGTTCTGAAATGAGCCATCCCACAAGCCATCCAGCCTCCCAAACCAGGCTTTTTAAAAATTAGAGTGCACTTCTAAGACTTAGCCTCGCTGTTTACAGAGCTGATTGCCCTCGAGTTCACCTTGCGCCTAATTGGCTTACTGGCTTAATTAACAAAGTGCTTATTAATGTCTAGTGAAAATTAATTTTCAAGGGATTATTTTCTAGTAAGATCATGAGTACAGTATTAACGTTGTACGACTGTGATTCTGGGGAACCAACAAGTACAGGTTGTGGGGGTTTTACTTTTATGCATTCAGCAAGATTTATTTATTTGGTCATATTGTGCTGATTTGCCCTGCAGTTATAATAATTAGCATGTGTATAAACCCAAGAACTGCATACTGAGATTAAGGCTTGATTGGAACAATGGAATGATAGCTTTTACTGGACTTGCATAAAACATGATGGGCTGATGAGCAAATAAATGGCCTTTGTCAGCAAACATGGTATTTGAATGGTGATGAGCCTACATTTTGCAAATTCAAGTGCATTGTTTGGTGTTTTAATATTTATAGATGATAAAAGTTGGAATATGGACAGTAGAGCTTGAGTCCTAGCTATATTCCCCAGGCTCACTTCATAATGCCACGGCCTTGTGACATTCCATTTATGTGTGTTTTAATGGGACACTCTTACTGCCATATGAGTCTGGGGGCCTTGGGAAAGGCCATGGATGCTGCTTAGAAGAACAGTGTAAACCCAGGACATTTAAAGATGTACCTCCCTGGACACAAATTCCTTGCTTTTTAGCTGTCTATGACTTTTGGCACTTTGTGAAAAAACCAGCATTTGATAACCATATGTCAGTGACAGGCTTTTCTCTTGTGAGTCTGTCCTTTTGGAACATGTTTATACCTGTCTATCCTGTGGCTGTGAGTTTCCCAAGATGTGCATGGCTTGAAAATTTACTGCCTTTCCTTGCTTCTAAAACACATAGGCACTATTTTCTTTTAAATGCTCCCTACCTCTTGTATTCTAAGAAAGAGTGATTAATCATCCTTGTCTACCTCCACCCTGCCTGAGACTCTGTGGGCATCTCTGCCAGCAGCCCACGGGCCAATTTGTTTTCTATTACTTGAAGAATCCCTATTACTCCATCCCCACAGTTATCATATTTTTCCTCATCCTTGATGCTTTCAGTTTGGAAAGAAGGTGACTAGGATAGTACTAAGATGAGTAAAACTGAGGACAGCAGATGCTTTGTTTCAGAGAGTGTCGAGATACTGATTGCTGCCAGAGACAGGACCCTGAGCTGGATGGATCTAGAGTATCAGTTTCATATTTTTCTGTATTTTTTGATCCTCTAATGAATCTCTAGGTTGTCCCTCTCGTTTCTTATTCCTAGTATGCTTAAAAACATTTATATGAGCTTTTATGTCTTTATTCCATTGTTCTTTAAAATTCTTTTTGCCCCCAACCTTATTATTTAACACTTCTGTCTTTTCAAGTGTCATGTATTACTTCTAATACCTTCTTTATTCTGTAGCTTCCTGAGACAGATTTTTCTTAGGGGGAGGGGAAAGAGATGGGAGGGAGTTCCTTTAATGGTGTTGGTTGGTTTCTTTTAATCCTGAGTGCTGTGTCTTTGGGGTGTGTTAATACTTTGGTTTGTCCAAAGGCTTTGAAAGATCTGTTTGACGTTCGTCAAAGAGCTGGTTCCTCACCCCTGTTTTGCAAGAGTGAAAAACCCCAAATTTTTCTTTTCTTCTGCACTGTTTGGGTGGCCTTTTGGCAGCTGAGTCAGCTGTACTGGGGATTGTATCTCAAAGCTTGTAAAGTTTGGGAACAGAAATTAGAAGGTGGGAATTGACTCCTCCTGAGAGCCACCAGCACAGCTGGGTTGTGCAAGACCCACTCACGTTTTATAAAGCTGGTGAGAGGCTGATGTGCTGCTCAGGCTCTGTCTTGGCCTTCTGCCACTGGGAGGGTTTCACCCACGCTGTCTCCTCTAACAAATTCTGTGGAAAAGTCAGGGGGAATGAAACTGTGGAACCATATATTGTGCTTTGTGTTCTGGTAAAACTAAAACATACCCCGAATAATAACAATAATATCATCAGCAGTTACATGTCACTGATAAAAAGTGGCACCTGTAAGTTAACATGAAGTATATTAATCACCTTTCTACAGCAGGCAAGTGTTCACATTTAATTTTGGCTTACAGTTTTGTAATAAAAGCTTAATTTTACTCCCTCCTCCTATACCAAGCATGTGCTATAAAACAACCAAAAGCAATCATGCAAGTGTGAATGCAATAAAAAGCTCCATTCAGATTTATTATGTGACCATGAAAGGGAAAGTTTAATATACAATCTAGTGAAAACAAGGCAAGCATATTCGGCTAACATGTAATTGTGTCTAAATTTTAAAGCTTGACTGGTATTGGGAGGTACATCCTGACAACCTCACTGAATTTTACAAATCTTCCTGTTGATTGCCCCTGTTTCTATAGTTTCTGATATTCCAATTGGTCTCAGGCATTCACATGTTGTATATATTGGGAAGGCTTTCTCTGTGCAGGGACGTGATGCAGCCCAGTTTACCTCATGGTAACCCTTCAGGACAGGCAGCAGAGTGGTTTAGGGGTTTAAGCTGCAGGAGTGCACAAGGCAGTGATTATCATTCGGCAAAATGCTGCTTTAGATATTGGCCTGTATCAATTATCAAGTAGTGTTTGGATGTAGCACAGGCAAAAGCTGATCAGTGCCACATGGGCAGGAGTGACCAGAACTGAAGCAGTTGGTTTGATGTAACAGGTGTCCAAAAGGACAAAGCTCTCAGTTGTCTTGGGACCCTTGTCCTCATCACCTGATGATGCCATTGTAGCTAATCTTTGGCTTTCCCTCTTTCTGGCTCAGCTTGGTCTAGCAGGGCAGGACCAGTCCTGATGCTTAAGTCCCATCTCAGCCTTGCCTCTCCCATGCTGTTCCTGCTGGTTGTTACATGATCCCCAGGCATGGGCATCTACTCAGGGTTTGGAGAGGGAGCGGGGGTGTGTCATTCTCCTTGTGGTTTACAGTCAGGAGCATAGCATGTTAATTTTGTGTTAATTTGGCTTTGCTGCCTCTGCATGTTGTTGAAAACCATAACTCCCGTGAGTGTCTGTGAGAAACAGATACACACATGGGCAGGAAAGAAACTAATGTTCCAGCAGTCTTGAGGGAAAAACATCTTGCTGCTGGGTGAGTCCTTCTAAATGGTTTTTCCTGAGCAGTATAAACACAAAAAAAGGACAGTCTGTCCCTGTAACATGCTTTCATTTTAAACCTGCA
The DNA here is from genome assembly GCA_035222235.1 of Margarornis squamiger. Taxonomy (NCBI): domain Eukaryota; kingdom Metazoa; phylum Chordata; class Aves; order Passeriformes; family Furnariidae; genus Margarornis; species Margarornis squamiger. The sequence continues at coordinate 58,082,572 of JAWWTY010000037.1, forward strand.
TAACCAACACACACAGCTTGGTTCCTTGGAAATGAAATATGTGATGTGTAATATCAGTGTTCAGCTTCCTTTCATTCAAGTGCTCGCATCCAGAAATGATGGAAAAGGGTAAGGACAAAATGCCATCTTTAGCACTGAATTAAGCTCTCCAGGACACAGACTGCCCCTTATTTCTGCCACGGCAGGGCTCAGCATGGAGGAACCTTGGCTTCTGTTTGAACAGAAATCAATCAGGGGCACCATATGCTGAGTGCCAGCAGCACTGCAACAAGCATTTTGTATCTGTATGTCGGAGAAGTGCTAAGGCCAGTTTTCCCTTGGCCTGCAAACTGAGCAGCACATGCATGCAAGTCCCTAAAAAGGCACTGGGAGAGAGCTGCTGTTGTTGGCTGGGGCTGTGTAACGTGTTAGAGCTGAAAAAGGCTTTTGTCTGCCTGTCGTGTGGCACCAAGGAGGTTTGGCAGAGAGCTGGAGATTGCACAGGAAGGAACTAATTACTCCATTCCATCCTCTTGTTGGGTGTTTTCCCCTCTCTCTGTCACAGAGTTGTCCTTTTGCCTTGCTCAGCTCCTCTTGACAGAGGCTGGTGCCCGTGAGGTGACAGCAGGAGCCAGCCAGACCAGAGGTTTCTCACCTCCACGTAGATGTTCTCCCCAGGCTCTGCACTGCCAGCTCCTGGACACAGATGAATGCTTCCAATGAGTTTGTCCCCAGGGGTGTGAAGTAAATACTTAAAAATAAATAAAAATACATGTGAATGTAGTCATGTGGTCCAGTCCCCACTGGGGAAGGGCTTTGTGTAACCTGGGTCTCTGTGTGGTGTGCATTAGGGGCAAATCATGCACAGGGGTGCAGCAGTCCCAGATGACCCTGTTGATGCTCTCTCTGAAATGCAGGCATCTCCTTGGTTGGAGCCAATGGACACAAACTTGGTTTTTATCCTGAAACAGAATAACCAATCTTGCTTTCGTGCATAATTGCTGTAGGAGGAGGATGACTGACACAGTGAGCCTTGCACGTGCTGTACTAAGCAGGTCCAAAGCTGGGGCAAGAAGTCAGGTGGTGCTGGACAGCTCTCCAGGGTGACTGTGCCTACCAGGAGCTGCAGATGATGTTCTGTAAATAGCTGTGTCCTTTGGACCTGGTCCCAGCTCCCAGAGAAAGCAGGAGAGCATTGCAGAACAGACACGACCGTGGTCTGACCGTGCCTGCAACTCTCGCGATTGCCCTTGGCTTAAGATGCAAGTGGTGCACGAGGCAGTATTTTCCAGAGGCAGAGCCATAAAACACACTTAGTTTTCCTTCATGGAACAAAGTTCTGCTGAGTCAATGTCAGGGAGGACCTCATTGTACCTGGTTCCCTGGGCACAGCAGGTTTTTCTGCATGGAAGAGAGGTTTTTGGAGCTAGGTGTGGAGGGAGCATAAACCCAGAGCCTGTGTTTGGTGTGCCAGGCTCTGTGGATTCCATGGGATTTGGAGAATTTAATTCTGTAGCTAAAACAGCCTCAGGATTCAGTTCCAGTTTCTCTGTGGTGGTAAATGTGATTATAAAAACTTGGACGGTCTTGATGAAAACTTCTTTGAGTGTTCATCTTGGTATGGAGAATACATAAAAAATGGGCTGTTTTCTGTGGTTCAGCCCATACTCCTTTTGTCTTGCCCAGTCAATAACAGCAAAAGCATGGGTGTTTTACCAAGTGTTTCTGTAAATCTACCAGGTGGAACCAGGGAATTCAGCTAGTGTGTCAGGAGGGTAGTTTATTTGCTATTGCTTGCTGGGCTATTTTGGTATTTGTTTTGTTTGGGTTTTTTTTGGTTTGCTTGTTTTTTCTAACAAAGATGGTTTTGATCATTTTCATGAAGCTGTATTATTTCTTTTCTCATTTGCAATAATTCTCTAGTTTGGTTTTTCATTTTAATTTCCATGATTGCTTTCACTTACCCCAGAGAAATGTAACCACTCTGGCAGAGAGAGCCAACTACTTAGACTGGTAGAATAGACAAGTACCCAGAGCAGCACCTCTTGCTGCATGAGGACACAAAGTACTTCACAAATGTTAAAACACTGTATTTCACAGTATCCAGGAGACAAAGCAATTGTTCTCCACACTGTAAGAGAGCAGGAGCTGAAATTAATGGTTATATGAACATGTTCCCTTAAGACTAATGTATTTTTACTTGAGTATCACTGAGTTTCAGCAAGTAGCTGTGGTGTGAGGGTCTTGAGACTTCTTGGTTTTAATCTTTACTGGAGCTGAGCACGTGGTTTTCAAGTCTGACAGAACTTCCATCTTGCAGGTATGTGTTCTGGCAGTACTTACCCAGAGGTGTCCTAAGTTGTGCAGCTCGTGAGCAGATCTTGATGTGAAACCCAGATCTTCTGTCTGAGCCCTCATTTGTTCACCATTTATTTTGTCCTTGCTATAAGCTTAGCAGAGTATTGATTTAGGCAGGGCTTGTGCCCCCCAAGTATTGCAGCGATTCAGTCAAGTCAGGCTTGGAAAAGAGGTGGTTTTTCCAAGGCTGATGGATCCCTTCTGTCTGTTACCACTGGCTGTTTGTTAGGATGGGGCATGCCCCTCAAAGTAATGTGTCTCCCTTTCCAAGTGTTAAGGGGTGAGAAATATGTGTGAGAAAATAGGACTATGCTCTGAAATCTCCTCTTCACCACCCCACCCTACCACATCCCATTTCCTCCTTCTGGGCAAATCTACCTGGCAGGCTTTCAGCTGTCACTGCCAGCTTTGTTAAAGTTGCTGCAAGGTGCCAAGAATATCATCCTAAAAACATCTTTTTTTGGCCAGGGCTGCTGCTGCTGCCAGTGCTGGGCTTCCTATCTCCTGCTGATAAAAGCTCCTGGCTTAGGAAGTGTTGACTTAGGACCTGTCACAGTATCAGCAGTTTGGGTGGAGAGGGAAGGACTGGCTGTGGCCAACAGGATGGGAGAGAAGGGTTTGGGCAGCATATGAAGTCAGGCCTGGGCAGTGGATTGCAACAGATCAAACAGAAGTTCAAGGGTGTAAAGAGATGTAGTGGTGAAATTCCCCACGGCACCCTGGATTGCTTTGCATGCCTCCAGGGGATGATACAGATCCTAAACCAAATAAAACTGGACGTGCTACCAAGCTGAGCTGCCTGCATTTGTAGTATCTTAGGAAAAGTGCTTCCTCAGTGTGCACTGAGGACTGTGCTCAGACTTGCAGTGCTCTGGGCTCGCCTTGCAAATGTTGAATATTTCATTTGAGGTTTGATTTACTTCTTGGGGAAGTAGACTAGAAACGCTCCTGGTGTGTTGCCTCTAGTTACTAATTTAAATTGAAATTAGAGCAGGAGCATCTCCAAGACCATTAGTTTGCCTTAAAACTTTGTGCATCTGGCAGTGTCTCCTGCCTCTCTCTTTAAGCTGCAAAGAATGCCTGAGAGACTTTGTACATCTGGCACAGGAGCAAGCTGGCAGTCAGGTGTTCCTGCACGGACACTGAAGTGAGGATGGAGGTAACATCTCTAAGGTTATAGGAGGTGACTCTGCCCTTCTGGTCTGCTCTTGTGAGACCCCACCTGCAGCACCGTGCACAGTTCTGGTGCCTCCAGCATAAGAAGGACATGGAACTGTTGGAGCAAGTCCAGAGGAGGCCATGAAGTTGCCTAAGGTGACTGGAACACCTCTCCTATGGAGACAGGCTGAGAGGGTGGGGGCTGTTCAGCCTGGAGAAGAGAAGGTTGTGTGGAGACCTCAGAGCATCTCCCAGTATCTGAAGGGGCTACAGGGAAGCTGGAGAGGGACTCTTCACCAGGAACTGTAGTGGTAGCACAAGGAGAAATGGCTTCAAAAGGAAACAGGGGAAATTTAGGTTAAATATATGGAAGAAATTCTTCCCCGATGGGGAGGGGGATGCTCCATCCCTCGAAATGTTCAAGGCTGGGTTGGATGGGGCTTGGAGCAACCTGGGCTAGTGGGAGGTGCCCCTGCCCATGGAACAAGATGGTCTTTACAGTCTCTTCCAACCCAAGCCATTCCACGATCTGTGACTGGGAGGTGCAGCCTGGAGTAATTTGTTACTTCCTTCCTTGGAGCATCGTGGGCTTGGCTGTGTGTTCCCATTTAAATCCAGGGCCCCCTGAAAGAAGTCAGAAAAGGAAGCCAAGGCACCTTGGGAGCACTGGTAGGTTGCTGATACCACCATGATGACCTACCCAGCATTTATGATACTTAAGATTTGTCCTGTGGAAAATGCCACCAGAATCAGAGCACGGGCTGGGCAACAAGGGGCTGTGTTTTTATGGCCTGAGGGCCACAGGATGAGCCTTGAGTGCTGTTTGAGCACAGGGTACCTGTGTGCACCAACAGGTGATGCCTCAGTCAAGTCACCCTGAGCAGAGAAGCTCTGCTGAATTAAAATCTCTATGGGGTAAGGCTTAGAGGAATGTGTAAAAACAACACACTGGAGCCTGAAAGGCACGCTGCAGTACAGACAAACTGCAGTATAACATCATTCTCCCTAAACTGCATGAAGAACTAAATTATTAAAAAATTATGCAAATTTCCTAGAGGAAAAAACCTGAGCAGAGTGAGGCAAAACAGAGTTAAATATACAGACTCAGAAATCAGAGAGAGAAGAGGTTATTCTTGGAAACTACAAGTTGTCACTGTGCATAAAGACATGAAGCTTTCAAAAGTTCAAAGAAACAGCAAAAATACCTGGCCAGAAAGTACAGGCACCTGACACATGAATCATAAAAAGCCACCATGGCTTAGGAATCTCAGCCAAGTTGTTCTGATTCTATCTAGAGGAATGAGCTGGCTCATTAACTCACAAGCCAGTGCATTAAAGTCTATGTCGTAGTTTTTAAGTGTTGATCGCTTAAATAAACCCTGTGGATGAACTTGTCAGTAGATGAGGGACTTCAGTTTCACTATTGCTGCTTTGCTACTTGGGTCACCTTGAATTTGTCTTCTGTTAAGGGGGTCTCTGGTCTCATACTGGCATTTGTGGCTTTCCACTGCAGATAGGAACGTCAGCTCAGGCTCATCGACAGCTGCTGCATTTATAGGATCAACACAATGTCCTTCCCAAGACCAAATTTTTCTCTCTCACTGGATTCCCCCTCCTCCATGTCACAAACCTCATTTGGTAGCTGAATTTTCCTTCCATTATTAGAGTTGCAGAAGTGTAAAAGTTGTTCTTCTCTGGACACCTGGTTATCTTATTCTGTCTTGTTCTTTTTGTCTCCCTTTGCACCTATTGAAGAGGCCAGGGTTACATCCAAGGACTTGTAGAGGGTAAAAGATTCCAGGAAAGGCTTCTAACAATTCTTTTGGCCCTTACTGAATTGACTTCAGAGAGTGGTTGGTGTCTTTCTTTTTCAATTTTCTTTTTTTTATTTATTATGCACGTCCCAATAGCATCTTGATTTTCACAGTCCCTCTGTACCATACAACTGCTATGTAAGTGGATGAAAGAACATTATCATATATTATCTGTTACTTTTAAGCAGCAGAATTTTTCTCTGAACATTTTGATGCCTGTGCACGAACTGCTTTTCCTTGCTGTTTCTGTGTTTCAACTTAATTTTTGATTTCCTCAGTATGTCCAACAGGATTCATTTATTTTTACCTGCTCACAATTTACCTTACAAATGTCTGGTGAATGTGTGAGTCTCAATAAATTCTGTCATCATTTAAAAACATGTTTTCAAGCTTCATGTTGTGATCTTGATGGAAAATTGGAGTGAAAGAAAGGAAGTGAAAGCATATGGTGGTTCCAGAATGATTTAGTGATAAATTATCTCTCATCTAATCTAGACCAACTACATTAGTTATTCATCCTCTTTTCCTTTACAGTCAATGGGACAATGTAGTGATTGATTAATCTGAACTTTCTATATTTCTTTTTTAGTTTATAAAGGGAAGATTGGGATTAGGATCAGGCAAGATTTCTCATTAATGTCCATGAAGGGGAATCTGAGCAGCTTCTCTTAAGATAGTTGGCAAAAATTAAGAGGTGCTATAACATAGTTACTTACATAGTTTTTCTTTTAGATATAAAAAGTTTGCTGGCAGGAGCTGGATGCTTCTGCTGGAATTCTCCTAGTGGGAGGTAGATGTGTATTGACTTTAATTAGAGCACTTAAGGTTTGACTTCACTCATTCTTACTCCTTCCTTAATAACAAATAAAGGTGATGCAGCTTTCCCTACTAAGGTTTGAGCCCATTTCCAGCCTTCATGCCAGAGGTCTCTTACCCCCATCTAAAGAAGTCATATCCTTCCTCAGCTCTGTCCTAAATTTCTTTTAGGACAGACTTTATCTGTTGTCTATCCTGAGAAACTCACTTCTTCCAGCCTCCATGTGCACAAGTGGCACTAGGGCACAAGAGGGATGATCCTGCAGCACTTCCAGTGCCCCAGGAGCCACGTGGGCACAGGGACACTCAGAGTACAGGGAGAGCAGGGAAAACTCAGGTGCTGGCCTGAAAATGCTGAGCCTTTCTTGAGTGAGGCTTCAATTCAGCCAGAGCCAGGTAGTATTTTTTTATAGGGGAAGCAAAGGATGTGTTTTGCACACCCTGTACCCAGCCTTTTAAGTTTAATCTCACTGCAGAGTATAAAAGCACTTGAATTTTGTGAAAAGCAGTTTTGAGAGCTCTTTTCAAACAGGCAAGCAGAGTATGTCTTCATAAACCTGTATTAAAAAACTTGTTATTGCTCATGCTTTCCAAAATCATGTCCTGGAGCACTGTGGTGCTTCAGCACTTTCAGGTGACTGGCAAGGGCTGGGGACATATAGCCTCTCTCCAGGCAGCTTTCTAGCAGCTCAGGCACCTGGGTGCTCGTGTAGTCCCAAAATCCTGGGCTTCTGGCTGGGCTAGTGGAGCTTGCCTGCTGAGGACAACACTGGGAACAGCAGGCTCTCCTGAGAAAGTGGCTCCCTTTGGGAAGCTCTTGGCCCAGAGTCTTCTTGGCAAGCTTCTGTTTGTGTTGAATGTTAATGCATTGCAAGGAGCCAGTCTGCAGAACTGTGGGGTCATTGTCCTGTCCAGGATCCCTGACACATCTGCCCATCCCCATAGCCCACTCTGCCCTTGGAGGAGAGGCTGAGGGAGCCTGCTGGGCTCAGCCTGGAGAGGACATGGGAAAGGATGGCAAACGGAGCCAGGGAAGGGTCAGGACAACAAGTTGATATGAGGGTGAGCTGAGGGGGCTCAGCCTGGAGAAAAGGAGGCTCAGGGGGCACCTTCTTGCTCTCAGCAACTCCCTGAAAGAAGGCTGAGTGGGATTTGGCCTCTCTTCCCAGGCAACAAGCAACAGCATGAGAGGACACAGCCCCAGGCTGAGCCAGGGGAAGTTCAGGTTGGACATCAGGAAGGATTTCTTCATGGAAAGGTTGTTAAGCACTGAAAGGGGCTGCCCAGGGAGGTTTGGAGGTGTCCAAGAAAACTGGATGTGGCACTCAGTGCTCTGGGCTGGGGGACAAGGTGGGGATTTGATGATTTTGGAGGTCTTTTCTGACATATATGATTCTGTGACTTGAGGAAAAATGTCACTGTGAAGACAAGGACTAGTTTTGCGTAGAGTCTGTGGATCTCTTTGTCTTTGGAGATCTCTCAGACTTGACTTGAAGACCCAGAGCAACCTGGTCTTGTTTCAGTTCTGAGTTTTGGGCAGAAAACTGGTCCTCTGAGGTGCCTTTCAGTCTGACTGATTCTGTGGTTCACTGCTAGTATAAAAATATCTACAATTGAGGGCCAGCAAAGCTGCACATTGAGTGCCCCCCTCCAAGCATACAAAAAAAAATTAATCCTGCTGACATGTAGGTTTAGATTTTACCCCTGGTTTTCATAGGAAACATCTGAGTCTTTTTAATTGTTCTCTTTTTTCAATTGTAAGTCAGACTGAGTTTTGGCCAGCCTGATCCTTTGCTGTGGGGTTGATCATATCCAAGCCAGTTCTGCTGATCAAGTTTGTGGTGGGCTGGTAGAATGAAGAGCAATGACCAGATGTGTGCCTGTTCTAGCAGTGGATGCTACACTTAAATAGAGTATTAAGAGATCCTCATAACAAGCACAAAAGGGTTAAAAAGCAGTGTCACCATCTGCACTTTAAATAACTTTCCAGTGAACCTCTCACTTTTCTATTTTCCTCTTTAAAAGTCTGAGAAGCAAGCCCAAATCAAGAGCTGATTTCTTAGAGGCTGTGGAAAGAGGTTCTTACTACTGTCATATAAACCTGCACTTGAATTATACCTCAAAAATAAAAAATTACAGCCTTATCATCTTGTTTCATGTGGTATTGAACCTGGAGCTACAGCTTCCATTTCAAGTGTTGATGGTGAACTGTTGGAGGGAGAGCAATCTCTGCACCAACAGGAGAAACTCATGGCAGTCGTGCCAGAGCTTCAGGAAACATTATGAGATCTGGATGAAATCTGCCAAAAATGGAACACACTGTCACTTTCTAAATACTCAGCTAGTTTTAAGAGGTGTGATCTGGAGACCTTTAAATGTTGACTTCATTAGAAAACAAAACAAACATATACAAATGGTTTCAGCGTGGTTACATTTTTAGCAGAAAAGGCTATTTTAATTGTCATGAAACATTAATTCCCCCTTTGTACATTTTTATATTAAAGCACTAACAAATTTGTATCCAAAACAAACTGCCTTTAATTATGCATGATATATATTCATTAAGCCCCAGAGGGAAGGGGGGAGGTCACGTGAACCAGCGTGTGTCTCATTACCATGTGTGAAACGATGACAAAATTAGCAATGGCTGGACAACAAATTGGAAGCGAGTTCATTGCAACCAGAAGGAAGGAGCTGCTGGGATTTTTTTTTTGGTGCCTAATGTTTTATGACGTTTTCTGCTGAACATCACGGGTAGAACAACTGCAGTGAGCGTGAGAGCCCTCAGCCCATCCCCTGACAGGGGTGCTATAACAGGAAAGCATCCCAGCTGTGGCTGAGGAAATGGCTTTGGAGCAGGTGCATTGCTTTAATTATGCAGTGGCTGCCAATGACCCGTGGGGCTGCCCGGGTGGCAATCTCAGAACATCCAGATCCTTTCAGAAACATCCACGTTTAGAAAGCACCAGATTTCTGGTCCACTTGCAGTGAAGTTCTGCAAGAACTAGAAGCTATGGGATGCTTCTGAAATCAATTTTTTTGCAAATGTGCCGTTGCTGGTGTTTATTTAATCCTTTAGCAGCTGGTGAGGCACTGGAATGGTTACACAGAATATACAGAAGGCTCTGTGGCTGGAGCTGAGTTAGGTTTTAGGTTATCTCGTGTGTTGATCAAGTTATTGTATGGGGATCATGTGGCCACACTCGTTGCACTGATGTCCTCATCTCGAAGCATGTCAAGCATGAGTTTGGGACAGGAAGCATAAGGGCTCAATAAGGCTGGGAGGCTTATAGGGGAAAAAAACCGAAAACTAAAGCAAAGCAAGGAAAATAGAGACTGAATTCATATTTTAGCCCTGTTGTTACTGTGTAAAAGCAAAGGAAATGTTGGCATTGGTCAGAGGAGATTGAGACTGTTTTCCTGGGGAATAACCTATGCTATGGGCTCCTGTCCATCCAAAGGCAGGCACCCAGCCTTGCAGCTCTGGGACTGAGACTTGCTGCCTTCCTGTCCATCGTCTGCACAGCTGCCAATCTAGGGGGTGGGGAAGGCTTCTGGGGGATTTGGAACTGCCATAGTCAGTTCAGATCATAACGAGGTCCTGCCACTGTCAATCTCCCCCGGAACAAAGCGCTGCCTGCGAGGGCTGGCTTGTTTTTCTTGCAGGGTTTTGAGTCCAGGGGAAGAGGGATGTGACCGCTCTGGGGTGTGTTATGTGCTTGGAGAGCAGCATGTTCTGCTCCCTGTCTGAGGTTGGCTAACCTCCCTCAACAAAACCACCTTCTGGAGGAGTGCAGCTGAAATTATGATTCAAATTATGATTATGAGCGAGCCTTTTTAATGCACAAGGGGCAAATTGTGTATGTTTTTATTGCGGATAATTTTTCAGTTACGATAAAAGGAGGCATTAATCACAGTTATAAAGGGAATATGGTATTACAATTGTGTAATGCTCCCTTTATAATAGCAGAAAAAAGGCATCTCATGAAAACAGAGATAACATTTTCCCAGTACTTAAAAGATTTGATATATCCATGATATCGCAAGTATTCCTCTCTGACTCTCCCAAAGTATTCCATTGCCCTGCATATCTTGGACCCTCTTCTGAAGAAAAGTGGGTTTTTTACATCACTTGTGAAGTAAGGAAATAAAATAATGATTTTCAACTATTTTTCCTGCCTAGTGTTATCATGTGTGTGGGATAAATATTTTTCATTCTCTTTTGTTCTGTATGCCTACCTATTTTTTGAATACTTATTCTTTCTGGTACAATTTGTTTTTCTAGCTCTTCCTGATGAGATGTAGCTGTCTGTCACTTAGAGACCGTGCTGAAAGCCACTGGCAGATGGCTGAAATGCTCAGGCCATGAACATGATTCTTTGATCTTTCCTCTAGGCAGGTATAAAGCAAGGGCTCTTTTGGAAAGCAGGACATGACTCTGCACTCATAGGAAGGGGTTATGATAAGCTGGAGTTATATCAACAGTCATGTCCTTAAGAGAGGGGGATGTTTATCTTTTAATGAAACCAATTATCTCATAGTCAGCTTTTTATGCACTTATTATCTGTTATCCATTCCTTTTATGTTTTCTGTTTCATATTAGGAACTCTTTTCCTTTGAGCCCTCTAAATGTATACCCTTGAAGTGCTGCATCCCAGATGTGAGCAGGACTTGCCTTTGGGAGCTGGCTGTGAGTGGGGCCAGGCAGGTTTGCTGGATAATTCTGGTGTGGTGGCTTAGGAAGGTTGCTTTTTTTGACAGCTTGAGCCACCCTAAAATTGTAACTTGGCACATTTTGCTTTGCATTGAAAAGTAAGCGTTAAGGTATGATGATTTTTAATGAATGGTAATTGTTTTTCAAATGTGCTCCAGAGATAAAGGGGTCAGCCCAGAACAGTTATGTGGTTTTTCCCTCACTCTTCACAAGACCAAGATATTTGGGTTCTGTAGAGATTTATTACACTCAATATCTGCCTCTAGAAGACATGGTTTATTACCATACAATAAACTACTGTTTCCTGCAAACTTCCCAGAAAGTTTTACTTCTGATAACTCTCCAAGCTAATTTATTTCCTCAGGTCAAACTGTCTTTGACTGATACCCATCCAAGGTAACCACCTTTCCTCAGGACAAGAGTCCCATTGTCCACTAAGCTTACAGTTGTAATTTTCCACCTGTGGAACTTGTTGGGATGTGTTGATTTTGCAGTCTTTATGAAAAACTCAGTTTACAGTCTCCAGTCACCACTTTCTCTCCACTTTAATGAATTGTTTTGGAGGGTAACACTGAGCTGGTTTTTAGGAGGGTTGTGAATCTGTCCATGACCTTTTCTCAGAGTCTTGTAGCAAAATGCCACAGATATACCCTATTTTATTTCATGTTACTGGGATGCAATCCCATTATTTTGATTGTGTTTGCTGTGAAATTCAGTGGGATCCTCTTGGAGCCAGGGAGGGCCCTTTGCTCAGATGTAAGCTTTATTATCTAAGCAGCTTCAAATTCACTTTAGAGGAATAGAAATGCCTTCCTGACATCTTCAGGTTATCAGCTATGGGGAAATTAGGGCTAGTGAAGCCTTTGTCAATATTTTGATTTATTGCTTACAATTTACAAGACACCAGATGGTAACTCTTTGTAAAGATGGATTTCACAGCTCCACATAAACTGTAGATCATGTTGGAATTTGAGATCCAGTAGAGTGTAGTAAAGTGGATATTACAGAATTAAATCCCACTGCTTCATGTGGAGTTCAAGACACGCTTCCTACATTGTTTTTGAGCTATCAGTTTAAAAGGCATCCTCCCCTCTAAATTCAGCCACTTTTCCAGTCAGTCTGTTCCGTGTTTCCAAAGATGATAGCAGAAATTTGTGTCAGTTCTGTCTTCCTTGTGTCATTTTCCCAGCACTCATATGACACTTCCCACTTCTTTTGCCTTCCAGAGAGTAGTAAGTTCTGGAAGAAAAAAAAAGAAAAGCATACCCAAAGAACAGAAAACCCCAACAGAAATAAGTTGTAAGCTCTGTTAAAATTACACTTTCCTTTGCTGTGATTGTACCTGCAACACCTCCAACTTTTTGGAGTCTCCCTCAGTCCTGCCTGCATTGCTGTCCCTGCCTTTTTTATGGCAGCATTTCTGAGGAGGGGAGACAACCTTCTCACTGAGCCAGTGCTGGAAATCACTCTCTCCTGGCTCTGCCTCCAGACAGGTTGGAAATTAGTTTCTTGTGCTGGTGGTTCCCATATTGCCTGTTCCAACTTCACTCCTATCAATAATTGGTTTGACTACCTTAAGCAGATCATCTGAAACCAGGGAGGTGGTTTCATACTGAGCTTCACGATAATTCCTTTTCTAGCTGGTCAGATCCTCATTTTGCCAGACAGCCCATAAAGCTGCAGGTGAAACATTTTGTGAATCTGCTATAAATAAGCACCTGAGTTATGTTTTGTCAGCTACGTTATTGTCTATGTTTGAGACGTCTCTGTGGGCAAGGATTTTATCACTCCGAGCCCAAATTAAATTGCATGAAAGATTCAGGAGTGCAGCTGTAAATCACAGCTTCTTTTCAGCATGGGGACTGCTTTGCACCTGCATGCAGGTGCTTCAGCAAAGGGTGTGATTTTACCCAGAGTATTTGTGGAGCTGCTGCTGCTGCCTCGGAGGGAAAGGCTGGGAACAAAGGTGTGAGACCAGGAGCTTCTGTGAACATCCTCATCCTTAGGGCAGCAAACTGTGTTGCTTCCCATCCTCCCAGAAATCCTTGAGCCAGCTGTGCTCCTCCTGTGCATCCATAGGTCACGAGGTGAGCGTGGCAGCTCCCCTGCCCTAATGTTTCTCCTCTCCCTTTCTCCCAGGGATGTCCTGCACAAAACTCTATCGGCCCTGAACGGAGGTGGGAGAGGGACAAATGGTCTGCTGTGTAGGGACACAGCTGGTGATCAGCTCCAACACAGGGGAAAGGAGATGGATTAAGAGGTCCTTAAGTGAGAGAAGAAGAGATGGAAATGAAGGGGGTACGATTCTGGTGTATCCTCACCTGCCTGGAGACTTCTGTAAGAGGCAATCGCAGCTGCCACGTGAGAGAGGGAAGGCAGATAACACATTCAGAAATAATTGCATTAGCTGTTATTCAAATTATGTTATCTTAGCCTTTGTGCTCAATTATCTGACGGCTGCTAAACAAGACCCAGAGAGCTGGGGAAAAAACCCCAGGCTCTGCTATGGGAATAATTTAACATGTTGTATTTAATTGGAGGGCTCTGTGGGCTTGTCCCTGGGAGGATGGGAATATTCCCCCTTCTGCAGGGATCAGCAGGAGCTGTGGGAGGGCAGGCATCTGAGCCAGCCCCATAAGCCTGCCTGTACTGCCAGTGCTGCCACAGAGATGTGCTTTGGGTGTGAGCAGTGGGATTTCACACCGCAGAGGGGCTTTGAGGTGCTGGGTGGAAGGAGAAACAGCAGCAAGCTCTGATGTTCCTCCTTGACTGCAAGGGACAGGGAGATCTGCTGTGGTTGAAGGACACCCCCTGAACCCTCTCTCTTCCCTAAGAAAGCTCCAGGAGCCTTCCAGCTCTCTCAGCTGGCTGTGGCTCTCCTGATTTAACTACACCTCTGGCAGTGCAGTAGCTGATCTGGCTTTCAGATATGGAGTAGGGACAGAGAGAGCTTGCAAATCAAGGTGCTGGGTGTCCTTTTTGGTCAGTTCTGCCCAGGATTTCTACAAACCCAGTCCCAGCTTGGTGTAGCACAAGCCTTACCAGTGCTCTGTCAGCAGGGAGGAAGGGTCTAGGAGAATCAGTGAGTTTGTCTCTCTTTCTTGCCATTGATATCATTGCACTGAGAGGGTTGATTTGTTGTATATCGACCCAAAATGAAGGTTAGCACCTGTGATGACCCACCCTTAAGGAGAAGGAAGCACCACTGTCAATATGTAGAAAAAACACTTGATTAAAGAAACCCCCCCAAGTTGTGAAATCCTGACCCTGCTGTAAACAACGGGAGGTTGGGCTGTTGACTCCAAATCAGCTGGGCTTATGCCTGTTACCCAAAACCACCTTTGCCCTTCCTTTGTGCAGCGAACTTCAATGTAAACCCACTCCTTAGCTCATCATGGGAGTCCCATGAAAACAGAGACCAAGCTCTCCCTTCCCTGCCCCATCTCCCTCTTTGCAGTGGGGACAGCAATTTCCCAGTGGCAAAAACACAGACTGCAACAAAATTCCTGCTTCCAGCCCTTTCCCCTGGAGAGGAAGAGGCAAAGGGAGGCACAGTGTGGCCTCCTGCTGCCTAAAAACCACCCTCTGTTTGGTGTTGTGCCTCCAGGCACCTTCTGGCCTCAAGTACACACCTTTCATTGTAATAACTGATCTGCTTAATTCTCCCCCTTGTTCGGGGTTGTCGGTTTCTTCAATAAGTAAGATGAAAATATTTTGCAAGATTGGAATAAATGCAAAGCACAGAACAAAGGAAAACCAAATGCAATTTAACCAAAACAGTGGTGTGTGAGAAAGGGGTATGAAACTATGTGATTGCTGTGCAAGCAGCTTCTGTCTTTTGTTAATGCTCCAGAACTCTTATGCTCTTCGGTATTTTTTCCTGTTTTTTTTTTACTTAAAGCTTTTTTTCAGTGTTTGCTTTTAGTTCTCTACCTAATCTGCATTTATCTCAAATATTTTGATGGAAGAAGAGCACACGTTTTCTGTTTGAGAATGAGATGCCAGGGACACAAGATGCCTTGGAAGTGCCACTGCAGTGTGTGTGAGCAGCGTCCTCCCCTTTCACTCTTGCACTGACAGCCACTACATCACCTCAGATCCTCCTCTGAAGCCACCCTAACCCAGAGAGATCCTCCTCCTGAACAGCTATGAAAAAAACAAACAAACCTGTAAAAAAAAAAATAGATCACCACAAAAATACACTCTCAAAGCACAGCAACAAACCCTTTGCATCCTCTTTCCTGAATAAGTGAGAAACCTCCCTGCTTTTCAGTGTAGTTTTGAATGGATATTTATTTAGGGTGCATTAGTAAAGAGACAGACTGGGAAAGTATTCAAGGAGGGAAGAGGTTGAGAAGGGACAGGAAAGAAGCCTGGAGGTGTGAGCAGTATTTTTGTTTGGTCAAATGTGTATTTAGTTACAAGATCACATTGCCTCCATTTTTTCTCATCTAAAAAAGGCTTGGAACATATAAATGAAGTTATTTCTACTGGCATTTTGAAAGAATAACATATCTTGCACAAGTCAGAGGAGGAGAAGTGAGTTTAGTTATTCTGTGTCTTTGCCTATTAGTCTTTTTTTAGTTCATGTGCCCAGCTGTGGAGTCTTCCTGGCCATGTCTATGTGGGCAGATGGATAGATTCAGACTCCTTCATCTGTGATATATAGATTTGGGCTCCTTCACCTGTGATATATAGATTCAGTCTTCCCTTCACCTGTGTTATATAGATTTGGGCTCCTTCACCTGTAATATATAGATTCACTCTTCCCTTCACCTGTGTTATATAGATTCACTCTTCCCTTTATCTGTGATATATAGATTTGCTCTTCCTTCACCTGTGATATATAGATTTGGACTCCTTCACCTGTGTTATATAGATTCACTCTTCCCCTCACCTGTGATATATAGATTTGCTCTTCCTTCACCTGTGATATATAGATCTGGACTCCTTCACTTGTGATATATAGAGGGGACAAACAGAAATGTGGGTGCATCAGGAAAAGCTCTGGGGTATTTGCACCTCCTGATTTGTTTGGTAGGTGCTTGTTTTGCACCTCCTGTCTGTGTCAGCTGCTCCTGGGTGAGTGAGGGAGGCTTGCCCTGGATCCTTCTGTCATGCATGAATGTCAGCTGCTTTTCTAGCCTGTTACCATGGCATCCTACCTGAGGTAATGTGATAAAGGAGAAGAGGAGGATACAAGAGGGACATGGTCACAGGCTGTTAACCCCTCCAGGAGAGTGATGTGAAAGGACTGAGAGAAACCACTGTGGAGGACGTCCCTGTTTTGGATTCTTAGCTCCTCATTGTTGCTTCTTGGAGATAGATTAAGTAACCACTGTCCCTTCCTAGGTACCATGATGTTACCATCACCACAGGTAAATGTGTTAACAGCCTGGCTCTCTGCCTCTGGAAAGATTAGAAGTCAAGCCTTGAGATAAGGAAACATGGGGCAACTGGGCTTTACATCACACTAATGTCTTCATCTTGTAGATCTCCTGGGGCATGTTATTTTTTAAAGGATTCCTTCTGTGCATTATTTTCCTTAGAACACCCTTGGTCTTCGCAGAGAATTGGGTTTTGTCTGTAATTGCTAAAGGCAGTCACATTTCTAGAACAGCCTGGTTTGCAGGAGGCTTTAGGTTCAACTGTTTGCTGGTCTTATGTAAGGGAGGCAACAACTGAGTCTTCATAGTTGGGGCTCAACTGGGAAAGTACTTAAAATAGCAGTGAAATCTCTCAGTGTGCACTTTAATTATTAAATTTTGTCCTGCTGCAGAGTAGAGTAATTTCTTTTTGGGATAATTGCCTTTTCGAAGCAATTTTTGCATTAAAGATTTACCGGCTTTGCAGAAGATGCTTCTAAATGCTCCTTATTAAAAATTTAGCTTGAATCTTGTCTTTCCTATTTTTGCTTTTTACTTTTTCTTACCCACAAATAGCCTTCATTCTCTTCTAGCCTCATCTCCTCTCTTGAATATACTTGTTTTGAGAGTTGTACATTAAAGCTAAAAATAATGCCTGTCTGTTCTTCAGCACCGGTGTCTTGTAAATCCACAATGCTTGAGGCATAGCTTAGTTTTTGTGCCCTTTTGCCCCACAGCCCAAATTCTCACCCTGAAAGGCTTCCCTTCTTAATCCAGTGGCCTGAATTCACTGTACCCCTTTTTATTTGTGATGTCTCACAGAAAAAAAAAAAAAGGTGTTATGGAAGATGCCAACTAAATTATCCAATTTATGATTGAAAATGATTCAACAACCTAATCTTTTCTGAATCTAACAAGAGGGATGTGCTGTCTCTGGAAGTAAATCCATGGTCCACCATTCATCACGTCCCTGTGCCTTCACCAAGGAATTTTTGCATGTCCCAAAGGAAGGAGTCATGTGAAGGGATTTAATGGAGATCACTGCCACACTGGAAAAGAAGCTGCTCTCCATATTCCCTGGAGAATTCCCTTGCAGTAATCCCCGTGATCCCAAGCAGGGCCTTTCTGATTGCTGATGTGCTGGCCACAGAATTTTCAGTGGGGGGAGATGAATCAGGAGAGCATTTGAGTCCAGATCACATCTGCCAAAAGAGATCAGAATTGGTGCTTCTGTGTGCATCACTAATGCCATGTTATGACACCTGAAGGTTTCTTCCTATCCCCAGGTCTAAGTAATGCAGAAATTAACAGGATTTGAATAGCTAGACTTTATATTAAAAGATGGCATTTCATTAAGGGAATTTGAATTTATCTTCCACTTGATAACTCCTTTTTGCTATTTGTCCTGATGCTCCTCCTTTGATTTAAGTGGAGTTGCTCCAGATTTTCCATAGTAAAAATTAGATTGAAATTAACTAATTGACAGACCTGAAAAGTTTAGAATGATTTCCTCATTTTTAAGGTTAAGTGGATAGCTGTAGCCTTCAGAAAAAAAGCAAAGCTTTCAAGGATAGGGTCTTGGACACGGAGTTTAGACTGGGAGATAATGGTAAATTCAGTTACAATGTGCAGCAAGGTTTAAGATATGGATGCAGTTTTGATATTGCTGAACTTTCATATGCTTGTCCTCACGTGATCAGCTAAAATTGGGGAAAAAATACTGAGGCTGACTGATTTTGTGACATTCTAGCTGCCCTCTGCACACTTAAAATAAGATTTAACAAAATTAGTCTGCCTCTCCCTGAGCCTGATCCAGAGCCCAGGTGCACTGAACAGTTGTCACTGAACATCTCCCACCCTCAAGAAAGGAAGCAAGAATTAAAAAATCTCTTCTCTGGGTCTCTCCTTCAGGTGTCTGTCCCTGCAGTGGGCTGCATGGCGTGTGTTGTACACTGTGCCTTGCCCAGAACAGCTGTGGCTGTCACCCACGAGCGTGCTGTTCAAATGAAGACTGATTGTGTTTCCATCCGTGCAATTAGCTGCTGTCGGTCTCGCGCGTGGCAAGCAATCGGCACAGAGTTTTGTCCTGGAATTAGCTGGTTTCACCTTGAATTAAGGGAGTAAATACATAGAGCAGCAACTGGAGTTTGGGAGCGACCAAATGATGCTGTCAGCAAATCCCTGTCTCAGCTTCCAGCTGGCCCTTCTTGGGCAGCAGTGGCACAACTGAGATTGGCAGTAAGTGGATTTCATCATGGGCTCAGCTCTGGCAAGGGACCCAGCTACCTGCACAGGCTGCGAGTTAGGACTCCTGCCCTGCTCAGCAGCAAAGGGCTTTCTTTTCTCGGTTTCTTTCCACACTTATCTCTGGTCCTTGTCAGCTTTTGAGCTAATTACAGCCTCTTTTTAGAAGGGTATGGCCGTTTGTAGTCACAACACACCTGCTCTATGAACAAGGTAGGAATCTCCTCTCCTGACTGGCCTGGATTGTTCAAGCATCTTCCTGGGTTTTGTCCTGAGCCTCCAGGATCATTTTTCCAGCCTGTTTTGTTTGCAGCTCACAGCAGAGGAAGAGGGAGATGCAGAAGGAAGTTGCTTTTGTGACACTTACATAGGTAGAGTGAGCAAACCCCAAGGTTCAGGCACTCTCAGACCCAGGAGACATCTGGGTTTCACCTATTGGCTTCCAGCTCTGTGGTTTGTGCTCACTTCTGCAAACAGCTTGGTGTTAGAAAACCTCTTCTTTAGTGCTTCTCCACGATGAAAGCTTCAGGCATGTTGTCAACATGAGGCATTTCTTCTCCTTTGGGGGAGAAAGGAGTGGTTTTTAGAAGGTGTTTTTTGTCTGTGCCATTTCTTGTCCTGCCCTTGCCCCAGAACAATGTTGTGAGCCTGGGGCTGCACCGTGTGGAGTCCCCAGCCTCGCCCAACACTCTGCTGCTCCCCAAAGCTCCACTGTCCACCAGCACAAGGGAGGCTGGAGGAACAACAGGAACACCTAAAAAGCCTCCTGATGGGGTTGTGAGAAAGTGAGAGGGCCGTGGGGTTATTCCAGTGCCCAGCCAGGCTGGTCCTTAAACAGAAAAGGCAACAGACTGAGCCCATGAAGCAGGTCTCAGCCTACTGGGGAAAGGGAAAGGAGCCTTTGGTAGTGTTGGTTCTTAATTATTTGTGCTCCAGCAGGAGGCCCTGTCCTTTGGGAGCAGCCCAGAGCTGGCAGCTCTGGCTCTGTCACATCCAGTGGATGTGCTGAGGTGACAAGGATCCACCTGTACTTTCAGCTCGGCTGGCTCTTGCTGCCAGCCCAGGCTGCACCCTGATTGCCTTCATTGCCTTCACCCAGGGTGTGGGGGCTCAGCTCACCGCTAGGGGGACACATCTGAGAGCACAGAGCACACAGCTATGTTTGTTGGCACGTTCTTAAGATGGGGGGGAAAGGAGCTAGAAGCAAAGTAAAACGGGGCTCTCTTAAGAGGTTTCATGATCTAATGCATCTGGGCAGTGTAAGTTAGAATGTCTGGACTGAAGATTTATCTATCTTTGTTTTTTGTAATATTCTCCTCAGTGTTTTTAGTGGCTCAGACTCTTCTGTTGCTGTCCTCAGGTTGTGTGGTTGGACTTTAGGAGAAGCTTGTTGTGCTTCATTTGCTGTCTTGCAAACACACTTAAATGCATTCTGAAGGTTTTAGAGTACTTTAAAAGTGGTCATTAAGTGTATCTTGGCATATCTTTGAAAAGAATTATTAATTGTATGCTTCAGATTTTACATGTCCCCATGGAATGTCTTCACCATGCAATACTGGGGTTGGAGACTCTTCTTTCCCTCTCTTTTCCTCCTTCAGATTTACAGATCCAGACTCCTGAAGCCTATTCTATTCTAAGCCTAAAGTGTGCTCTTTATCCTTGGGGTGCTTTAAGGAGGTTGACAGATGAGTTATGAGTTAAAATTTAGGTCTGGCTTTAAAAAGATGCACTAAACCAACCAGTGTATTACTATGGTGTAGGATCACTGCAAGAGCACCTTTTCTTGGCAGAACCAGGGGGTCCTTTCTGGTCTCTGTACAGTGGGATCAGAGGCAGTAGAAATAACAGACATTTGTCACAGATAAAAATAAAGGAAAATGAGAACCATTTTGGTGGTGGACCAGGAGTCAGCAAGAGACAGTCTCTTGAGCTGCTGAGAAATCTGTATGCAGCAGTTTTGTGCTTGAGGTAGGCAGTGAAGAATTATAATCCTGATGTTACTATTTTAAACCAAGCAAGTTGGGGGGGGGGGGGGAATTTATATGGAATTATTAGACTTTACATTATAATGGGCCAGGGAAGCAACTACTTGATAAAGAAGCAACTACTTGATAAAGGAAAAATGTTCTAGCTGTTTAGTAATACTTGTTTATATTTATTTGATGACTTTATGTTGAAGAGACAAAAATAAAACCTTCCCTAAATTAGCCGCAGTGTTTGAAGAAAAGATGCAAATGAGCTGGAACGAGCTATTGAGCCAGAGCCATGGCCACGGTGGTGCATTGCAAGGAAAAGTACCAACAGGCAGGGCTGAGATGCTGAGCCTGAAGAAGAAGCCACAAACAGGAGGCTTAAAGCTTACTTAAGGACCAAAAGGAAGCAAGCCCCAGTTCTGGTGGAGGGTTCCAAGCTGAAGGACATTCCTTCCATTTATTTTCCCCCAGCTGATACCCCGTTTCCTGTCAGTTCTGAGCCAGGGCTCGCTCAGCTGACTTCAGCGAGATGGTTAAGACTCAGATTTCCATTTTCCCAGTGCAGCCTCACTTTGCAGGAAAACAGACATAATCCATCAGTAGTCCTGAGACTCAGCTGGTCCTAACAGCTCCAGGAGAGCTGAATGTTGGCTTCCAACCCTGGGGGAGTCTCTGGAGTCTGTCCTTTTAAATGCTTTTCTTTATACGTTTATTTCAGTTTATGGCACGAGAGGATGTGAACAGGTCTCACCACCTCCCTCATGGGTTGTGGTCTATGAGCCATATAGCAGGGTTCAGTAAAACCTGGGCAGGGTTTGGCTTTGAAAAAGCACAGGGGAAAGAGGTTAAGAGGGATCTGTGATTCCCCATCCTAATTTTCTCACATCTCTCAAGAAATTAAAGTTTCTGAGCCACAGTGAAAGGGTGGAGCACACACTCTTCCTTATCCCAGATCTTAGTGACAAGCAGGGTTTGGGATGCACTGGGGTCTTTGCTGCTGTTACTCATTATTTCCTAATTGCTTTCCAAGGCTGCAGCCCCTGGGCTGGAATCTGTTCCCTGGGCTGGGAGGTGATGGGGCAGGCTCTCTGCTCTCAGCTTTCCTGAGGACAGGTCCAGCTGCATTTTGTATCTGAGGTGTGCTGTCAGCGTTTAAAAAAGGCAAACTCTAAGAGCATACATGAAATTTTGGAAGCTGTGCTCCAGTGTTTAGCACCCCTCTCCTGTACCCAGCGTGGTGGGGAAGGGTCTGCCCCTAAACGTTAGCAAGAATACCCCTGACTCATGGGAAAGCTTCTCTAAAGTGGCCTGTGAGGAAGGGAGTTGGCTCCAAAAAGAGGTCAGAGGATAAAACTCTCTGCCAGGTCACCCCTGAGCTGGAGCAGCACTTCATCTCTGGAGGTGAGGAACACTGGCACAGCCTGCTGCTATTCAGGGAGCCTTTTGGCATCAAAGCAACGCCAGAACATGCTTTGTTTTCTGCCATGCTCGTGTTTGGAGTGTTATTTTGGTCTTTACAAGTGGAAATGGATCCAGGAAAAAAAGCCCGCTGTCTTTCTTTTATTTTTAGAACTTGTACTTTCCCTGAGCCCAGGGAGCTATGAATTTATTGTATGATAGTAATAACAATGTAATTATACATCAGAACTATGTAATTGCTTTTGGTTTAGTGCAAAACTCTTCTTTGACTTTGGAGTTTCTCTAAAGAAGTTTGAAATGTCTTAAATGTTAAATATTATAGTCTAAAAATTGTTCAATAACGAAAAAGCCCTGCCTGGGGCAAGATTTCTTCTACCTGGTGCTCAGCAGAGCTGCAGTTAGTGGAGTTCTGCTCCTGAGATCATCCCAGATGTGCCACTTGGAGAAGATGAAATAATCTTATGTTCCTGACAAGTGCCTTTGGAGTTGGGGACCAATCCCACTGAGGTATCCTAAATCTGACAGCTCACAGCCTCAGGGGGAAGGAAGGAACACCTTGCTTCAGGTGTCCAGGGAAGAATGGAAAGAAGGGCCAACTCCCCAGCTGCATCAAAGTGGCTGCTGATCCTTCTGCCATGCTGGGAAAGGCCAATTTCCCCCCAAAAGAGAGACCCAAGCTCACAGTATTTCTGCAGTACCTGTTAGAGTGTGCTGGGCTGCAGACTGGGACAAGCCTTTAGTCAAATGTGTCAACCAGGTAAAACATTTGCTTAAAAGCCTCCTTTGCAGAAACTGTGGGCTGTTTCATCCCTCACCCTCAGAAAACAGCCCAAGTGTCTGTTTTCCCCAAGCCATCCCCATTCAGTTAGTTATCATTTTCATTATTAAGCATTTATACAAGCACTGTAACATTTTATAACATTTGACAGAGATTTCCAGTCTGCTAATTAGCATGATCCCTGCCACATGGCATATACTTTTATTAGTACCCATTTGTGGCCTTGTTATTCCGAAGGGGTTCTCTTGTGAACGGAAACGTGCATTGCTGCATTTCAGGCTCGTAAGTGTGACATAAAATATGACACACAAAATTAACTGCTGTGCTACAGGATCCAGCAACTGGGGGTGATGTGCATGTGGTCATACTGAGACTCTGCATCATCACTTTTCTGCCTTACTGCCTTATTAAAAGTCTGAGAGAGAAAAATAGGGGGAGAAGAAAGGAACAAATCTATCTTGGCATAAATAGGTTTGGCTCAACAATATAACAGTTGTCAGCAGCCTTTTTCCACAAGCCTGTTCCTTCAGCAAGGGGAGCACAAAAAAAAAAGTGATTGAAAAGTCAATTCATGTGCTTACAGAGAATCTGAGGGGAAAAAACCCAACACCCTCCCCTCCCAAATAAGTTGTGCTTGTAAAATGAAGGGTGCTTTATGCTCCTGCAGAGCTTGCCAAGAGGAGGTGCAGTCCTGTGTTCACTCTGCTTGCCTCATCCAAAGATTAGATACCAAAAAAGTGTCCTCTTCTTCCATTTTCCTCTTCTTCCATTTGTTTTTCCAGTTAAGACAGAGTAAGTGATTCTCTGAGCAATTCTAGCCCGTTTCAATGCGGCAAAAAACCAGACCTGTTTGCCTTCAGCATTACCACCTTCCCAGAGATCCACGAGGACTTCACAAGGATGTACTTGAAATAGTTTCTGTTGCAATGATGCTAGAGAAGGAAAGGGAGAATCCTGCTGGATGAAGGGAAAAGGTTAAACAGAATGACTGCAGTCTGGCAAAAGGAGTTGCCTGCCTGGCCAAGACCCTCTCTTTTGTTTCTTTGGGGTTTTTTTATGCCTTGCAAAGTGTCCCTGTAGAGAAGAATTGGGGGGGAAAAACCCCTCCTAAACTTCCTGAGAAGCTGTCAGTGAAATGAATTCCTAGGTTTAAGTAAGGATTTACTTGTGTGTAACTGTATATGCTCATAGGACAGCAGCAAAGTGAAATTTGTATGCATGGGTGTTTGTGCATATATATGTGCATGTGTTAATGGCTACGGGAAATGATTAAGAGCATTTGGTGCTTTTTGCTGTTACTGTGTGGCTACTAATCTAATAAAATATTGTTTGCTTCAGGTTTATTCTGATAAAGACTCGTTGTGAGCACCCAGTGAGCGTGGGAGTGTTAGCAGTTTTGGAGATGTAGTTTGAAATGCCTGAAAAGCTTTGTTAGATGTACTTTAAAGACGTGGGAAGGACTGCTTCCATTTCAATGCAGTATCCTACAGTTTTCCAGGGTCTTCCACACCGCTCCAGCTAGCCACAAGCCTGCCCCAGGCCATAAAACCATTGAGAGTAATTAGATACTTAGAGCACTGGACTCCAGTGCTCTCCTGAGAGCAACAAGCCCCTTTACAACCCACGTCTGTATTCCTGTGCAAAACAGCCTGTAGCTGCAGAGAACCTGCTGGCAACAGGCTCCCCTAAATGCTAATCAATCTTGCAGGGCTGCTGGAACACCTGATTTTGAACCCCAGCTTGGGGGAGATGGTCTAGCACAGCAACTTCTTCTTCATCATGTGCCACGTGGTGCTATTTTTTTTTTACTTTTTTTTGATTTTTAACTCAAGGGCTTGCTGTGTAAGTGCTGGTGGAAAATGTACCCATTCCCTGGCCCAGGACCCTGCCACCAGCAGAGGCACCTTCAGGGTGATGAAGGCAGGGTGTGCCCATGGAGGGGGAGATGCCAAGCAGGTGTTTGCACTGTCAGACCCCAGTGCAAGGAGCACCCCGAGGGACAGGAAAGGAGGAGCACAAGGGATGGGCTCCTCTTCTCTCCTGTTCTTGTGTGTGTGATGCTGTTGGCAGTGGGGCACTGCAGTTCTGCTGGGACTGTGACCCTGCAGCCCCCCAGGAAGGGTGTTCCCACAATTGCTCTCTGAAGCAGTAAAAATACTGGACAAACCACTTAAAAAAAAAATCAACACTATAAGTAATAATTTTCACTTATGGTATGTTGGGTGTTTCCAAGTTTTTGGCAGTGATCTCTGCTCCCAAACGTATGATTTCAGGAAATGAAGCTATATGGAAGTTTGGGGGCTGTGATAGATCCACTGCTGCTTCCAGCATGCTGAGTCAAGATCAGAGCATGCACAAGATGTTTAACAGATAATCTTTGCAGTGTTTGTTGATCACAGGAAAAGGATGAGAGGAAAAAATGCCTTAAATGAAGTAGAGAAATGAGGAAAGACAATCTACTTTCTCTTCCTGAAGATACTCCAGTTCATCTATTTGCTTTCACACCAGTCAGGTATTGCTGGTAAAACACTCTGCTCCACAGTAAAACTGTGATGCAAAAAAATCCAGATCTGCAGAGGAGGAATACCAGTCCTAAAGTAAAGGCTTTAAATAGATTGAGGGAGTTTTATATAGCAAAATTTAGAAACGTTTTTTGGAAAGGTTTAGGTAATTTTCTGCTCAGATGGATGCTGTCTGAGCACATCTGCTTACTCAGAAATAAAATGTAAATAGAGAGAGAAAAAAAAAGTCTATATAGTTTGGGAAAGGGAAGGGGGCGTTTTGGAGCATACAGTGCCTTGCACATCATAAGCATATTTTTATACAGCAGGTTGTGGAGATAAAGTGAAATAAAACAGTCATGTATAACAAAGATTTGGGGTCTGGTTTGGATCTTTGGTAACTACAGTTTGACTATAGCTCCCAGGTATTCCCACTCATTTTCCAAGAATATCTCCTTGAGATACATTTCCCACTGCCAGAATTTCATTTGATTAAGTCCTGTGAGGGTGACAACCAGGCCCTCTGAGAGCATCAATATAAAACCTTACTCTGGAAGGCCATGGCCAGCAGCAACTCCATTGCTGGTGTTAGAGGGCCAGTTTCAGCTTGCTTGTGCTTCATGTGGTAGAGGGGTAGCAGAACATTTAATTTCTTTGTGGAAAGAACATTTTATGGGAAGATCCCTAATTCTGATTGCGTTTGTCATAGGCTGAATTCTGCTCTTGCTGTACCTGATGTCTCATGCCTTACGCTCACCTCTGTGTGTAGGGGTAGGTCTGTCAGCCCAGCAAGGTGGGTTCTTTAGAGACTTAAACCAGACCCACAGTGGCATAAACATGACCCAAGGTCATGGTGTTGATGAGGTGGCTGTAATGTTTTATCTATGATGTGACTGTATAGAGGCAAAGGTATGTTTTATGGGCAAGAGGCTGGAGCAGCTGTTACAGAGAAAGAGCTAAAAAGCAGCGAGAATGCTTTGGATTATGGAGTTATTTAGGGGAGGGGACTAAATCCAGCTGAGATTGTCACAGGGTGTGTCACCCTTAGGGAAGAGAAGGGCTCAGGAAGAGACCACCAGCATGTCCTTCTGCCCTGAGGGGGATCATTAGTGTTTGGGATTGTATCAGCTACAGAAGATTCGGCAAAACAGGGTTAGAATGTGTGTAATACCTGAAAAACAGGATCCCATCACTGGTCATGCACACAAAAAGAGACTAATTAGTCCTGAAGTCACAAAAACTGGCAGTGTGTTGTTATCAGAGATGTGTGAGATCAGTTGAATCGATGTGGTTGCTGGGAGGTAAAACCAGCCCATTTGGGAAGCACGTGATGGTTCAGACTGGAAACAGGTTTTTACCTGATCCTTGGCTAGAAATGGAAACACAAACTAAAATCTCTGAGCTGTTCCTTGAGGACTAGTATTTGTGTGTGTGTGCCTGTGTGTTCTGCAGTTTTAAAGAGACTGGGCAGTAAAAACCTTTATTGCTCTGTTATGTGGGTAGGTGTCATTCTTGATTTCATTGCAAACTACGACCCAGCAATGGGTTGCACTTGGGTTCCTTTGGTTTGAGCTGTGAGAAGGATGCTCTGCAGGATTGTTTTGCATAATCAATTGAAATTATTGAATAGAACCTGCACAGCTAAGCCATTTTCTGTTGTTTGGGGGATTTTGTGTCACTTATTTGAGGTGTGTACAAAGTTCAGAGATGCTGCGCTACTGTGAGAAGACCTCTTTTTGAAGCTGCTACACTGATTTTAGGATTAGAAG
Source organism: Margarornis squamiger (assembly GCA_035222235.1). Classification (NCBI taxonomy): domain Eukaryota; kingdom Metazoa; phylum Chordata; class Aves; order Passeriformes; family Furnariidae; genus Margarornis; species Margarornis squamiger. The sequence goes on from JAWWTY010000037.1 coordinate 58,109,461, forward strand.
AAGAGGCTGGTTTATAAACTGTGGGGTTTGAGCCTTGCAAATTCCCCTGATCTGCCATGATCATAGGCTGAATTTTAACATTTTCTCATTCTTCATGCCAGGCCCTGGTTCACATCTGAGTGCCCAGAGACTTCCTTAGAAGAGGACAAAATCTTACACTGGTAACAAACCCAGGATTATGCATGTCTGCCTCAGCTGGAATTTCCAGCTCTTAGGTCATAACTTTAAGCCCCCTGGAAAATCTGTTTAACTTTAAAAGCAATTATGATGATGTAACCTTAAATTACATATATTATCAAGCAAATGGCAGGAAGTGAAAGCAAAGTTTATGATTTTGGCACGGCAGTGCTGAAATAGAAAATTCTGTAGCAGAACAGCACCCACAAAGGTCTGCTCTGCTCTCTGTGCCTGGGAAAATTGCTGGGTAAGAGGTTTTTTCTGAAAAGTTTAGATTTCTGGAAAGCCTAAGGCAGACAGGGAAATACTTTTGTGGACTCCCAGATGTAGTCCTTAACTGGCCAAAACAAATCCCCCTCTGTGTCACTGGGGCTTTATTCTGAAAGTTCAAAAATAATGCTTATTTTTCAGTAGGATTGAATCTTAAATGTAACAAATCAGTTAAAAATAAAAGCGAGAAATAGCCCCTGGAAAGCATTCAAAGTCCTTTTAAAATATCCTTAGGAATAAGATGAGGTATTAAGAGTGAGTGTGTGCTAAAACCCGACGACCTCAAGAATCATGGCAGCGACCAAAAAGCCTCCTTTTATTGCTTTGCTTTGAGGAATATCTGAGTTTCTTACAGATTATCCTGCCTCAGGCAAGGCTGAACGTTTCATGTAACATGATGACCCTGGAAAAACATGCTGCAATGGCAGGGATAATTCCTGACCAGGGTTTATGGATCTATAAGCATCTTAGAAGCAAACGAACCGGTTTCCCAAGCCACAAAATGCTGCACTGCTCTGGGTGACTGCAAGGACCACTTGGTGCAAAGGCTGTTTCGCTCCAGCATAATGAATGGGATCTCTGGTGTTCACAGGTAATAGGCAGGCTGAAGAAACCAGGAGAGGAGAGGAACTGACTTTCTTGTTTTGCCGGTTTTGCAGGGTTTTTTGGTGGGTTTTTTTGCTGGTTTGGGAGTTCTGTGCTGCCATCTATTAACTTGCTGTTGCTGTCACTTGGAGCAGGTCCTTTTCCTTCCCTGCCTCTCTCTGAACAAGAGGAGTATTATAGTCCTTTGTAATAGTGCCCCAGCAGCTCAGGGCACCTTATTGCAGCAAAAGAGATATGTTTGGAGTTATTGTTTCATATCATACGGTATTTTTGGAGAGGGGGGAGTTTGGGTGAATGATTGTGTTCAAGTGGCTGCAGTTGCAATGGGATGAGCAACTTGAAAACCCAAAGGACAGAGAAAGAGGGATTTTTAACCTCTATTTCTAACCTTCTGTTGCAGATCAAGGCTTCACTTAGTCAAGGTGCTTTTCAGGCAAAATGAATATTGTCACTCAAACACTTCCAGATGCTTGTAACTTCGGCCTGGGGCTGAAACACCAGGTTGTTTCCTTAAGAGGTGACAAAGAAAATCTGGCTGGGATCAAACACCAAAATGAGGTTCTTAGTGGGGAATACACAAGGAATGGTAGTCTGGTGTGGAAATTCTGTGTGTACCTTTACAAGACTGACTTAGGCTGACATGTTAGAGTGTACTGGCCATTCAATTACTGGCAATAATTAGGCAATTAACTCATGGACACAAAGTCATTGTTGTCTTTTTGCACTGAGCATGTATTACACAGCTGCTGAGACTACAGCAGCAGGTTTTCCAGGGGTGCAGCTAGTTCCCTGCTAGCCTGGGTTGCCCATTTTAAAGCAAAATGATCACTTTCTCAGAGTCTAAATGGTTTTAGTCAGTTCCTCTAGCCAGCTTTTATTCCTATTTAGATTTTGTATGTGTATTTTTTCATGGCAAAGACATCCTATATGTGTTTATAGAGAGTATCTACTTGCTACAATGGTCAGAGTGGTGAGATTGAATTCCCACTACGGAGCTCTTTAAAAAGTGTGTTGAAGTCTGATTTCCACAGGCTCTGCTTGCTTAAAGTCCTTTTGTCTCATGACAGAGCTGTATTTTGATTGTAGAATGTCAATTATCCAGACCTCCCCACTTCCCCTACTCCTTATGTGTCAGCCCACCTTGAAGCTCTCTATTAATTTAGCAAATTGTCATTGGGCTCACTTAGTTACACTGCAGCCATTAGCCTGTCCATTTGCTTAATTGGTGCCTCTCCCATTTGTTATTCAGTCTGTGAATCACCATTTGAATAATTTTTAGCTAACTATTAATTGAATACCATTTGTAACATGATTACATTGTCTATATTCTCATTTTTGCACGATCAGTAAGAGAAAGGGGTTTTTATTAGGATGCATATGAGAGTCTTTGGTTAATTGGTGGTTGGGAAATGGGAAGAAAGTGATGGCTCTTTCCAATAATTACAGAATCAAAGAGTCCAAGATTGTTTTAACTGTTTGAACATGAGGCTCAAACTTCTGCATTTGGCTGAAAAAGCCACTGGGACAAAGGGGTGGCCAAGGTGTGTGATCTTACCAAGCTTGCTGGGCCTTGATGGATCAGAAATTGATTTAAGCTGCCACTGTGGCTGCTAGGACTGTAAGATTATTAATGTTACAAATATTGCACCTGGGCCACGCTATTTTAGTCCTGCTTTGTGCCTTCAGAACTGCAGGTAATAATGAACATGTATGTTGTTTCAGGTTCAGCCAGGACTTTGAGCCAGACTTTTCCAGCCAGGCACTTGTCCCTCTGTAGGGCCACAGTCCAGCACCCACTGAAGTTCTGCAGACACTCTGGGACTGCAGCTGATGCATTTTTAATCAGACCTCTTTGCACCCATGCAGGGTCCTGAATTGGCGATAAATGACAATCATGGGAACAGCTTTTATCCCTGGCTGCTGCAGGCAGGGGTGTCAGGGTCTCCTACTCAGCTGAGGTCTCCAGCTTTCACAGCTGTTCCCCACCTGCCTTATCCTCACTTGTGATGGAGAGCAAAAGCTGGCATGAAGGCTGCTCACCCACAGCTACATGGATTCAGGCAGGAGGGCAGTACCCTCTAGCTGGCATCCCAATCACTTCTCCTGGCTCATTTTGAACATGGGGATCCATGGCATGAACAAGACACAGTCAAAGAGAACAACTTGCTCTTGCTATCTGTTTGTGTCTAACATCCTTTATGTGTTAGAGTGGAGCCTGTAGAAGAAGCTGATCCATGAGAGATGACTGAACCTCTCTGGCTATTTTGTGCCAGTCCAACAATTCAAGGTTTACACAGTGGCTGTAATAATTAAATAATTGAATGGTAGAATGGTTTTGGTTGGAAAAGACATTAAAGATCATGCAGTGTCAACCGCCCCTGCCATGGGCAGGGACACCTCCCACCATGCCAGGTTGGTCAGAGCCCCATCCAACCTGGCCTTGGACACTCCCAGGGATCCAGGGGCAGCCACAGCTTCTCTGCCCAACCTGTGCCAGGGCCTGCCCACCCTCCCAGGGAAGGATTTCTTCCTGATATCTAGTCCAGACCTACTCTTTTTCAATGTGAAGCCATTCCTCTTGTCCTGAGCTGTTAGAAGGGTTACGATGGAAGAGGAAATTTGTGATGAACTTTGTGGGAGAAAATGAAAGCTGCAGAGGGCTCCAGGGCTGTGCAGTGTTGCAGAGAAGTTTCTCTAGGTTTACTCAGCAACATCTGAGATCAGGCTGAGTTTACCTTTGTGAGGGTAGGGTTCAGCCTATAGAGGATTGGCATGAATTTCCAAGTCCTGGCTTCTTTCCTCCCAGCTGTTCCTGGGAAGATCTAGGCTATTGATTCAGACAGAATTTTGGGTTTGTAGTCAATAAAGCCAGGTTTTGGAGGAGCAATTATGTTCTCAGCCATGGCACAATTCCCAGAAATGATTGCCCCTGTGTTGGGTAAGCAGCCAGAGCTTGGGCACTGGGCATAAAGGATGCTGGGCTTCTCCTCAGCCTGGGAAGGATCTTCTGGAGAGCTGAAGTATTGTATTTGGCTGCAGTAGAAATAGACTGTTCTAGAATAAGAGAGAGGCATAACATTGCCTCGAGTGCTGACATCGGGCAGGGTGACAGACTGCCCATCACCTCGGGATTTTTGTGTACCCAGCTTGGTTCTGGTGACAATAAACACCCGCAGAAAGACTCATCTGTGCCTGTGGTGCTGACACAATAGGCACCATCTAGTCTTAGTTGTCCTTGGCCAAATTATTTAAAAAGAAAACTTGCAGGTTTAGCCAAACACAGAATTATTATTTTGGAAAGCAACAAAACTGCAGGGCTGCAAACCATCTAAATAATCCCCCAGCTGGCCAAGGAAAGAGCATACTCACAAACAAAAGCAACTCTCAACTTAGAGTAACCCTACAAACTTATCCAGAAGAGTTGCTAATCACAGATGCGTGTTAGTCTTTGAAAAAATACATTGGGAAGCAACATATTTGTAAGTTGCAGCAGTGTGGAGATAATTTTATTTACACTTTCCCTGTGTTGGGTGCCGAGTTGCTCATTTTCCCTGCTTAAATTTAAACAGGATGATATTGCATCCCTGGAAAAGAGAATGGAGCCAGTTAAACATTGACTGTGAGGAGATGCATGTCCCTGCTGAGCTGAACACCACCCAGACTGAATTTTGGGAGGTTCCTTAACCTTTGCTGCCGAGGTCATGGTGCTGACAGCATTTAAACTCTTTTACCTAAACAGTGTGGGTAGGTTTTGGAGCATACCATCACACTTGGTTACCTCCAGGTCTGTGAGGTCCCCTTCCTCCAAGGGCTTCCCCTGCTGCTGTCTCCCACTAAAGCGAGTGGTCCAGGTCAGTCCAGAATGCAAACAGTGATGTCACTATTGTCAAAGAAATGAAAAGCTCTGTGGGAATCCAGGACATGAACCCCAAATTAAGGATCTCTTGGCTAAAGGCAAGCATTAAGAGAAGCTTACAAAGATCAAAATAGCGTTGGCGTGCCAGTGTGGCATCTGATGTCCAGGATAAAAGGGGAACTTAATTCAGAAGTGAGACTGTTTTAACAAGAGAAAGAAATCTTAGTGTCTGTGTTGGAATGCATAAAAACACATGTTTCCTATGTGGTTCTCTCGTGTGCTAAATGAACAGGACATCTGGTTATGTTTTTAGAAGTTCAGTGGAGTGACACTAAATCAGCGCTTTACAAAGCAAAAGGTAGTAAACCAAGAGCATCTAATAAGGTAACAATGAAATATTTGGCAGGACTTCAGAGTGTTGGAAACTCATACAACCAAAAGGAGCTGAAATATCTTATTGTGATATATATGAGGCCTTAATTTCTCATCTATCTATGCTATTTCTTACTGCACTTCACAGTATATAGGTTGCATTCCCACTGGTATAGATTTCTATATGTTAGTGCCAAAACTCCAGATGTTTTCTAGGTAGATCTCTGGAGACTATTTTATTGTGTTTCATTTCTCCTTATTTACAATTCACTCGCCTTGAACTCCAGCCATGGGTAATAAAAAACCCATCGAGTCTGCAGCTGAGCCAAGTGGACACTATTGTCCTGTTTTTTCAAGTGGGGATGGGCTGATCCAAGCCTTGAACAGAATCCAAACCCACCAGAGTTTTCAAAAAGTTCATTTCCCTTCTTTTTATTCTTTTAACCCTTTGTGCACCATGGAATAAAGGGACAACTTTATTCCCCCCTCTCATAACAGGTTCAACCCCTCTCTACCACAGCAGCATTTCCAGAGTTGCTCTCATTTAAGCCCTTCTGCCAAGACTGGCTCCTGTCTATCAGATGTGGCATTGCCATAGCATTAGGCAAGGCTGTCCCAGCCCCAGAGGTCCAGGGCTCTCTGTACTCCACCTCCAGGCTACTTTCACCACTGATTTACCAACTTTCTCAGCTTTCCTTTGGAGTTAAAGTAAAAGCAAACTGGAGGCATGGTCTTGCCTCATCCCTGAGCCTCTTTGTGCTTCTTAACCTATAAACTGTAATTCCTTCTCTGCCTCGCAGGGACTGCACAGTGTTCCAGCCAGACACTTACAAACCCAAGCTCCACTTTGCCTTCCAGGGGCTTGTTTAAAGCTTTTATTAATGAATTAAGAGATAATGAAGCTTGCTCTCTCCTCCCTTTCTCAGTTTGCTGTCTCTTTTTAGGTTGTAAACACCTTCAGCTTCTCTGGTACATCAGAGACATTTGTGGTGCCCAACTTGCACCAAAATCAGTCTGCGGTTACAGAGGAATTCAGGTCTCTACATGCTGACAAAACCCCTGCTTAATGACGTAGAAATAATTAGCCACGTTGCTGCAGCGGGGCTTGAGTTCATTTTGAAGGGCTGAAAGGTTTCGTTTCAGAGTTGCTGCAATCAGCACTCCGTTTTATAGCCAATCACAGGCGCGCTTTATTAATCAAACAGAGCCTTAGCCGAATATACCCACCCACCGTATGTGTATAAACATAAATCATTCCACAGCGTAATCTAATCCTGTTTTCTGAGTGGTTCTGGCCTTGGCTGGTCCTTCAGGGGGAAGAGAACTCCAACCAGGGAGCAAGACCTGCTCAGATCCTCAGCAGTGCTGATTTGTTATCTTTTGGTGTCAGGGAGGAGGAGGAATGAAAGGATGTCGTTGCAGCTCTGAAAAGGTGTTTTATTTCTCCCCATGTGCCCAGGTAGATGTGGCTGGCTCTGAGTTCAGTCTCTTCCCTGGCCTGTGTTTTCTGTGCTGGCTTTCAGGGACTGTGCAGTGCTGGAGGACTAGAGCTGCAATGCAGCTAACCAGTAACTCCTGCTCCCTGCAAAGCTGCAGGGAATTCTTTCCTGCTCTAGTAAGCAGAGTGCTAAGTGCCAGCCCACCAGAGTTTTGAACAATTATTCTTTTTCTTTGATTTTCTATTACTTCTTATTACAGCTGAAATAAACTCAGGCAAGGCAGATAATATCCTTTATGATTTGTGCTATTGCTTGTGAATTATATGGGCGTTTTTAAGTAGTATAAGTTATCAATATGCTGTGAAGTTTATAATTTTTGTGTCACTAAATGTGACTGTCCTGCTTGGCATCCTAATTACCTGAACAGCTGAATATTTACTGTTAGTGAACAAATCTTTCAAAATGAAACTATTTAGAATGGACCAAACTGGAGCACTCTCACAGTGGATTTAGGAACAACACTTTCCAATTTCCAGGTTCCAGACTCGAGTTGACAAATTGCATCACAGAGGAAGGTATTGTTGTCATTAGTTTTAGTTTCAAATGGGGAAACAGAGGTTCTTAAAGGTGAAGTTATTTTCTTAAGGCACTGTAGTTAGTTGGTCTTCAGTCACTGTCCCAGCTGATCCTCACTCCTGTATCCTAGGCAGTGGCATTATAACCTTGGATAAAATCTGTAGAAAACTACCCCCGAATGCCATGCCTCAAGCTAATCTCTAGTAATATTTATTAAGCAAACACTTAATTAAAACTGCATGAAAATAATTAACAGAGAGCATCACAGCATAGCATCTTCCCAAGCTACTGGTATTTTACAAACCCTAAACCTCTAGAAAACCAGAGACAGTATTATGCTGACTAACCACCTTCACTGGGGAGAAATTAATCCAGGGCAGGCATCAAGAACCAGGAACGATGGCTGCTATTCGCTTTTATTTTTCTTCTCCTTTGGAAGCAAGTGTGGTGGTGTCTGTAGCTTACAGCTTTATTTGTGAACAGGGAGGCTGAAGCCTGGACTGAAGCCACATGGGTCACACATTCCTTGTCTGTGGATCTTCTGTCACGGTGTCCTTTGGGTGCATTATGTAAAGGTCGCCCTTTTGGTTGCTTTTCCCCTTCTGTCTCTTCATTTCCCACCTCATTCTCTCTCTGCTTGTGCACTACTGAGGAGCAGCTAAAGAAAGAAAACCACTTTTAATTCTTCAGTGTAAAGCTGGGTGTGCACAGGGTGCTCAACGTTTATACAGTTTCTGTCCTTAAAATGTCAATGTTTACCAAGCAATTCTATGTGTTGGCATCTCAGAAGACATAAGTAGCCCTGTGAATTCAACTGAAAGACTCAAAGGCTTTCAGTGATTTCAGTGTATTTTTGATTGTGCCATTATTTTCCTGCAGTGAGAAGGGGAAAACAAATCACTGTGGTATTGAAAATGCTGTGTGTATCTTTTTTGCAAGTGCAGTAATCTCACAGTAGCCTGTTTTTTCCAGTGTGTTGCTGCCTCAGTCAATTCTTTGTGCCAGAGAGGAAAAGCTGATACATTCCCAAATTCCAATAGTCAGTAAAATAACCTGCTCCCTCTGCCCTCCCTGTTGTCTGTCCCTGGAAAAATGCAGAATTTGAAAGGGTTATTTTTTTAAAATATTCCTTAGAATGAAAAGAGCAATTGTCAATGAGGGAGCAGAAAAAAGACCACAAAAATTTCTCTCATCATAATTCTCAACAGTACTTGAGTTTTTAGTATGAAATACTTGCAATAAATTGTATAAGATCAATCTTGTGAAGTAATAACGCTTCAAGAGATGGAAAGATTTTAAGCCATTTGAAAGACAGTCTTGAACATTCTCGCCCGGACACAAAAAAGAGGATAACTCTTGAAAAGCCATTCCAGAAAAAGGCAAAGAGGCCAAATTAATTGAATAAGTTAGGAGTGTTAAATTATTAATTCAATTCTGAGTCAGCTTTGAACTACTTATTAGCAATTAATTGATACAGATATTTTAGAAAAAGCAAAAGTAATTGTAATAAATACTTTGGAACATGTTTTTTTACTGGCTGTTAAATGGTGGCCATGTGGAAATGTATGCTCAGCCTTCATCTGCATTGTGGAAATGTGTAGTTCAGTCAGATTAACAGCATTCCTTGGAGAAGAGGGATCCAGCTGGGATCCTGGGGAAGGAACAAAGCTGGAGGGGCACATCCTATGCTGGTTACTGAAGAAGACTAATAACTTCTTTCAGCACACAAGAAATTGTGTCTTCTGGTGTGTTTTCAGTTGTGGGCCACCTATCAAAGATGGGCTCTGATTTGTTCTATCCTCTCTGGCTCCAAAAGGCAGGGAGGGCCCTGCTGTAGTGAGACACAATCAGGAAGGGAAAGAGTTGAAGGGCAGCAAGTTTCTGCAGCCTGATCTTCCAGGCTGGAAATCTCCTGCACTCACTGTCAAGGTCTGTTCAAATCTCTGAAATTTATAGGGAAGTGTAATCTGTAGTTTAAACTACTGACTTTAAAGCCTTACCTTTGTGCTCTGGAATACTGAAAATCAGGAAACCAAATCTCTTGGAGTGGGTTTGCTTCTACCCAGGTATGAGCATGGCTTCAATGTATTGATTTTTTTTATTTATTTATTATTTTAAAATGAAAGAGAGTAGTTTTAGACTAGATATTAGGAAGAAATTCTTCCCTGTGAGGGTGGTTGCTCAGAGAAGCTGTGGCTGCCCCTGGATCCCTGGAAGTGTCCAAGGCCAGGTTGGATGGGGCTCTGAGTGACCTGGGCTGGTGTGAGGTGTCCCTGCCCATGGCAGGGGATGGAATGGGATGGGCTTTAAGGTCCCTTCCAACACAGAACCTTCTGTGATTCTATATGTGGGCTTGTCCACCTTTGTGCTGCCAGTCAGAGTACTGAAAATGGCACTTTCCTATCCTGAAAATGGTGCTTTCAGTCGGAATCCCAGAATTGCAGGTTTCAGATCTGTAACTATTGCTTTAATTTTTGAATGCCCCATGGACAGCTAAAAGCAAAACAGGTTGGGCAGTGCATGGTGATAGTAAGGAACTGTAGAAGACAAAAGTTAAGAGTGTGAGCAGTAGGAAATGCTCATGCAGCCTTCTTACTGATCTTCCTGGTACATCATTATTGTGTCCCCCAGCAGGGCGTGCTGCATTCAACCCAGAGCTGGCTCTTTGTACAGCCTGAAATTGAACTGGAGAAAAGTGAATCAAATATTGTAGCTTTTTTTTCTCCCAAGAGGTGCTTATAGGACTGCAAGTCCCAATTCATCCCCTTGCCAGAGTGGCTTTGCAGTTGGTCGTGACTCAGGCCGGCCCTGTCTCGCATTAATTGTGCCGACTGCAGTTCTCACACGCATCTCCAGGGCTGCCTTTTGCACACCGAGGGCTCAGGTAGTGCTCCAGGAGTAGCCGTGGCAACGTGGTGCTCAACAGGGGCTGCACATCCACATCCATACTTATCCAGAGAGCTGGAGAAATACAGGGGCTGCATGACAAATGTGCTCTCCAAGCTGCCACTGCTTCCACTTTACGCTGGATCCTGCAGATACTCCTACAGCACTTTCCTGATGGGAAATGATGTTGGAATTAGTAGGAAAAGAACCCCCAAAATTCACGTGTTAAGGTATTATTCCAGTCCCTAATACTTTTTCCCACTCAAGCCTGCCAGGTCTCTCTCCTCTGTGCTCAGCTTAGCAAAGCATCTGAGTTGGAAGCATTCCACAGGTCTAAATGATGGCAGGCTGGAAATGGGACAAGGCATGTCCAAAACACCAGGATGCCACAGACTCTCTGAAGACTCCAGCGCCACTGGCAAGCTTTAGATATCCGTGATTCTTGACCAAAATTCTGCTCCAGCAGCCATAAACAGGGTTTATCACCAGTGGGTGCTGGGGGTCTCATCCTTCTCCTTCAGCTGGGTCCTGAGCATGGGACACGTGTTAGCTGAGATGAGGTGTCAACTGAGGGTTGTTAGCTGGGTTTTAAATTATCTCACAGTGATGAGAATTCAAATGAATATATTGGTTTTGATCTCCTGTTGGATTCATACAGCTGATTTGTCCCTGCAGTTTCTAATAGTACCTTTACAGGTGCTATTATTACCAAGTTATAATTAAGCAGATAAGAATAGCTCTTTTCTTCCAATGCTTGTTATTAGAGAGGATGCTGAAGTTTATACTTCTGAAAACTTGCTCTATCAAATAGTTGTTTCCTGGTAGTAAGACCACATATGCCCTCTGCTGTCCCTTCAGATTTTGTGAAGACCTATTATCAGCATATCATTGTTACTGATATTAATTTAATGACTCTGAGAACCAAGAAAGGAGGAAATATTTTGAACAAAAATTACTCATTTCCAGAAGTCAGTTTGAACCAAATGGTAGTTTTGTATCTGAACTTGGATTGCTGGGTGTAAGGAGCGGCACCGAAAGCTCACTGCTATGAAGTCAAATAGGTGGATCAGAATGAAGGTATCAGGTGCTGGTTTTCCTTGGAAATATATCCCAAAAGGATTGGCCTTTTCTCCCAGGCAACAAGTGACAGGACAAGAGGAAGTGCCTAAAGTTGCACCAAAGTGGGTTCAGGTTGGCCATCAGGAAGAATTTCTTCACAGAAAGGGTTTTCAGCAACTGGAAGGGGCTGCTCAAGGAGATGGTGGAGTCTCCACACCTGGAGGGGTTCAGGGAATAACTGGATGTGGCACTCAGTGCTCTGGTTTAGCTGGCAAGGTGGGGATCACTCAAAAGTTGGACTTGATGATCTTGAAGGTCTTTTCCACCCTAAATGATTCTGTGATTCAGACTGGCAGCCCCACCAGGCTCTGCCCTAATATAAGAATCAACAAAAAGCATATATTTTTTTAACCTAACTCAAGCCCCTGCAGAATTACTGTTGTGTTTCATGGAAGAGCTGTGGAAACAAAGGATCCTTGCTGAGAATTTGGAGTCCTGTTTGTTAGGGAGCTCAGAACCCTCTCTATAGGTGATGGAGTCTGGGCTGACACCAAGTGCAGGTAGGACAAGGCAATCTCTTGGCAAAGCTGTGCAGAAATTCTGCTTTTCAGATTGTGAGTTCTCATGCTTTCAGAGCACACAGTCTGAGGCACTTCACAGCTCTGGGGAGTCATCTGGAGTAAGATCGTACCTGTGCAACTCTATGCCTCTAAAAATAGATCTAAACCAAAAGTGTAGATAAACCCCTAAATGGGGAGGACAATACACTTTTTCAGTAAGCAAATTGCTTGCTGTTTTTACATGCTGAATTTCCTTGATTTGTCAGAGATGGTTAGTCTTAAGCAACTAATTTCTTGGTAGCAAGCAAACCTTTAACAATCTGGGGTTGTTGTGTGATGCTTCATTTGCTCTAGCAGCACATAATGGAAACAAAGTGTTGACTAGAATGTACTTTTCCTGACATAATTCCCCTCTTCTGACAACACAGTTTTCTTGACAAAGATAACTTTCCCACTGTTTGTGCAAATTGTTTTAATTTAATGTTTAATGACAGCACAGTGACTACTCGACACCCTACTTTTAAATTACAACCTAATCCAAATCTCATGGGCTCCAATAACTCTCATTTTGGACAGTAAGTGAAGAGCACAGGGGACATGGTAGTGTCCTAACACAGCCTAATTCTGGTAACTGGGAGAGGTGACTCAGCAAGGCAAGAATTTCCATGGGTGATGCTAGTTTGGCACGGGCCAGCACAGAACCGTGTTGATAAGGTTTTATTGGAACTGCTGTGATGGCTTATATGGACCAATTTCCACTCTCTGCCCAAACTCTTGGATAGATCCTAAATGAATTGCATCCCACACTGTCTCCCAGTTACTGTGGGATTGTGTGAGCACACGTGGTGCCTTCGTGCAGATTATTTCCACTAATACTCTAATTCAAGTGCCTCCTAAGACACCTTTTCAGTACCTGTGCTGGAAATACACAGTGAATGCTCAGCCAAAATTATCCATTAGGGTGCAATTAGCTGGGAGCAGAGCACTGAAACCTGGAATATTTTTGACTAAGAGGTCAATTAGTGTGATTGGGAGGCAAAGGGAGCAGTCAGGCATAGTATGGTCAGAGGGAGCAATCAAGTGAATTGAGCAGTCAGCTGATTAGGAAACAGCTAGTGAGAGCAAGATGAATTCTCACCCTGGAAGTGATGAATGTAGATCTGTCTGGAGCATTCAGCCAGACTGAACACTCAATCAGCATTTGATTAACCTGAGCTGCCCCTCTAGGTGAAGTCATATACATAGGATTTGAATATATATATGATAGTCTCATCATGTGTGGTACTCCCAAGAGCTGTCCTGTATGTGAGAAAGTATTAGCAAAAGCAGTAAAAACTAACTCAAAGGCACTAGGTAAAAGTGAGATAACTGTCTATTCAAGCAAAATATTTTAGTATCAAACTGATGACTCTTTTATCTTACCACTCATCTGTCCTTAGATTACATTTGCTTTTCAAATCCAAATATCAGAAATTTTTCTCTTGTCTAGCAATAAGTCTTAAAGTAGAGTAAGACTTGGCTTTGAGGTTAATTAAAGTTCACAACAAATGAACTTTTTACTATCAGACCTATGCCTTTGTAATTAACATTTGGAGTGCAGGGTTAATTATTATTGTCACCTTTGTTAGTTTGCAATGTAGAATGAAGAAATCAAAAGCTTCAAGTTTGATTTTGAGGGCACTTTTTATTAACAGAAAAACTTCCCTGACCCGTGAATATCTCAGTCTAGGTCTGGAGGAGGGTGGGAAGGATGGGTGGGTTTAAGGATTTCTTCCCTGCTGGTGGTGACAGACCCACCCTGGAGCCTGGGGACAGTCCTTGCAGGGTGGTGGCACTGGGGTGGTGCAGCAGCCAAAGGTCACTGTCCCTTCTGTGTAGGAGAGGTTGGTTTGGTGCCTCGAGCAGCTTCCTGGCTGTCCTGTATGAGTGGTGTGGCTCCAGGAGCTGCAGCTTTGCCCACCCTCTGGAATCTGCTGAGTGACACCAGTCTGGTGCCATCTCCATGTTCTGGTGTTCAGCCATGCCCGGGTGACAGGGACATCAGACAAAGGTCTGGTGGCCGAGGCTGGTGGGGGCTCCCACATTTCCACCTCTGCCCCCATTGCCACAAAACCTGCAGGAGTCATACAGATGGAGCAGGGCACACTCTCCCAAACAAAACCCCTCGTTTCCTCAAAGTGGAAATTATGACCCTTTACGTTTATTTTCCCTGTTTATACATAGAAAAGGGTTTGTTTAGTGTTTGGGATGTGTCTTTTAACCCAGACCAGTTCTGTTTATAAATGTATCGTGGCACCGTCAGATTTCACATTGCAAAATTTCCTCAATGCAGAAAAAAAGTTATATTATTTTAGCACTGGGACGGCTGTTCTTTTTTGCAAAATATTTATATTGCAAAGCTCGTGCTCCCAAATCTAGTGTACTGTGGCAGTCACAAGCTCACTTCTCACATGTACTGCTTTGGCAGTGATCAAACCACAGGGATGTCTTTAGAGCTACTCAGTTATTCTGCAGAAGGACGAGGTCTCCAGGAGCTGTACAAACAAGTCTGATTTAAGATTTGTTTCCTACAAATGTTTCAAGCGCCGTGTGCTGCGTGTACATAATTTATATGGCATCTCTTAATCTCTGAAACCATAGTTTATGTTACTTATTGCACAAATCATCTGGGATGCCGCTGTAATCAAATTCTGGACGTTTCTGTCATGGCAAAAGGAAAATTACGGTGCTGGAAGTGTGGTGCTCAGCAATGGGGCACCGACCTCTAATACTTGAGCTAAGAAGTAGCTGAATTCACTTGCAGATTACAAGGATATTGCCTTCTGTTACACAGGGTGATGCAGGTCAAAACACTCAGTGAGCAAGTTGTTCCTGCACGTCAAATGATGCTTTGGGGTGTAATGGTTGTTGTGGCTTCCAGCCTGGCAAAGCTCCGTGATGTATTGTTAGACTGACACCGATGGATTGATGGGATTTGGGGTTGCTGCCTCTCTGTTTTGTCTTTGAAGTGCCCACCACTGTCTGGTTATTTTAGGAGCTCTTTTTTTTTGCGTGTATGTACAGAGGAAAGAGATTCCAACCCCATGCGATCAAGTTAGATCCAAAACGTTGCCTCTGTTTATCTTCTTTGCACTGTTTAACTACAGCGACTGTTGATTATAAACGTTTTTTGCTATTACTTAAATGACAAATACAGATACACGCTGTATTTGAAACTGATGGCAAGTGGCTGAATTTTAAGATTTAATGACTGTCAGACCACATGTGACAGACTGCAATTCACAGGGACACCATCCTGTTTGGCTTATAAAATCAATATTATAGGTAGCCAAACTTATAAAACATTTGAAGTTCCTTTGGCACAGTGATCACAATATGAATGAAATTTTTGGTTTTAGTACCTGAAGCCCATGTTAGGTTATGTGGTGTGATGATGGTTTCAAAACCATTTTCCCTTTAATTTCTGATGATTCTATGATTAGGAGGCACAAGGTCTTCTTGCCAAGAAAGAAGCACTGAAGGAGGTTCAGGAGAATTGCTTCTTCCTGGAAAGTGAAATCAGGTCACCCAGAGATGTGCCTGGAGGAGGAACAGGTGGGAGAGTGAACTGAACAAATCAGTCACTGTTTACCTTGGTCCCTGTTTTTCTGTTATTCCCTTTTAAATTGTATTTGGGTAGTCAGATTTTTTGAGTTTTAGAGTAGACAAAGGAAGGTCTGTGCCACCACCTTCATAACTACTTAGTCCTTTATCTGAGGAAAAAGCTTATCAGAATATGAGATAACACATCTTGGTTGTGTTATGGTAATGCTGTGCTAGATACAATTTTGCCTCCTGAGTTCCTAGCAGTTCTTCCTTTCTGGACAGCCCTGGTGTTACTCCATCTGACCTCCTAGAGCACAGCATGGTGCTCACATGCTCTTGGCACTTTTGTCAGTGTTTATTTCAGAGGTACCCCTACTCCTAGATGGTAGGATCCCCAATTTTCCCAGGCTTCTGCTTGCTCAGGTCCACCAGGTTTAATTCCATTACTATGTGTATTCTCACTCCTACTCTTTGCCATGCTCTGTTTCCCTTTTCCACTCAGTTAAACAGGTTCCCCTTCTGGGACCTTTGTTAATACCTGTTCCCTCTGGGGAAAGTAGTTTTGTAAATCACAAAAAGGCCCCAGCCAGCTCTCTTAAGCTTTTTCCTTGTACTCTTCCAAGCCAACTTCCAGCCCCTTGCATGCTGAATTACAAGACATCTTTTGTTTAGGAGGCATGGGGACTTGCCCAAGGCAAAGCAACCTACACAGACTTGCCAACCCAATCTCACCCCATCTGTGTCTGAGCTACTCCTGACTGAACTCAGGGAGCCCTTTATCCTCTCCAAGTAGACTCTCAGAGTGGGAACCATCAGCTGGCACTTGTGAAACTCACCCCCAGCCTCCAAACCTGGGTCTGTGTCACCTTATTCTGTTCCCTGCACATAAGACATTAAAGACAAACGCTTCCATCTCTTAGAGCAAAGCAAGGAGCCACAAGCACCTGCTGGAATGTCTGAGCCTGGAAAAGGCAGAGGAGAAACCATCTTATCTGCTTAGAAAGTCTAGAGGGGCAAAGAGCAGGTTTTCAAATATAATACCTGCTTCAGTGATCTGATCTCCCTGTCACAAATAGTGTGTTTTACACTGGCATAGATTGTTGATTTAATGCAGGAGGGAATGGCTTGATGAATCTTGCTGACCATTCATTTGTTCACAGGCATAGATCTATATCGGTATCTGTATGTGTACATGTATATAATAAAAAATAAAATAGGTAATAAAATGTAATGTAGCATAGCATAACATAATATCATAATTTATGTATTATGGAAAGCAAGCCATATAGCCTCTGCTTTTCTCCCTGCTGGAGCCCTGCTAGATGCTAAACTAAAGAGTTCCCCAGTCATTTTCATCCCCACAGGCTCATCTTTGGCCTTTCTGAGAGGAAACTGCAGAGATTTGTGTGGAAAACAAATTTCAGTGGTTTTTGGTTGGGATGTGTCATCCCCAGTATGCTGCTGTCCTTACCTGCCTCTACCAGGGGAGACTGTGGTCCCCTCCTCTGTTTAATCACAATATTGAGCTTTTGAAGTGATGACAGGGTGGGGTGGGCATTTAAACACCTTCTTGTCCTACCCAGCATGAGGAATGCAACAAGTTTATCAGTATTTTGGATTTTGTAATGTAGTTGAACGCAGCGCTCGTGGGACGACATCCGCTGCACGAGCAGGGGTTTTGTTGCTTGCTAGAATCAGGGTGCCAGTCTCTGTGAATATTTTCTATTTTCCATGCTCTGGGCTCAGCTGTGCTCTCACTCACACCTGTATAAACCCACAAGTAATTTCCCTGAAGTTATTGGAATTGCCGTGCCCTTGTACCACCGTGGCTGGAAGCAGGAGGTAATGAAGTTAATTTTTAAATTCTTTAATGTGCAGCAAACACTCAGCCCACACAGACAGACAGAGGTACACACACGTGCAGGTGGAGTTCATAAAATCAACAGCCTGGCCAAGTGTATCCACCCAGATGAAAGCCAGACGCTTGGGAAGGAAACTCTTTTCCTGCCAACGTGGCCTAAAAGCAGCCAGCTTTTCCCTGGTCAGCCTCAGCTGCGTGGCCAGGACCAGAAGGAGAGTGTGCCTGGCAATATTTGCAAGGATGAATACACACAAGCTTTTCCTTCCTTTCAGGTTTTCAGCAGATGCTGCCAGGCTTTGAGCTTTCTGATTAGAAAGTGTCCTACACGTGTCAGTGTCGTATGGACTGAGGCACTTTTTCTGCTGTCCTGTGTCCTAGAATGGATCCAGGGAAGTGCTGGTTGCTCTGTGTGTGTGCAGGGGGTGCCTCTGCATTTACAGGCAGGTAGTGTGGGATCACATCCATTCCTTTAAAAAGTACATGAGTTCATTTATTTGTCTCTGTGAGATAAATAATGCTTTCACCTTTTCAACGGCTTCCCAGGGCTCATGGATAGAACAGCGACTTGCTTAGGCAGCATTCTGTCCTCACAAGCCATGCAGATCCCACCCATCCTGTCCCAAGCAGCAAAGCTGGATGAGTGACACCACCAAATTTCATCTCCTTCCTTCCCTGAACCCTCTCTTGCCGTCCTGACTCTGCAGGAGTGACATCCCAGTGTCACAATGAGGAATTCTGCAAGGTCCCCTGAATGACATAAAATGGGCCACCTAATTATTTAACTTCAAGGCAAGGACAAAAGATGATTTTCTTCTGAAGAACTCAGCAATTCCTGTAAGACTGTGGGGGAAGAGGTTTGCAAACCCTTTTGCTCTGTGGGCTAACCGTGCTGGGAAATTATCAGGAACTTCTCGATTCACTGCCTGGTCATCCTGCTGAGGGAACAGCCCACACAGTTGGCACTTAGAAGCATGTCTAGATTTGGGGTTTTTTCTTTAAAAAAGTGCAGACAAATACAAATTCCTCTCTACTTCCAGCAGGAGGGATATAATCCAGTTCTGCTCCGAAACATGCGTATCTGTTATGAAAAGCCAGTATATTAGTTAGGACCCAGTACTGGGCTCACTTGGCAAGGTGCCTTCCAGATGGGAAGTAAGTGGCTTAGGTTCATCTGGCCCAGGAAACAAGCTCAGCTTTAGTCTGCTCCTGCCTGTGGTGACATGCAGAGGAGAGTCAGGGCTACAGATTCCAGCCAAAAGCCACCACAGCCTGTCAGCTTAGGCACCTACAGGAACACAAAGGTCTCGTCCCAGATACGGACCTTCTCAGGTGGCAGGAGGTGACAAATAGCACAGCATGCAGAGATATTAGATGGTACAAGCACCTTGCTCAGAGCTGGAGAGAGGTTTATTGGCTCTATCGTGACACAATATGGCTTGGCCAGGGCTGTGTCCAATCGAAAATTAGGAACAGGTTGTGATATTATTCCCCAGATTAACAGTGATATGACTTGTCCCCATACAGGATCCTGCTTTCACTTATTTATTTAGAAGACAGACCAGTGTATGTTTTGGTCTGGTTCTAAAGATCATTTTCTGGACAGACTACTGCAGGGTCATTTTTTCATGCATCCCAGAGCTGGCACAGAATCACAGACATCCTTCCAACAGCCTTCTGAGCCATTGGTCACAGGCTCCATCACTCCAAGCTCCACAGCACATGGATCAATGTATTCTCCAGGCATGTCCTTTGTGGGTTTATCTCGTCCTGCCTCTGCCATGGGAATGTCCAGTCTGCCACAATCTTCTGGCCTAAGTCAGGCTTTGCAAAGAAGAGCCATGGTTAAGCCTCAGGAGACTTGACAGCTTTGCATTTAGGACAGGAAAACACAGCCCTTTATCTGTCTGTGAGCACACAGTAGGAATATAGAACCCCGTGGCTTGAGAGGAGGATTTCGTTCTATTTCAGCTACTGGAATGGAGCAGATCACGTCCCATTTCACATCCCACTCTGGCTGGGACTGATCATGTCTCCATACATGAACCTGGCAGGTGAGGCCTTGTGATAGACAATATACCTGTGTTCCCTGGACTAAGTGTTGTTATTTCCTTATGTTTCACAGGGAGGACTCCATAGGTTAAAAAGAACATTTGCATTCCTGCAAAAAGTTATAGTAGGTTTACCTTTGCCATGCAGGGAAATCTGAAACTGAACTCCAAGCAGTGTGTAGATACCTGGAAGAGGTTTGTGGGAAGATGTATGTATGTGTTCTGAGAGCCACAGCTGGCACACAATAAGCTGCTGAAGAGTGGCTATCCATTTGGGGATTTGGGAGAAACAAATAAACAACAAAAAAAAAAAAAGGATTTTTTTTATTCTTGTGGTACCTAGCTACTGGTCTGTGTGCACATACACACGTTTTCCTGACCTTAATGACTTGTTTCTCCCACCCCAGGTTGTCAGGGGATAATGTCCTCAGGGATGAGGTCCTATAGATTTTCTGAAAATTGGAGTCAGGCATGAGAGATACTGTTAGTACTCCTTTTGAAGAAAAGGTTGGTGTGTCCTTCCCGTTTATTATCTGTCAGAGAACCCACATGATGCCAGGGCAGGGGGATGGGATGGGGAATGAATGAAGGGGGAAAAGTCATTAGAAACCAGGCTTCATTAATTCAGCTGCTTGGGGAATGGGGTGTTTCAAAAGGCTGGGATGTTTCATTTGACCTAAACAAAACGCTTGGATGTTCCTCAGTTCCAATGTTTCATTCCTGCCTATTGAAGCAAATCAAACCACCAGGCTTTGGTGCAGCACTGCAATGAAGGGCTGGGAGGGAGCAGCTGCAGCTCATTGCAGCAGCACTTGTCTGACCCAGGGTTAGGAGAGGTGCATGTGCCTTTCCCAAATGAGCAGTGCTAGTCATCTCCACAGTGCTGATGAATTAAGATGGAATTCACCCCAGGTATTAGAAATCAGTGAAAGACCCCAATCTGTCTGCTGTCCAAAAGGAGTGTGTGTCCTCCTGCTGTGAACAGTTCCCTGAAGGGAAAAAGAAGTTTTTGAAAGTATTTTAATCATAAAATAGTTTGGGTTGGAAGGGACCTAAAGACCATCTTGTTCCAACCCCCTGCCATGGGCAGGGGCACCTTCCACTAGCCCAGGTTGCTCAGAGCCCCATCCAACCTGGCCTTGGACACTTGCAGGGATGGGGCATTGATGACCTGGTCTTCTATGGAGAAGGGGCTGATGTGACCTCCCCTGAGTGTGTGTGTGCTCACACTTGTCTGGCTGTCCTCCCAGTTGTGTCTTTAGTGAATGATCTATTTCAAAGAAATTTAGGCATGTTTATGCACATGATACAGGGTTGCAGTGGGGCTCTGCTATCCCACCCTTTGGAGTGTGAGCTCCCCACTAGCCCCAAGTCCTCCCCTCCTGTTCCCATATGTGTATCAGTGAACAAGGAACCTTGCTAGACAGTGGGATTTGTTGACAAACCTCTTGTCCCCTCCACACCATTGCCTGGAAGTTAATCCAACCTCCTAAGAGTAAAAGTGGGATCAAATCAGTGCCCCGATTTGGATATGGTGCGTTTGAACTCAGAGCCTCTTCTCTCTCAGAAGAGCTTTCTAAGCACTCTTCTATGAATTTTAGGGTATAGGCAGATGCCGCTTGCTGTGGCATGACACAGCAAAATGGCACGAAACCAAAAAGGAAGGGAGATCCTACAGGGCTGGTGCCCTAGGGTGAACTACTCAAGGCAGCTTAGTGACTGATGGAGATGGGATTTCCCAGAGTTCAGGATGTCACAGGAGAGGAAACTTTGCCCTACAGCTTTTTGTCCCTGCTGAGTGTTTGTGAAGCCATATCACAGTTTAGGCAGTAGCTTCCAAAGGGGCACTGGGCATTTGATCCCATGGCATTTCAGCAGTGTCAGGGCCCCTCCTAGAGGCTCCCCTAAAGCCCCTTGCAAGGGTGCCAGATCCTAGCAGCAGCAAAAGCCACAGTCGGGCTGAGCTCAGGAAGAACAGAGTGGCTTGTTGACACATCAGTGAAATGCAGCTCCAACACAGTCTGTTCCCCCTGCGGCTGCCAGTTTGGCTGCCGCTCCCAGTGTTTGATCTAGCAAAGGCTGCAGCCCAGAAAAACAGAGCCCAGCCTTTCTAGTTCCTGGCTTAGACAGCTCTTTGCCCCTTGTGCTGTTTCTCTGCTACCAAAAAGCCCCAAGGTCATTATTTAATGTTTCCTAGTTTGGTTCATCCTCAACCAGAGTCGCACTCCACTAAGCTGAACTCCAGCTGTAGCTTTCTCCTTAGGCCACTGGGGCTGTGGAGTTGCACCTCTTTATTATCCCTGTTTATTTATCCCTACTATTCTTTTTTTGCACCTGTTTATTCTTTTAGGAAGAGGATCTTTACAGAGAGAGTGAGTGGGTATTGGAAGGGGCTGCCCAGGGATGTGGTGGAGTCACCGTCCCTGGAGGCTGGACTGGATGATCTCAGAGATCTTTCCCAACCCAGCTGAGCCTGTGATTCCGTGTTAATACACTTAACACACTGGCTTAACCCAGGTGAACCAGCACCCTGTCCCAGCAGTGCTTCCCTGGCTATCCCAAGGGAATGGGTAGCAGATGACCCTGGAAGAGTGTCCTGATGCTGTGTGGTCATGACATACACAGGGGGAGTGGGCTACAGAATTTTTAACACCCTGGGTTTTGTAATAAAAAACTCCTATGGAAAAAAAAATAACACTGTAAACAAGAGTCCCAGGGAGCTGGCGAGGCTAATCTGCATTGCAGGGATGCTGTCTGACCCAGACACTGGGCCAAGGGAAGCTGATTTGTGCTCCAGTCATTCCACAGCTAAGATGAGCTGAGGGATGCATTTTCCCCCCCAAAATTTAGGCTGCCCCACCTTATGTGGTTACAGATAGATTGCCTGGAGGAGCGAGTCTTGTACAATACACAACACAAAATGCTGAAGGAAATCTCAAATGTAAAATCTGAGAAACAGTCACTGTAAAGGGTTTAGTTTGTTGGGGAGACTTTGATGGGAGAGATGAGAGAAGTTTTCTGGGTGAGAGACGGGTTCACTGGGCATTTTCCCTCTCCCTGGTTCTCCCTGCCTTTGCCAGGATGGGCAGTCCTGCCTAGTTCTTCTTGTTCATATTTGAAGATCAGGAGGAAAAGGGGATTAGGAGATGTTATCATTTTCATTTCATAATTGAAAGGGAGCCTTGATATAGTGAGTATCCACTCACAGCCCTGAAGTTGTAGGATGACAATTATACTACTGATGGTGTAATTTATTGTTTTTTCCTAACCCAAGGTAATTCCAGTGAGGTAATAAATCTACACGTCAGTAAGAAATACTCAGTTTGCCAGCTGTGCTCTATTTTATAGCTGTAGATTTAATGCTTTGAGAGGAGCATTTGCTAAGCATCACTTTGCAATTAGAGGCAAACAGGAAATTAAATGTTCCATTTTTGTTACCCAAAAAAGAAAAAAAAAGAAAAAGAGATTTGTTTCTTATAATTTGTCTTTCTGTTAATATTGCACAACTCAGTGTCTCTGCTTTTTGCTGGCTCATCAGCTCAGCCCAAAGATGGGATTGAACTACCAAACTGGAAGTCTGCTCCATCAAGAAACATCAGCCTTTCAATGATGGGGTCAGGACAAGGCCAGAACTGCTTCAGCCCTTTGTTTACTGACTCAGGGAAGGTTGCCCAGAGCCTTGGATGCACGGAGAATCATGGCAGGACACATCCTGCTTAGGAGGACTATGAAAAGTCTGCATCCAGGCATATTTGGGGCTTTCCTTCAGGTTATTTTTGTAGGAAGAGAAGGTGTTTGCTGCAGCATCTTGTTTAGACAAGCTGTGAAACACAGGCAAGCCCTTGATAAGAGACTGAGTCATTATTCAGGAGGATATTGGAGAACATCAAAAGCTTTGAAATATAAATATCTCACTTACTGCTTTAGGGACAACTGCCTCCAAATTGGACTTCACTTTCAGAAGGGATAAATTACCCTGCAATCACCATGTTCCCTTCAACATTTGTTAACACAAATTCAAAAATATCTCCCTTGTGAAGATAGTCCATAAAA
This sequence comes from Margarornis squamiger, assembly GCA_035222235.1. Classification (NCBI taxonomy): domain Eukaryota; kingdom Metazoa; phylum Chordata; class Aves; order Passeriformes; family Furnariidae; genus Margarornis; species Margarornis squamiger. Next base: position 58,132,809 of record JAWWTY010000037.1, read on the forward strand.
GGAGCAGAAACACAGACTTCATGGTTGACTTGGCCTTGTCTTTAACTGATCCCACCTCATTTTGAACCCAAGAATAGGGCTGGCATTGCAGGAGACTTTGGAGGGTCCCACCGTGTGGGCATGAAGTTTTCTGAGGCAGTGACAGGCAGCCAAAGGGGTGAATTGGGCTCTATGTGGTTCACACCCACCGAGAAATCCCATTCAAAAATAAAGTGTTGTCTCCTGGAGAAAGTAGTTGTCCCAAAAAGGCATTTGCCATCTTGAATTTAGTTTCACATATACTAAGGGTGGGAGAGATCCTCAGTTGGGTTCGGTTATCTTGAATTTGTCACCTCCAGGAAACAACAACAGCTGAAAGCTCCAGGTTTAAGGCTTATCTTTATGTGGACACTGTCTGCTACAGACTCTCTTCTACTGCATGGGCCATTGATAAGGTTGATGTCACAATATTCAGCATATATTTCTCCTTTTACAGTAATATTTAATTGGTGATAGTTCAGCTGCACCAGGGCTTTGCCTTTTTGGGATTTCCCACCTGCCTGGTCTACCCATTCTGGTATCACATTTCCCTGTGTTTATCTATTGAAGACAGATATTTAACTCTTTTACTTTTCTCTCTCCACACACTAACCCCTGAATCCCTTGCTTTTGTACCCCTCTGTAATTCCTTGTTACCTGTCAATAATTTTCTGGTGTCCTTAAATGACCTCAGTATGTTTTATTCTGGTCTCGTGCCAGCCTAAGCACAGATATGACAGCAGTGTAATAGTTACACCAAACCAAAGTTTAAGGGTGAGGTTGCACATTTGGTGCCTCAGGCCACGATGTGAGGAGTGGATGAAATCTATGTATTGGAAGTGGGAGAACTCCATTTACCTGCCTTTAGTCCTAGGAGGAGTTTTCTCAGAGTCAGTGGAGCGTGGTCACAGCAGGCACTGGTGCACGTGAACATCAGAACCAGGATTCCCAAATTCCCCCCTCCACAGCTGCACAAAGGGAATCTTCCACTCTGTGCTCGCTGCTGTGCAAGGACAGTGCCATAAAATTGTAACAGCCTTTTTTGTCCTGTCAAATTGAAAATGCATCATTGGCTTCCCCCAAGCCCTCTTTTGGCATTTTTGCTCTCCATACTTCTCCCTCTAGTGAGTGCCAGTTCTCCCCTGATAAATTAGTGCATCATTTTCCAAGAGCTGCATCTCACTTGTTTCCTGCCCATATTTCTGAGCTCTCTAGGGCTCTTTGTATTATTTCTCTTGCTCTCATTTGTGCTTCCCTACCCTCTCCTCTCAACTCAATGTTATCTCCATATTTTATTAACCAGCTGTTTTATTCCCCCTCGCACATCACAAGTAGAGATACTCCATGAAATGAGAGCTACCCATTGTCCCTATAGGAAACATATGAGACACAACCCCCTTGTCTATTATTATTCCACATTTGCAGCCCTTCAGACAGTTCCTGTGACACTATTTATGTCTAAGCCAATGGGAAATAATATTTTGAGAGGCACTTTATCAAATGCTTTCCTGACTCCCAGCCCTTTGATGCCTGCTGCTCTCCCTACTCTCATTCATTTTGTAATTCTATCGACTCCCTATGCATTCTTCTCGTGGACTCGGTCTTTGTAAGCCCGTGGTGCTCCTTGCATATGTTTCTGTAAAGAGATCTGTGTAATTCTTGGGATATTATAGGGAGAGCCATGAAAAGATCCCTTTGAAGGCCAGCATGAAAGCTCCAGTTGTGTTCAGTCTCTAAAGCAGTTTCCAAATAATGAGATACTCCATACTGCCTGACTGGGATTGAGGAGAATGACTCTGGATAAACATTAGGAGATAAAAGGGATCACCTTCCCCTTTATGCATTTCCCTGTATTGTGTGAACTGTTTTCCATAGGGGATTGAATCACATCTTGTCTCATGCAGAAAGCAAAAGGAGTCATTAGCTCTGCTAATTGTTAAAGATAAAGAATGAAAGGCGATGACAGTTTGCTTTGTGTGTGGTTAAACTTGTTAAAGGCATAAATTAAGCAGTTCTTTTAATTCTCACTTGAGCCATTGCTATTATGGTATCCCACCAGGGCAGCACACCAGCACTTTCATTTTTTCACTCCACTCAGTGTGAATTTAAACTCTACCTTTTCTTGTTTTACACGTTAAATAAGATTATATTGTAGCACACAGTACCCAGTGTTTTAATTTGATATTGTATTGGACTGTCCTTTGAGTGTACACAGTGTGAAAAACATAATTTAGTAATACTTGATCACTGGTCTGGCTGAATCTGATTTGTTGTGAAGCCACAAAACAAGTATACACAAACTTACTGGAAATGTGTGGGTTTGGCCAAGGAGGACATTTTGGATTTATTGTTTAAAATTGGGTTTAACTTACATCCATTTGCTTTTGAGACTATTTGAACATGCTTAAAGCATCTTGAAGGTTAGGTGTTTAATTAGATTGTGGACTCTAATGTCACCCTGAGAAAGGGATGGGAGTTGAGCCATCAGGATTTTCAGTAAAATCAGAATTTTCAGCAGCATTAGGATTTTCAGCTATCAGTTCTGTGCAAGGAAGGTGATAGCACACGTGCAGAAAAAAGAAAAAGAGAAAAATAGAAATTAAAAAAGAAATAGAAACTGATGCTTGAAACTTTGGCCATGACTATTGAAAATCATCCATATTTGTTCTGTGCTAATTATGCATGTGCTGCCATAATAAGGGTGAGTGAAGTTAAAACCCTGATAGGTAAAGCTAAAGCTGTAAAGTCAAAACTGGGCATCTCAGCTGAACTTTGGCATTCCAGGCCTTTACAGTTGCAGGTTATGCAACATTTCAGTGCCTTTCACAAAGAGCAAGCCGAGCCTTTCCCCAGGGGTTTTCCTGTCCTGTCCCTCTCGTGCAGGTGGACAACCAGATTTGTACTTCTGGAGACAAGCCTTGCCTAATATACCAGCTGCATCAGTCTGTGCCTTTCTTAAAGACTCCAGAGCCCAGAAAGACTTGAGTTCCTGATATGTTTTACAGCTAAAATGCCTTGTGGCTGCCCCTGTCAGCTCAGAGAGGAGCAGTTCAAATGGCATCCTGGATGGCAGGTCCCATGGATGATGCACCCCGTGCCACTGAGAGCACTGGCACATTCCCCCCTCTGCAGTGTGCATGTTGTGGAAAACTTTGGACTCTGTTCCAGCAGAGAAGAATAGGAGAAGAAACTCCTGCATCAACACACACCTACCTCTCCCCCCACACTTTTTAGCTCCTGTCTCACAGGAGCTGAACTGCTACTTTGAAAGGTAAATTAACTTGTTAAAAAAAAAGCTTTGAAGGCCTTAGTGAACATCTCCTTCGAGAAGTTGTTCCCTTCTTTAAGCTCACAGCAATGTGCTGCCACCCAGCAGCTACCTGGCTGTTCAAGCTCTTAGAGAAACCCTGCAGGGCTCACTTTCCCCACCAGCTCCCTCCCTCCTGTTACCTGCAAGGCTGGGGCATGGGACTGAATGCTGCATGGACACTTAGACTGCAAAACCCACGTGGGTTTGGGGAAATCAGTTCTAACAGTGCCTATGCCTTTGGGATTTATAAGACCGAGGGTAGGAAGTGCATGAGCTATTGTCTAAATTCCCAATGAGACACACATAAATTGTGATATTAATGAATTCAGAGTTTTGTTTGGCAGAAAATAATATACCAGAACATGAAGGCACAAGCCTACAAATTTTATTATAGGATTCCTTTAAAAAAAATTGCTGGTAAAACAGGATTTCCAGTAATTGTATTTTCAGTCAGTCCTTTGTTAATTTAGTCACTCTGAATTTCATCAAATAGGGGCTACATCACTAAGAATTCCTCTGGCAAGGGAGTCCTTCAAAATCTTGTTCAATTACAATGCAAAGAAACATATAACAAAGATGATTGACTAAAGATTGAAGTCTCTGAGGAAAAGAGCAGGACAGAGTGCAAGAAAGTGTGTGTTGACAAAGCTTCACTTTCTCTTCTAAGTAAAGCGAGGAGAATTATACCTGCCCTTACATTTTGTGGTGAATGGACCTGCCTATTCTGCTTCCTTTATTCTTCCTTTCCACTTCTCTCTCGTTTGCCTTGTGCAGCCCTCGTGCCTGTATGCAAAGCTGATGTTGATTCTTAAGGAGTTTAGGGGATTTTTTTTAGATTTACATTGTTACAAAAAAGAAAAAGGGTCCCTTGATTTAGCAGCTCTGTGTGAGATGTACGGTCAGAGAATAAAGATTGCTGTTCATCTCAGGGCAAGTCAGGGCACCACTAAATGACTTCTCTGGGAACAAAAAGGAGATACCATTGAGAGAGCCATTACCTTGGAAATGCCACCCAGAGCCAGGAGCTGCTGCTGGGCTCTCCCAGGCCTTTGGAGTTCTCCACAGAAGGAGGCTGGATTTCCATGCCTCGAAGGAGAGTTGCAAGGTGATGCATTTCCACCCTGTGCTCTCTGAGCTGGCGTGGGAGAGTGCCCAGTTGATTCAGAAGCAACTTGAGGTTGAAGGATCAAGCCAATTTACTCTTCTTTATCACTAAGATCCCTTAGGTGCAGTTGAGCCAGCCTAGTTTATTCCTTGCAGCTTTGGCTCTGACCTCCTTCAGCCAGCACGGCTGTGAGGCAGTGCTTTGCCTGGACAGAAGCTGCCAGCCCTGACTTCTGTGTTCCAGCAGCTCCCAACACCAAATTCCCACCTCCTGCCCTTTGCTTCTTTACCAGTGCTGTATCAAAAACTCCTGGCAGCCCCATTTTATGTTCCCAAAACTCCCTGGCTGCACTAGGTTCAGCCTGAGGTCTTGTTTAGGAGAAGTTACACTACCACCACTATTCACTCCTTCATCAACCAGGATTCTACTGTTTACAACATTACATCATAAAATGACCTTTTTTGGATGGTTTTAGGAGGTGTCTTTCCCCATCTGTTTTTCCTGTCCTCCTCTTAGATATATTTTGGCACCCAAAACTTTTCCTTCCCTTTTCTTGCACTTATAGATATCCTTGTCTTCCACATGATTTAAAAGTTTTCTCCCACTGACCTGACTGTTCCTGCACCCTTTGGGCAAAATTGGTTAAAAAAAGGGTAAAAGTGCCGGGGTTTTGTCTTTGTTGCTGGTCTCATCCTGTTTTTAGAGCCCTGGGCCATGTCTGTAGAAACCAGCTGTGGGTCTGAGTCGCAGCATTGGCAAAGTTTGGAAGCACAGCTGGCCCTTTGCTCCTGGTCCAGCAGTGTGCAGAAGCTGCCAAGAAAGCTCAGGTTAAAATAATGTCCCCCTGCCAAATTTTTTTATGCTGGGTTATTTCAGTGATCCAGCTTTAGAGTGTGGTCCTACTGGCAGGGAGGGAAATGAGCCAGGCTGTGGCAGCCAGAAATGGGGGGAGCCCAAAGGTGAGGAGGCTCTGTCTCCACTAAAAGCTGCCTCCAGCCTCCCTGTGCTGATGTGAAGCACAAATAGACCAGGAGTGAGCGGGAGGAGAGGCTCTCAGGAGTTCCCAAAGTTTGCAGGAAGGCAGAGGAGAGGCAGCCAAGTGTTATGTTCACTCTTCATGACTCCTGGACAGGGAGGAGGCAGTTCCCCCTGGCACTGCTTCCAAATCTATCAATGCCAGCAGCAGCCTGGAGGCAGCCTGGCTGTCCTGAGTGTGTGACTCACTGCTATGCCACACAGCTGAGTTATTTAGGGTGGGTGGGCAGTGTTTGTCACACTGTGGATGGGGATTTGGCTGTTTTAAGCAAGCACACAGGCTGTCTGGGCTGTTGGGACAACCTTTGCTACACACACAGAGGTCTGACTTAAACTACTGCAACAAGATGGATGTGGCAAGGCTAAAAGCATTACATGCACTGAAGACAGGCAAGACACTGCACCAGTACTAAATAATGAAATTTATTGTAGTAAATGCCACATCAAAAGTTGAATGATTCTTAAACTTCATTCACCAGCTGTCTAATAAGACCTATGATGAGTATTACAGTCTAGGACTGAGCATTTAGAAGTGCTCCCTTGACATGTGCACTACTTAAAGGAACACTCAAGTGATAAATTTGTTTTCCAGTGCTTGAGGGAGATTGAGTGCTCCCTTGCTCACACAAGAAGTCCCTGATCTTACAGCAGACACAGAACAGCCCCGACTCTGCTGTGGTTCTGAAACAAGGGAGGGCTGAAATCTCAGCCGTGCAACACGGGCAGTCTGAGTTAATAAGGAAGTGTTAATAACGAAGAGTTGTCTTTCTCCAGGAATTAAAAAAAACCAAAACAACAATGAGAAGCAGGAGAAATGATGGATAGGAGGAATTGTCTAAACTTATGGAGTCAGCTATGCAACTCCCACTCCCCACCCTGGGCTTAGTACCCCAGGCAGCCTTAGGGGTTGGAGCCTACATGGATTTAGACAAGCCCAAATTCAAACAGCCTGCTGATGACCTTTTTCCCCCCGCAAAGAACCTTTTAATTTCTGATGGTAATTGAGTCTACCTAAGTGTGAAAGAGAAACAGAAGATACTAATTTTAATGCAAATGGATTTTTTTCAGATGAAAGGTGCTGCACAAAACGTAAAGTGGCAGTGCTGTAAATATTCTGCCCGTGGTACAATTACTTACCATTAACTACTGGTCTCTAGGCTAGCTGTTGCAAGGAAATACTTGCAATTTTCAATTAAGCAGTGGTTTTACACTTTCAAATCAACTTCTGTATTTCCAGCACTGCTGGAAATTTGAAAATTGGTGAAGTTCATTCAGTCATTTCATAAAGATCCTGAACTTTTCCCCTGAAACAGAGTGTAAAGAATTGGGGATTTATCTCTTGGAGCAGGCCATCCAAGATCAACCAGTGGCTGTATTTTGCTTTCCCTCTGAGACCAGCATGGGGCCCAGCTCTGCTGGAACAGTGAGTTTTCTCAGCTGGCAGATCAGGGTACACTCTCAGCTTCATGGTATGGAGTGACAATTAACTCTGTGTTTTCACAAAGTCTTAGCCTCACAAATAATGGTGATTTCAGAAGAAGCTGCTGATGTCCATCATCAGTACAAGCCTGGCATTTGAACGGCACATCCAGCATTTCATGTTGCCCAGCAATGGGAAGGTAACCTGGAGAGTCCTTGTTTGATATGTTTCTTTTTCCAACCATTGCTCACCTAAAAAGCTCCCTGTACTGCCAGAACACTGAGTTTGTGCCTGTGTTTGCCAACAGAGATGTGAACCTTGGATTGGAAACTCACAAATCGTGGAACTGGAAAAGAAATGAGTTTTGTGTGTGGCTACTGAAGGAATTGATACGGTTTTCTGTATAGACTGAGGCATGACTAGAGTAGGATCTCAGCTGAAAATAAGAAGAAAAAGGATGTTGCTTTCCAGAGTGTGTCCACTGCCTGAGGACAGATGTTATCAAGCACAGAAAGTCAGAAATCACTGTTCTGGCAATGGGGCTCTGTTCCTGGCTTTGCCTGGGAGGATTTTAGGCAAGATGATGATACTCTCTGCCTTAGTTTCCTATCTGTAAGAGGAAAATAATGATGTGCTCCCCTTTGATGTTTTGCCCAAACTCAATGTTAAAAATTCACTGCATGGGCCGCTGCTCTTCAAAAATTACTTCCCCTCCAGCTACCTCAGATGTGTCTTTTTGCCAGTTTGAATAAGAGTTAAAGAGTTAGGTAGGACCTATGATGCAGGGTCAGATGATTTCATCCTACCCCAGAAAAGCTTTAAATAAAACCCCACAAATATGTGCATCTGATATCCTTGGTAATGAAAATGAGCGTGTGAACTAAATGTTGTTGTTAATATTATAATTAAAGAGCTCTGGGGTGAATGACTGGTTAAGGCAGAAGGTTCACCACAGTTTCTGCTTCACAGAATCACAGGATGGTTTGGGTTGGAAGGGACTTTAAAGACTATCCAGTTTCAATCCACTGCCCTGGTCAGGGACACCTTCCCCTAGAATAAAATGTTCTTCCTCAGAGAATAAAAGGAGGCAAAGTCCATGTTTGTAACCAAGCTCAGTGCAGAGCAATGCAGCTCTCCTCTAAGAAAGCTGGAAACCCAATTCTTGGAGGCCCAGAAGAGCAAAAGTCAATGCTGTCTTCTGGTGGATGTGTGAAAAAGCCACAAATACACCTTGGCAGAGCTTGGAAGGGTGCATTTGATTTTTATTCAGGCTGTTTCTCCTTTGAAATTGAATTAGGATTGCCCTGGCTCCCAGGAAATGGCTGAAGCCACGTTCTCACAGGTGGCAAATGCCAAATCCTTTTGGAACATCATCTGCAAAAAGGTGTTGTAGTTGTCTAATGGAGGAGAAATGTTTCCACGATGGGTCTTTTTGCTGCTGTGTTAGTGATAAAGGAAGGTCGCAGATAATTGTGTTCGCTTTTTAAAGCACAACGTTGTTAAATCTTTTGTATAAGGATAAAAGTAAAAAAAAAAAAAGTGTGGTCTCCAGTAGAGACAGCTTCTCCCCAAACAGAGGGAATCCAGAATCAAGCAGGGACTGGAATTTTAAAGCTGATACCACAGATCTCTTCTGCTGCCCCTGGTCATTCAGAAAATAATAGGAACTGCCAATTTTTAATCTTCCTCCCAGCAAGGCAGACCAAAAAGCTCAGGATTTACTATCACACCTTGAAAAAAATGTGCCATTGCTAATCTCTGCTAATCCACAGGAGAGGTACTTGAAAATAATCACTATAACTAAGCTGCAAGTTCTTTCAGCTTTGATTTCACGGATCAAATAGCAGCCAGTGTTACAAAAATAAAAAAGGAAAAGGCAAACCTGTTGTTTTACCGAGTCCTTATACTGTATAAATATCCAGGAGCCATTCTGGCTTTAATCTAATGGCTTCTTGATCTTTGCAGGTTTGGGCAGCAGATGCTACAGTGCTATGGTGCTTCACAAATCTCCCTCAGACTTTCTTTGGAAGGACCTGGTGAGATTTAGGACAAGCCTTGACAGTGCTACCATTGCCTGTGAGCCCAGTGGGGAAGGCAAGATCACCACACCTATCCCCAGACTTCCTTCAGAGATTTAGGACCATGCTGTTGAAGGATCAAGCAAAGCAAACCCAGCAGATCTGTGATCACTCTTTGGTGTGGATGTGAACTGTGAAGGACAGAAGAAAAGCAGGAGATTGGTGGCATGTTTAGTCAAATGAAGGGCTACCACCCTCACAGAGACCAAAGCTGGGGTTCCCCAGGGGTGAGTTACCAGCCCTCTGGCCTCTTTCCCTGGGCTCCAGCCATGGACAACGCAGCTGTGCCCAGGGCTGTTCCAGCCAAGGCTGCCCATTGCCTTGGCAACTGTGTTGAATATTTTTAGGCAAACCTCCATTGGTTTGGGGATGAGAAAGAGCCCAAGATCACTTTTTACCCTAGAGCTGTCCAGTGGTAACTACAGTTTTGGTCATTTTTTAGCTAGACAAACTCATTGAATAAGTGAGAATATAGAAAAGGTCCATGATTTTCATACACAGAGTAAATGATATGGCTTGCCCAAGGTAGCATAGTGAATATTGACTTTTGGCCTCACCTTTTCACATTTACTCCTCTTCTAGCTCAGTTTGGCCACACCTGCTGTTACCTCAGGGGCTGAAAGGAAACTTGGGGTGGGATTGCTCCTGGCTCTGACCTGCCTGGGTAGCTCTGGAAGGTGTTAAGAAACAGAGACTCCACCACGTCCCCAGGTCCATCTGCTGTAGTGCCTCACTCTCTGAGTGCTTAGAAAAGCTTTCCTAGTGCCTAAAGGAGCTTTTTCTGCCTTTCCTTCTTATCCTGTCCACTGTGGATGTGCAGAACAGATTGGTTTTGTTTCCTTCCACATCCTTTAACACACTCGTAATGCTGCCGTGTCCTCTTTTCTCTCCTTCTTTGACCAGTTTACTTAATTGGAGCTGTGGAATTTCAGGTGTCTTAGATGATGAATCCACCCTAAATAAATTTAAAGGCTGGAAATGGATTTTTAAGTAAAAAACACCTTGGCATTTGGTGGTTGTGATTAATATTTGTCTTTCAAATGTTAAATAACCCAGAAATACATTGGAGTGCCTCCCCTTTCAGCCCTCCTTTGTTTAAAGCAAACAATTTTCTTGATAAAAAAATATGGACTATAAATAATCTGTGATGTGTTTGTTTGGTTTTTTTCAGGCTGTGGCTTGGTGCACTCCTCTCCACTGGAACAGAAGACAAGGATGGGTGGTGAAAGAGGAAAGTGAAATATTTGAGAACAGTGTTATAAAACTTTCTGGACAGAGCAAAAAGAAGGGTTGGAAAATGAACAGGAATTTACAAGAACTGAGGCAGAGTGGAAAAGGGCTGACAAACAGGAAAAAAAGACAGAGCTTCATTAAAAGGTACCTGATGTTCATTATGTGTACTCTGTAATTGCAGCATTGGCTCTGTAAGTGGGTGCTTTTAAATGAGCATCTTGTTAGAAAAGCTCTGCATTTTGAAAACAAGAATTAACCTCAACCTTCAGACAGGAATCCAGCCCAAAGCTCCTCGCAGGAGTGCACTCCTTGTCAGTCAAGACTAAGCAGGAAGTAAAATCCTTCTTAAAATATGACTTTATTATTACATATTATCCTGGGAGCCCAAAGTGTTTGGATGCCACCATTTGGAGACCACAACTTGGAAAGCTTCCAGCCAAAAATGTTGATGCTCACAGCACTATTTACCTTTGTCTTGAGAAGGGTGGACCTGAAAGTGTTCTCTCAGCCCACTCTGCTTTGAACTGGGGTAGGGACTGAAAACCAGTTGTTTCAGAACTGCCTTCTAGGCATTGTATCAAACTTGGAATTGGGAAAAGTGTGGAAAAGTGTGGGTCATTGGTCCAGCCTGGGCACCCAGGTCTCAGTCAGGAACCCCAGAGCTGAGCCATTCACTGGTTTGAATAAGAAACACAATAGTGGTGGGTTCTTCCTAAGAAATAATTGTTCTGGGGCTTTTAAGACAGTTTCACAACAGAAAATTGTGTATTTAAAGAATAAAGCATTGGCCAACCCAGATATATTTTCACCAGAAAAGTGGGTGATCCTTCTTATGTTTGGGGTAGTTGCTCTCCAAAGTTCTTCTGATTGTGGCTGGAGATGTTCAGAAGTTTTCAATGTGGTTTGCACTGGCCATTCTTCACAACCTTTATTCTTAAAAACGGCTGAATCGCTTTTGCTCAAACTCTCCAAAGAAACTAAGTCAGAAGGAGCGAGAAGTTATATTAAAATTCAGTGCAAAGAGTTCCAGTCTGGCAGAATTACAACCAAAGGCAAATGGTAAAGTATAATGTGATATGTCAAACAATGTAGAAGTTGCAGTTCTTGTACTTACAGCTAAATGCAGAATGTGTCAAATATATGTGTGCTGTTTGTTAGGTATATTGCATAAATTTAATGTATGTGTGCAGGAACCGCTGTAAATTTATGCAAAAGACATGAATAAATATGCTAATGCAATACAAGAAATAATGCAGCAATATATAAAACATGCACACTTTTTATATCCTGTGCACACACATGCATGTGCAAAATATGTGAAATACACACAGTAAGTGTAATTGAATTTCTGTTTACAGGGGAAAACCGGATTTCTGCATCCCTTTTACCTAGTCAGAGTGGCTGGTGCCAAAGTCAAAATCTTCCCAGTGAAGCCTCTCTTTCCCCATTGACCATGAGCAGTTTGTTAAGTCACCAAGGCCTGACCCTATGCCAGGTGAGTTTTCTGTCCCTCTCCCCCAGTGTATGTGCATTTATTTATTTGGAAATTAGATATATTTGCTACTGCAAGGATATTTTGTGTGCATTATAAAACATGCACACAAACAGACATTTAAAAGGAGAGGATAAATATTTAAAAGGAGAAGATAAATATTAAAAAATACTATTTAAAAGTATTTAAAAATTTGATTAGATTTATTAATATTAGAAAAGCAGTTTCTCCCTGCATGTCAGTGGATTGTCTTGCACTTCCCCTGGAAGTCCACTGCTCTCTAGAGCTGCACTGCTCTAAGTGATTCTTGTTACTAATACTGAGGCATTTAGGAAATTAAAAACGATATTATGAATTGGTAAGAGAGACTCAATTGTTAATTAGGCAGTGATGAGAAAATCAGCGTGTAATTTGGGTATGTCAAACCCACAAAGCTGTTGACATACTGGAAGGACTCAGGGGAGGATGACAGAGTGAAAAAGTGCCCAAAGAGAGTGATTGATGAAGATTAAAGTGAGTCAAATGTGTGTTGGACAAGCAAGGTGAGGGGGTTCAAGCATCACAGAAAGAGGGGAGACAGTGCTAGAGCCAGGAAGCAGAACTAGGAGTAGAACCAAGTGAAACACAGGAGGGCTTAGGCTGAACAGGTAAATAAAAAGGAGTTTTAATGGTCTGGAGTTTAGTCTTCCATTTGTACTCGTTGTTCCACTTAGTGTTTTAAACCACTGGCAAGGTTTAAGCTCTCAGCCTTCAATCGATTTTAAAGGATCTGGGTATCCAGCTTTGTAGCACTCTTCAGTGGGCATTTCAAACCAGGCTGCTGAATTAATTTGAATACACTCAGGAGGTCACTCTGTGACTGCCATGAATAGGGGACCGTGCAGTTTCTCCCCACTTCTAGGAGTGCCAGCCTAGGAAAAGCTTTTCAGCTTGAGACAAGAAAATGTTTATGCAGCTGCTCGTCTTTACACCCACAAACAGTGACTCTGCAACCAGGGAGGAGTGTCAGGAAGATCTTTCTCAGCTGTTAAATCCAGGCAAAGCAGAAAGCTGGAGAGGGACTTTTTACAGGGGCAGGTAGTGCTATGATAAAGGGAAACATTGGGATTGTCCAGCCTGGAGAAGGGAAGGCTTTGGGGGGACCTCATTGTGGCCTTGCAGTGCCTGAAGGGAGCCCACAGGAAAGGGG
>JAWWTY010000037.1:58154426-58173875 GCA_035222235.1 Margarornis squamiger
GGCCACAATGAGGTCCCCCCAAAGCCTTCCCTTCTCCAGGCTGAACAATCCCAGCTCTGCCAGCCTTTCCTCCCAGCGGAGCTGCTCCATCCATCCCTCTGATCCCCTTGGTGTCCCTGCTCTGGCCTCACTCCCACAGCTCCCTGTCCTTCCTCACATCCACCAGCCGTGTTTGCCCACAGGTCTGGGCTCTAAGCCCTTCATTTTTGCAGGAGTATACAATGCAAATGCCAAACATCAGAAGCACAGCCATGGCTCCATTCTGGAATGACTGCACAGTCTCAAGGCAACACATGATGGATGGAGAGTGCCCTGTTTCTTTTAGTTTGCCTCTTTTCTGTTGAACAAACTACTTGGTGAATCACAGTTTTGCTGCACATTCTGTCCAGGACACATGGTGAACTCCCCATGGACTTGCAATGAATATTAAAAATTTATTGCCCAATCTGTAGGTTGATATTGCTGTGCATAATCCCAGAGAGCTGGTACATGTCTATGTGTCACTGCACATCTTCTTTAGAGGGAGCTCTGAAAGCAGAGTAGAATTGCAAGCCATTTTATCCCACAGTTATTAGAGAGACAGGGGATGTAATGGAGCTTAGGAAAACAACAGGGGTTCCTGTGAATTTCGGGGCACTGTAAAGGCCTAGTTTGCAATCTTGCTGAAAGAAAATGCACTCCCAAAACCTCACGAAAGGGCTGTGCTTTTGACCAATTCCCTTTTCTTCCCCACAGTGCTGAGAGAAGCTTTCATAACAGAACTTCGAGCCAAAAGAAATTAGTCATTGGGCACTTCTCTGCAGCTTCAAAGATGAAGCCATAAATGCCAAAGGGATGACAGTGCCTGCACACAGTGCACTACCAACTTCATCTGCTTAGCTCAGGGCCCACTTTTAGTTTGCAGTGGCAGTTTCAAGTGGGATGAGACTAATGGGCAAAATAAGAATTCAGTTCTGGTTGTAGTGCCAAAATGTCCTGATGCATCCCACCAGGTGAGTCCAGGGCTTCCCAGTGTTATGGTGGAAGGTTACTTGGGTTACTGAGGTATAAGTGCATATAACCTCCTGCAAAAGGGCTTTAAATGAAAACATATCCTTTGAGTCCATTAGGAATAAATTTACATCTTACTCATGAGTTAACTGAAAAACTACATAGCACAGAAAAAGCTACAAACATTGTTTGTGTTGCAAAACTCTGGGAGCAAAAACTTAGAAATGCCAGAATTTGGACATGCTGTGCATCCTCCATTGAGATCCCTGAGGAATTACAGCTCTGCCCTCCAGCCTGTCTTGTTCAGCTCTGGATGCATTGTGAGGTTTTGTTACCAAGGTCCAGTATCCTCCAGGGATGTTCCAGTATCCTCCAGGGATGCATCTGGCTTCTGTGCTAGATTCCATAGTTAGCTCCCTTTCCCTGTTTCTTCCCACCTCTTTATCCAACCACTCCATCCTCCTGTGAGCAGTTACTGGCTCCTTCCCAAGTGTGTGGATCTCACTCCCTTCCAGCTCTTCGTTGTAGTCTCTGCCTTCAAAATACCTTTATTTCCATCACATTTCTTGCCAGAATTTGCTTTGGAAATGGTTTTTGCAGAGGTGTACAAGTCTGGCACCTGTGTGCCTTTGGAAATCCTGTGTGATCCCAGAAAAGTGATGCTGCAGGTTGCATGGCATCGTCACTGGCACCCACTGAGAGGTCACTGTGCTGGCTAATGAGAAAGACATAGGAACCCTCTGAAATCAACAATCCACTCTATATTTGTGGTGATTTTATACATTAATTACTGAAAATTTTGATAGTTTATTTTCCATAGTCCTCTGAAGGGAAACAAACAACAGGAAGTGTATTGTTTTTCATGGCTCTTTTGACTTTAAAACATGGGATTTGGGTTCCTCTCTTTCTTGTCTGTAGTCTTTTCTATCTGACTTGAGCAGAAATGTGCAACAGGCTGATGCTGCTGCCTTCTTCCATCATAAAGCAACTTTATTTTTGGTTTCCATTTATCTTCAAGTAATTGAACTGTAGCCTGAGAAGCAGCTGTCAGGCCAATACACCATGGAAATAGCTTAGTTTGCTTCACTCTCATCAGGTTTTAAGGGTGCTGTGTTGTCACTTGCCTTCCTTTCCCAGTGTATGCTGAATACAAGCACGTCAAGCTGCAGGGAGGAACTAGGCAGAGAGTAGATTCCTTATTTTCCTTTTTCTTGAATTATGAACTACATTTGGCAAAGATAGATCGGGTCTATCAGAGCTTTCAGAGCTGTGCAAGGTCAGTGTGTGTGTGCACATTTGAACTGATAGCCAGGGCAGGGGGTGGTTTGTGAGCCCACAGCACTGCACCACTGCCCTCGTGGCTGTGGGGAGGTGGTTGTGTGGTTAATGAGGATTAAATAAACTGGGAGCAGCTGTTCCTTCAGTCTGTGGATGTGTGAGAGCAGGGAGAGGTGCTGCCTGCAAAGCAGAGTGAACAGGCTGTGGCACAAGGCAGGAGCTGCAAGGGATGTGGTGTGTTGTCCACAGGAGCAGAGCCTGAGAGCTTATTTGAAAATAGCTGATTATTTTTTTTTAACTGACAACACTTAATTTCATGTTCTTTAATTCCTCTCACGAGTTTTTTGTTTTCTTTTTCACACGTGCAGAGTCTTAGAATGTCTAAACAGAGTTCATCTGGCCACAGTAAAGTCTTGATCATTCTCAGTTAGCTCTTCTTCAGGCCCAATAATTTCCACTTGGAAAGGCAGTCAGTAATGAGCTCAGAGTGCTGTGCTCAGATTTCCTGTCATTTCATTGCTTTCTCAACGCATTGCCACAGAATATTTAATGACCCTCCATGAAACACAAATCACAGAATCCCAGAATTGTTTGGGTTGAAGGCACTTCTGGAGATCATCCAGTCCAACCCCTCTGCCCAGGCAGGGTCACCTGGAGCAGGTGACACGGGAACACATCCAGGTGGATTTTCAGTATGTGCAAAAGCTGTCACTCCTCAGAGTGCCCAAGCCCATCTTCCTCAAGAGTTAACTTTTACCCGCAAAGCAAAGGGATCCTGAGCAATGGCAGGAGGAGTTTCCCCTGAAAACCGATGATGATGCTGATACACGATTCTTTAGTCTCTGCCCTTTCATTTCTAAGTGCCTCTGCTGAGAGTGTCCAAAGAGGTAACAAATAATAACAGCTGTGTAGTAATTCCACTGAGGATAAACAAAGCCTCAGTAAGGGTGGGGTTAAGGGCAACTGATCCTTCACAGAGGTCACCAAATAAGCACGTTACATCACATTTCCACAGTGCTGGGTGACTTATTTGTTTTGAGTGATTTACCCAGTAAACTTTGGCCTTGGCTGATTTCCAAACAGGCTCTAATTTTCATAAATATGTCAGTCACACAGGGGAGTTTGCAATGTTTGTTATCAAGAGAACATCACAAATGCACTAGGTATAAATGCACTGGTGCATTACCATGTATGATTCACAGAGAGACTGAGAGCTTGTCCCTTTTATTCTTTATCCTAGAGGATCTAGAGAGATGGGACCCAGATTGTTCATATGAGTTTGGAGCTGTGATTGAACCTTTAATAAAAAGTGGTGAGCAGTGATGAAGCTTTGGGGAGTCTGGGCAGCCATTCAAACCTGGGGTGACTTAGGGAGATTCCCTGACCCTCCTTTGTCCCAGTCCCCCATAAATCATGACTGGGGCCTTTCCAGTCCCCCAGGCAGTGCTGAATCGAGCTGTTTAAGGGGCTGGAAGGGGCTACATAAAGTGCTGGATGGAGCCTGGACAGTAATTGAGGTAGCAAGTTGTGTACAGTCTGAGCTCTGGTCTGGAGGGTTGTGGGGAGCATGGAAAGGTCCCTTGAATCCATACTCCCACTCCTCACTTCTGTGGCCATTAATGTGCACAAATCCTGCCCTGCCTCTGGCAGTGTGAAGGTGCTGTGTATTGATCTCATCAGTGCATACAAATACCTCACAGGTGGGTGCCAAGAGGGTGGTGCCAGACTCTTCAGTGGTGCCCAGTGACAGGACGAGGAGCAATGGCCATAAACTAAAACACAAGAAGTTCCACCTCAACATGAAGAAGAACTTCTTTCCATGGAGGGTGGCAGAGCACTGGAACAGCTGCCTGGGTAGGGCATGGAGTCTCCCTCTCAGGACACATTCCAAACCCGTGTGGATGTGTCCCTGTGCCACCTGCTCCAGGTGACCCTGCCTTGGCAGGGGGGTTGGATTAGATGGTCTTCAGAGGTCCCTTCCAACTCCAACCATTCTGTGATTCTGTGTTTCAGTTGTCAAAATAGGATGAAGAAGAGCCCAGAGCAAAGGCACAAACAGCATAACTTCATTTTTATTCAGTGCAAGCCTGATTTCTCCTGTCTGCAGTAGCTGCAGCAGCCCAGCTGCTCAGGCAGCAGCAGATGCATCCTACTGTATGTGACAGTCTCAGTGTACTGTGTGCTCACCAGTAAACCCTTTCCTGACGTGTTGTGTGAGGTGAGTGAGTGATGCTCCATCAGGCACAGCAGAAGGAACCCTTAACTAGACCTCGTGCCTCTTGGTGCTCATTTTGTGCTTCTCTGCAAAGGAGGAAAAGCAGAATTACGTTTTCTGGGGAAACACAGCCCTCCACGTCTCCCCGTGGAAGTGCTCGTGCTCAACAGACAGCAAGGTATGGTAATTTATATAAAGTCATCCAGCCTACACAGAGTTTAAATTCATCCTCAACAGCTAATGCTCTGTAGTGGGAAAAACACAACGTAGATTGTCTCCCCTCTTCTTTCCTGAAGGAAGCAAAACCCAAGCCAGTCTTTCTTGGCTGAAAACTGACTTCAACATCAGCTGTGTGCCAGCTGCAAGGCTGGCTTTGGGCTCTGAATTCAGCAGCTCCAGCCTGTCTCTGAAAAAAATCTGCTGCTTCTGTCCATGTACAGACTCTTCCTTATGTTCAATATATATAAAACAAATGTAATCTGGCAAAACAGGGACCTTGACCGTGGCATCAGCTAAAGGAGAAGCCAAGAGCTCCCCACAGCATCATTTATCGAGGCACGCTTCTATCAACCACGTTCCCTCCAAGGAAAATATCGTGATCTCAGGCTTTATTACTGGAATTTTGGGGAAAGATTGATTAAGTCTTGGCAGTGAAGGCTTGAAAATTTGGAAGCAGCTAAGAAAGCCTGCTACTTTCCAATCTTCCTCTTCCATAGTCCCAAGCAACTGCTGCGATGACCACCCAGATGTTCAGCACCCTGGTTTCCCCTGCCAAGGGATGCTTTTTTCAGGCAGTGGCACTCTGACTCTAAAATGTGGCTCTAAATGTATAATATATGTAAAATGCAGCTCTGAATGCTACAAAGCAGCAGTTTGTACACAAAAGATGTGCAAATTCAAACCCAGAGTATGAGATCTTAGCCCCTTGTAAATCTGGGATGTCCTGCTGCTTCAGAGGACAGATGATGTTTAACCTTGGTTGTAGAGACCAGTAGAGTATATTCTGAATATCTTTAACATATAGACTGAGAAATTCAAAGAGTGATTGCACAGGAACTGTCAAACTCTTTTTTTAAAAAACTCCTAATAGCACAAAAATACATCTTTATTGTTATAAACATAAACATAGAAACTGGCAGGAGAGTGAGAAAGACTAATTCTCAGTGAATATTGTGTTAGATTTTTCTTCTTTTATGGACACTGCTTTTTCAGATATGGAGTGCACCTCCTTTCCCAGTTACTACTTTCTCTTTCCTCTGACACCTTGCTTTTAAAAATATAAATGACAACTGAATGATCTCCCAACCTTTCCTTGCTCTGTTTTTACGGCTCTTGTTTCCCTTTGCTGCCCCTATTCCTTCATTTAAGCTGTGCATGGAATAATCTATCCCTTCTTACACTTGAGAAATATCTTCACAACTTAGAGATCAGGTCCTGATCCAGCCTTTAGGCCAGTGTGAAACTTCGGTAGACCTTGCATCAGGTCCCAAACATCCCTTGCAGAAAGATTCCCCACAGCTGGAAAACAACTTAAGGTATTCCTCTGTGATCTTAAAATCTTGGTTTTGCTGTCCCCAGAATAACCTCACAGAACTGAACCCTCTGGCCAATGTGTCTGTGTCAAGAACACACTGAGTTTTCTTACAGAGAAAATAGGGGAGGAAAAGGTGGTAGAGGGCGAGCTCAGCCCCTCAAGGAAATTGTATTGCTGTTCATCTGCCTCAGCTTACCCATTTGAATCCAGGGCATAATGCCTTTGTGAAGTTTAAATGATGCATGTTTTTAAAGTTCCTGAAATGAAGGGGATTAAGAAATGCAAAAAACCCCAACGGTATTTTTTTAGAAAGAAAAATTCATTCTACAGCATTATCAGAAGTCTGAGGAGCAACAAAAAAAGGATTTGCTGAATACAAGCTTAGAGCCAACCTTGAATATGTCCTTTTGCTGCTTGTTTTGGATCTTGCAACAAACACGCCAGGTCCATAATTTCAAAGAAATTATGTAATGAATGAGCATCTTACCCCTACTCTAATTGTGCTTCATGGTGCATAAATCTAGCAGATTGCCTATTAGACTCGTGTCTCTCCAGAAGAGCAGATGCAGTCTCACTCTAAATGCCTTGTCAAGACACATCCTTTTGGGCCAGAACACCGTGTCCTCAGTCAAAACCTGAGCCTAGAAAAGCCCCTTGCAAGTAGGGAAGTAAATGTGCAGCACTGAGAACCATCTCAATGTGCAAGGGCTGGAAAACGAGGTATTACTGCAGGAACCTGCAGACCTGGGGTTAATTGGTTCAGCAGCAGGAAAGAAGCCTGAGAACACGAAAAGTGTGCTGAAGAGAGGCCTGAGAGAGTGCAAAGAGTGCTGAAGAGAAGCTGAGAGCACAAGAAGGGGTGGGATTGCTTCAACCAAACCTACAGCACGACAACACGTTTCGCTAAATCGCGTGTGGTTTGCTCTGATGGCATCGCCTGCTGCAGCCACAAACAGCAGGGACCTGGCTTTGCCTCCACGGTTTCACTGGGTTTGCCATGACCATGCCCTTTGGCATTGCTGGAGGTTTCACCAAAATGAAATGCTGAACTGGATCCACCACAGAACATTCCTACAGATGCTGATTCCCAAGCTCCTTTAAAGGCACATGTCTATAGACAGCGCGTTTGTCAAGAGCAAACCCTCTCGGGGATGCGGCTTGGGCAGCTCCCTCCTGCCCTCCCAGGTGGTGGCACTGGACTGGAGAGATGAATGGGCAGGTGAAAGTGGAGGCCAGCAAACATCCTCACAGTTGGCACAATTTGCATGGCACAGGACTGAGAAGATCTGGAAATCAAATTAATCCCTGCTTGTTACGGGCTTTTCTGGCAGAGAAGAAAAGTGCCACTGGCTCACAAGGGAGAGTGGCTGGTCTTTCCTTCCTTCGTTCCCTCTGTCCAGGGCAGCAGCCTCCCCTTATCCAATTTTTCAGTTTTGATGTCTCTTTAGGACCTAGCATGTGTCTAGGTAACTGGAAAAGCTCTCAAATCAAGATTTCAGTGGCAATGGGTGAAATCTCCTAGCACTTGAAAGGCCACATAAAATAATATTGACCATTTGCAGGGCTGCAGTACTTTCTGAAGTTCTTCATTATCTGGGATAGTGGAGGTCTAGGAAGGTCTAACTAGTGGAGTAATTGAAGTTCCACATACAACATGTTATGGTGGGGAGCACAGTAGAAAGATACCCGAGTGGTGCAGCAGGGAGTCAGCTCAGGTTGTCCAGAATCACAGAACCATTTAGGTTGGGAAAGACCTCCAAGATCATCAGGTCCAACCCATGACCAATCACCACCTTGTCAACCAGGCTAGAGCACTGAGTGCCACGTCCTGTGGTTTCCTGAACGTCTCCAGGGATGTTGACTCCACCACCTCCCTGGGCAGCCCCTTCCAATGCTTGACAATATTTTCCTGCCACAAAGAAATCCCTGGCTAGAAACAAGTCTGTACATTGCTTTTCAAACCACTGTATAGCACAGTTCGTGTTTCAACCACAGGCCAAATTCTTATTTGACCCTCTTCTGTTTGCAAATTTAATTAAAAAGAAGCTGAATAATCATGATATAGTTTTTTTCTCCTTTTTCTCCTAGAATTTAGCAGCTTCTGGAAGAAATAGATGGACTTTGTCTCTAATCTGGTCCAAATTTCACAGTTGCTTTAATTTCAAGGAAAAATCATCTGTCCTCAGCCCTGCTGATTCTCATGGGAAGCATTATTAAATATTAAGTTGTTACCATTGACAACTATCTTCTGTTATTTATCATAAATAATAACATTATTAATGCATCGCTTTATTTTGGTGTAACTCTTGCTGAATCAACAAGATCTGCCCATTTTGCTTTAAATCTAATGATTCCCCAGGTCTGGAGAAGCTAATGAGTGTAGAAGTCTCCCCAGGGATTCTCATCTCTGTACCGCCAGTGGGACTGGACTCTGTTGGGAAGGGAGGAAAGTGGGATTGACATCCCTTCCTCCCCTCTGTCAGGAACAGCAGGCTGCAGCTGCATGACCTGTTAACCTCATTATTTTTTGGAAGTTCTGCATTCATTTGGTAAACAAAGGCAGGATGAAACCTTCAGTTGGTATAAAGCAGCATAGCTCTGTTGTCAGAAATGAACCTTGCCAGACTACTCCATCAAAAGAAGGCATGGGAATTTGCCACTGGAATATGTAATTTCTGGATTGTATTCCTTCTCTTGAAAAATTACTTTAAGTTTGGTGATCCTCCAGAGACATTTGCAAAGACTGGGGGGGGTTTAAGTAGTTTGAGATCAGGCGGCCAGAAAAAAAAAAGTCACTGGAGATTGCTGGAACTGCAGCAAGGAAAGCCCTTATTTAGAGGAAAGGAAAACAACACTGCACTGAAGTTGCCTTTGCTTGGCAGAAAGAGGGGGCAGGAGACTGTGAAATGAGTGATTGGTGCCAAGGTGTTGGGGTTTTTTTTTCGTTTCAGTGGGTTTTTTAATCATTGGCACTACTGTTTTTGAGAAGAAATAGAAATTCCCCAACCCAGCAGGGACCAGGTCCTTAGACTCCTCCTATAACTTCTGTGCCCATATGCATGGCTACATTACCCATGGAGCCTCTCCCTGTGATGTGGTTGGTTATAAAACTGCTATAAAACCTGTTTGGCATGCTCTCAAACTCAACATTCACAAACATTTCTGAAAAATAATTCTTTTTTTACATCAGGCAGCAAATCAGAGGGAAGGCAAAAGCTTGCAGGAGTGATTTATTTACTCAACATCCTGAAAGGGCACCAAGAAGTTATATAAATGTGGCATGTTAAGAACTTCAAATCTTGTATGTAAAGATTATTTTAGTTTACCATACTAGGTACCAAGCAAGGAAATGCAGAGTTTCTACTGTATTTGCAAGGTGGAAGTGAGAGCACAGCACTAACATCTTGCTTTCTTTACTGAGGTTTAAGATTGCCACCTAGTTTTCCTGAGAAAGCCCTAAGCTTGATCAGTCCTCCTTTTAAATTGGCATTTCTAGAATAAATAGCACATTTTTATTATCCGTATCGTTATCATTCTCTCTGTTTGACTGTGTGACAAATTGTCGGGTTTACTCCGTGAAGAGGCAGCAACAAATGGTTTGCATTAAAGCATAATGACACTGTGATTTAGAGCAAGACTTCCTTCCTCTAAAATTAGGCATAAAATTCAGTTGTCTAATCTCAGTGTGGGCTCTCTTGGTAGCCAGGGAAGAGAGAGGTGCTTCTAGATGATGATTCACCCTATCCAAAAATAGGTACCTGGGGCTGACTGGATGATTTTCCCTATGGAGTTACCCTTCTCTCTCCATACAGCGAGGGAACCTGGATGGGATGTCTGCCTTTTAAATGGTTGATGGAGAAAGGAGTGCTGGTTCCAGCCCTTCCTTGGGCCTTCTCTGTTACAGTCAAGGCTTTGGACCCAACTAGAGATTGAATAAGGTCACAGCAAGACAAGTAGATAGTAAAGATAATTTCATTCCCAAGGTATAAAAGACGTGGCCTTGCAATGAAGTGTGCAATGAGTGATGCGTGAGTGGATGAAAGGGAGCAGAAATGCCTTAATGCAGACAGACATCTCTCTCTCCTCCAGAGATGCTGCATGTTTTGTGGGATGTGAGCTATCACACAGCATGGTTCTGGATGTTGTGAGAGCCTCTGGAGGATGTGGGTCCCCACTGGAGCTCCTGAGATGACAAATTATGACTGCAAAGTGTTATCTTCCATGTCCAATTTATTACATCGACTTGTTGACATCTGAAGTTTAATTAAAATATCCTAATTTCTCCCTTTTTTATATCAGTAATTAAAGCTAAAGTGGAACAACCCACCTTCTACATGTGCTACTTAGGAATTACCCCTGTGAAAATCCCTTTGCTGTTCTCAACAGGTAGCTAGTCCTTTGCTAGGCCAGCAGAATGATTAAGCTGATCCATATATATTAGGCTGATGTTTACATCTGTCTGATCCACCCCTATTTCTGTCCTTTTAAAATGGGCATAAAGCCAGGCCACCAGGACCACGCTGGTTCCCTCCAGCGACCACTGTTGATACCTGGTGCAAGGATGGGGTAAATGACAGAGAATTTCATAAACAGGATATAAGTCACGCCAGTAGGAACCCCCCCAAAATTAACCATTAGCATCCTTCCTGAATGAGGGTGCTCTTCTGACTTGGAAAGGGGTGTTGGAAGAAGTTTCAGTCACTGCTGTGGGAGGGAATCTCTGTGC
The DNA here is from genome assembly GCA_035222235.1 of Margarornis squamiger. NCBI lineage: Eukaryota > Metazoa > Chordata > Aves > Passeriformes > Furnariidae > Margarornis > Margarornis squamiger. The sequence continues at coordinate 58,165,170 of JAWWTY010000037.1, forward strand.
AGGAAACAATCCCCTGGCAGAGCTCAGGTAGGGGCTGCTGCATTTCCCAGAGGTGGGATGCAGCGTTGTGGCACAAATGGCATGTTTTCCCCTTTAATCATCAGCCACACCAGAGTTCCTCCCCCTCCACCTTGCAGTCCTTGCAGGGTGGTGGCTTTTACCCCAGACTAATTGCTCTGGCTTTAGAAGTGCCCTCGTCATCGGAGGGCAGAAGCATCTCGTGGCTGGTGTGCAGCATCAGCACCGGGAGCTATTTTGGGCAGCGTCCCATAACGGAAAGCTCTGCGTCAGACGGGTCTATAGTGGTTACAGAGAACACTGAGCTGCAGCCAGCCTGAGCCCCTGCAGGAGAAGGAGCTGTCCTTTTGCTGCCCTCTTTCTTCTGCTTGCAAACACGTCTGCTGCGTGTGTTAGTTCACTCCCTTCCACCCGCGATTAATGAGGTGATCAAATTATTGCAGAAAGAGTCAGTGTAGTCAAAGCTTCTTGAATCTTTAGCCCTACTAAATCTCAGAGAAAAGCAGTTTGGGGGTTTTTTTTGTCCTCTTGCAGACGGCTTTTAAAGGTGGTTTAATGTATGTACAGAAGCGACCTGTTCAGAATATCAGTCCCAGCAGATTTATTCTTTGAATAGATCTGCTGCTTTCACAAGTAAAGATAATTGTGTTTTCCCTCATTGTACATAACAGAATTTATTTTCCATCAAAACCCACTCGTTCTTTCCAGATACGTATTTAAGAAGGATATTTTAATACAGAAAAAACAACTGAACAGTTTTGATGACCATGTGGTACTGAAATGCAGAGATCAAAAACATCAGCAGGCTGTCTTTATGTTCCCCCATGATATTGTCATTTTAAAGACTAATGCAATTTGGCATTAGGAGCATAAGGAGAATAGGGAGCATTAACTTAAGATGAGAATCATCAGAGGCAACTTTTCATTCAGCAGTTCTTATTCAGAGCACCTTTTATTAAATCTTACAGTGCCAATATCTAAAACTTATTTCTTGGGTTTCTTGTAAACACCTTAAGCAAGTTAAATTACTACTCAGTTTTAGAGATTAGATAAGACAGAGAAAAAAATGTCTGAAAAAATGAGACATTTTCACTTTGGCAGAGGCTTGGCAGCAGATGTCTTAATGATCCACATTGTCAGATGTATTCTTTACTGGTTTTATTAATGGTCTGGAAAAGCAGTGAAGTAAAAAAAGTTGCAGATGACACAAAACAGTTGAAGGTCAGTGAGGACTAGGGATGGCTGTGAAATATTTTGGAAAACTCTGGGAAAGCAAGATGAGATAGAAATATGAGAGCAGGCAGAATCTTCTGTTTGGAATAAATGCACAATAATGAGATATTGGGGGGAAAAAAGAAACCAAAGCAGATGTCAGCTATTCTTAAAAATCACTTGGGGAAAAAGAAAAAAACAAAACATAAAACCAACAACAAAAAGTGGGTAATCATTGGTGACAGTGAAAATTCCTACTTTAAAATGCAGAGCTATCCGAGAACCAAGTTGTGTGAGTACTGTACAGGCCAGGCTGGAAAACAGGCTCTGTAGATATTACAACACAGGCATATCTGAAACACTGGATTCATTCTTGGTTATTTTTTTTTTTTTTTTAAATTGGAAGTATTTTGCAGAAATAAAAAGGTCTAGAATCAGGACATTGGAATTACGACATAGAAGTGTTCATGGGAAGAGAAACTGAAAAGACTGGAGCTGTCATTTAGTGATAAAAAAAGGAAAAACACTGAAGAGAAGGTAAGTTTTTTACTTAAGCTTATTCACTCTTCTCCAGAAGAATAAAAGGAGATTAATTAAACTGAGCATTTAAAACAGATCAAAGAAGACTCTCCTCCACAATGTAAAATTAATGATGAGATCTTTTCATTACAAGGTATAATTGAGCCCAGGAGTCATCCTGTGGGGAGGCTGCTCCCTCACCTCCCACTTCTGCCCCACTTTCCTCTTCTCCAGCAACTTTTGGTCTGCTCTCTGACTGGCTATTGAACTGAGATAATCACTGCCCAGCAACTCACAGGGCACTGTTCCTAAATCCCACACAGCAGCCCCCCATATACCCTACCCTGGGAAATACTCGTGCTGTAGGTTCATCCACAGTCACTCTGCAGGGAATTGTCACAGGTGGCACCTGCACATTCCTCTGAAATCACTCCAGGTAGCTGATCCAGAACCTGATCAGCTACAGGGCCCAAATTATTGTCCTAATACTGGTTTTCAGTTCCCTTCTCTGGATTTGAGACTTCAAGGCTGTGATTAATGAAGCCTCTCAGCTGCCCTTATATGCTAGGCATTATTAGACTGGTGCCTAATGTGACCTTTTCAAGGTCATGGTGTAAAGAGCTGCCAGTGATAAATCTCTGGGTATCTCATTCTTTCATTTTTAAGAAGGAGCACTGTATAGTTTAGCAAAGCATTGCTAAGGTGCAAAAGCCCACAGAAGCCAGTGGAAGGTCCTACTGACCTCGATGACTCCATATTTTGGATCTTCACTTTGTGAGGGACTCACTGAAATGTCTCCACACTCATTTCAGCGGTTTGAGAATCACATTTTTCATTTTCATGGTGCTTCTTTATGCAGCCACCTAAAATTTCCTCTTGGAGAATTATAGGATCACAGAGTGGCTTGGGTTGGATGAGACCTTAAAGATCACCTCATTCCAACCCCCTGCCATGGGCAGGGACACCTTCCACTAGCCCAGGTTGCTCAGAGCCCCATCCAACCTGGCCTTGGACACTTCCAAGTGCTAAATACAGAATCCAATTTATAGTAAATGAATATAAATGGCAATAACACCATGATCTTCCCTGGTGCCAGTCAGCCTCCCCAGAGGGGTGTCAGGAAAAGGACCCAGAATGGATCCTTGGTGCCAGGACAGAGGCAGTGGGAGTGGCACAGGAGACATTTCTGTTGTTGCTTGACCTGCCAAACGCCAAATAAATGATCAGAAGCATTCATGAGCATTTAGATTGCTAGGAGGGGAAAAAAAAGCTAAACTAAATCATCAGGGATAATGTTAAAAACACTGATTGCACTCTGTCTGCACTGCCAGTGCTTAGGAGACACCTTGGTGGTTTTCTTGCAGGCTAATTTTGGTGGAGTGATGCGTGTACTTTGTCACCCCATCTTACATCTCCATGCTACAAATGCATCTCTTCCTTTACCTTCCAGCACACTTCCATCAACAGGAAGAGATCATCAGGGCTTTTTTAGTATTTATTTTTTAATTGAAATTAAACAATTGAAATTGTTTGCCAAACAGTTATGCAGGCTTTTCCTTTCAGAAAGGAAGAGATTTGGCTCTGTGGTGGCACCAGAGACTCTCAAACTTATCAGCACAGCCTGGCACGTCCCACAGAGTTTACTTTAGTGGCTCTCATCACTAGCACCTCTCAGTAATTCCACGTTTTCACAGATGCCCACTGAGGTGTGTATAGTTTATAAACTTTATGTATACACATGACTCTATGCAACATTTAAGAGAAAAAAACCAAGTTGTTGCGTAGGTCAGTGGGTTTACCTCTAGAGCTCTTCAGAAGCAACATCCATTTTGCTTTCAGAAGCAAGGGATGTTGAAAAAGATTTTGCAGGGTGCTCTCTCTCACTGTTTGCTTTCTTCTTTAGCCTTAAGAAGAGACTGGCAAGCCATCTGCTGGAGTGGAAGCTGCTCATGCGTTCCAAGGGGTCAGCAGAGCTGCTCAGATGGGGTGACCTCGAGGCCAGCAGGAGGTAATGATCAGATTAGCTGAGTCAGAACAGCCAACCACAGCTCTAAATATATCAAGGCTCCCCTTCAGAGGAACTCACCTAATCAGATCTGTCCCCAGGAATATGTTTATCCTGTCTGGAGCCTGGCTTTCAAGGCAATTTGTTTAGATGCCAGCTCCCTGTAAACCTGGCAGTGCTGAGATCCCAAAGGCCCTTTTGATTTCCCTCATTACGAGGATGCTGCAAAATTTAAGTCCCAAGTCTAAATGCCTAGTTTTCCTCCAGATATGCAAAGCTGTGGTTTAGCCTCAGTCCTGCTGTCAGCAGGAAAAACTTTCTTAGTTTCTTTCTGCAGATCTTCACAGACTCTTTTTTCCCCCCCACACTTTATTGAACTAGTCCCTTAGCTTTGAGCATCTTCTCTGTATGGTTGAAATCCCTTCTGTGGGTCACAGAGAATCTCTGCCCTGCAGGAGGCCACAGAGGTGTGTGGCTTCTGCCACCAGGAGAAATGCCTGTGCTTCCCTTCAGTGCTGAAGGATGAGGACAGTTTTCCTGGGTTTGCTGTCTGTGTCTCCAGAGGTGTGTCCTTGACTTCACCGATTCCTCCGTCCCAGTGAACAGCCCATATAGCAGAAACAGAGCCCAAAGCAGCTCAAAGCTTTCAGCTGATGACCCCAAAATGCCAGGAGAAAGCGTGCTGGAGTCAGAGAGGAGGAGGCAAAACAATTCCTGTTTCCTGCCTTTAAGGTCCAGCTTTCTCCTTGGCTGATCACATTTGAATCTTTCCCCAAATCAACCCCTGTAGTGGAGTTAGCCCCTGTCACCCCATTCAGGTGTCCTGCTCTGATGCTCTGAGGTGTAATGTGGAGAAACACGTGTGAATAGGTGATTCTGGAGTTTTCTCTTCCAAAATCTGTGCTTGTGGATTGCTCCACCAGGAGCTCTCTCCTCCTTCCCACACAGCCTGCCCATCCCAGTTCTGCAAGAAGAGGTGCTTCTCACAGCACAGCAATTTTGACCCAATAAGCTCAATTTCTCCTTGCTGATTATTTGCAAAAGCAAAATCAGCCTTTTGGTTTGGATTTTGAGAAAACCTGACACGTGAGCAAGGCCTGGGAACGGTGAGGTTTGCCCCCAAAAGCTAGGGAGGTATTTAAAGCACCGTTTTGGAAGCAGCTTTAACTGATAAGCTAAAATCTGTGCTGCTGCACTTCAGTAGCACAGAGGGAGCTGTTCAATTCCTATCAGCCAGGGAGGAAAAGTGCATCTCTCATCAGTAAAGCCACGGCTGTTGGCTCTGTGCTTTGCTTTGCACTGCATCTGTAGCCTCACATTTGTCAGCTTTTCTCCCCTTTTGTTTTGCCAGGCTGTTACTGCAGCAGAGAAGTCAATAAACACCAGTTTCAAGTCCTTTTTGCTTTGTAGTTATGATACAAGGTTGCTATTAAATCCTTCTTTTCCCGTATGCTGGCTCTTCCTGAGGGATCTTTTAGCATCTGTTAAACTCAATTGGTACACCAAAAAGAGGGAGGACCACGAGGCCCCATTTCCTAGAGGTGGTGGTGCTGTGAGTATTCCACACGTGGAGGGAAGGGACAGCAGGTGGAAAATGGTTGAGTTGCCTCCTTCAAGGCAGCCCCGATGCCATTTGACACGCCTGTCCTCATTCTTTGTCCAGAGGGTGATGGATAATGTAGGAATCCTTCAGCACTGCTTCCCTGACTCCAGCTGGTCGGGCAGTACCAGCACAAGGAGGGAAAAGGAATTGTTTAGGGTGGGACAAGGCGTAACTAAGGGTGATGGAGGAAACAGAGCAGAGACAGGTCCAGGCTGACTATCAAGAAAAGCATCCTAACGCCTGAAGCCCCAAAAGGGCTGTTTAATAATCTCCCAAAGGAAGTAGTGGGAACCTTTATCAATGAGTCATTTGAAACTTTGAAGGACAAAGCCCTGAGTGTGGGGAATAGTCATGTGTTGGCAGGGCACGAAGGGTCTTTCCCATTCCTCCTCCTCGCTGACTCCCTGCCCTCACCCTTCTGAAAGAAACGGAGCCTGAAAACCACGATGCAACCTGTAGTGTCCTAATATACACACACACAAAAAAGAAAAACAACATCCTTTGAGATTGCAAGCCTGGGAAATGTTTGTTTTTGTTGTTTTTTTTTTAAAATTAGCTTCAATAACATGACACATGGTAACAAGTTTTAGAATAATTTTCTTTTTTCATTTTTTTTTTCCTCCTCGGCCACGTTGCCAGAACGTGTGTCTGTCCTGGCAGCAGCTTTCTTGTGAATTAATGAAACATCAAGGCTGCACCACCAGCCAGATTGGAGTAGTGTTTTCCAGGAGAGAGCCTGAACTGGCAGATCCTCAGCTGCTACAAATCAATTAAGTTCCCTTGATTCCAGCACAGAGTGCCACTGACTTCCAGCTGCAGAAGATCTGGCCCATTTCATGTTGGGACAGAAATATTGCTTTCATTTTGCTGAGAGCTGAACTATTTAAAATTTAAATGCTGTTAAAATTTAAAATCACGATTTAATTTAAAATTCCCTTTGCAGTTTCTTTTAGTGACAGCATTCCTCATTTCTGTTCCAGAGAGCTGAGACTGTACCTTTCCCCAGGAACATCACATCATGGTTTGCTTCCATGTCCTGGGGCCAGCAGGTTATGATATGCTTTGCCCTTGGATTTTTTGCTGACCCCAGGTTCTTGCTCCTGTTTGTTAAATAACTGTAATAAGAATAATCATCAAATCACAGAATCATGGAATCACAGAGTGGTTTAGGCTGGAAGGGACTTAGAAATCATCTGGTTCCAACCCCCTGCCATGGACAGGGACACCTTCCACTAGCCCAGGTTGCTCAGATTTCCCTCCAGCCTGGCCTGAATAGCATTAAATTGCCCAGATCCCTGGAAAGCATCAGTGTGCCTCAGTGCTGGAGGAGGAGTGGAAGCACGATGGAGAAGGAGCCCCTTTCCTCTGGAAAAGCACTGAGGCTCAGACATTTGAGGCTGCAAAGACACAGAGAGCTTCTCACCAGCATGTCTCACCCCTGTGTGTGTTGGAGGCTTGATTTTGGGAAGAGGGGATTCTTCCAGCTCCCTACATAAACTTTGTGCCCTCAGGACATGTTGCAATGCTTGTATTTGTAGAGAATGCCACCAAGAGAAGCCTGCTGTCTGACCATGAGGATCCTGCCCAAGCCCTGGCACTTTTTGCTGTGTCTCAGGCTGGCAGGTGAGTGTTTTGCCTTATTAGAAGTTATTTCATGGTGTCTGGTTGCCAGTTAGTTTGGTAGTGGGGCTGGCCTCAGTGAAGGAGAAAATCCTCATCTTCTCATCTCCCTCAGCCCAAGGGTGTGAGCTGCAGGAAAATGTGATGGAGAAGGGATGGAGTGGGAGAAGGAGACCAGGAGGAATGAGGGCTAAAGGCAGCTTGAAGGGGCTGGGGGGTGCTGTTAGACCAGGCAGGCTCACGTGTCCCCAGCAGCAGTGCCTGAGCCCCCAGGCAGAGCTGCACCACGTTCCAGGCTGGGACATTATCTGCTCAGTGCACTTGCCTTCTCACAAGGATGGGAGATTTTGGCTTCCAACTTGCAGCTGGGTTTGTAATTTGGCAAAGAAACTTTAAAAAAAAAAAAAAATAAATAAAAAAGACAACCCACAACCCAAAGCACGTCATTACAAAGTGTTACAGCACATGCATTTAGCACCTCGCTACAAAGCCCAGCCCAGAGCCAACTTCCCAGCGTGATTTTCCTGTGCATCTGCCAAGAGTGGGGCGTGGAAAGAACCATCTGTGGTGTCCTGCAGGGGCATTTCCCAGTCACAGCTTCCAAAGGGTAACTAAAACCTGAGTTCTGCAGAATATACACCATTGCCCAAAAGGGCTTGAGTTTTCACAAGAATGTGAGTTAGAGCTGAGAGAACAAGTGGTGACTCCTGCTGTTTAGTCTGCTCTGTCTGTACCTGGAGCTGATCAGCCCACTTGGCAAAACTGACATCTCCTAAATACCCCATAATCCCGTTTATATTTTAAGAATTTTGCTTTAAAGAATTAATAGCATGTCTGTCAGGCAGCGTTCATTAAACATTTTTTGGACCAGATGATATCTTGGATCACCTAGATCCTGATGGGGCTCATATTTTAATCTCCAAATGACTGAGTACCCACAGGCACATGTGATTGAGCGAACACAGAATACAGAACATGCTGAGCTGGAAGGGACCCACAAGGATCATTGAGTCCAGCCCTTAGTCATGCACAGGACCATCCCCAAGAGTCACACCATGTGCCTGAGAGTGTCACCCAAACACTGCACTGCCCATCCCTGGAAACACCAGTCCAGACTGAGCCCCTTTCTGGAATGCAGTCTCTTGCCAGGCACATCTCATGCAGCTCAGAACAAGAATATCTGGATGAAAGTCCATACACAAGAGGCCAGACTACATGATCTAATGGTTCCTTTGGCCTTAAAATCTTGAATCACTGAACTGAATTATATGAGAAGAAAAGTCCCCAGCTGTAGGAATGAACTGGCTCAATTGCAAATAGGTCAATTAAACTCGAACTGACAACCCTCCTGGATCATCTTTAAAGTTATTATTTGGATTGAAAGGGATGTAAGTATAATTAAACTCCTGTAGTTCCAAGCAAATACAAAATTCTTCACTTCCTGTCCAACACTCCTGTGTGACATTCCTGTGCTTGCCTAAAAAGCTGATGCCTTATTTTCCATATCTCTCTGCAAAGGTGGTCTCAATGTGAGCACGAGGCTGGAGCTGGGCTGGCCAAGTGAAAGGCCCCATCCTGCTCTGGGAAGGTGGCAGCCAAAGGTGTCCCCTCCAGGTGTTAAGCCACATAGTTCTACTGGTGAGAAAAGGAGGGACTTCCCTTCCCTTCCCTTCCCTTCCCTTCCCTTCCCTTCCCTTCCCTTCCCTTCCCTTCCCTTCCCTTCCCTTCC
>JAWWTY010000037.1:58173975-58187609 GCA_035222235.1 Margarornis squamiger
CCCTCCCCTCCCCTCTGCTGACATGTCCTACCCCAGTACCATCACCCCTTCCTTTTCTTCTCACAACTTCTCATCCCCTCCTCTGGTTTCTCCTTGTATCCCATCTCACTTTAAAACAAAAAGCTGTTCCAAAACCTTGGGAATTGGGTTTTAGAGGGATCAAACACAGCCTGAACCGAGTCAGACTCTGAGTTGCTCTTTTGCCTGGGTCAAAGGCAATCAGATATGGATGATGGTGCAAAAAGGCTGGGTGCCACAGCAGGGTGGGCTGTGAGGTCAGCCCCCTGGAACTGAGCAGGGCTGTGCCTGGTGGGTGCTCAAGGGCTGGACTAAAGCTGGAGCAGAGCGTGGCTGCAATGTTCACAGTGCCATCTTTTGGATAAGGTGGAAAACTGTACAAACTTCCTGGTACCATCAAAAAACTCTCCAGGCAACCCCTCCCAGAGAAAAAGGCACTTTTTTCCCCTCTTGCTGTCACCAAAATCGTTGCCTCGCTTCCCCTTGAAGTTTTTATTGGGCAAAGGTTATTCTTCCCTTCGAGTTCAGAGTTGCTTTGTGGTGTGCCTGCAAAGCACCCAGCAGAGCTGCCTCGCTTCAGCCAACTGCATTTCAGTGGGTACAGCACAGGGAAAACCACTTTGAAAGAGGTGTTTCTGAAGGAAAGCTGGACTGCCTGATGAAAGCCATGAGGGAAAGCCTGACCACATGCAGGAGCAGCACAGATGCACAGGGGGCAGCTGCTCCAGGATCTCTCTGCACTGCAATGTGCTATAGTGCGGAATGGAGGAAAAACTCTAAAACCCAAACATGCCCTGTATTTAATCTTGTAACTCTAAAAACCAAATATGGCCTGTATGGAATCTTATACTGCCCCACGTAATACACTGGAAATGAGCACTGGATCTCCAGTGGAAATGGGCTTTAAAATTGAGCTAAATGACCCGGTTCCTGGAGGGACCTTAACGGAGAACACACTCATCCTCGGAAGTCGTGCTGATGCTTTTTGCATCTGAGCCAAGATTTTGTAAATCTAAGTCAGCTCTGTCTCTTGTGCCTAATAATATGAAGCAAGAAATAGCCTAGCCTTATAAAAGCTGTGGGGTTTGGCATCAGCCCATATTGATTATGTGGCTCCTAAATGAAGGCCAAACTTCTGATTCTTGCCCAAACAACAATCATATTGGAGCTTCCTGCCTACAAATCAGGTACTGGGTGTTCTGAGCTTGTTCAGACTGACATTTCTGAGTTTAAGCTGAGCTTTCTTTTGTTTGCAGGCATTTCTTTTTTGAGCAAAGTCTTTTTTGCTAGTCACATCTCTTCATGGAATCAAAATACTCACCGACTTGTACAGATTTCCTTTGGTCCAAACCTACTGCCATGAAATTTATGGCAAAATGCCGCTGATTTTATTGTAATCAAGTTTTCCCCACTGGGAAACTCTAGTCTTCAAGGTAGCTGCTGGAAAGCAGTGCTGTAGGAAACCAGGACTAAGTAAGCAGTGTGATTAAGTAGATGATGTTCTAGTGCCCACTCAAACAGGCCCATAAATGGAAGCTGGACAGAGACATCTGAGCTACTTCTGGCAGCTCAGCCAGGAGAAATCATAACTCTCTGAGTAGCCCTGGTTGCCCCTGCGTGCCTACCTCTGTCATCAACCTGCAGCAAGTATCACTTCAGGCCATGACTGTTCTCATGGAAATCAGTATAAATGAAGTTGGCAGGACACAGCCTGGAGTGCTGTCGCCCTGAGTAGAAGCTTAGGACAGATTGCCCATGTTTGCATTGCTGAAAATTCCTGTCACCAAATGTCTGCAACAACTGCCCCCAGCTAAGTTTACCTTCTCCCTACCTGGCAAACACTGTCACACCAGGAACCCATTTATGCCACTGAAACACCATTTGGAGGTTTAAATGCTGTATATTAAAATGCTATATTGGAATGCTGCTTCTAATTATGTCAAATTAAGCACGTGCTTTTAAGGAGGTGAAACAGACCCATAGGAAGCTTTCATTTGCTGGGTGTTGATGGGGTGCTTTTGACCACATAGGTAAGGGAAGGCTGCCCAAAGAAGCTGTGGCTGCCCCATCCCTGGAAGTGTCCAGGGTCAGGTTGGATGGGGCTCTGAGCACCCTGGGCTAGTGGAAGGTGTCCCTGCCCATGGCAGGGGGTGGAACAAGATGAGCTTTAAGTTTCCTCCAGCCCAGGCCATTCTGTGATACCTGGGCCTCTCTCAGCACCCCTGTGGCAGAAGGACAACCCCATTTGGAGGCTGGTTCACTTTCTCTTTCCTGTTCCCTTGCCACATTGAGCTGGAGGTGAGGGAGGGAAATGTCTTCAGCTGACACGGTAGCTCTTGACTACGGGTGGTTTTCCATGCAGCTGGAGAGCCCTTGGACACAGAGATGTCCACTGCCCAGGGTCTATTCACTTCCTCTGGACTCAATGCCAGGGAAGGGGCAAAGTGTGCACCAAATGGGGAATGTGAATGAGTCAGTGTAGGGCACTGGTGCTTCTGAAAGGAACAGCCTCTCCTGCAGGGCAAGCTTGGCAAGCTGGGCAGAGGATTTGTCCCAGGGCACTGAGGGTTTCTGCCCTACCTGGGCAACTGAGAGCTCAAGAAAAAGCTTGTGAGTGATGCAGTACACTAAGCTCTTTAGTGAACTTTGAGGGAAGTCCTCAAAATGGTGGGGACATGCCTGTGCTGTTATTATATATGCACTGTTACTCTCTCTGAGCTGCTCTCTTTATGTGCTGGCTGAAGTACTTTTTGGTGCCTTGTTAAAACGTGTGCATCCCTCTGGTTTCACAGCTTCCTGCAGAGGTGGATTGTGTGCTGGGGTGCCCTCAGACATGACGTTCTAGAGCCACATCATGTGAGTAGGTGGGGGAGAAAACCCCCTGGGCTTCATGGGGGTGATTCTGCTGGGAAATGCCAGGTCCTGCTTGTGGATGCTGTCGGTGTGCAGCAAACGTGGCAGGGCAAGCTAGGAAGAGCAACCCTGGAGACCTGCTCAGATGAGGGGAAGCCTTAGAAAAAACCAGTCCAGCAAAAGGAACTTTACTAGGTCTCAGCGACAGATGGATTGAATTATTCCAGCTTAAGCTAATACAAACTTTCCATGTCAGCCACTATGAGTTTCACTTCATGAGGACTGAAGGGTTTTGGGCAGTGTCTCTTGAACGTGCTGCTGAAGTTTTCACAGGCAGATACACATTTTGGGCTGCTAAAACAATTCTGTGGAAGAGGGAAACTATGAGCAACCGAGGGAGAAAGTAACACTTCTGAAAAACAAAGCCTGCTTGAGAAACCAATGCACGCTTTGAAGAATCAGGGCGTTTTATCAGTGAGGATTTCTGGCTTTCGAGCACGTGCCAATCTGAATCCAGCCTTACAGTTTCCACTCTGCCCTATCAGCCATTGCTCTCGGGGGAACTTTTGTCTGAGTGGAAACAGGAGTGCTGGGCCCTTTGACAGCAGAGCTGTTCCTCCCCCAGGGACAGCCTGAAGGGCAGGGTACAGCAGTGATTTTTCCTAGGAACGTGACATTACGAATGTCCACAGCCATTTAAGCAAATCAGCTCACCCTGGCAAAGCACCCCGTGCATTTTTGACCCTGTTTCTTCCAGACTCCCTGTTTCTTCAGGACTTCTTACAAGCAGCCTCCCTGAGATGAAACTTAGTGTGTGCTTGCATATTTGGCAGGACAAGGGTCGAAATTTTCTTAGCCCAGAGCCCAAATAACAGGTTTTTGCTCTGTAAACCACTGCACTCTCGAGCTGAATGCTATCAATTCAGCTGATGGAGTTAACAGCAAAAATGTAGAAGGAAACAGAGCTGGCAAAATAGCTTGTGATTATTATCTGAGGGCTGGGTGGAGACGTATTGGAGAGGCAGCAGCTGGGAGACGGCACATCCAGAATAGAGGAGCTGACATTACAGAACTCCTTTCCCTCTTAAACGCTTTGGTTTTCTCTGAACTTTCCAACTTCCCGGGAGGGGTGGCAGCTACGTGACCTGCAAACCCTGAGGAGACTGATCCCAGCTTTTAGATCAAGGAGCTCAAAGTGACAATGGGAACAGAGAGATAAACAAATGCTTTTTTTTTTAAAGAATGCGCTCTGAATTATTTATCCACGCGTTCCCAAAGTCTGTTTTGTTCCTCGCTGTACCAGCTACGAGGCACTCTAATTACCAGTATTTAAAACACACATAAATCACCTTGCCAGCCATGACAAATGCTGCTTGTAAAGCCTAGAAGTACTACTCCTGCAACTCCATCCAAGAAACCTAAATACACCACCTGTTAGGTGAGATGCAAAATTATCGCTGGCATGTTGTGACTAATCTGAATTCCAGTGAAAATAGGTGATACTTCTTGAGCATCCTGACAACCTCTAGACACCCACATCTGTTTGCTGCATACCTAGTTCCAGTTCCTTAGGGGGGCAGCTGGGCTCCTTTTTAACTTGAAGAGCCAGCAAGGTACTGCGAGGACAATGACCTGGCTTTGGGTGGGTGTCCGAAGCTTTGCTGTTCAAATGCCATGGGAGCATTGTTCCTGGCTTTCCCTGCTTCCCCAACCCTTTTCACTTTCTTCCCAGCCTTGGGAAGGCATTTTGTGACATCCCCACTGATAGGCAGTGGTTGTGCTGGGGGAAAATGACAATGTAGAACATAAGCACTGACACGCAGCGACCCCGTGCGTAGTGCTGATGTTGATAGAGGCAGACTTCTGAAAATACTTGACAGACTTCAGATGTCAGGTTGCTTCTTGAGCCCTAAATAAACCTTCTTAGACTGCTGCTTTTGTTTTTTTATGGCTGTAGACTTAACTCTTTGCAAACATGTCCTGTGATCTCCCACTCGGTTCAAAGCTGCGGTACTTGTGCATTTGCATCTCAGACACACTGTGTTCCACAAGCCTTAAAATGGCCTGAAGCAAAGGTCTGTGGTGGCCGGGGAAAAAGCACAGCTGCAATGGGATGCCAAAACCCATCTCCCTGAGATGCAGAACCATCATTCCCGAGCACTCTGGCCATGAGCTGATGGTGGCAGTACACACTGTCTGGATGCAGCCAGAGCCACAGGTGCTAAAAATGCCTCTCTGTGGGAGGAGAAACATTTTCAGCCCTCAGAGACTTGTGCTGGAGCCATAAAAGGTCTGTGTAATTCTCTGGGCATCAAAGCAGACTTACAGAGGGCAAGAGCAGAGCCCAGACTTTGTGTGAGACAGAGAAAGGACTGGACCTGCTTAGCCTCAGTAAGGTGCCAAGGAATGGCTGCGTGTTCTCTAAACTGAGACCTCAGTCCCTTGAGATATGGTCTCAAAACAGGCAGAACAGAGAGCCCAGAGCAGTGTGAGGTGTGTGCCTGGACCTCTGTTTGCACTGGGACCTGTGGGACACGGGCAGGGGTGTCTCTCCACCCGCTGCCAGCGAAATCTGCAATGTAAAGCCTTGAGCTAAACTTGACAGAAGTTTCTGAGGGCTTTTTCTGGGGCAGGCTGTGCTTCCTCAGCAGTTTTGGGAAAACACCACCGTGACGCCGGAGAGCTGACAGAGCTGAGCAGCCGGAGGCACTGCTTGAAAGCTCCTTTCTGCTCCACATTAGCACTTCAGCAGGGAAGGGCTGCAGGAGGGTTCAGCAGGCAGGACCAGCACGAGCCCTGTCCCTCTCAGGGTGTGCCTGTCTGCAGCTCTGTGACTCGCCTCCAGCAGTGCCTCCACGTGCCACCGGGACTTTCGAAGGATGCAGGCACGTTCCCTGGAAGCATCTGCATCAATCACTCTCCCAAGCAGAGGTCAGGGTTGCTCTGCTTTCTGCAGAGAGCCTGCGAGTTGAGTGACAGCCCCTGAGACGGGCTCAGCAGTGGGAAGGATGGCATGGCACTGCCACCTCTCGTGCCATGCGGCACCACCGTCACGCCTTCCCTAGGAAAATGGTCCAAGAAATCATTCCCAGCAGCATCTGTAGCAGTGAGCAATCAGCCAGGGCCTGTTCTCTGGCCCTGAGCTTACACAAAGCCCAGCTCGTACCCTCAGGGCTGACCTTGTTTCCTCCCCAGGACAGGGTGAGCTCACCCGTTCTGCGGTCAGGGCTGCCAGCTCAGAGAGCCCAGGGTGTCCCGGGCCAGAACGGTGGCAGGGAATGTGCTAACACTTAAAAAGCACACAGGGTTCTGTGTTGGTGCTTGAGGCCGTGCCCGTTCTCACTTGGATTTACTGGTGCAGGTACGGCCACTGGAAATAAGAGGAGCTGGCTGAAGTGATGCTCAGTGCTGCTCAGTGCTGCTCAGTGATACTCAGTGATGCTCAGTGCTGCTCAGTGATACTCAGTGATGCTCAGTGATACTCAGTGATGCTCAGAGATGCTCAGAGATGCTCAGTGCTGCTCAGAGATGCTCAGAGATGCTCAGCGATACTCAGTGACGCTCTGCTCAAATTATTGTGCCTTCCCTCACAAAACCATGCAGGCTGGCTGGGCAGAGCTTTCCTGTGCCAGTTGGCTGTGTGGTCTCCCCTTTGCCCCAGCCCCTCTCTGCCTCTCACAAATAGATGGGAAGCATGGCAGGGGCATTGGCTGCTGCCAGGTTTGTCTCTCCGAGTCCAGGAAAGCTGGAAAATTTACAGTTCTGTTTACAGAGCAGCCTGGGGCGGGCTCCCCGCTGCACTGGGGCTGTGTGGGGTGGTGCTGCTGAATCCAATCCCTCTGGCTGAGCTGCATCCCCCTGTAATCCTGCCAGCTGCTCGGGCAGCCAGAGTTCAGAGCCTGGCCGAGCTGCTTCCCTGGGATGACAAAGGCGAGTCACTTAGGAGCTCGGTGTAACCTACTCATTTATAAAGACTGTATACAAAGAGGGTTTTCCCCCCCTCCTTTGCTATGGCAGATGCTTCCAGCAGGGAGAAGCCTCTTTGCTCTGAACTCACGAGTTCCCCCAGTGCTGATGAGGTCTCTCTTCAATCTCTCCTTTACAGGATGCACTGGGAGGATCTGCAGTCCATGGGATCAGTAGCGAGGCACACATGCTGCTTGGACTCTCCAATGTGCAGGATGTGCCTGAGGCAGAGCCAGGCTGCAGGAGTCAGGCAGGATCACACTGTGAGTGTAGGTACCCTGAGAGGGAACAGAACCCTCAAGCCCAAAGCTGTGCCCCTTCAAAAGGCCACACACACCCTTTTAGTTTCCACCCAACTCTAGAGTCTGTATCATTCTTTCCTGACTGTAGGTTTTTTTCTGCATCTGTGTGATCTGTGTAGTCCAGGAGACCAAGCCTCCCCCTTGCTGTGCACCAGGTATAGGAATGACAAAACAAGGCAGGGTTTCAGACATGCCAAGGCCACATTCATTTGCCTAAATGTAGTCATGTAGTGCTATTTTAAGCACAATTTTTTACCATGCCCAGCCTCCTACTGGCTGGTTCATACAACCTACAGCACCCAAAATGCCTGTATGGGCCTGGCATGTCTGACACACAGCCCATGAGAGTCCCACGCCCTTCTGGCCTGGCAGGGAAGGGCTGAGTGGGATACCCACATATGCCTAAAATAGCACAAGACATCTGTGCTTCAGCAGCTTAATCCTTCCCACCACCAGCTTCAGTGTTTCCCTGGCTGGTCTGCACAGTCCCCCTGGTCCAGCTGCTACTATCAGGGGCTAATTTTCCACATCAATGCAATTTTAATTTGCCAGAGTTGCACCTGGTTAGGACTGGTTATTTATTGTTCCAGCAAGAGAAAGAACTCCATGAAATGTTCAAAGCTATATATATATATAATACAGTTCAGGATAACCTGGCATGCACAAGAGCATTGAACAGTAAAGAAATGCCAAAAGCAATATAGGATTTGATAGGACTTGGCTGGCTGCACGGTGTGAGTACTTACAGATCACAGGCCTGAATCTTTATGCCAGTGCCTCTTGTGTGGTCATTTATTATAGCTTAAAATAGGTATATGTGTGAGCAGTCAGCCTTAGAATTACTTCATAGCAACTTTGCACTGGAATGGGGGGCTGTAAAGCATGCTATCATTTGGTACTTTAAATCTACTAGTGCAGCCAGATCTTCCTACCTCAATGTTTGCATTTTCTCACAGTAAAGTTCCAGTTATATTTGCCCTTTGGAGGAAAACTGGCCTCTCTGGATACGCTTGTACACACAGGTAAAGCGACAAACCTGCCCTGCCAATTGCATCACATAAGGAGGCTTGGATTACAGCGTGCCTCTCGTGCAGAAAGTATTTCATTACACAAACCAGCTGTTGTGGTGGTAGAAAGAGCAAACAGAGCTGTGGGTTTTGAGTAGGTTTCAGCTGGTGAGACAGCACAGCTCCATGGGTATGATGGCAGGGCTGGCTTCTTGGTGGAGCTGCTCCAAAAGGCTTCAACTTCTGGAGCTTTGACACCAGCAGGAAGCAAAGGAGGGGAAAAGAGAAGTACACAAGAGAAGCTGCCCCTTCTTAAGCAGTTCCATCAAGCCAGGTTGTCTTTTAGTGCTGGACAGAGGTCAGTGCTCAACACATGAAAAAGCACAGTGAGCTTGAGCATTTGGGTGCAGGGACTGAAACCTACCCCCAGCCACAGAACTCTTATTTATGCTTGTTGGACATCTCAGAGGTCATGCAGGCTCCAGGGCAGGTGGAGGCAGCCAGCTGGCCCGTGGTGGGACTTTGCAGGGCAGCAGGGTGGGAAGGTCCCTGTGCCAGGCAGATTTTGCCACCTGTCTGCCCCTCAGGGGCTTTTCAAGACCTGCCCGATCTTTGGCTCCATAAGGAGCTAAGTCTGGTGATTTGGAAGCAGAGAGATGGAGAGGGTTAGAGGGGCAGCAGGGCTGCTGACAGGGAGCCACTGGCAAGTCTGACAGAGGTTATTAAATGTTTCCAGAACAGGGGAAGGTCTGACCTGCAGCCCTTTGCAAACCCCAGTGTACAGAGCCCCTTACAAACTGATACCATTTCTTGGGGATGGAGGACAGAAGTGACTCATTCTTGCAAGCTAGAATTAAAAAAGAATATTGTGAGTCTGGATTCCTCCCTGCCATCTGAAACTGGGAAAGCGGGAGAGGGGAAGGAGTGTGAATTGCCTGTTTTAACTGTTATCTACACAAGAACCCAGTTGTAAGATGGGCTGTGAACACATTTCCTGCTTTTCTCTGGCACGCAAACCCAGTGGAGCCACGAAACATGAGTTGACATGACAACTGAAACCTGCAGCCTGTGGTTCTCAGCATTTTCAGTGTGTATTTCCTGCTCTCACCCTCATCACACCAAACCCTCTGACAGCCCGTCAGGCTCAGACAAGTCGCTGGGGCTGCAGCCAAAGCAGAACTCCCAGGTTACGACAGCAGCAACCAGGGATGCAGGAACAGGAGCCACTCTCCCTCGGTTCCTTTATGGCACAGCTCTTCTTGGGAATGGCAAAGAGCCTTCACCACTGAGGGCCAAACGCCAAGGGAGCTCTGGATGTGTTTAAATAAAGCTAGGCTTAATTAGAGCTGCTCAAAAATTAAATGCAGAAACAGAGTGTATTTATGTTTGCACTCCAAAATGTATTAGACTCCCAGGCAGAACTAGGTCAGAGCAGCTCAAGTGAAATTACTGGGAAGTGCAGCATGTGGGAAAACATTCTTTTGGCTGTTCAGTGTGAGCAGGGTGACTCCTACAAGAGCTGCAATACCCCCACCCACAACGTGATGTGGCACAGCCGGTGCCAAGAAGTCAGAAATCTGGAGTCATTGTTCATTTAACAGATTCTGGCTCGCTTTACGTTTTGGTTTGGCTTCTTTCTCTCTCCCTGCTTGTGTGTCTCCTTTACGGCTGCCACAAGGCATCTTCCTGCACAGCCAAGAGATCCAGAAACGTTTTCCTTTTCTGTAGTCAAAGCTGAGAGCCTGCTATGATCATATGACTCAGAGTGCCATAGGTCTAAGAAAAACACACAATATATAAGACAATCCCCTTATACTGGCAACTGAAAGTTGCATTACTAAGCTGTTACATCCTGAAAAAAAAAAAAAGGTATTTTGTTTCCTAAGAAATACTTTTGATTATGCCTCCTGTGTTCCAAGCACCAGTCTGCAGCTGTAGGCTCTGCCTAAGGAAAGCAAGCTGCTCAGCCCTGACTGGTTCTGTGTGTGTGTGTGTGTGTGTGTGTGTGTGTGGATCCCCTTGTTTTGGTGAGGCTGGGATATGCTGTGGCAGGTCTTGCACAAGTCTGGTGGCACGGTGGGAATTTGCAGGCACTGCAGATCAAAGGGCTGGGGAAGGTCAAGGATTCTGCGTGGCTGGGATTTGGGATCAGCTGGGCTTGAGGTGGGGCCCTGTGACTGCTGCAGGGCATGGGGGAGCTCCCTCCTGTGCCCCTAAGAGATTCCTTCTTCTGCTGGCAGAGCAGAGAGGGTCCGTGCTTTGATAAGGAACCAGGGGCAACAGTGTAAATTCCAGGAGTTGTCGAAATTCCAGATTTCGTGCCAAGAATTCTCAACATTTTCTAATATTATTTCAGAGTGAATCAGCAAAAAACTGAACAGCAGTCCTTGTTCTTAATTTGGCCTCGTTTGAAATAAGACACTTAACTTGCAGCAATGATAACTGACCTAGAGGAGCTTCTGAACGGCCTCTTTGGGTATGAAAAGGCAGAATTCTGATCCCACAAAGCACCTTGGGGGTTTTTTGCCTGGCAACATTTTCAAAGGGAAACTGTTCTCTTGGAAATTGTTGGGCAATTCCAGTGAATGCATAACACTCGATTCTGCAGGAAGTAGGTGCTCGAGACATCCTGCATTTATATTTTCTATTTAATCAGAGAATGGCCTGGGTTGGAAAGGACCTTAAAGATCATCTCATCCCAACCCCCTGCCATGGGCAGGGACACCTTCCACTAGCCCAGGTTGCTCAGAGCCCCTCAAACTGCACTCCAGTCTCCCACCCAGCTGCTGGTCCGGCCTCAATCTGCCTTCAGGTGTCCTCCCATGGCTCTCCCCTCTCCGCTGCTTCACGCCTGGCTGTGGTTTGCATTGTCATTGTTGACCCTGGCACGACACACTGTTGACATCCACAGATCCAAGGGCCTTATTTGTCTTTCCCACCCCACCTAATTCCAGAAGTACATCACCTGGACACGCTGCTCATGGCCCAGACCTGAACCCTCTACAAGGCAGGGGGACCACACTGTGCTGAACATCAGCATCATAGTGGAGAGGTAAGATCTTGAAACGTATCCTCCTTCTTGGTCCAGACATAATCACCCCAAACCCTCAAATTGCTGGATAATTTGCCCTATAGCTGGAGACACAGATTTAGTCTCCTTCCCCACACCCTTTTTTTTTGTCAGCACATACAACCATCTTCATGACACTCTTTTATGATCTGCATCTCTACCAGAAAATTTTGTAGCCTGTAGGGGAGAGGCTTTGCTTTATATTGCCAAATAGTAGCGAATTCAAGCCCTGTGGTGAGGATCATATTCTTAATAATGAACATGTTAATAAGGGGGACAAGTTATGTTAACTAGGGCTTAGGAAATCCAGTCACTGTATTTCCTCATAGGGTAAGCATTTCTGCACATCAGGACCACCTGGAGAGGGGGAACAAAGGCTTTCTAGATATCCTGCCCCATCTTATAAAGTCCTTCCATATTTCGCAAGGGGAGACAGGGCTAATACACACAGAGAGCTGAAAACAGCCCTGGTCCCCAAGGTGTCCTCTCGTTGCAGGTTCCTGTCTTATGGAAGGGAGGAACCCCCTCAGTTATCATTTGTGTAACACATTCTGGCTCGCTTTACATTTTGGTTTGGCTTCTTCCTCTCACAGTATCTGCTGCCCAGGGCTTGCTGGACAACCCCTTCAGGTCTCCTTCTGGTAATAACTGCCTTTCTCCCCCAACAGCCTGAAGACACACACACACAAAAAGTCAAATATTTTAGGAGTAACTTCCACGAAAATTGTACACCCATCCACGTGGCTTCGAACCTCTTTTTTTTTTTAATAGCTTTGCCACTCAGTTCTCACTAATAATTTTGGGGACGGGGGGTGTTGTCCCTCTTTTCGCCGCTAGGCGGCGCTGCGCACACGCCAGGACGCTGCGCGGCTCTGACCACGCCCTCTACGCAAATGAGATTGATAACAGCCAATAGGAACGCGCCCCGCCCGCAGATCACCACGCCTCTTTATGCAAATGAGGCCGGTGCCAGCCAATGGGCGCGCGGCCCGCCCCCGCTGTATTTATAGCCGCTATTTAAGGAGGCGCCGGGAGTTGCCGCGCCGGGCTGGGAGCGCTCGCTCCCGATGGGGTTGGTCCTGCCGGGATGCAGGGCGGGACACCCTGCTCCACACCCGGCCCGAGCGCCCCGCAGGGCTCGGCACGGCCGCCCCCGGGCTGCTGCTCATCAGCGGGGTGCGCGGTGCGGTCGCCCTGCTTTGCCCTGCCCCGTGGGAAGGAGGGATGCACAGAGATCCGCAGGGATGCGCAGGGATGGTCAGAGATGCTTAGGGATTCTCAGGGATATGCAGGGATGCTCAGGGATACTCAGGCATGCACAGGGACGGTCAGAGATGCTCAGGGATGCCCAGGGATATGCAGGGATGCTCAGGGATGTGCAGGGATGCTCAGGGATGTGCAGGGATGCGCAGGGATGCTCAGGCATGCACAGGGATGCGCGGGGATGGTCAGAGACGCTCAAGGATGTGCAGGGATACGCAGGGATGCTCAGGGATGCTCAGGGATCCGCAGGGATGGTCAGGGATCCGCAGGGATGCTCAGGGATGTGCAGGGATGCTCAGGGATCCTCAGGGATGCGTAGGGATGTTCGGGGTTGTTCAGGGATGGTCAGGGATGCTCGGGGATGCGCAGGGATGTGCAGGGATGGATGAGGCGTCCCGGTGCCTGGTGGGGTTCTGCAGGCGCTCTGCACCTGGTGGTCAGAACGCCGAGGTGCACCTGGCACGCCAGGGGTTTTCTGTCCAGAACAGCGGCTCTGTGACTTGTATCTCCATAAGGAATGCTGCCTCTCCCTCCCCTTCCCCCGCTCCCTCCCGCTCCTGTGCGGCACTAGAGCTATTCCTGCAGTCCTGCTGAATTTAACAGCGTTCCTCCCTTCGCTCGCAGACCCAGCCTTCTGTTTCTGGGTGTACTGTGTGTTTTCATGCAAGTCCTTTCATCCAGTTGATACCTGTGCTTCTCTCCCCCAGCGCAGCTCAGTGCTGACCCCATAAATAAGAATTGCAAATGTCTTCACTCCTGTGTTAAAGAAAAAAACCTCACATTAGAGAGTCATAGAATACACTGAGTTGGAAGGGACCCACAAGGATCCTCAAGTCCAACTCCTTCCCCTGCCAAGGACACCCTCAAAAATCTCCCCATGTCCCTGAGAGCATTGCCCAAACGCTCCTGGAGCTCTGCCAGCCTCGCTGCTGTGCCCACTGCCCGGGGGCGCCTGTTCAGTGCCCACCACCCCTGGGGGAGGAATTGTTTCCCAATATCCAACCTGAATCTCCCCATGCTATTAAGGCAGGTGGTTACTTTGCTAATATATCATAGAATGGCCTCAAAGATCATCCCATTCCACCCCCTGCCATGGGCAGGGACACCTCCCACTGTCCCAGGTCACTCAGAGCCCCATCCAACCTGGCCTTGGAC
>JAWWTY010000037.1:58199256-58210861 GCA_035222235.1 Margarornis squamiger
CCTTCCCACAGCTCCCTGTGCTTGCTGTGCTGGGACCCCCGGGCTGGGGGCAGCTCTGCATCTGGTCCTCCTTCACCAAGGTACAGGCAGACCTTCCCAGCCCCGGATCCTGCTGGTCTGAAGGGCAGGAAACTAGCCCAGCACGGGTTAACACAGCAATGACCTTTGCAGCTGGACTCCAGCTGCTGGTCCCAGCTGCAGGGAAGAGAAGGGGGTGGAGAGAAGTGCTGCTAGTCCAAAGGTAGGGAAGGCTCCCTGTTGCAGCAATTAAAAGTCTCTCATTCAGCCATGCTCATTCGACTCCTGAGAAACCTATTCTACTTCATTTTCCACTAGGGAAGGAAGCACCCTTTCTAAACTTGAAGGTATCCTGGAAAAGGTAGAGACCATCCTGAATAATGAAAAAAACAGAGCACACACAGTGCAGAAGTGTCTGGATATGAATTAACTTTCATTTATTGAAGACTCACCTGTGCCCAACATAGCTTTGTATCAGCTCTGACTTCAGTCTAAATTAAAATGGATGGTCTTTGTCACAATTTAACTTCCATTCACTTAAATGCAAACTTCTTTCCTGAGCACAACTGAGAGACTTCTTCCTTAAATGTTTTTTTAAAGATATATTTCTGTAGGGGGTGCAGAGAGAAGCTTAATTAATTTGTGTAAAGTCTAGGAGTCATAACCTCTAAAAAATGTTTCAGAAATAATACCATTACCCATTTTCACTGTCAAACCTTGTTTCCTTAGAGACCAAGAGGGCTGACAGCCTCTTCTTAACGTGACATTCAGCTTTCTCATCTCTACCCGAAGATCTGAAAGCAGACTATACCTTCACTGTAACCATGAGTCAGCCTTTACTGAGGGTGACTCAAAAATGCAACCCTGGCACCTGTTTCGTGTCTGCCTGGGTTTCGGAGAGTGCTGATGGTGGTGGCACTCGGAGCAAAGGTAAACAGGAGTGTGTTCCTTCCCAGAAGCTGTTTGCTCTGGATGATAAAGAACAAAAGCTGCTATATAAAGGTGCTTACAACAGTGCAGCTCTAAGAGTGGGGCTTTGTAGGGGAGGGCTTGTATCACTTGCTTCACAGAGGGAGCGGCCTTAGGGATGGATGCCAGGGGCTCAACAGCACCCTTGGCGCCTTGTTTTGTCTGTGCACGTCCAGGGTGAAGGAGGTGGGAGAATTAAGTTAGCTGATTGTATTAACACTAGTGAGGCAGCTTGTGGATGAAAAGAGCTATTAAGTGTTGGTTGTTATTATCATCATCAAGGAAAAACCAATTCCTCAGGAGAGGAAGCTGTTCTGCATCTTGCCCAGTCATGCAGCTGCAGATGTGTGAAGGGGGGAAAACAAGGCACCACTTCACAGTGGCAAGGAGGTACCAGGGTTAAATTTCAGCACATAATGCTTGTTCTGACTTACCGTGGCAAATTTACAATGTGCACCTGCAAATAACACCCCCAAACCCAGGACTGGTTGCTCAGATCGTCTTGGATTGTCTAAAGCAATTAATTATTGCCATGTGAAATCTCGGTCAGGAGCCAGTGCTGTGTGAAATTGGGCTGCACAGGTATCTGCCTTCAGTGTGTTTGCCAAGTGCATATTCATGTGAAAAATAAGTCCAAGGGGAGGGAAATGCTGCTCACCAAGTATTTGCACTCGATCCTGCCAGGTAGAAAAGGCATTTTACACCTCCTCAGAGACAGTTGTGACACATCTGGCCTGGCAAAGGGATTAGTATTTCCAAAAAAAAGGTACAGCTTCAGGAGGTTGAAAGCAATTCTTTAGGGGGAGGTCTATAATGACTGGAAGCAGAGCCAAGCTGGGAGAAGTGGGAGATGTGAGTCTGAGCAGCTCCCCAGATAAATTCCACACAAAGGTGGAACTCCAGAGGTTGTGTGGTTCTACCACCTGCCAATGCTGCCTGAGTGCAGGAGTGTGCTCAAGGATCCAGTCCTGACCATGTGGGTTAAGAGTGGATCTACAGCTTATCAGCTTAGGGGGAGAGGGGGAGGATTTAAGGGTTTAATCACAAGATAAATGGTTTTCTTTCTGTCTTGTCACCTCCGCCTTTATAAATCTTTACAATATGTTAGAGATTTTGGACTTTGTACTTATTTGTTTATATTTTCAGCTCATTTTGCTCTGATTTTCTTTTACCTTACTCTGGCTTCTGTTAAAGGCAATTGCAAGGTAGGGGTCCACCATGAAGATACACCCTACCTGCACGAGTGGAAGTGTTAAAATCAGGACACTAGAGTACTGCCACTGTGCCCAACAGCTCCAAACCTTTCTGCAGGATGTCCAAAAGCTTTCCAGTATACCTCTAGTCTTTCACAAGGGCCTGTTTATGTCTCATAATCCAGGAGGCCTTGTACAAGTGTTTTCTGGTGGCTGGCATTAATCATGATAATCAGAACAATGCCAGGAGCCCAGAGCTATGGAAGGGATTTTATGATTGCGGTAGAAGTGCGTAGGATCTGTGTGTGTTTGCCAGTGGGGATGAATCACAGTCTATTCCTGATAAGTTCAGTGCCAGCTGTAGTGTTTCAGTGACAGGAAGAGACAATTACAGTGGTTTTGTTTTTCCTGTTTATTTTGGGTGCACACCTTTGCTGGCAGAAAATGCAGTTTCAAGCAGAAGGGACACGGGGCACGGTCTCGGAGGAAACCTTTAGGAGAGGAACATATGCTTCTGCTTATCCTGAGAGGTGCCTGTTTTGGTTTCTCAGGGGACAGGAGATGCCATCTCTCACCTCCCACGTGCCACAAGGAGTACTGAAACTGGTGCTCCAGGACAGCTTGGGGGTCGACCAGCTGGGAAGCAGCTTTGCCAAAAAGGACTTAGGGCTGGTGGAAAAGCTGACTATTAGCCAGCAATATGTTCTAGGGACAAGGAAGGAAAGAGCCTCCACAGATGCATTAGGAAGAACATTGCCAGCAGGTTCAAGGAGTGATTCTCCCTATGGTGAGATACATCTGGAGTGCTGGGTCCAGTTCTGGGATCTCCAGCATGAGCGAGACATGGAAATACAGAGCAAAGGGCCAGTAAGATGGTGAAGGGACTGGAGTATCTGTCAGTACAGGGAAAGGCTGAGAGTATTGGGCTGAGGGGGCTTGGTGGATTTTATCAGTGTGTACAGAGAATTGACAAGAGGATATAAAGAAAACAGAGCCAGGCTTTTCCCAGTGGTGGCCAGTGACAGGACACGGGGCAGTGGGCACACACTGCAGTATGGGAGAATGCACCTTAAACAGAAGAAAAAGCTCTTTTACCACAAGTGTGATCAAACACTGCAACAGGCTGCCCAGAGAGCTTGTGGAGTCTCTGTCCTTGGAGATATTGAAAGCCCAGCTGGGCATGTTCCAGAGCAGGGTTAGACTGGGTGATCTCCATGGGTGCTTGGAGAACTGATTAGCTTCCTGTAAGACAAATCCTGATGTACTGTGTTGGGATATGCATGGAGCAAATCCACCAGACTCAAACATTTTTGGGCAGCTCTTCAGAGAGCCATTGCTGGTGTGAGGAAAAGCCATAATGAACTCAGAGTGTCGCTGGTTGCATGTGACCATGCAGAGGCTGTTGGATCAAGTTTGTCCCTCGTTGGTCGGCCACGATTTGGGGATAGACCAAAGCACCCTCAGCTTACCTGGCTGGTTGTGTGGCAAAAGGGACTGATACCAAAGCAGGCAACACACGAGGCTTAAGCTATTTTAGGTCAGGTGTGGGAACAGCAGACACCTACCAGGAAGCCTCAGGTTTGGGTTTTGGGGAGGTGAGAGGAACTGTGGCAAACAGGGACAAGGAGCCAGACAGGCCAAGTGGGACACGTTGCAACAGAGGCAAATTAGCATCCAGCACGCCAGGAGCAGCTCATCTGTTGCATCATCTCTCTGTAAGGGACTGTGTTACAAGAAAATTCCTGTGGGGTGGTATCTCACACCCTTCCAAAGGCTGGGAGATGGCTCCACACTACCTGCATTAGCTCACACCGAGGAGCAGCAGCTTTGGTTGCTTTCTGGCCTTTAAGTCCACAATGAGCATTACTTACAGAGCATCTTCTGCCAAAGTTTTGCATTAGTCCAGGGACACTTCACCAGAAAATCTGAAGCTTCAAGAAGCATAAGGGTGCCAGTATTGGGTTAAATTTCATAGCTGTTCTAAGGAGTTAGTTAATAACAAGAGAGCAGCAAGAAGTAATGCATTTTTTGCCTAACCAGGGGACAGAAAGGAAAGAAATCCAAGGTTATCTACTCTCTTCAAGATCACATCCAGAGAGCAAAAGCCTCTTGCTCTTTTTCCCTTCCCTACATCCAGGTGACAAGCTGTAGAAATTTCCTGATAACTGCATTTGGACATTGAGACGCAGAGTACATCTTAGGTCTTTAGATTGTGTCCACATAGTAAAAATCTCCGGTCTGGGAAGATACTCCAGCTTTCATATTTCTCCCCACATTTATTTATATATCCCATATTCATCTCCAGTTTGTATTTAAGGCAGGCAACTGGATTGAATTCTCCCATTTCTACCCTTTCCCTCCCCTCCCAATATTGATCAGTGAGCAATGTCATCATCTTCCATTGATTGGCCAGCCTTGGGCTCCTTCTGGGCTTGACCCCTGACAAAGTGGTAGCCCACGAGGGCTTCAGCTGCTCTCTGCATCTCTCAGCAATGTGCTGACCTCATTCTGAGGTGTGTCCTCCCTAAAAGTATAGATGTGTGAACTGGTGAGTGCACTTGGTGTGCAGTCGTATCTGGGATCCATGCTCGGAGTTCTTCGCAGGAACTGCATCCCGTGGCAGTCAGCCCCGCTGGGTGACAGAGGGTGTGGAGTGAGGAATGTTCTGTTAGAGAGACACTGCTACAAACAAACAAACAATTGGGGTTTGTGCCACGTGGGTGGGCTGCTCGGGCGCTTTAAAGGGCTTTCCAGAGCACAGAAGTGTTTCCCAAGCAGCGCTGTGGCTTTGCCTGGAAGCAGAAATGAGGGGATGGAAAGTTCTTCATGGTGTGGGGACCCCATTAACTAATTAACAAGAACTACAAGCTCCTTGACCACACCTTTGCCCTCTGGGCAAAACCTAGGGAATCCAAGGGGACACAAGGCAGCTCATTGAGCTGCACTGTGTGTACGTGGAGAACTGCCACTGAAGTGATCTTTGCTATTTCTACAATACTTTCAACTTACTGAGAGAAATTTAATTCTTCCCATATACACATCAACAAACAACTTGATCCCACCCACGAATATGCAAACAAATGCATAAGTTAGGCCAAGTATTTCTCCTCCTCGCTGCCAAGTAAGAAAGGGAGATTGTTACTGCGACTTCTGTTTCCAAATACTTGGGAGGCTCTCCAATTCTGCAGCGAGGGGGACTGCATAATACCTAGGCTGGAGCTGAAAGAGCTCCAGCAGCAGCTCAAAGCCTGGCTGAAATAGCTGAGTGGTGAGATTCCCCACCTAAATGATGTTAGCAGAACCCTACCTTGCAGTAAAAGCACATCTGCACCTCCTCGAGCGCAGCTACCTTGCTATTTCCAACCAGTTTGCGAGCACCCTGACTGCTTTGTTGGGTGTGAAACTCAGCCCAGAACAGCCCAAGCCTTGCCCTGTCGCCCCCCCCCCTTCTATTTTCTTCTATTTTGGTCTGTGGTGAGGTGTAGGGACCGGGGTGTTGGACAGAGGCTTGAAGAAAAGGCCGGTTGTTCGGAATGGGAGGTGCGCTCCGTGACACGCCGTAGGAAGGATGTGTGCTTGGAAGATGTGCAGAAATCATTAGCAGGGTGTGTACAGCACAGAGAGGGGGGGACCCAGCCACGGGAGGAAGGAGGCAGGAAGGGGAGAAAAAGGGAGGATGAGGGTGGAAGGAGCAGGGGTGGAGGGACAGAGATTAAGACAGTAATTGGACCTACAGAAGGTGCCGAGGGGTGTAAAACACCTGAAGGTGAACTCAAACCTGAAGACCTCCTTTGGGGTGAGAATTGCCCTGAAATGCTGATTAGATCACCTTCGAAGAGCTAGATCTTCAGGCCCAAATGAGCTGAACTGAGTACAAAACCCTGTAGTGAGAGTAAAATCTGTCAAACACACATCTTTCTGTTTGCAGGGCTGGGATCAATTTGGCTCCATACCAGAAAGCCACGACACCTTTAAAATGGTCTCATGGGGGTGGTTCCATTGCAAGGGGTGCCTTAGGTCTGGCCCAGACATTGTCCTAAAGGGTTTCGTGGTCTGAGCCGGGAGCAGGTGGCATGAATCATCTTTGTACCAAGTCTGGATTTTGTCTGAGTGTCAACAGAGCTCTTTTAGGACACCCCTTCACCATGTGGGCACAGCACAAAGAGGTGAGCACTGGCAGCCAGGGCTGGCTCTGGCCCACGGTGTTAAAGGGACTCTAAATCACAGAAGGGAGATTGTGCAGCACAAACACACAAGAGCGTGTGAGTGAAAGGGCAGAAACGAACCCTCCTGTTTGCTCTGTCTGCTCCACACCTTCTCAGCCCCCCTGCTTGGCTGTGCCCGTGGCTTAGCTCCTAGTCTCCCTGGAACCACTAACTCAAATCCTGGCAGGATTGACTCAGCCCCTCTGTAATTCTGAGGCTGAAGGAAACTGTGAAACCAAAGATTCTGTGGTGAAGGGTTTGCCCCAGAACGCTTGGCCAAAATTGTCCTAAGGCTTTTTGTACGTGGCACGCCAAGCTGTGTGTTGCCCTCTCATTGGTTCTTCATTTCTTCTAATGTATTCATTAGTTTAATTACTGCCTCAGTGTGACTGAATTAGTCACGTGTTTTGAGGAGGTACTGTAGCATATATTCACTAGCCACATCTTCAGCAAGTGCTGGTTGATGTAGTGCTGTTGCCATTCCTGAGGTCGTGATCTTCAGCATGAGATGAAGGTCTGCTCCTTAAACATAACCATTCAAGTTCACAACAGTGCCTTAATTTTGGCTTTTTCGGGATTATCAGTCGAGATGGATTATTTGCTCTTGGGTCTGAAACGAGCCTGTGGGCAATTTTTAAAAGGATAAATCTGAAATATCTTTTATTATCTGTCAAGCTGGAAGCAGGTTGGATGGGGCTTTTGTTGTTTTTCTTTAAGGGAAAAGAAAACAAACATGGGTGTCAAAAAGTGACCCAACCCATGCTTTTAAAAACTCTCTGTATAACTTTCTAAACTTAAAAACAACCTTCTATGTTTTCCTTTTTTTTTTAAATAAAATATTGCTAAAAATATTCTCCTGACCTGAAAGCTTTGACTGCCAATATTCAAGTCTTCAAATATGCTTTTATAGCCAAGTTACAAATCCATGAAAAATAGATTTATCACCTAAGCAGAAATTAACTTGAACTAAGCCAAGATCCACATGATTCCTTTATGTTTCAGGATGAAATGTCTGTTGTTCTCCCTTTTCCCTCACAGGTCTTGTAAAGGCTGTCTATAAAAGCTAGATACAGAGACAAATGCTTTTTAAAAATATGTCATAACTCAGGTTGTTAAAAGATAAAGCTCTGTGACATAAAACCAGCTCAAAGCAACTTATCATTCACTTCTTTCTCCAAAGGTTTTCCATGCTCTAAATGAAATAATGAGAAGTAAGTTTTGATGCTGCCAAGTACAGTGATGAGTAAGTGGACTCCTGAGCAATCACAGCAGCAGGAGATTGCTCGGGAGTCCATTTAGTTGTGTTTCTGCAAATACAATTCCAGCCCTGTGGGACAAAGATTTCATTCTCTACATCTGTGCATGAGAACATCTGCATCACTCTTTTGACATTCTCCTTGGAGGGGGGGTCCTGGTTGTTTTCCAGTGTGAAACCCCTTGGATTGAAGTGGCTCTCCAGCACACAAAGACATTTACATGGCATCGCCTATGCTTTGTGTCCCCCCAGCCTATCTCTTGTCCAGTTCTGAATTCAAAAGCAAACCAAGTCTTTAACAAGCAGCTTTGTGTGTGGATTTGTGGCTCACAAAGCTCCTGGGGAGGCCCAGAACCCAGAGCCTGCTGCAGCCAGGCAGGCTCCCATTCTTTCAGATGTGCTGCCGAGGTTCTTAAAGTTCAGAGTCCCCACCAGCAGCAAACACGGAGGTCTGAACTGAGCTGTGGCCTTTATAACAGTCCACATGAGGATGAGGAAGGTAAAGATAATTGAGAGGGCAGTAGTATTAAGTAACTCTTAGCCACCTCCCCCCCACCCCATTAGACTCCAGGGGTAACTGGGAATGCCTGGGAAGGAGTTCATCCCACGCGAATCCAAGGTTGTCAGAGCCCCAGACAGCCCAGCTCCCTACCCATCTTGTCTCAGGGCCCTCCTGAACCTCCCAGCCGCCAGCACCTCTGTTTTGCTTGCCTGCCACACAAAGGTTTGGTCTCCTCTACCCCTGCAGAGCCTTTCAGCCCTCCAGTTCCCCATCCCTTCTGCAAGGATCATTCTTTTCCCACTCCCCTCCTTCCTAAGCCCAAAGCCCTTCCTCTGAACATGCCCCAGAAGCTCCAGTCTCTCACTAATAATGCTCTGCCTCTGTCTTTTTGGCTGCTCCAGCCTAGCCTGATGAAATGCTGTTGCCTCCCACGTTGGCTCTCCTTGCCTACCACCTGCTCCCATCACCCCACTGCTGCCAGGCTCAGCCTTGGGTGCCAAAAACATGGACCTGCTCCCGTGGGAACTGCAGAGGACTTGGCTCAGCTCTCACTCCCTACAATGCGCCCAAGTGGGGTGCTGGGAGAAGAAAAGAGAACATCAGAGGAAAAACTGGATCTGTGGTCTCTTCAAGAGCCATCTCTGTTGGTTTGGAGCAGCTTCCTTGAGTGGTGAAACCTGTAAGTTTTTGTCTTTTTGCCCGCCCCCATCACAATGGCAGCAGATTAAAGCTGTTTATATCTTAAGTATTTCTATAGCAACATCTCCTCAGCATGATTTTTTTTTTTTTTTTTTTTTTTAAAGAAAGCTGTGTTTTATCTTGGGTATTGCAGTAAAGTCTATAAAATACCACTCACTGGAAGGCTTTTCAGAATATTGGTGAAAAAAGGGAAATTGGGGAAGATCCCGTTTTATACAGCTGGATAAAATTGGTTTATATACCAATTATTTGGTAGAGACAAAGTAGATTTTTATGTAAAACCAGCTGAGATTTAAGTAGACAATTCCAGAGTGTAATGAGGGTGGAAATGACCATCACCACCTTGGAGGTAGTGAGGAATACAAGCTATCACAAGCTAATTCAAGCTCCTTTTCCATGTAGATGTGTCCACGTGGCGACTTTGGAAATGGTTCAAATTAAACCACCACAAAAAAAGGCACTTCTAGCACAGAATAAGAGTGTCCACGTGGGCAGTTGAACCACAGTAACTACACTGACACCCTGGCAAGTGTGACAGTGGCTTTCCCAGACAATTCCTGCAGCCCAGCTGCAGCTGAGGGATGGAGAGGTGGTTGGTGTCAGCTGTAGGCTGAAAGAGCTTGAAGGGACGGAAGAGGAAATGACTCAGGCTAAGGGAGGAAAATCATCCAAAGGCACTGTTTATTAAAGGAGGTGGAGGAAAACTATCCATAACATCATCAGGTCCGTGCTAAATATTTTCAAAGTATCAAAGTGGTGGTATGAATTGCATATCAATAGATCAGAGGACTCTATATTTAGAATATAGATGGACAACAGCTGAAATGGTTTTTTTTCCCCTGCCTCCCCTCCCTTTTCCTCTTCTCCCACCCACTCTTTTCCTTCTCTGTAAACTTGGGTGGTTGAGATGAACTGAAACGTGGTTCTTCCTTCGTCTCCCATTAGATGCAAAAGGAAATAGCTGCAAGCAAGATGTTATAAACCCAAGACTCAGCCATGTGCATCCTTCCTTTATAGTATTTCTGGATTCAACCTTCAAGTTATACATTCTCAGTGCCAGTAGAGTATGAAATTTGAAAATGAAAGTATAAACAGCTTAATTGTTATTTACTCATAGCCCCATTTGTAAATCAGTGGCATAACAGCTTACATTAGCCTGAGACAATAAACCACCAGAAGAAACACCTTTAAACGGACAGAAATAGATTTAAACATAACTTAGAGAAATGCCTTCACACAAAAAGGTTTCAGCTGTCAAAGTGCACTGTGCACTGAGCCATTTCCCCCCCACTTTTGTGGCTGTGTCTGAGTAGAGCACATTTTGGCAAAGAATCAGTACATTGACGTTGTACATTGTAGGACACAGCAATATAGAACCTGTGGATTTTTCCTCCTGAAACTGAGTAGGAGAGCTGGGTGGGCAGAGGGCATTCATTTGATGAAGTTTGGGTGGGATTTTAAGGGTGACATTACTCCTGCTAGGCTAGGGAAAGCTAGGAATAGGCTAGGAAGTAGGATTTAGGTAAAAGGTTTTTATGTAGGAGCCAGCCTCCTACATAACGGGCCAGAGGGAAATTAGGGATTAAGGATTCACAAGTGAAAGCTAAAAATAAGCATAAAACTCTCGTGTCTGGAAGTTCACTGGGACACGAGCACTTCACACTGGGTTTAGTCAATCTTTGTGTGTGAGGGAGAGCACCCAGTTCCTTCAGCATAATTTGGAAATTTTCCTCCATGCATTAGACTTGATAACACTGCCTTCTTCCCTCAAGTTTCTGAGCTCCTTATTTGCCACAGAAATGAAATGTATAATGTATCCAAAATTTCCTCGCTCTTTCATGCTTGTTTCTATCACGAGTTTAGCAGTGAAGGAGAGTGCTTTGAAAAAGCGTGTTTGAAAAAGACAATAGCATCTCTTAAAGGCTGAGGAGGGAGCCTTGATGTGGCTCCACTAAATGCCACACAAAATATTTCAAAAATTTGTGAGAACTAGTTCTTGAAATGCTGCTAAAGAAAAGATACATTCTTACCCTGCCCCTACATTGCTGAAACTGTGCTTTGCTAGGTTTTTAACCTTTGTAGGATTTGAGTGCCACAGCTCACCCCAAACCCCAGAAAATTCAGATTGTCAAATTCCTTCTCCTCCTCACAGAGCAGCTTGTTTGGATGAAAATACATGCTTTTAATTCTCAGCAAAAACACCTTATCTCTACAATCTAACCCTCTACTTCAGTCCAACACAGATCTCTCTGCATTCCCCACTTCTGTCACAGTGCAGGTCTTAAGGCACAGACCCATTTCAGCAGAGTGGCAGCAATTAAACACAGCAGGCGTTGATGCCATTCGTGGATTCTCTTTTTGGTACCATCAGGGATCAAGTGCACCCTCAGCACATTTGCAGATGACACCGTGTTGATTGGTGCTGTTACCACCCCTGAAGGACGGGGCCATCCAGGGGGACCTGGACAAGCTTGGGAAAGGAGCCCATGGGAATCTCGTGAGGTTTAACAAGAGCAAGGGCAAGGTGCTACACCTGGGTTGGGAAAACTCCTGGGATCAACCCAGACTGGGATGAGCAGATGGAGCAGCCCTGGGAGAAGGACTTGGGGGTGCTGGTGGGGGAGAGGCGTCCATAGGATCCCTCATACCCCATCCCCAAAGCCCCCGTGCCCTGGGCTGCACCCAACGCAGCATGGGCAGCAGGGCAGGGGGGGATTCTGCCCCTCTGCCCCCTCTGCTCTGGGCAGACCCCCCTGCAGAGCTG
>JAWWTY010000037.1:58211273-58223159 GCA_035222235.1 Margarornis squamiger
GCCAGGTTGGATGGGGCTCTGAGTGACCTGGGCTGGTGGGAGGTGTCCCTGCCCATGGCAGGGGGTGGAATGGGATGGTCTTTAAGGTTCCTTCTAACCCATTCTGTGATTCTATGACTATGTCCACTGCTGTGCATGAACAGTGTCACTCCAAAACGTTCATCTAAGTTGAATGTACATGCAAACACTGGCAGAACATACGTGTGTGCATGTGGACATACGGGATCTGAAATCAAGGGCAGTCAGTGGAAAGGCCAGCACTGACTTTATGCTTCATGTTAAGATCTACTTCTGTTAAAATTCATTCATTCTCCCTTTTGCCTTCACAGAATCACTGGGCAGGAACTGTATTTGTCTTTGCACAGTGTCTTGCACAATAGGCCTGTTGAATTTGATTTTACTATCTGATTGCTGGATATTCATGTCTGAGATATAAGTTTATTACTCACCTACCAGCCTTTATCTTGTTTTGCCTTGAAACAAAGGAACTGCAGAGCAGGCTTAAAGAAAGTCAGCTCAGTTAGATTGCTGTAATGCACTCTAATTTTACTGTTTGGTCATGTATGCACACACAAATTCTGTCTGTAGTGTCAAATGATACTAATTCTTTCTCTGCCTTCTGTAAGTATTTTACTAATGAACATTTAAAGGAATGGATGGGTGTAAGCTACAAAGTTCAGGTGCTAATTTGAGGTTATATTTTCAAAAAGCAACGATAATTTTAACACAACCAAATTTTCCTCCAAATTAAAAAATAAAAAATAAAATAAAAATAAAATAAATCCCAAACCATTGACTTGAGCATGATGAAAAAATGAAATTCCAGGCTGATTCCTCTGAAAAAGCTCAGGGAAACTTAGATATGGACTTTTGCTCGGGAGCATCTCTCTGTTAAAAGGAAAGCTTTGATAAAAACGTAAGAGTGATGGAAGATGAAACAGGCCCATAAGGAGCAGAGGCTGGAGGAATGTTTGTGAGACACGTGCAGACTGTAGAAAAAAATCAAAAGGCAAGCAAGTCAGAAATTGCTCTTTCCTTTAGGACTGTATGTGCCAAGGAGGAATTTTCATCTCAAGCAGAGCTGTTGAGGAAAATGGCAAGGTAAGCTCATTCCCTGCTGCCTTCTGTCAGTCTCACTACAGGCTCTCAAAACCAGTTTGGAATTGTAAGATCTTCCAGCTTTAAGATGACACAGCAAGAATGAAACAGAAGGAGTAGAAGGCAAAAGGGAATGTAGGAAAGTAATCTTGCATAGCATGTGCTGTCAAGAAAGAGTGAGTTAAGTGAACTAACTGGGTAGGGGAGGGACCTGATTTGTTTCTGTGATAGAAAATATGAGAGAAAAAGCATAGACAGAAGAAAAATTATTTTATTGCCTTGATTATTGCTCCTTCCCCCACCCTCCGCCCTAAATCTCTTTGTTCTATTTTTCACAACCACAAGCCCTAAATAAACACCAGCATCCTCACTAATTACGTATGACAAGGTGCTCTGAGAACTGCCTGGAGGTCAAATATATTCCCTGATGTCCTAAAAGCCCTGTTCCATGGTCACTCCCTCCCCATAATTGTAGGGTGAGGACAGGGGTAAGTCTTCAGGGTCTTATTTTTGGTGAGCTACACCATTTGTACGATGACATCTTGCAGTCCTCTATTATCTTCCTTTGCTGTGTCCCAAACAGATTTCTAAGCTTTACCAGCAGTGCTGCTCGATAGGAAATTCAGAGGAATTCCTCAAAAGTCAGTAAAGGACATTCCTTCTATTTCACAGAATCACAGGATTGTTAGGTTTGGAAGGGACCTCTGGACATCAACCTCCCCATCACGGCAGGGTCCCCCGGAGAAGGTCACACAGGGACACATCCAGGTGGGTTTGGAATGTCTCCAGAGAGGGAGACCCCGTGACCTCCCTGGGCAGCTGTTCCAGTGCTCTGCCACCCTCAGTGTGAAGAAGTTCTTCCTCAGGCTGGGGTGAAAACTGCTGTGTTTTAGTTTATGGCCATTGCTCCTCATTGTGGGGCACCACTGAAAAGAGCCTGGCACCACCTTCTTGGCACCCACCTGTGAGGCTGATCTGTGAATCTGTGTAGCCACTCCCTGCCCACAAAGTGGCACAGAAATGGTCTTGCCCTGTGAAATAGATGTGGGAACATAGAGAAGGCTGTACAGACCCTCAGAGTCCTGTGCAGGTGTGCCCAGAGCACTCATCTTTGTGTCCCTTCTCAGCTGTCACAAACGAGGCTCACAGAATCACAAATTATTGAGGTGGGAAAAGACCTCCAAGATCACCAAGTCCAGCCTTTGATGGATCACCATCCTGTCAACTAAACCACGATACTGAGTGCCACGTCGAGTTCCTTGGACACCTCCAGTGATGGTGACTCCACCACCTTCCAATGCCTGACCACCCTTTTCCATGAGGAAACACTCCCTGAATTCTTCCTGTGTAAGTGAACAAACACTTACACAGTGCCTACAATATGTAGCTCATCCCAGTCAAGAGTGAGGTGATTCCAGCAGGAAAAAAAAAGAAAACACTTGAGGCCTTCATTAGCTCCTTGGCTCTCTGTCTTCTGTAAAATTCTCCAGTGTTTGCTCCTCAAACACTGCTTCTGTCCCTGGCACATGTTCTTGTCTCCATAACTGGCTATACCTCTGTGTGGCTGCTGTTCTCAGTGGGAGCTCTGTGAGTCAGAAGCCCTGGTCTGTCCCTGAAGTTAAGGTCTTGTCTCTGAGACAAATACTACCAGGGATGTTCGTTAGGAATTTTAGAGGAATTCCTCAACATTCAGTAAGGGACATTCCTTGTATTTCACAGAATCACGGAATGGTTGGGATTGGGAAGGACCTCTGGAGATCATCCAGTCCAATCCCCCCCCACCAAGGCAGGGTCACCTGGAACAGGTGACATAGGGACACATCCAGGTGGGTTTGGGATGTCTCCAGAGAAGGAGACTCCTTGCCCTCCCTGGGCAGCTGTTCCAGTGCTCTGCCACCCTCAGTGTGAAAAAGTTCTTCCTCATGTTGAGGTGAAAATCCTTGTGTTTTAGTTTATGGCCATTGCTCCTCGTCCTGTCACTGGGTACCACTGAAAAGAGCCTGGCACCATTCTCTTGGCACCCCTTTGAGATATTTACATGCATTGATGAGATCCCATCTCAGTGTTCTCTCCTTTATTACATGACATATTATATATGTCAGCTTAAAAAACTGAGTACTACAGACTACTTTCCTCTGGAGGCATTGAGGAAAGAGATAGACTGCCTTGCCTGCTCTTCTGATCAACTGCAACTATCCTCACTTTGCTTAACACACTCTCTGGTGGTTTGTCTTGGCTAGTTTCAAATGATTCCTGCAGTAAGACTTGAGTATCAGATAAAAGAGCGGCCATTTCCCAGGACAAATATTTGGAAATACATATTGCCATAGTTAACGGCAATTAGTGAGAATAAGTGAGGAATCTATAAGCTGATCGATTACTTAATCATATCCTTCTTGCTTTAACTTAGGAAGCAGCTCCTCGAGGCTTGGTTCTTTTCTCACTGCCACTTGTGTAATTATGGAGCAGATCTGAGTAACTGGAGTCACCCCCGAGTAAAAGTGACATCAGTGAGAGCTGAAGCAAGCCTGATGGAGCGAAGTCTCCAAGAAAAGCAAGCAGCAGTCAGGCCTTAGCTAGGATATTTCTGCTCCTTAGCCAAGAGGCAGCAAATTTTGGTGCCTTGTAGGTCAGGTTTCCTCTCTCAGAGCAGGATACAGAGGTGCTGACTTGGGTATTTCCTTAGGGTGATGTGTCTATTTAAAGAACGTACAGACACTTGCTGATTACCACAAGGGTGGCTATAAACAGCACACAGCCAATTCCCCTTTGCAGCAACACCGCAGCCTTGTCCCAGGGAACAGATGCCTGGGTGTCCTTCCTCTTCAGAGCACTCACCAAAGCCAGAGGCAGCTGTTCAGACACAGCCAGCACCCCTTTCTCTCCTCTATCCCTGCCTTTGAATGGGGGAAACCTCTGCCCAAGGCTCTGACCCCGCGGTGTGGAAAAGCTGCTGGATCATTAATCCTGGCTTTTCCATCTGTGCTCGCTTCACAAAGGCTGCTCAGAAAGGTCTAAATGCTCAGACAAAGGCGAGAGCTTAAACCCACTGAGTATCCTCAACAGTTTTGTGTGGCTGCTGCTTGGGATTTTTAACTTTTCGGTGAAGAATTTTATCATGGGTGTGATGCATCATGTGCAAACCATTAATTCCTTTCCCCATAGCCATACATTTCCAAATACAATAGTGCTCTTTATTAAAGCACTCAAAAATAGCATTCTAGTGCAAAAGGTTATCCAGTGCCGTCCTGCTGCAGAGTATGTCAGCAACTCTGACAGTTTGCAGTGCTTGCCAGTGATTTATCTGTGAAATTCCTAGAGAGCAGGGGCAAGCTGTGTGGAAGGCTTGATGCATCAAATTCAATGATGTGTAATAAAAAAATGTAATCACTGATAATGCAGGCGTATTGAGGAGGTCACCAAGAACATGCTCTCGGTCTGCAGAGCTGCTGAGAGCTGGGACTGAAGGGCAAGTGAACAAGAATCATTGCTGTGAAGCTCAAACTGGATTTTAATGTGGTCACGGAGGGGCTTAGGGTGGTGGAAAGAGAGAAGGAGGCTGATGTTTATTGATATGTAACCAGGGGCAGTGACCTGCTGTGGATGAGATCTGACCCTAGGACAAAGCTCTGGTCTGATCCTCATGGAGGAGTCTGGTCATGCCAAGTCTTCCCAAATCACCAGTTGGTATAAACCAACATTGCTGCATTGCTTGCTACTGGTACAGGACATGAGCTGGTTCCAATAATTTTAACCTAGCCTCGGATTTACAGCAGCTGAAAACCTGGCTCCAAGAGGGCTGTGAGGGAATTTCCTTGACTTTTCTCCCCCTTCCCTTTAGAAATAAATTACTGCTGCATGTTTTCCATTTTCCTATAGGTTTCTATCCAGTGGTCCAAAGACTCCAAAATAAACACATACATTTCCTTCCTTGGTACTCTCTGTCAGGATCTGTTTAGCTGCCTCTGCAAGAGCAAGAAGTCCTAAAAATCCCAACATTGTGATTGAACAGAAGTGTCTTTTATTTTTAGAACCAACCCTGCACGTACATGTTACACCTCAGCCATGCTTCTCACTGTGTTCACATGCTCCATCCCTGGAAGTGTCCAAGGCCAGGTTGGATGGAACTCTGAGCAACCTGGTCTAGTGGAAGGTGTCCCTGCCCATGGCAGGGGGTGGAACTGGATGGTTTTTAAGGTCCCTTCCAACTCAAGCCATTCTATGACTTTAAGATCCTGTGACGATTCTTGCAGTGCTTCTGGATCCATTTCCTCTGACTGTCCACTGCTGTTGGACTCACTAACCCCATTAGACACATTTTGCTGTAATTTGTTCTAATTCAAGCCTGGAGTAAGTGCAGCCATTCCCGGATAATTCTGTGTGTGTGAACTGCTGAACGTGCAATGGAATCTCCAGAAATGAAACAGAATGAAAACTGAATTACAGAGCAGGACCCGGGATCTTGAGTACAGTGACATTTTCTTAAAATGAAACTCTAGCCCTGGAGTGTGTGCATGTGTGAGGAAGCAGGTACCCAAACTGCTGCTGCTGCTGCAGGCACACAGTGCTTCTTCCTGTGTTTATTTAGTTATTATTGCTTGTATCGTGGTAACAACCGAAGGCCTAAACTAAGATCAGAGCCTCGCTTTGTAGGTTGCCATAAAATACATCTATGAACACATATAATTTATTTAGGGTGCCTCTAGATGTGGGGGGAGGACAGCAGAGCAGGACAGCAGGGAAAGAGGCAGGAGCACTGTCTTTTTTGCCCATGGCTCTGACAGCGTGTGGAAGCTGCTTGGTTATGTGGGATGCAGATAGCTGATGTGGTTGGCACTGGCCATACCCAGCAGGGTCCTGTGCCCGCCTGTGCCTGGGCAGCAACAGGAATGGACAGTTCAGCTCACCAGAGGTTTTGTCCTGGTTACACATCCTTGGCTCCCACCACAGGGGTGGCAGGGCCATCGCTGCCTCTCGCCACTGCATCGTTTGAGTTCCAAAACTTAGTTTTCCCCTATAGCCTTGGGAAACCCAAAACTGGCTGCAATGGGGTATTCTGGTATCGCTCCACATACACTTCATTCCTTTATGCTGGAGGAGGGTCTGGCCACGGGGGTACTCCCAGACCATTTTCCATCTACCTGAATGCTCAGGAGGTGTGAGCACAAAATTTGTATATTCAAGCTTGGCTTTCTGTTCACAGGATAATCTGCTCAGACACCAGAAGTGTTTTAAGTGCCCCATGACTGGCAATGTGGGCATGTGCTTGCCCCTGTCCCTGTGTAAAACCCCACCCATCCCATTTAGTGGCCTTGTAAACGTTCCCTCCCCACACAGATTTTGGCACTGGTGTGCATGAATGTAGAAGTCACAGGGCATACTTAAGTCCAGTTCTGAAGGGATGGGCCAAAAAGCCATTCCATGGGCCATGTTCCAGCCTTTGGGACAGCAGTGAATGAAAATCATTGGCAGCTCATGTGGGTGAGCAAGAGCAAGAGACCTGTCCTTGTTCATAGAAGGGGCGCACCCCATTTTCCATGGGAGAGGCTACAGAAGATGAGGCCAGCACGCTCCTTTCCATCTGCATTCAGGGCTTCCCAGCAGGAATTAATGCAGCCCTGTGCTAATCAAGCTTCAGCTGGCAACCATCTGGCCCCAATGGAGAAACAGAGGTTTGCCAGCCAGAATTTTCTGTGTGAATCCGGTGATTTCAATTGAAACTGCTTACTTTGCCTGCCCTTTGCTCCAAACCTGAGCTAGAATCCTGGTTGCCTTCACTTTTCAGGCTCTGAGAGGTCAGGGGCTTCCAGCCTTCCCTAAATCTGCAAGTTGTCCAGCATGTCCAGTGGCTGAGTCTCCCAGGCTGGTTCTTATTCCCCAGCACAGCAGTTTGTGAGAAGGGCTACCCTGGGATTCTGCTTCCAGCTTCCCAGGGGAGCTGGGGAAATACATCCTGTCCAAGACAAATGTGAGCTGCTACTGCTGCTGGAATGCTTTTTATTTCTTTGAAAAATATTATCTCTTCATGCCTTGTCCTGAGCTGTAGCAACATGCTCAGCTTAACAGGTCTAGGCAAAATAGGCAAAGGACTGTTGAGGTGGAAAAAGGAACGTGCTGACAGCATCTTCTTTTTTTTTCCCCTGAAATAAAAAGTCAGCAGCAAAAGACTAGCCGTCTTGGAAAGAAAATATTTCTCCTTTTTTACCCTTTATGCACCATTTTAATATTTTTCCATGTGTTTCTGATCATCTCAGGGATATATGTAGTTTTACTAAACCCCAGAGAGGTAAAAAATCAGGTATATCTCTCAAAGATTTTAATAATGCCAAGGGATATGTCTGGAGGGCAGGGATGCTGGAGGGTAGGCAATGCTGATGGGGAAAGCCAGGCTGAAAAAAGTGGCAAAACTGCCATTCACAGGAGCAGATTTCACAGGATTCACCTGAGAGACCCACTAGATGTGTAGGGTTGCACACTCAGTTTTGGGTTCTGAGCTGCTGGTAGCAATAATAGAAATGAGGCATCGAATCCCTTGGTTTAGAGAGGCAATTTGGACACCCCACTCATTTTTCCAACCGTTTCTGGGCCCGGTTGGAAATGAAGCACATTAAGTTCAGTGGGCTTTGGATGATTTCCTATACACACAGAACTTGAAAAATTATGCTTTAAAAGAAATGCCAATGTTCAACTGGGAAATTTTACAATTCTCTTTGTATTTTAATTTAATGGCTGTATGCTGACAATGTAATTAGAGAGATGCTATGTTAATTAATGCCAGATGACATTGGTGGGATCGCAAAAGCATCCAGTTTTCTAAAGAATAGTTCACAGTTGAACTGTTCCTCTCTCCCCACCCCATTTTTAGTGGACAACTGTATTCAAAAAGTCAGAGAGAGCTGAATTAAACCAAAGTCAAACCATTTACAATTACCAGTAGTGTGGTGTGTCTTAGCACGTTACTTTCAATCTAAATCCAATGTTATTGCAGAAAAATACATTAACCCTGTTCCCTTAGTACCTACGTACTAAGATAAAAAAAGAAAGAAGGAAGATTTGCAGGACCTTGTGCTATTCTTGTGCTTAAAGTGGGTAGTGGGCACCCAGGTTGCCATTGGAGACAAAGAAGCTGGACTTAGGCTTGTGCTTTATGTAGCTGAGCATTTGAAATGTAATTTTTGGTTTTGGTTTGTGGATTTCTTGGAGTCCATCAAAAAGATTTGCAGTGGTGGGGCAAAGCGTGTTCACAGTCAATGTTGAGTCCATGCTCTGTGTCAGTCCAGCTATGTTAAACTTCAGTCTATACATGTAATATTGCTGGAGTTCCATACCACTATAAGAAACTTGATAGGGCACAGAAAGTTGCCACCCCATGAGAACTATAGCCTTTATTTTAATACAGACTTGCATATTCGAGTTGCATATATAGATGTTTATCTATGGATGCAAACATTTATGTATTTCAGTTCACCTTATGTTGTCTTATAAATGTCTTGTAGATGCTGTTTTGAATAGTTAGTGAGCTAAAAGTCTTGGAGAATATAATTGCATCCTGCTGTGTCAGCAAACAAACATTTGTGAGGACTTAGAATGAAAAATCCTCTGTAGATGATCTTAACAACAGGGCAGAATAACGAAGTTCCCAGGACATCCTTAAAAGTCTTGATTTTACTGGAAGGAGAAGAGACAAAGGTAAAACCTGAAGGCTGGTACATCCCAAATGACTTCTGGCTAAACCCACTGAGGTATCACTGTGTGCTTATGCGTGGCCAGGACTGGATCCATCCTGGTGCCTGTCTGGCATCACTACTGGCCATACTGGTCCATGTCCCGTGGCCTGTCTATGTGTGACAGAGAAATTCCCTTTACCAATATTCCTAATTGATGGCAGACAGACCTGAAGTTGCACAAACCCACCTACCTTCCTGTACTAGCACTATGTTGGCTTTGCATCTGCTTTGCATAGAGTTCAATGCCAGGAAAAGCCACAGGAAAATGAACTCTTGTCCCAGCTTGTCTGATACTCTCTGTTAACAGGGAAAACTTCTTATTTATTCTGAGGCGGGAGCTGAATTTTACATTTCCTCCCTGCTTCCCCCTCCACAGCTCCCGACGGGTGTTGAAGGCTCATATATTGTCAAAGTGAAAATGTCACTGGATTTATTGTATAATGTTTAGGAATGGGCAAATCTGAGTAGTGTAAATGTAGCTGATGGGATTATATTTGGCCTAGGGCTTGATGTCATAAGAGAGGCATCTTTTTGGAGTAAGGACCTGATTTGCCCTCAATGACCCATGTCCATGGAGGATCCAGAAAAGACTGGGACTGGAATACTTTAATGCCAGTGTGAAGAAGCCTTGGAATTGACAAATAGACTTTAACTTAACAAAAGTATTTAGCTCTAGAACTCTGAAGTGTTCTGGGATTTGAGGATATGCATGGTCATTGTACGTGTTCAGAATTCTCTGTGCAAATTGTACTGAAGCAACGATCACTAAAATGAGTCAGTAACTCACAGAACAAAATTTCCACAGGATCTTAGGGGTTTTGCATCACTTGTGCTGCCTTTCACCAGCTTTCTTATCAATGCAGTGTATGGGCTGGCACTTACTGTTTTTGATCAGCTCATTTATTTGATGTTGAACCACTCCACACATGAGCACGAGAAGATATTTCTCAAAGAAATTTAATTAAAGCAAACAGCAATT
Organism: Margarornis squamiger; assembly: GCA_035222235.1. Classification (NCBI taxonomy): domain Eukaryota; kingdom Metazoa; phylum Chordata; class Aves; order Passeriformes; family Furnariidae; genus Margarornis; species Margarornis squamiger. Next base: position 58,221,078 of record JAWWTY010000037.1, read on the forward strand.
TCTTAATAGATATTTACAAACAAATGTGTCGCTGAAAAATAAAAGTACAATTAAAAAAAAAAAAAAAATCAAGCTTTCCATTCTGCCTTTTTTTCCAGAATGCCAACAATTCATTTTCCCTCCACCAGACGATATGCAAAAGGACTGTTTGCACATTTCGTGGAGATTGTGTAGGGATACAAGGGTACAAGCTGTCTTTGGGACGTGAAATTTTCACAGAGAAGGTTCTGCCCATGTTACCTCCTCTCCGGATACTCTTCTGATCCCAGCCGTGGCCATGTGGGTTCAGGGTTTCCCACATCCCAAGCCTGTGGTTTTACCACCGGGCTACTTGTTCTTTGAAAGCAAGTCTGACTTGTGGTTTGTGCATCTGGCCATGTGAGGCAGCTTATTTAACGACTCTGATTGGGGAGATGATTTCATGTTCCACTGTCACATGGATTTTTGTGAGGTTTTTCATTGAGGCTGTTGGGAAACAACCTAAGAACCTGTGACACAAAAATGACCAGGTTACCAACATCTAAATCCCTGGTAGAGGTGAAATGTGGATCATAAATTTTCCCATCCCTGGAAGTGTTCAAGGCCAGATTGGATGGGGCTCTGAGCAACCTGGGCTAGTGAAAAGTGTCCCTTTGACAGGGGGTTGATCTTTTAGGTCCCTTCCAACCCAAACTATCCTGTGATTCTGACTCCCAACTTCATTTCCTCTGCAGTTCATGACAATATATGCCCTCCCACTATATACAAATATCCTTACAGAGGCTCCCAGAGGAATCCACTGGACTTTTAGTGACTGGTTTCAGTGACAGAAAAGACTCATTTCAAGAGCACGGGAAAAGCTCATCTGATCCTTTGCAGTCTCTGCCTGAAGTGACACCGTTTTCCGCACAACAGCTCAAAGATGTCCTTGTTTCCCACCCAGCTCTTAACACCTTGCCCCTGGGGAGTGGTGAGAACACCACCACAGGGGCTTTGGCTCGTGAGCACGAGTTAATCCCAGGCACACGCTTCCTAAATCCCAGAGGGTGGATGCCTGTGACGCTCTGCTGGCTGTGCCCCAAAAGCAGATCCCCTCGGACACATGCCGAGTGGCAAAGAAGCTGGAAGTTGTCACACGCCCTCAAATTAAACCTCTCACACACCCTAATGTTTTTATCTTTGAATTTATCTGTTGTGTTTCCCTTTAAATTCCCAGTTTAAAGCGGGCAGGAGAACCTGGCCAAATGAACGGCTCGCGTAAGCCGGTCAGCATCCTGGGAGTCACCCTCGGAATTAGCTTTGTGAGGAATTTGCTACCTTTGTCTGAGACCTGGAGACGTGTTCTGAAGAAGTCTTAGTGCTGGGGATGCCACACAGATATGTATTTTTATACATATATTTATACTAGCCCAGAGAAGCTGAGGATGCTCCACCCCTGGAGGTGTCCAAGGCCGGGCTGGATGGGGCTCTGTGGAATGTGTCCCTGTCCATGACAGTGGAGTGAAACTGGATGATCTCTAAGGTCCTTTCCCAAACCACTGCGTGGTTCTGCATTCCGACTAGCTGGAATTGTGGGCTTGGCCTTTTAGTATGAAGACACTGTTCACCATGCACCTCTTGCCTCCAGCCCCCCAAAGCCCTCTGTGCTCACTAACTTTTGTTCAGAGCTAATAACCAAGCATCCCATTTTATTTTGAAAGCTGACCGGCTTTATTTGGTGTGTAAGTTTCACAGCAGTCCCACGGGGCCTCTGCCAACATTTTCACGACACTTTTGGATAAAATTGCGTTTTATGTGTAACCAGGAGCTGCCTTAGCCCTGCCCATCCAGGCAGCCCACACGTCCCCTCAGGGCTGGCCGATTCCTCTTCCCCTCCAAGGTGATGAGGGAAGGGGGACAGGGCAAGGAAACTCTGGAATTGTATTTATTTCCCCTCACAGCCCTCCCGGACAAACCTTTCCCTCACGGTGCCCCCGAGCCCTCCTCGGTCCCCAGGCCGTGCCCTCTGGGCCCAGGGAATCCCAGCGTGGGTCAGGTTGGGAGGGACCACAGTGGGGCATCTGGTCCCACCTCTGCTCCAGCAGGGCCACCCCAGAGCACCTG
>JAWWTY010000037.1:58223259-58250456 GCA_035222235.1 Margarornis squamiger
ATCCCGCTCCCTCTCCCAATCCCGATCCCTCTCTCGATCCCGCTCCCTCTCTCGATCCCGCTCCCTCTCTCAATCCCGCTCCCTCTCTCAATCCCGATCCCTCTCTCAATCCCGCTCCCTCTCTCAATCCCGATCCCTCTCTCAATCCCGCCCCCTCTCTCAATCCCGATCCCCCGATTCCCCCATCCCTCTCCCGGTCTCGAACCCGCGGCCCCTCCCTGTGCCGGGCGCGACCCGGCGCTGCCGCTAAGGCGCGCTGCGGAGCGCGGAGCGCATCGCTGGCGGCCGCCCATCGGGCGATCGATGCGCTCTGCGCGGCGGGCAGCGCCGCCCCGCCCTGGCCGTGCCCCGCCATTTCGCACCGGGACGGGCAGGGGCGCGGAGTGGAGCGGGGCGCGGAGAGGCGGGGAACGGCGGGGAAAGGCAGGGAAAGGGGCACCGAAAGGGCACCGAAGGGGCACGGCGGCGCCCGCCGCACCGCCAGGCAGGTACCGCCTCCCCCCCCGAGCCGCGCCGACCCTCTGCCTTGCTTCCTCCCACCCCCCCACACCGCCCGCCGGGCGCTCCCGTCGCTCTTCCTCCTGCTTCCTTCTCCTTCCTCCTGCTTCCTTCTCCTTCCTCCTCCTCCTCCTCCTCCTCCTCCTCCTTCTCCTCCTTCTCCCTCGCTCTCCCCTCACACGGATCCCGCCGGCATCCCCCGGATCCCGGGGATCCCTGCGGGCGGGCACAGGTGGACAACGCCCTGCGGGTCCCTGCCCAGCCTCCCCCTCACACGCCCTCCCTCAGCCCTCCCTCAGCCCTCCCTGTGCGCTTCCATCTGCTCCCCCTCCCCGCCTTTCTCCCAGCTCACACCCGCGAAGTTCTGCCGGGGGGGATCCCGCTGCTGGGCGAGCCCGGGAACCGGGAATGGGACGGGAACACCGCCCTGAAGTGTGTCTGTCTGTCTGTCTGTCTGTCTGTGGGGCCCTGTCCCTGTCCGTTCCCGGGGAATTCCCGGCTCATCCCGAGGGGACGCTCCCTAAATTCCCGGGCGGGGGCAGCTGGATCCCTGACCGGCTCATCCCGCTCGGGGTGCCCTTCGACCCTCCCCGGGACCCGCTGCGGGTTCTGCCCAGGCACTCGGGGTCTTCATTATTCACTGTGCTTTTCATGGGTCAGGGTATTGCTTTTGACTTATTCAGTGTATTTTTTTTTGACTTGTTCAGTGTGGTTTTTACTTATTCAGTGTAATTTTTTAACTTATTCAGTGTGTTTTTGACTTATTTAGGGTGTTTTTTTCTTATGTAATGTATTTTTTTACTTGCCCACTCTGTTTTTTACTTGCCCACTCTGTTTTTTACTTATTCGCCGTATTTTTTTGCTTACCCAGGGTATTTTTTACCTATTCGCCCCATTTTTTACTTATTTAGTGTATTTTTTACTCCTTTAGTGTATTTTTTAATTGTTCAGTGTATTTTTTACTCCTTTAGTGTATTTTTTAATTGTTCAGTGTATTTTTTATTTCTTTAGTGTATTATTTAATTGTTCAGTGTATTTTTTACTTATTTAGTGTATTATTTAATTGTTCAGTGTATTTTTTACTTATTTAGTGTATTATTTAATTGTTCAGTGTATTTTTTACTTCTTTAGTGTATTTTTTAATTCAGTGTATTTTTTACTTCTTTAGTGTATTTTTTGCTTATTCACCATATTTTTTACTTAACTCACTCTATTTTTTACTCATTCAGGGTATTTTTTACTTATTCACCACATTTTTTTACCTTAGCGTATATTTTACTTCTTTAGTATATTTTTAATCGTCCAGTGTATTTTTTACTTCTTTAGCCTGTTTTTTATTTATTTGCCGCATTTCTTACTTATTCGCTGTATTTTTTACTAGCTCACTGCCTTTTTTTCCTTCACTTACTTAGCGGGGCGGGGTGGGATTCTCTAATGCCTTTGTAATCGCTGCCTCCCGGCCGGGCTCCCACACTGCACTCCCTGTGTGTGTAAGATTTGAGGAACAAGCGTTCCCCTCATCCCTTTCTGTCTTGTCTTCCAGGGAGGGAGCTGCTTCCCGGTGTAATAGTGGGAGGAACGCGAGGCTGAATGAGAAGGCACCGGCAGCATCCTCGTTAGTCGGAGCCCGGCTCTGCTTAATGTTGGTTTCTTTGTCATCAGGTCTGCTAAAAAAATGACAGAATATAAACTTGTTGTGGTTGGAGCTGGTGGTGTAGGCAAGAGCGCCTTGACAATACAGCTAATCCAGAATCACTTTGTGGATGAATATGACCCTACAATAGAGGTAAACAGTTTCATCTCCTACTTTTTTGTGAAGAGAGATTATCAGTGATAATGGTGGCTGTTTGGTTTTGGACACTTTAACCACAAGAAAGAGGCTTTATAATCAAAACAGCTCAAAGATAATGGTCTGCATTGGACCAGCATTGGAGAAGAAATTGCTGTGCTGCTTCTGGCTGTAGAACAACAGCAGCAGTAGAAAAATTAACAGTTTGGATTAATTAAAACTGTGGTGGTGATTGCCATGGTTTCTTGGACAGTTTGGATGCACGTGCTTAGGATCTCAGTGACAAAGTATTTCCCAAACTCGCTTGAAAATGCCTGGCAAAACTCTTCATGGCTTTGTGCAGCCTCTTAAGTGTGACTTTTTTCTTTGATAAGAAGGAAAACCTTGTAGTTGTGAAATGCATGGGCCAGTCTTTCTCAGCTCCTAACATTAGGATCTGTTTCACACAGTGGGAAATGTGTCTAGGAATGTTATGGTAAATGAAGCAAAAACTGGAGCCTGTTTTAATTTTTTTTCCTTTTTAATGCACACCAGTGCATGCTTCTGTACCTAGAAAAAAAGATTCTAAGATAGCTGCTGTAGTGGACTCTTTGAAGTACATGGCACAGTACCTCAAGGTTTGAAATTGTATTTAAGCTTTAAAAGTTGTGCTGTTTTAAAGCTTTTTAAGGAGCAGGCAAGCTCTGCCTTTTAAACATAAGAAAAATACTGGTGTTGTCTGGAATCTCCTGTGGATCGTTGCATTTAATAACCTCAGACTCTATAAAAGGAGAAATGACACCATAATTTACCCAAGATTTTTATGTTCCCAGCACTGAAGCTCTGCAGCTTATGACTTCATTTATATGTTTATACAGTGAGACACTTCCAGGCTCACTTGAAGGAATCACAAGGGTTTAAACCCGGACTTAAAATGGAGGAAAAGTGTCTAGGTAGTGATTTTCAGGTAGACACAAGTGAAAGGAGCCAGTGCCCTGAGGTGGTAGAAAGCTGTGCTTAGTGAAGGCCTGAGTTAAAGTGCCCCGAATAAGAGATGTGTTGGCTTGAGGTTACCTTAATGTGCCTTTGTGTCTTGTCTTTCTGTGGCATTTGTGACTAGGCCTGTGGAGAGAAGAGTGTTTCACTTACACCGGGAGAGCAGCTCTTTCAATTACTAAGAAAGAAATCTTAAAACAGCTGCTGCCCAAAACACTCTTAAAATCCTGAAAACACGTGGAATTTATTGAGAGGAACAAGCAAAATGGGATTTTACTTTTTCCTGCAAAAGGAACTTTGGAGGATGTTGGTCTTTGGTCCTCATTCATAGTTATCTGGGTTTCTCTTAGGTTAGAGGTGTGTTTAGGCACTACAGAAAGTGCTGTGGAGGTTTCATAAATTTTGACTGTGTAAACAATTTAGGAATACAGGAATCTAAATGTCTAAATTCCTAGACCACCTGAGGGATTTTGCAACTCAAAAATGAGTGTTCTGAGGAATAACAAATACATTTTACTGTAAAATAATAAAATGAAAATACGGTTCCTTATAGAATGAACCTCAAAATTCCAGAACTTTATTCATAGAATCATAGGACAGCCTGGGTTGGAAGGGACCTTTTAAAGATCACCCAGTTCCAGCCCCCTGCCACAGGCAAGGACACTTTTCACTAGCCCAGGTTGCTCAGAGCCCCATCCAGCCTGGCCTTGGACATTTCCAGAGGCAGGGCAGCCACAACTTCATCCACAGATTCAGTAGTGTGCAGGACCACTGTGGTGTGGTCCAGAGTCAGTACTAAATTCATTGGTTGTTAATTAACCTCATGGATTTTACACCAGCATTTACAACTTGTGACGTGCAGCAGTATCAGTGTTGTACTCTTACAAGTTTTTGTCTACTAGTTACTGAATTTATCTTGTAAATGCTGAGATCTTGAGGATGGAGATTTATCTTCCTACTCATGTGGTAAATCAGCTTGTGTGCACTCACAGTGCTGTAATTGTGTAGGTAAGGAATAACCCAGTTATAATAAGAGTGGGCTTTGGTTTGGAGTGGCAGACATAACAAAAGTGAATGTAAATGCCTCAGTCCGTGCCTGGGCAGAATCCCAGTGAGCAGAGAAGGGTTGTGTGATGGTGCTTCCTTTGGGGCTGGTCAAAGAACAATAGGTGTGGTGCGGTTTTTATGCAGTATGAGGAAATAAGGCTAAAATTGCCTTGATTGATAAACAGCAACAGTTAGGATGGTACAGTAGTGTCACTATTATTGTTGGTCACTTACTACTGTTTCTTTCATTGCCATACAGCAAAATACTGGTTTTGCCTCACGGATAATCAAGCTAAATATTGTGGGGTAGTCAGAGAAGAGAGTTTAGTGCTTATCTGTGGTAGATTCCATCACTACACAGTTATTGAATAATTCTGGATATTTCCTGTATATTAACAGAATGAAACTCCACAATTCTAACATTCTCATGCTGTGAAGACACGAAGCAGTTGAAGAGAGGAAAAAATATACTAGTTGCTTAATCACAGGTGCCTTTACAGTGTCCTTGATGCTGCTGTTTTCAGTGGAATAGACCTGATGATTCAAACAATAACCTGCTTGGAAAATGTCAAGTTTCATGGCCTGTGTGAGGATTTTATTTACTTACATCCCAGTTTAGCAGATGGCAGGGGAGGGGGAGGAATTAAAATGAGTGTTTTGGTGGCTACAGGTATGCAAATATATGTGTTTCCCAGTTTCATACCTTATATGAGGTAGGTGTCTCAGCACGAATTTATAGCCAAGTGACTTTGTGTTTTATTTTAAATTACATGTGCAGTAATCCTTGTAAATTCACACAGAGCAGTTGGGCCAGTGCCCTCTACCGGCCGAGACTTGTTAAAACCTTATTCGTGAGAATGCAGTTTGGATTCCTTTTATTTTTACATCTTTCACAGCTTCAGCCTGTTTCAGGGCTAAATATGTATCGTCTTTTAAACATCCCAGAGAAAGGGCAGCTTTCCCAGTTGCTTGTCAGAGGTTTTTAAATTGGATTAGCAAAAATCCCTCTGCTGATTTAGGAATACTGATCTTTAAGTCTGTGTTCTTAAATGACCTGTGCACTTGTGAAACTCCCACCAATAGCTTAGTCTGAGTAGCTGTGATATTTTAACATTAAATCAGTGGTATAATTGATTTTTTTTTTTTTACAAAATAATAGTCACTTGCTTAGCTTTATTAAGCAATGGAGTTTTTTAGCTAAATTCCATATGTAGTGTAGAGCTGAGATTTCACGTCGTATTCTCTTGTCAATGCTTGTGAACAAATGGAATTATTAGTCCTTTAAGATAATTCATGCTGGCTTTTATGCTTTGTGTAAAGCCAGTAAAAGCAGGTAAAGTGATCATTAAAATAAAAAAAATAAATTACATGGATATGCCAAGTCTGTCAAATTGCAATTTCACGTTTGGAGTTGGTGCTATGCAGGAATTAACTTCTGCTTTGCATTTTGTTTTTACTTAACAGTCTTTATGCAATTTCAGGTTTGATGATTTGCAAGGGGGAGGGGGGGAAAAAGGCAAAAAAGCAAAATATTTATAACTGCCCTAATCTGGAAGGAAATAATAAGTTTGAATTTTCTCTCCCACATCTCTTTTCCTTCTGCCTCAAATCCCTGTTCTAGGTAGTGACAAAGTTTTTTCTGCAGAAGTGGCAAAACAACTTAGCATCTCTAAATAGTAATTTTTGTACCTGTGCTGTGCTTTATTCAGGTGCATCTTTGCTGCTGCTAACATAGTAGACATGCTAAAGCCAGCAATTCTTAAAAGTGATTTTCTTCTCTCTTAAAAATCATTTTCTTTGATGAAAATTACTTAAAGCTTTTGTTTAGAGCTCAGTTGAGGGGAATTTCTTTTCCTTTGAAGTGCTAAGATGGAAAGGAATAGTACAGGCTTTTCAAGAACTGCTTTTCATATTTTGAAACTAGCAGTCAAATTGCAAGAGGAGAAAATGAAGGCTTTGTAAATATGTTTAGCATAATGATAGAAGTTCTACTAGCACTTCACTGTGAACTGTGATAAAAGTGTCCAACCAGGAACATGAGGAATCTGCAGTTGAATATAAGTGAATTGGAATGAAGATTCATCCTTTGGGTTTGGTTTTTTGTGGGGTTTTTTTCCCCTTTAAGCAGTGAGATAGAATATTAACCTTATTTTCAAACATCTTGGAGCTTGTACCTTTGTCTCAGCTGTACCAATATTTAAACATAGTTTATATGTTTCTAAAGTAAGTTACCTACTTCTTACTTGAACACTGATTTTGCACTTCTGTGAAACAAATTGTTCCAAAATCATGCTGGAGGTAAACTTTTTAAGGTAAACAGTCAATGTTGTTTTACCTGATACTGTTAAATGTCATCCAGGCTTGAGAAAATGTGAGATTATAGAGTTTGCTTAGTTTAAGATACTGATTCTATACAATTATCTCCTGCTTGTTCCTTAGCATGAGCAAGAGGCAAGAAGAGAGCCTTCTGTAAAAATACAAACTGATAGAAAGTACCCAGGAGTAGGTGTATGGTGCCCTGAAATGGGTACAGAGGAAGGAGGATAGTTCTAGATTCATCTTGAAGCTGGCTAGAATTGCAGTTTTAAATCTTTACTTCCCTTCCCAGTAGCTTGGGTCCACTCCTGTATGGTGTTAAAAAGAACAGCAGCAATATTGTGTTCATCTCCTGCTAAGGAATCTGAAAACTGATACCAAGATTTGGTGTTACTTGTTACAAGGACTGTTCATTGAGAATAATTCATGGGGCTGTTTGATGACGTGTCTTTAAAGTTTATTGCCATGGTTTTATTTCAAATACAGGGGTGTTTATAGAAGTTATTGTCAAGTAACACGTCCTTATCACTAAAACTATGTAAGTACCAAAAAGGAGATCTAAACAGACATTAATATCTAGCTGTTGGGACTTTGTACAGATTTTAGCCCCTTGAATCAGTGACCTGAAAGCTTTGCTTTGATAGCACTGAAATAATTTGTTCTGACATCTCTGTGAACCAACCCATTGGGGCTTTTATGTGACTCTCTTGGTCTGTCTTGGCTAAAAAGCTTGAACTTCAAATATATCAACTCAACTTTGGTAACTTAATAACAAATATTATGTACACCTGCTTAGGACTGCAAAACAGATTTCCTGTCCCAAACCCTGAAGGTTTTTTATTTTTCACATCCTTTTCAGTGGCATGGATGTTTGGAGTTGCTTTACTTGTGTATTCTTTCTGGTTTAGTATTTTGTGCATTGTTGTGGCACAGTGATTTTATGAACACCCATGGGTTAAAAAAGAAAAAATTGGTAAGTTGAGTAAGGATAAGCAGTCACACCTTTTAAAATCAGGGCAAAAAGCATCTTCCGTTTTCAATTAACAGAGACAAAGGGGGAATGCTTTTGATCTGCATCCAGTTTGTTCTTTTTGTGCAAAATAAGAACTCTTCCCTTTGTGTGTGTGTGTGTGTGTACATGTGCATTGTTGCTTGGAGAAGATTGGGAATAAAAACAAGAATGTGTCCTTTCAGTGCTGATTCCACCTGTGGATTTCTGTATACATGTAAATATGGGATACTGTTTTCCTACTATCATTTGCCCATCTGTAAAGTTGACTTTTAAGTGTTTCCAGTCATTACTGGTAAATAATTCCAGTATCTCTAGAGTTACTGATATTTGAAATCTTACTTGTTTGTGTTTAACCAAGGTGTATTTTTGTCTTCCCTTAGGATTCCTATAGGAAGCAAGTAGTAATTGATGGAGAAACCTGTCTCTTGGATATTCTTGATACAGCAGGTCAAGAAGAATACAGTGCAATGAGGGATCAATATATGAGAACAGGGGAAGGCTTCCTGTGTGTCTTTGCTATAAACAATACAAAGTCTTTTGAAGATATTCACCATTATAGGTGTGTATGTGCAAAGATAATTGACCAGCCCTTGTAGTAGGTGGAGATGGTGCTTGCTCTTCCACTAGATAATCTCCTACAAAAATAGCATCTAAGGGAAAATTGGCAAATTAACAATATTGCAACTTGGGCATTTTTTACCTGGAATTTTGGGCAATCTGAAAATCTGCCTTGTTTGCAACTTAAACAGGCAAAATACTGAAAGCTCTTCTGGTATAATCTGATGTGACTTTAGCATTCCTGGTGAAGACTTATCTAAAGGTAAATTTTCCCCATTCCATAGGTGAAATTGTTTGCTAAGATGGAAAAACCGAAGCAATTGAAATTGTACAGACAATAATGTCAACTGCTGGTTTTGTTTTGTAGAGAGCTAGACCAGTGGTCTTCAAACTTTAAAAACACCTCTCTAAATGCAGACTTTGTAATGCTGTCTTTAATTAAAACAAAAAAAATAAATATCACAGCCTCCCCTCCCAAACCAAACCAAAATCAAGACAACAGGCACAGAGCTTTTGATAGTGTTTTTCTTGGCAAACAAATTGAGTATTGTGAGTGCTGAGTATGAGAGAGAAGTAGTAAGATTTATACCAGAACTTCTCAGGCTAATTCTGGAATTAGCTGTTAAAAACTTTAAAAAACAAAAATGAGAAAAACCCAACATAGTGACATCAGAATCTGTAGTAGTTTGCAAAATGTCAACCTATTTTTTTTCTCCTTTTTTCCTAAATTGATAAACTTGATGGTGACATTATTGGTCAATTTATTTTTTAATGGCTTCTAATAGTGTATGTGTATTAAATGAACATTAAAAAAATTATGAAATTAGTTAACTTCTAAATTGTTTTAAAATTGATCATATAAACTATTAATACTAATACCTGTTAAATACAATTTATTTTTTTTTCTTTTTAGGGAACAAATAAAGAGAGTTAAGGACTCTGAAGATGTCCCAATGGTGCTAGTAGGAAATAAATGTGATTTGCCTTCCAGAACAGTAGACACAAAACAAGCTCAGGATTTAGCAAGAAGTTACGGAATTCCTTTCATTGAAACATCAGCGAAGACAAGACAGGTAAAGCTCAAAACCTCCCAGGTGCAAAAGCAGAGCTCTCATCTGAATTACCATCATGCTAAGTATTCCAGGCACTGACAATTGCTTGGTCATATCAATGGATGTATTTCTCCAGATTAGAAATCCTTGTGGTGTCTCTTCTTTCTGTCAACTCACTGACAACTGGTAACTGTTTATTGATGAGTGATTGGCTTCAACTGCTCAGACTCTGGGTCAGACCTGACCTGCTATTGCTCTCCTCTCTCAGGTGGTTGCAGCATTCTTAAAGTTCTGGTAGGCCTTAAGAGAATAAAAGCCCTTCTGCTTAGAGGTGAAATGCTTTTTTTCCTCAGCAAGAGAATTAAACAGACAAACAGCTAATTAGTTTATTCTGGTTAAAAGTGTTCTCATTAATAACAAAAGGAGTTTTTCCGTGAGGCATTGATTCTATGATTAGCAGAACATGCTTGATATACCTTTTTGTAGATAAGCAATTGACCATAAGACTTTTTACTGAAATTACTGGATTGTTTCTGTAAACTGATACTTTTCTAAGACTTTAGAGATTTTACTTTATTCTGTCTGTTTATAGACCACCAGGTTTTGGGGAAATACTCTTTTTGCATAGCCACCTTTATTAAAAGTGTGTTGATAGGATGGTGTATTTTACAAGATCCCTTCTCCCGCCCCCCACCTGCATTTACTCCTCCAAGCAGCCCCACCACACCTGGCCAATACAAAATCACATGCTCCAAAATCACCACTCTGTTCAGCATTATAATCTGATTTTTACACAAAGCAGCACATGCTTTTTTATCTTTCAGACTTTCATGAGGTCTGACAGAGGTTTGTACTTGTTTCAGAGGACAAGAGATCACTCATACATGAACTGTCATCCTGTAATTTCACTGCTTTTATCCATGACTTTATATTTCTGGAGGTACCAGCTGAAATGCTGTGGAAAGGATTTGGCTGTTGGCTTTTGTTTTTTCAAAGCTGAGCTTTACACCCTCTACAGATAAGGAGCCCCTGAAGGCATCTCATGGGTGTTTTAAAATAAAGATGCCCAACAGACTCTTTGGAGCTTGTTGGCTTCTAAAAGTTGGCACCACTGGGTCTGGCTGCTGGTTCTTTCCCAGTGCTCTTCATAACATGTTTTGTTATGAAACTGCTTCATAAGATGCTGTGTTAATATTTTTGAGAAGGCAAAAGGGAATTGGAGGAAGAACCTGATCTTTAATTATAGCAGGATCATCCAAATATTAGTATATGTGATTGTGTATATCTATGTGTGTGTGCATACATAGGAATGTACATGTAATGATTTTTCAGTCACACTGTCATATGTAAAGAATATATGCATATATATACACACATACACACACATGTCCTTCCAAAGTAATTTTAAATTAGGGAATCCATTGTGTGACTGCTTGTGGCCCATGAACTATAGTTTTGTTCAGTCTTTCTCTAAAACTCAGTATAAATCAAAATCTGATGGCATTGTATGCTCAGGCAGAATGAGGTCTCCGTTCCAGCTAAGTCAGGTTTTTAAGAGCTTCAGAAATTCATAGAAAAGGTCAGAAATAGGAAGGATAAAAACACCAAAATGAAGTGCAAAAAGAAGCTGTTCTAAAAGTTGGCGTGTCTGGTTTTATTTGGTTCTGGCAATAAAGAGGCAAACTTCAACTTACTGCAAAAATTTGAGTTTTAAACCCAATACCCATGTGAATTCTCATATAAAAATCATGGAGTTCATCAGTGAAACATTGGCTTAGTGGACCCTACAACTTGGCTACAGGGCTATAGATTATTAATTTCTTTACTTAGACCACTGAGTGAAATTAATGCAATGTAATTTATGGAAAAGAGTGATAGTCTTTTTCCTGGATGCAAACACATGGCAGGACTGGTAGTTTTGTAAGTCATTAAGACTGTAGGACTTTGTTTCCCTTGGAACACTTCAGCTTTCCTGCTGGTATTGAATTCAGAGGAAAAGCAGATAAATGGGCATTATTGTAAGCACAGTAAAGGGTTTCCCAAAGCGTTATGTCTTGGGCTTGAGAATAGGTACTTAAACACACTTTTGAAGTGTGTAATGGAGAAGTTGACCTAAATCACAAGGATGCTGTTAAAAAAGGATTTTAGTTATTTCAGCTGTCTGACGTGCAATGGGTTAGGCCACAACCTTGTGATGAAAGTAAGTTGAGAACCTGTGTCTGGTTGATGAAGTAACGGGCAGTATTGGCAGGAATTCATTCCCACCTCAGCTCAAATTCATGGATAACTGATAACTTAGTTTGCTTGAACCATTTTGTAGGGATTTGTCATATCTGTTTAATGATATGTTTCACACCAAGCCATTTTTCATTGAGTTTATGTGCATAGGTTTCATCTTAAAACTTTGTTTTCAGGTCAGACTTAACACTGGGGGTTGTTTTTTCATGTCACTTGTCTGTTGTAAGGTTCAGCTTTTCTGAAAAAGCTTAATCCTTCCCGAGAACAAGGCCCCAAGGAAAGAAAAAGCTTTGGTATTGATGACAGATATTCTGGCCTCCAGCTTGTGAGTGACTCCAGGATGCTGAGGAAACCAGGTGGTTATTTATCTGATGTAAATAGAAAGGACTGAAGCAAAAAGATACATGTGCAGAATGAGTGAAATTCAGGTAGGATGGAGAGCTGGGATTCTGGCACTGCTTAACTTTGGAGTAATGAGCTCTGTAACTTTAATCATGCCTGTGCAGTATTTAACATGAATTTACTGATAGATGTCTGGTATTTCACTATCACATGATAATACCACGATCAGCTTAACACCCCCTCCCTCCCTCTCCAAACTAGTGGAGTTTCTGCATGGGGCTGAATTGTAGCATCAGCTTCCAAACAATCTTTCAAAGTATTATGTTTTTCAAAGTAGTATGATTTAAAGACAGCAAAAACTTAGCCTTAACCTATAAACTGCATCTTCCATGAGCTGGTAGATCTTTGCAGGTTTGTGTAATTCTCCAGTGTTGGCTGAGCTGAATTTGCCACTTCCACGTTTTTTGTTGGGAGTGCTTTTATCCAGTGGTTTTTTCCCTTGGGTCCTCATGACCAATTTTAATTTTATTCGCCCAGCAGTTGCTTTTAGAAGACCAACTGTGATAAAGGGTGTAAAGGTGGGCACAGGACACTTTTGAGCTGTCAAGGTTAACTTTTAGTAGTTTCCTTCAAGTGCTTTTTAGAGAAGCAGAACATGTGAAAATTCCTGTTTGTACTTTGGTCTGTATTTGAAACAGCCTTTCTTTGCACATAGTCATATTTTAAATTGAGTGTTTGGCTGTCATTCAGGAGTCAAAAGCATCTTGAAAATGTTGCCTCAAGGTCATGGGTTCTTTGGGCTGTAAGTTTTTAATAACTGCCAAGGGGTATTTTTGCTTTTAGTTCTGACAGCTGAAAGAACTGGTTGTTCGTATTCTATATACGTGGTCATTGCTTACTGAAGGGAAAAGTACTAAAGAATCTTAAAAGAAATTGGTATTAAAATGACTCAAGCTTCCAAGACTGGCACCTAGCTCTTGAAAATGTCACCTTGTGCTAATGGAATTAGTAAATATGTGTCTGTACAGATTTTGCATAAGACTGTTCTTGGTGGTGGCAGTAATAGCAATTTCTTTTCTCACTCTGTGTCTCTCCATCTCTCTGCATTGCTAAAACAAATTACAGCTCATATCGGTGATGGGAAAGTTGGCAATAAATGTTGACTGAAGAATTGTTACCTAATTATTCATGTGAAAGCTCCATAATCAAATTACCTATTTCTACTGCAAACCAGTAGATTTACAAAGATGTTGATTCTTGTACAGCCTGTGCTTTGGCTGATCAATGATTACTGTTTCCACTTCAGGAAGAAACTTCCATTCCTTCCAGAAAAACATGAAAGTATGAGCTTTACTTGGCTTTTGCCACTTTTTTAGTGGCTTTTTTATATTTTGCAAACACTCAGACCTGGAATGTAATACATGTTTCCTCATCCATATTTCTGCACATTCTAGCAGGGCACATTATGTATGTACAAAGAAATACAATCCAATAAATAAATCTAATTAATTTAATCTTCACATGTAAGTGGCCACAGTTCAGAAGAACCCTCAGAAGCAGCATTGTGTTAAGAATGAGTCTTCAGTGTGATACCCTGTGGCACAGGTCATGCAACATGACCCAGTAACTGTGGCACTAAATGAAGCTGGTTTTTGTTATTAGGTGCATAAGAGGAAGATGAATTGGAGAGAGAATTTGTGGAGAATCTGCCAAATAAAAGCCCACACTGTATTGGGTAGTAATAAAGTTTTGGGGCTCAAATAGTTTTCCATGATCACCAGTCTGCTCTGGTTTTATTTTCAGAGGATGAGTTTGTATTAAATTACCAACCTTGTTGATCTGATTGAGGAGACAAGTAGTGAGATTGATAGTAAGGCAGAGGAGATACTTGCTCTCCCCTTGGAAAGCTGCAGGGAAACATTTTGGATCTTGTTATAACAAGAGCAGCCTCACAGACTGATCTAAATTTTTAACTTTATGCACAGAAACGTTCAGATTAAAATAACAGATATTGCAACCTAGAGCTGGTGCTGTACTTCTTAATGTTGTATTGGGCTAAAGATATCTTCAGTCCTTATACTTTGGGGTTTTTTTTAATACTTGTGGTATCATATCCAAGTGGCCTAAATGCAGAGCTGCAGAGAAGTAGTGTGTGAGACCAGAGAAGTAAAACACGTAGCCCTGTGTCATCCCTGGAATACCTGAGGAGTTTTCCTCAAGCAGATAAAAATCTGAGCAGCAGAACTCCATGAGCTGTTTGCATTTAATTGTCATTTTGGGACCCTCGTGGTTGCCTGAGTGTGGCCCAGAGAGCAGATTAGGTGTGTCCTGTTGATGTGAACCAAGCCCTTCAACAGGATAGTGAAGAACTGTTTCTGCCACGGCTCAAATGTCACTTTTCCTAAACTCAATAGCATAGTGTTTGCTCTGTTGTAAAGTAAGTAGCTTTAAAAACAATGTTGCCCAAAACTTAGTTTTCTTGGAAGATTTTATGCCTTTGTAATCTCTTAGGGAATTACCCAGTGAGACTTTTTCTATACTTTTAACTTGTTACACAGATTTTTGTGAAGAAAGTCCACCTTCTTTTTATTAAGAACAGAACATAAATGAGTTGGCTTTTCTTTGAACAGTAACAAGTTCTCAGTTTGGCTAAAAGTTCCAGTAGGTGCTTAACTGTGTGTTTGTAAGAACCCCCAAGTTAACAATCCAGTAAGGTTTTGTGCCTCCTAAATACATCCGTACCCACAGAAATGTGGGGAAAGATTCAGTAACACAAGCAGTGTTATTTTCAGTGTGGTATACAATGGAAGAAAATAAATTTTAATCCTTTTTTGGCCAAGTGTTGCTATGCACAGATAAAAAGGAGAGCTTGGAGAATAGATATTTATAATAATTGCTAATCAATAAATGTGTCTATTCACTTTGCATTAAAAGTGTTTTATCAACCAGCAAATGAGCAAGCCCAGCATTTCAGAAACATAAATGAAGATCCATACACTTCTCTCAAGTAAAGCTCATAATTTCAGTGGGTTTGTTGCATTTTTTTCTCCCTTCCACGGGTGTCCCAACGTGTCTCAGTTATTAATGAAGTGGTTTTTAAGGAGTTGTGTTTTACAATGCAGAGAGTGGAGGATGCTTTTTATACATTGGTGCGAGAGATTCGACAGTACAGAGTGAAAAAAATCAGCAAAGAAGAAAAGACTCCAGGGTGCGTGAAAATTAAAAAATGCCTTGTAATGTAACAGGGTAAGTTTTGTGCTGTAAGTGGAGCAAATCACTTGCCAAATACAAATGATTGACGGTGTTGTACCAATCAGATATTTTGGGGTTAATTGATGGTGTAATTTAAGGTCTAAAACCAATCAGATCAGTAATATTCCTGACAAACACCCAGGTGCTGTGGATTTGCTTTGTTTCCTGGGGGGTTGATAAGTGGATTAACACTGTATATCGAATTCTCCATCAGTGAATGGAGACCTGGTTTTGAGCGTGAAGAAGTTGAGAGGGAGAAGTTTTATTAGAAATATATTGCCGATTTTGTTGAAGTGAATATTGATTGATTCTTAGGTTGATGAACTGAGAGGAGAAGATCATATTTATAGTCCTCCTCAGATGCAGAAATAGGAGGTTCCTAATCCAGCAAAGCAATATTTGGCTAATGTACAGGTTTTCTTAGTTCTCAGGCCCTTCCTTATACCATGCCATTTTTATGATGTGAATCTTGCAGCTGACATACTCATGAGAACACAGTTGCAATGCTAGTATTCGGTGAATAATCAAGTTGGATGGTTCAGAGTGTTTTCCTCCCTCTTGGAATATTAAGAGTTGGACTCAGGGATCCTTGTGGGTCCCTTCCACCTCACAATATTCTGTGATTGCTTTATCTTCTTACTACCTATCTTAGTTGTATCAGCCTCGCACAAGGTAACTGAAAACTCTTGACTCCCCAGAAGAAAGTACAGAATATCTTTTGCTCTATCTGTGATTTTCAACCAGCAAGAAGAAATTTCTAAAACTCAGTTGTAAAATCCTCTAAAAGAGCTCTTTCTTGAAAGCATCAGTTTGTACATAAAAAGCATACTTGTTTCTCTAGGGTGTAAATTAGACACATAGGTAATGCAGTTCAGATTGAGCTGGGTTAATAATGGAAAGTGTGAATTACAAAAAGTTGTAGATTGGAATTTCAAAATGCCCAGGTTCTCAATTCAGATTGTCATTCAGTGATTTGTCCATAGTAATACAGGGGGGTACAAATAATTTCTCTTCCTCATGATGAATACACGTGTGTATGTATGTATTATATATTAAAAAAATACAAAAAAGAACTACAACTTAGAACTTTCTTAGGGGTCTGTTTGGGGGGCTGGGGTGTGAAGGAACTCTGACTTCCTTATGAATTTGACATTTCTTAGTGATAGTTCTTATAGACAGTAATCATGCAAGCACATCTCCAGCCTCCTCTACAGTCATGGGACCATGTGGTGCTCCAAAGAAAAGCCATAGCCAGGAGCAGGCTGTTTCTGTGGGAACAGTTCTGACATTTCTGTTGCCTCTGCCTTTCGTAGCTGCCCTTTGGCAAAACAAATGCCAGGAGCAAGCTCTGTCAATGCACCTTTATTGAGGCAGTGGGGTTTAGTTCTGAGCGTGCACAGGGAATTGTGAGCTTCTAATCTGAGCCTGGATTTAAAGCACTCATTCAGTACATCTTAACTTTCCACAAGGCTTGCACACAATCACTCCATTGTTCAAGGGAGGAAGGTCAGCTGCCTGCGCTCCCTTCCTGCTCAAAGAGCTGCCTGGAAAGGTTTGGCCGCCTTTGATCTTACACCAGGGATGCCTTCAGGGACCTTCTCTAAACAGAGTAGCCACTACTTCCATTTAAAATTTAATGGACAGGCTGAAAAGTGAAAGACCTCACTTGATCTTGAGTTCTCCCCTTCTAACTCTCACATGTTCTAAATGTAGTTTTGTGTGTCATGTTGTATTAATTACCTGAATTGAAGATGAATTGTGGCAGGGCCAGACTACTAAGTGCATCATCAGTAATTAATGAGGCTTGATTTACAAAGGTGTAAATGCAAGGATGAAAGCCAAGTCAGTGCTGCAGCCTGGCCCAGTGAAAGGTGTCTCTGCCCACAGCAGGATCACTGAAGATCACTGGGTGAGCTTTAAGGTCCCTTCCAACCCAAGCCATTCTGTGATTCTATTTTGCAACATGCCCTGTGTTTGAAAGATCATCACGTTAATAGAACAAAACTTTCAGCCTTGATGGTCAAGTCATGTCTCTAAAGGTCCATAATAATACCTGGGTATTACTTTCTATGAGCTGTTTTCTCTGCATTTATTTTATAACTGGTTTAATGAGGAGGGAGGGTTGCTCATTTGAAGACTTACATTGCAGTTTTAAGTGTGTCTCCTTTGAAGACACCAACTGAAAGGCACTTGTGAGAGGTGGTTCTTTAAGGAAATGTAGAAGAACATTGTGCAGAGGTTTTTCTTCACCATTCTTGTGTTCTAAGGATGAAACTGTTCTTTTCTCTGTTGTGATTCTTAATGTTCTCCTCCTCCTCCTTAATACTGAGGCCTGCAGGAGAATCACTTTGAACTACTTGTACCCCATTTCCCTGTGTGAATATTGCTAAATACTCGCTTTGTGCAGTAATGCTGAAGATACAAGCAAATAGCTCTCTGTAAAATAATACCAAGTATTTTTAGTTCTCACAGGATTAATGGGGGACATGACCTGCATCAATTTCACATTGATCAGTAATACCTCAAAATGTACAACAGGTTATTTGCAAGGTCTTGCAATATAGAAAAGTGTACTATTAATATTGGGACCTGGACTGCCAAAGACTTTGCACATTGGTTATGTGTAAATGTTTAGTGAACTTGAAAGTTTTAATTAAATTTAGCTTATATTGGAAGTGTTGCTTTTTGAGTGAAGCCATTTAACACCTCCCTGTTGTTTGGGCTTTTCTTATTAAATCTCCTCACCACTTGGTGTTTGGCTGAAACAGTGAATTAGGTGATTGCTGGCTTTTTGTTGTTGTGTGTTTTTCAGAGTTCACTTTCAGTTCTTTACTGGAGTAGGGCTAGAGGAGTAAAACAGTGTTCATTTTTATTGGCAGCTTGAACTTGTGTGGCTGACAGGAGGGAGGCAGCTGCCTGCCAGTTGTAGGGCTGAATTCCTACACCCAGTTCTGCAGTGGTGCAGTTGGCTGCTGTGATCCAGTAAATAACATTATGCAGCTATTTCTGAGCCATCTAAAGGATATCACAAGGAGTAAAGCAGCACAGAATCAAATCTTTTTTTGTCTTCATGATTTTATAACTGCTTCTACTTAAAGTATTAAAGACTGACTGACAACTTGGGTACTTGATTGGGATTTGAAGCAACCTGAAAGCTAGGCCAGAAATGGTTTGAGGTAAATAGGTTGTTATACAGTACACTGTGTAACATTGTACTTGATAATAGTTCATATCAGGCTTTTGGATATACTGGTCTATTTGGACCAGAGGTCAGTTTTTTCAGCTATAATTACCCCCCAAAATAATGAAAAACTGCTCAGTGTAAACAAACATTAGCTTTTGTGTCTGTGAACAAACATTAGCTTTTGTGTTTGTAGCTTCAGTGTTGGAGCCATGGAAATTTTAAGTGACTATGCATGATACAGCACCAGAGATAGTGTGTTCCATGTGCCTTTAACTATACAAGTTAACAGAATGATTTATGAGATAATTATTTATCCTTGGGAGATGGGATTGATTTGATTGATTTGCATACGTGAAGATCTATAAAATTGTGGTGTGGTTACTATATCAGTGTGCCTGAGAAATGATTTGAATATGTATATTAACCGTAACTGTCTTGGGTATGGAATTACTGGTACAAATACTTGAATTTACTTTTCAGAGCCCCATATAGATCATTATGGCATAAACAAAAGTAGCTAATGCTTCACAACTTCCTGGCTGTGAGGGTGGGCAGGCCCTGGCACAGGTTGGGCAGAGAAGCTGTGGCTGCCCCTGGATCCCTGGGAGTGTCCAAGGCCAGGCTGGATGGGGCTCTGAGTGACCTGGGCTAGTGACCTGCCTATGGAATGAGATGATCTTTGAGGTCCCCTCCAATCCAAACCATTCTGTAATTCTTTGATAATACACACTTAAAATATAAATGTGTGGTTCTATCTGTCTATCTATCTACACATTACCTATACTATACTTCTCCAGCCTGAGGTGGGATAACATGCCCTCTTTGAGATGGAGAAGAAAGCATTAAACACTACTTTCCTTACCACATAAATAATGGGATTTGACCTGTGGGGGGTGTCTGTGCTCAAGCCCTGAGCAGGAATTCACCTGTAGGATGTCTTAAGCCCAGTTTGGGAACAGAACTCAGGAGAGGAACGGCCTGCAGTCAGGATTAATTGTTCAAAGGGTGGCAGGCATGGAAGTCTTGATCTGATCCTAACATGTCCGTGTTTGTATCTTTTCAGGGTGTTGATGATGCCTTCTACACATTAGTCCGAGAAATCAGAAAACACAAAGAGAAGATGAGCAAAGATGGTAAAAAGAAGAAAAAGAAGACAAAGACAAAGTGTATAGTTATGTAAATACAGTTTATCCTTAAGAAGTACTGAAGTAATTTTGTACATTACACTAAATTATTAGCATTTGTTTTAGCATTACTTTACTTTCTGCTTCATGATCCTGTTAGCTTTACCTGAATGCTTGTTTTAAATGACAGTGGAAACTTCATTCCTCTTAAAGTGCCAGTATTCTTGGACTGTTGATTCTTGAACTAGCAATGTCTGTGAAAAAAAACCAAACAAAACAAAAAAAAACCACACACAAAAACCTGAGAACTGTCTTAGGAATCTTTGGTGCATGCACAGTTGCTAACTTCCTATTTTTCTTACTGATTGTGAACTTCTGTTCTGTGTGCAAAGCAAACAATGAAATGATGCTCTACACATTCTATGAATTACATAAATCACATCCCCTAGGAATTTTTGGGTTTATAAATCGGGTTGGGGAAAAAGGACTAGTTAGCAAGAGACTTTCATTTTAACCTTTCCTTTCTTTTAGACTGATTATTGCAATATAGAGAGACCAGAAGCCTTTATAGTCTTCCTGTAGATTTTGCTTCTAGGCATCTAGTCTTGTAGCATTTCAGATCAACTTTAATGAATGTAAAGATAAAAACTTTCAGAAAAAAAAATCTCACTGCAATTTGTCACGATCACTCTTTAAAGACTCTATTTTTTCTATAAAAAAAAAAAGAAAAAAAATTAAAAAAAAAATATGACAATGCACATCTGGCAATGGAAAAAGTAAAAGTTCTAATTAGGTTGATTTGCTATTGTTAATGCATTGCTTTAAGACCTTCACTGACTTTTTGTGTCGGAAGACCAAGGTGAAATCCCCCCAGTGTCAAACCTTTCTGTAGCTTTGTTCAGTAGGTGCAGGATTTCACCCTTAATGTCTCTAGGAAATACTAGAAAGCCTTAACAGATGAGTAGATTGAAATTCTTAGGTTAATTCACACATGGGCCCAGAATTTACCATAAGAATTAAATCAGAATTAATCCTAAATTATATAGTGGAGTAAAACCATTCTTTTTTTTTTTTCCCCCAAGAGTGGCATTAAATATTTCTAGATGCCCAAGTTTTGTGCAAAATAGGGGAGAAATCTTAAATTCTAGTAACATCAAATGAATGAATGAGTTGTATTTAGCTGCTTCATGCAAATAATTTGGGAATCCACTATTCCATAGAAATGGTGTGGAATTTGCACAAACTGTCAGCATGGTTTCCAGAGTCAGTGTTGTTTGTGTGATGTCTGTGAAGTACTAGTTTTGTTGCACAGATTCAATGGTTGGTGAGTGGCATTCCAGTGTCTAGACTGACCTGAAGCTAGACCAAGATTTTAGTGTTGTCTTTCTCTGTGATTAAGTTTTCTTGTGATTTCATTTTCCCTTCCCTTCTTGTTTTTTTTTTCCTGATTGGAATTAATGCAGGATTTTTGCAGGAGCTTTCACTTTTTGGTACTGCAGTAGCCTAGTTATTCTGCACTGAAGTACGAGCCAGTAGTTCCAGTGTTGCCAGACCCTGTTGTCTCACTGTCAATGTGGAGTTGTTTGTTTCATTAGAGCTTTGGTCCCTGAAGGTTCACTTCTTCATAGTAGCCAAACTGAGCTGCAGAGGAACATTTGAAGATGTGGCTCTGGTGTACCCAAAAACTAAGACACAAGACACTGAAGTAGGATAGTTCAGGACACTGGAAAGTTGGGAACAGGGAATAGCAGCATTACCCTAAGGTATAGCTAAACAACAATTCCCTGGAAATTTTACACAGGTATGTAAAAATTGCACTGTGTAACTTGGCCCATTTCTATGATGCCAAAGGTGCAGCTGCATGAGAAAAGTAGCATTTTGCTTCTACACAAGAACCCCAGAGTGACTGTTGGAGGTGGAGAGATGCAAAGCTGGCAGGGAGCACATCCTGCATGTTCTTTAATTTCCATGTGGCTGAGAGAAATCATGTCTTTCCCTGCCTGTGCCCCCCATTCCCCACCCTTCACCAAAATCCAAGCCCCCTTCCCTCCTTTCAGCTTCGATGTGGAACGTGGATAAGGAAATATTTAACAGGAGAACTAGTGTTATATTGTAAGGACCAATAAGAACAGATTCTTTATGTCAGAAGGTATTTCAGAGCTTCCAGGGTTAAAGTGTCTTGGAGACAGTTATTTGCACATTTTAGACACTCTTGACTACACACGAAGAACGTAGCACAAGTTGATAGTATGCATTGAGCAAATGGAAGTAATCTTAAGGTTGCTTTAATTTTGGTAACTGAGTCACACTGCATGTAAAATTAGGACTGGTCTAAAACTCTGACGTTAATTTAACTAAAAACTGTTAGGAAATTGGAGCTGAAATGTTGTCTTCATCAAATGTGGATCTATATAGCTCTACTATAAAGCTATATATAAACTAGTGTTGGGGTTTTTTCCAGCAAATGTGATCTGGAGCTGCCAGTCTGATTAAATTAGTATAAAATCCTCTTAGATTAGCCCTTATTTACTAAAAAACCCTAACCCAAACGAACAAAACCAAAACCAAACCACATCCTTGCCCCTGTTGTGCAATTTTGTCTTAGTATTTGTTGAGATTTGGTGAAGCACGTTGGATTGTAGCTTGCACAGGTTCATCCCATCCTTATTGTCTTGCCCTGTCCGAGATGCTTTCACAGAACATCCCTGGGTGCTTGTCTGTCCTGAGAGCAACTACTGAATGAACGTGTCAGGGAGTAACACCTTCTTACAGTAGCTTTATGTAACTCTGGTAAACACCTTTGTCATTGGTTTGCTCCAAACTCAATTATTCTGACCAGTTTCATTGCCCTAAATTTTTTTGCTAACTGAGGAGTGTGGACTTTGTTACAATAACAGGGTTTCTGTCATGGGTAAATACTGACACACACACAACCTTCTGCTCTTGTCTATACTATGAAGCAATACAATTATTACCTTCAAAGACCATCAAACTGTAAAACAAATCATTTTGTCTCAAGTTTACATAAAGCTACATAGATGGTAAATCTTTCCTAACATTTCTTTATTCCACTGTCTTGTGTTTTCATGTTGAAAATACTTCTGCTTTTTCCTCTTGAGTGCCAACTTCTTACTAGAATGACTTCTTAATGTAATATGTTTACCTGGAATGTATTTTAACTATTTTTGTATAGTGCAAACTGAAACATGCACATTTTGTACATTGTGCTTTTATTTGATGTGGAACATATGCAGTGTGATCCAGTTTTTCCATAATTTGGTTGTGTGACCTAGGAATGTTGGTCATGCCAGACATTAAGTTAAAAAAAAAAAAAAGGAAAAAAAAAGACCACTGTTTGTTTTAAAATTTTTAATGTTTTTAGGAGTATGTGCTGTGAGGTGATCTGGAATTTGTCATTTTTTTGTCAAACTGTACTGCTCCTATTTATTGTAATGTAATAAAAAATAGTTATTGTGAGTTTCTGTCCCAGCTTTTTCTGTGCAAGAGTTTCAGTGCCTGCTCCCTTCTCCTCAGCCACTGATCACCCTCGTTAGGCCTTGATGAACAGCACCTGGGCTGAGCAACTCCTGAGCTCACCAGGAAAACTGTTCCCAGCTGTGGAAGCAGCTCCTGGTTTTGAACCAGCAGTTCTGGAAACTCATTTTTCTTGCGTGAGTAACATCCCAAGTGGAGCAACGTTTTTCAAAGACACTTACCGACCCAAACTGGGGTCAGGATGGAAAGTTACTGTGACAAAATCCAGCTCTTTTGCGACCCTCTGAGCTCTCTCTGAGTGGGGCCTCAGAGCCAGTGAAGTCTCCAGCTGGCTGTCTGGAGGAGCGATGATGATGATGATGATGATGGAGGCTGTTCACAAGGTGCAAGGGCATCTGACGTGGAGCACTGAATTCCAGAGGAATTTTTCCCAGGTACATATTCCTTTAGGTCTGTGTGAGTGCAGGTATCCTACAGCAAATGTGTTGGGAATGTTGCTCTCCTAAGTTCTAAAGTACTTCAGATTCGTAACTAAAACAGGCCTTTAAGTTGTGCTTACAGTAAATGCTATATGAATATTTTGTTCAATTGTTTAAATCAAGTTACCAATTAAGTGCTGTTAAGTGCTGTTAAACCTTTAGGCCTAAACTGTCCAGTCCAGGGCTAAGTTGGGGAAGGGGGTCCACTGAACTCAACAGGAGGGTCCCCCCTCATTCCTTCTATCCTTACCCTTTCTCCATCCCCAGCCTCCACATAGATAATTTTTGGTTGATTTTAGGTTTAGGTTGATTGATTTTTAGCTTTCACAGTGCAGTGAGTAGTAAGAGTGAATTTTGCCAGTGGACTTTGTCACCCTTTTTTATATTAACCCTGTGCTGGCTGTTGATTCAGTGAGCCCAAAATAGTTATTTGTGACAGTGTGAAGACTTGCTATTGCCAACAGCTCTACTGCAGTGATTCCTTACCTATATTTCAAAGATAATTTCTATATCCAGTGTTGCTTAGTTGGTGGAAATGCCGGCAAACCCTACAATGTACAGAGTATCAGCTCTGGCACAAGTCTGTGCTAGTCTAGCCAAGACCTACAGAGCAAACAGCTATGGCTAAACTTCTCTTCCTGGGGCAAAGATCAAGTTCTCTATTCCTGCTGCAGCAGCTCCACAACACCAGAAATCAGCAGTAGCAGAAATTGCCTTCAGGGTCCAAGTGCTTAGACCACTGTTGTTCAGACTCACCCCTTTCCTGACCCCGCAGTCGTCTTCCTAACACAGGAAGGTGGTGCCTCTGCAAGTTAAGCAGATGAGATTAAAAGCTTTAAGAATTCACTGCCACAGAACCACAGAACTGCTTGGGTTGGAAGGGACCTCTAGAAATCACCCAGTCCAACCCCCCCCACCAATGCAGGGTCATTGGGAGCAGGTGGCAGAGGGACACATCCAGGTGGGTTTGGAATGTCTCCAGAGGAGAATTCATGTCCTACCCAGGCAGCTGTTCCAGTGCTCTGCCACCCTCAGTGTGAAGTTCTTCCTCAGGCTGAGGTGAAAACTGCTGTGTTTTAGTTTATGGCCATTGCTCCTCAAAAAGAATCTGAGACCACCCTCTAGCACCAGCCTGTGAGATATTTATATGCATTGATGAGATCCCCTCTTAGTCTTCTCCAGAATAAACATGCCCAGCTCCCACAGCCTCCCCTCATAAGAGACACTCCAGACCCCTAAACATCTTTTTGGCCTCTGCTGGGCCCTCTCCAGTAGCTCCTTTTCTTCTTGAACTGTGGAGACACACTTAAACTTCCTACTCCAAATGTGGCCTCACCAGGGCTGAGCAGAGGACTTTACTTTTGAGAAGGCGCTCATTTACAGGGGAAATCAAATCATTTAATGTGGAGGACTTTCAAAATCAGGCTAATCTTCCAAGTACAAAGCATTAGCACTTTGAATTGACATTCAAACACGGGGTAAGAAGAGCTTCTGTTCAAGGTATGTATTGAAGTGAAACAGGACAGAGCCGTGCCACCACTCCTTCCTGCAAAACCATTTCACACTTCAAGTGCTTCAAGTGTTAATTCGAGGAGGTCCAAAGTAGCTGAGGAAAACCTGTTACCCATAAAACTTTTTGTGAAAACAGAACCCAAATCCTTCAGGCTTGAGGGGAAACAAAGTGCTAATTTGTACCTTAGAGGGGCTGGAAGGATTTACATTAGGTTTGTTTTGAGGTTACATCTCCTTTATTGTTAGCTTTCCCGGGTGTGTGGGTTCCACGCACAATCACTGCTTCTCGTCGCTGTAGTAGCGCTGTTTCATGGCTCGGTATTTCCTCAGGAAGTACAAAGCCTCCAGCTCCTTTATAACAAATTCTCCCCGTGCAATTAGTTGCTTAATTTTCTCAGGATCTTTCTCGTCCTTGTGTCTTAGAAAAGCTGCTTTCAAACGGCTTCTAAAGTAGTCTGCTCCTTTGGGGTACTCCCTTCCAAGGTACAGCAGCTTGGAGGAAACAAAAAATATGGTTTTAATAAACTTAGTGCACAGTGAGAGAGGTTTATTTTCTGGTTAAGGAAAAGTGCTGGT
Organism: Margarornis squamiger; assembly: GCA_035222235.1. Lineage (NCBI taxonomy): Eukaryota > Metazoa > Chordata > Aves > Passeriformes > Furnariidae > Margarornis > Margarornis squamiger. Next base: position 58,248,709 of record JAWWTY010000037.1, read on the forward strand.
GGCATTTAAGACACTTACATTTTTGTACAGTCTCACCACTTCACCTCTTAAAGAATTGGCCATTCTCACATTTCGGTGAACTCTTTATTCTTGTGTGATTTTTTGGTTTGTTTGGGTTTTTTACCTGGAGGATAATCAGTTGGACATTAGCCCTCCCTGGGAGCCAGTCAACCCCAGCCTCATCCTCCCTAGGGCTCCTCTATCCCACTGAGCCCTCTTGGCCCTGTCTCTCCTGCCTTTGCCTTCCTAATTTTGACTCCATTTAGCTGCCCCTTCTCTTCTCCTCTCTCACCTCAAATGGAAAACAAACTTCCAAAACTTTTCAATCACTGTGACCCTTTTTGCTGTTCATCAGCTGCTTTCTCACATCCTCACAGTCCCTCCACCTGCTGGCCTGGCAGCTTCTCTGTGGGCTGCTATAGAAACCCTGCTAAATATATATAAATATATTTATACAATATATATTTATTTATATATCATTAAATGCGTTTATAGTCAATATATATTAAATACATTATATATTTTATGTATTTATATGGTTCATATTTTCATATAAATACATATTATATATTTGTATATTATATTAATTATATTTATAAGGCATACTTAAGATTTATATATTTAAGGAATTTATAAATTGAAAAGGATTTATATATATAAGGAATACTTAGATTATATATACATATTATATATTTGTATATTTATATGGTTCACATATTTATATATTAATAAACCTTATATATTTCTATATTATATATTGATCATAATATTTATAATCTTTGCAATGGATACCTAGGTTTATATATGTTAAATATTTGTGTATTTATATGATTCATATATTTATATATTATATATTAATACATTGTATATATGTGTATTTATATGGTTAATATATATATTAATATATATTCATATAAATTTATAGATATAGTTCATATATCATATATTTACATACATATATATAAAATTAGGAATTCCAGCAACTGTTGCATTCATAAATGTTGACTTTTTTAAACACTATTTAAGTGCATTACAGATCGAGGCCAGTTCCCTCCCCGATCCCAGGCTGCTCCCAGCCCCGGCCACTTCCAGGGACCCAGGGGCACCCGAAACCCAATACACAGCACGGGATTCCTGGATCCGGATCCCGCTCCAGCCGCCGCCTCCCCCGGGCCGCTCCCGCTTCCCTGGGCCATCCCAGGCTCTCTCCCTATTCCTTGTTCCCAGCGCTATCCCAGGCTCTCTCCCTATTTCCTATTCCCTGGGCTATCCCAGGCTCTCTCCCTGCTCCCAGGGCTATCCCAGGCTCTCTCCCTGTTCCCTGGGCTACCCCAGGCTCTCTCCCTATTCCCTGTTCCCTGGGCTATCCCAGGCTCTCTCCCTGTTCCCAGGGCTATCCCAGGCTCTCTCCCTGTTCCCTGTTCCCAGGGCTATCCCAGGCTCTCTCCTTGTTCCGAGGGCTATCCCGGGCTCTCTCCCTGTTCCCAGCCCTATGCCGTTCCCTCTACCTGTTCCCATTCCTGTCCCGTTCCCTGTTCCCAGCCCTACCCCGGTCCCTCTCACCCCCTCCCTGTTCCCAGCCCTATCCCGGTCTCACTCACCCCCTCCCTGTTCCCAGCCCTACCCCGGTCCCTCTCACCCTGGTCCCTGTTCCCAGCCCTACCCCGGTCCCTCTCACCCTGTTCCCTGTTCCCAGCCCTACCCCGGTCCCTCTCACCCCCTCCCTGTTCCCAGCCCAACCCCGGTCC
>JAWWTY010000037.1:58251920-58271584 GCA_035222235.1 Margarornis squamiger
ACCTCTCACCCTCTCCCTGTTCCCAGCCCTATCCCAGTCCCTCTCACCCTCTCCCTGTTCCCAGCCCTATCCCAGTCCCTCTCACCCTCTCCCTGTTCCCAGCCCTACCCCGTTCCCTCACCCTGTTCCCTGTTCCCAGCCCTACCCCAGTCCCTCTCACCCTCTCCCTGTTCCCAGCCCTATCCCATTCCCTCTCACCCTCTCCCTGTTCCCAGCCCTATCCCATTCCCTCTCACCCTCTCCCCATCCCGGGCCTACCCCGGTCTCTCCCGGTGCCGGATCCCGGGCAGGCCGGGCCGGGCCGCGCATGCGCGGGGGGCGGGGCGGGCCGGGGGGATCCGGGGGGGTCCCTGAGGGGGTCCCTGAGGGGATCCTTGAGGGAATTCTGCGGGAATCCTGCGGGAAAAGCCACATCGAGACATGGTGCGGAGCGGAAGGGAAGGGTCGGGATCGGGATCAGGGGATCGGGAGGTGGGAAGGACCGGGAGGTGGGAAGGGCTGGGCCGACACCCCCCCCCCATCTGAGGGACCGGGGCGTGGGGAGAGAGGATTTGAGACAAAAGAAAACGACCAAAAACCCACCTCGGGTTTGCTGCAGTGCCCGGTTTGCTCTCAGTGTGACACACCCGGCTGGGAGGGGGGTCAGGATGTGTCGCCAGGGCCGATCCGTGGGGACAGACTCCATCCCTGGGCACGGCATTCCATCCTCCTCCTCATCGTCCTCCTCCTCCTCCTCCTCCTCATCATCCTCCACGGGCAGGATCCCCACCAGGGCGGGAATAGCCTTGCAAATTCACGTGGCAACACTTGAACAAACTCCATCCCTGGGCATGGCCTGCCATCCTCATCCCCTTCATCCTCATCTTCCTCATCCCCTTCATCCTCACCTCCCTCATCCCCTTTATCCTCATCTTCCTCATCCTCATCCAGGGGCAGGATCCCCACGAGGGTGGGAATGGCCCTGCAGGTTCATGTGGCAACACTTGGACAAACTCCATCCCTGGGCATGGCATTTCATCCTCATCCTCTTCATCCTCGTCTTCCTGATCCTCTTCATCCTCATCTTCCTCATCCAAGGGCTGGATCCCCACGAGGGTGGGAATGGCCCTGAAAATCCACACAGCAACACTTGGACAGACTCCATCCCTGGGCATGGCATTCCATCCTCATCCTCGTCCTCGTCCTCATCCTCATCATCCTCCAGGGGCAGGATCCCCACCAGGGTGGGAATGGACCTGCAAATCCACACAGCAACACTTGGACAAACTACATCCCTGGGCACGGCATTCCATCCTCCTCCTCCTCCTCCTCCTCATCCAGGGGCAGGATTCCTACGAGGGTGGGAATGGCCCTGCCAATCCACATGGCAACGTTTAAGTTTGCCCAGGGAAAGGGGGTCGGTAAAGGAAGGATTTGCTGCTGGATGCTCAGCCCTCTGGGATCTGCTCTGCTTTCCTGTAGTTGCTCGGGAATTCCCTAATTCCTCCTTCTCTCCAGTTCCTCAGCCAGTGAGAAAAGACTCATGATGTAATTTAGTGTTGCATGATGTGATTTAGTGTCACTCGGAATAGCACGCAGTGCCAGTTGGTGGATTCAGAAAACACCAGGAAATATTTGCTAAATTATGTCCCACGCTAAATTACATGTTTCACCTGTGTTCGTTTTTTAACAGTGGGAGTGAGTAAATGCACTTCTTTAATTATAAGTGTAATTTATCCTGATGAACTATGATGGTTTTCAGTCGTGTGTTAGTAGCTAATTATCTGCAGTATTGAAGTTATTGTCATTATAGTTTTTCCATAGTTAATCTCACCTAATTTTACAGGTGAGTTGTATTTTCTAATTATTCTTTTAGAGTTGATACGCTGTTCTCTGATGTTCACTTTCCTTTTTTTCCTGGTCTTTTAGGGTCCAAAAGCAAAGAAAAAGGTAGGTAGGCAGAAACATGCTCTAGTTCGCTGTTGTGTTTACTATTTCAATCTGATTTTTTCCCCCCCCGGGACAGTTGCTCAGTGTTAATTGAATTTGAAGGAGGAAGAGGCATCTCCAGGACACCAGGCTTATGTGCCTTGTGCAGGGAGGCCAAGTTGTGTTCCTGCAGAGGGAAGGTAGCCAGGGCAGCTGTGGGGTGTTTTGTTTGGCAGGGGTTTCCAGGCAGAGAGCCATGTCCTGGCTCTGTGTCAGGAACAGTGTGGCCACCAGGACCAGAAAAGGGATTGTCTCTTTGTACTGGGGAGGCCACACCTCAAATCCTGTGTCCCGTTCTGGGCCCTCAATACATGAAGGACATTGAGGGGCTGGAGTGTGTCCAGGGAAGGGTCTGGAACACAAGTCTGATGAGGAGCAGCTGAGGGGGCTCAGCCTGGAGAAAAGGAGGCTCAAAAGGAACCTCTTTGTTCTCTCCAACTCCCTGACAGGAGGTTGTAGCCAGGTGGGGGTCAGGCTCTGCTCCCAGAGAACAAATGACAGGATGAGAGGAAACAGCCTCAAGCTATGCCAGGGGAGGATCAGGTTGGACATCAAAAAGAATTTCTTCATGGAAAGGGTGGTCAGACACTGGAAGGGGCTGCCCAGGGAGATTTGGAGTGCCCAGCCCTGGAGGTGTCCAAGGAAGGACTGGTTGTGGCAGTCAGTGCTCTGGGCTGGGGGACAAGGGTGGACTTGATGATCTTCAAGGTCTTTTCCAACCCCTGTGATTGGAGCCACAGGCTGGACACAGATTATGGTGGGTGGAGGGACAACAGGCAGAAGTCCATGGGAAACTGGATTGTATAAATTTATCCCATGGATCCTTTTAATTCAGTGATAATGAATTTATCCATGCTCCCCAGCTGTGCATCTCAGTCTTGTCAGTGCTATGTTAAATCATTCGAATGGGAAAAGAAATAGACTAGAAAGTGATTACAAATAATTGAAACAAACAGATTTTCCATTGTCACTGAAAATGATCAAGGATTTGTTTTTTTGTTTAAGTGCAAAGAACTGATTCTTCCTTGGAATTTTAATGGGTAGAATGGTGGATTTTACTGACTCTATTTTAGGATAATTTTGCAAAGAAATGCTTTGGTAACAAATGTGGTAAGATGCACTCAGACTCTGGTGGGTATACATGTGTTCTTTGCACTAAATTGTTACCACTGGTTCTCTTCCAGCTTTGTGATAACCTCTGTATTCAAAGTCACTCTTACCTATGTTTTTATTGCCATGCAAAATAGTGTAAAGTGAACGGCTTTCCAAGTAGTTATTTATATCTGAAATCAGAATCAGGGTATGAAATAACAGTATTTATAACACACTTTGTGCATTAAAAGGATCAGGATGTATTTCCTTGGAGTATTTTTTCATCAATACCTTGCCTTTCAACCTGAGTTTAGGCTGCTGTCACTTAGGCTCCAGTAGGTGGAGGAAACAATGCAGAATATCATGGTTTATTTTCTCATGTGTACAAAAAAATAGGCCTATTTGCCCCCTCGTAAACAATGTTTGGCTGGGAATTAATTTTGCAGCTTAGATCCAATTATCACACATTTTTATGTGTATCATCAGTAAGAAATCTGTGAATGCTGTGAATTATAGGACAAAAATCACTGTTCTATTTTGGTTCACCTGTTACATGACAGTAGATTTTTGCATGTTACTTGTCTTTTATTTTTATAAACTATATACCCAGACCAAACTGATCAATCAGAATTGATACAATAATTTCTGAGAAATCCAAATTTAAAATACAGTTATTCTAGGATTAGGCTGGAAGTTGAATAGTGGACTGTCTGAATTTGCAGTGAGGATTTTATAACAGAAAAGAGAACCCTTTGTTACCTGTCTTTTGAATTAGATGCTTCTAAATGCCAGATCTGTCCTAAAATACATTTCCCAGTATTTCCTAAAATGTTGTGAAAATGAAGATTCTTGTCATTCGGGGGGCTTTGTTGTCTGTGTGTGGAGTCTAAAATCTTAATTTGGGGATCACATTAAACTTATAGAGTTACATACCCCCAGAATGTATTAAAATAACGCTGACATTTGTTTTCTTCTAATTTATTGCAAACATTAAGGGTGGTGGTGGCAAAAAGAGCAAGGCTAAAAATGCGGCATTACAGAAACAACAGCAAGGTACTGTGCACTGCATTTATGGGGAATACAATGGGCAAACCAATTCTTTAAAATAAATGTACAGAAACTAATTTCTTGAGCTGCATGTGGATTGATATCTGTGTTTCACAAACACAGGTGAGTCCTCTCCCTTTTCTGATGTGGGCCAGGTTCTCTGTTACTTGATGCCACGTCTCACTTTCCTATCAGAGCAATACTAGTTATTTCTACTGCAGTTAGGAGCTTGGGAAGAATTAACTTGCTGTTGGGGGCTTGGGCATGCTCTGACTGCTAGTAAGTGACTCCTTTGTGGGGAGGAGTAGCAGCTCAGGTGAGTACAGGCAGATTTGGGAACTGCTGTTGCTCTTACCTCAGTGCAATACTGATACCCTGGATGTGATTTATGAGGTGGGGGTGACATTCAACTCTCTGTTTGGGAACATCTGGATTTAGCTTGGGCTGAAGGCTTAGAGGCTGAAATCAAGCTCAGTTTCCACATCCTCTCAAATTTTCTGGTCCTTGTGGCAGCAAAGAGGAGGCAAAGCTGTGATGGGGAGCAGCTGATCCTGAAGAGGATTTCAGTGAACAAACAGCTGGAAGGTTGAGGTTGTAGGAAAGGAGAAGAGTAACTTGGAACCAAACCAGTCAGTTTCACTGTAGACTTTGGATTAAGAAGCTGTAATAGAAAGAGAACACTCTTGCTGCTGTTTCTGAGGGGGAAAAGAGGACCTGCTGAGCCTTGTCTCCTCTTGCATCATCACAGGCTGATGGGGTAGTGCCATACATTGTGTGTTTTAGTACTATGATGCAGATTAATTTGACTCGTGGAAGATTTCTGTGCAATGGTAAACATTTATGTTGCTCACTTTATGGTTCTTTTGTTACTACAGTTAATAACAGAATCATTTGTCTGGTTTTATTAAGCAAAATATAGTTATGCTCTTGATCTATTTCCCAACCTGCAGAGGAAGCTGAGCGAGAAGCAGCAAGACTTGAGAAGGAGAGGCTTGAACGAGAGCGCATGGAAAAGCTTGAGGCAAAAGTTAGTTTGTACCCACTGAGAAAAGCTTATCCTATTTCTAAACTTGAGACAAGGTCTGTAAAACATTGGTCATTCAGTGCGAGAATAGGAATTAATTCCCTTGTGTACTTACTGTTGGGAACAATATAGAGGAAGATTGCCAGCTTTCATGGATTAACATTAGTCCTGAAACCTAGCCAGGGCACTGAGGGATAAGATCCCACAAATTGACCTGGATTAGTAATAAATGCATGTAAAGTCAAAGAAAATGGTGCTGATTTTGTTTTCCTACAATATTCTTTCATCAAGCAAATGTTTGGCTTAGTGCTGCTTTGATTTAGAAAACCAGATGAGATAGACTTGCCTGGTTTTGAGACATTTAAATACATTAACTTTTGTGATATGTGATACTCTGGTTTGAATCAATGCCCTTTTTTTTTCCCATTTCCACTATGCTTTCAGTTGACTGTATTTATTGTGTTCCCCATAATTATATTTGGTACAGCTGTGGCAAGGAAGTGTTGGTGTAAATTCCCTAATTGGTTATGTGTTAGGGCAGATACAGGGATTGGTATGTGTGTATTAGACTATGTATATTTATTTTTCTGACAAAACTGGAATTCAGAACAGAAACTAATTGGTAATGTATAAATATTTTTGTGTTTTCAAACAAAAAACGGAGATTTACAACAAATATTTTTGGGGGTTTTTTTAGAAAAAACTCATTCTTGCCTCTGCCTTCTGTACCTCACAGAATATGTTTTTCCCCTGGGGAGAAGATGAACTTAAAAGCAGAGAAATTATAGGGAAAAAAAATCAATTTTGTACATATTTTTCCAACAGATGCTTATATTTTTAGCAGCTCCCATTCGGATGATGATATGGAAGCTGTTCAAGGGAGGGGTTATCAATCATATGACACACACTATGTTTATCATATGGCTCAGCAACTAATGTCATGACAGTAACATATTGCAAACTACCAGAGGCTTCTCAATTGAACGTTTCATAAAAAACCCACAAGTTATCAGTGTTTGGACTTGTTTAAATAATAACTCATTCAAATGTCCCAAACATGCTTCTTTTATGTAAAATAATTGTAAGAAGTAAGCCAAGTTTTTAACTGCTCTGTTTGATATGTATATGTTTTAACAGTATCAAGAACAAAAGGAGTCTGAACTAGCAGAACTCAGTTCACTGGAACAGAAGTTTCTGTCTGCACAGCAGTGGAAAGTGGATTATAGAGCATATGCAAAGGTAAGCTTTCTTGCCAAAATCCTTTGTCCTTCCTTTTCTATTTCTTCAATTCATCACCAAAAAAAGCTCTACCAGGGCTTAGATTTTTTTTTTATACATTTTGAGACAGTCAACAACATTTGTTTCAGTGGTTCCTGGATATCACAGGTCATCATTTGGAGAGAGGTTGGCCAAAACTTTGGAGGACATGGCACACATCAGGGCTGGAAACAGAGGAAAGTGCAGCTAAGAGTCCATGTCTGCAGTTTGGGGTGGTTGAGTTGTCACACAATGGTGTCATGTACCTATACAGTTAAATCTGAAATAGGCAGGTATAGAAATACACCAGGAGAACACTCCTCTCATGTGAATCCATCTTGCAGACATCACTCAGTAACAGTGTGGTGTGAGATTTGGTCAGCTTGGTTCCAGGTAAGGTTAAATTGACTTGTGGACAGGAGGATTTTCTCTTTGTCTTGTTTATCACTTAATCCTCTTAAAGCTTCTGCAGAACAAATTTAGAATCATAGGATAAATCATCTTAGCACTTCTGAAATTCATGTAGTTCCACCTCCTGCACAAAGCAGGGCAAACTCTGAAGTTATATCAAGGGGCTCAGTTGGGTTTTGAAAATTTTAAGGTTGGAGGTACCACAGGATCTTTAAGGAGCCACTTTGACAGCTTTACCACTCTCATTTTAACCATTTTTCTTTAAATGCAATTGGCATTTCCCTGTTACAGTTTGTGATCACTGCCAGAGTGTTTCTTGGAAGGAGAAACATAAGGCCTTTTTGTTTTCAAAAGTAAAGGCGAAATAGAACAGGTTTTTTTTAAAAAAATAAATCTTCTAATAAAATCCTGGTAGATTATGGGAAACACCAGAGTTTGTGTTAGTCTGTTGTTAACAATATTTAGAGCTAAAGAAATACAGAGTATCAAATCATGAGTTTTAACATCTATTTCTATGCAATGTCAGTTCAGATTAACATATATATTTACTAATTATCTTAAAATTTATTCTTTTTCTCAAAGAACAAGTGCTGTTATTTTTAAGGATATGGTGATGAAAGTGAAACTTTTTTTAAGTGCAAAGATATATATAAAAAAAATCAGATATTTTAATTACTGAAGAGTGATCAATCTTTTCTACAGGAGTTTCCAGTGCACTCAGCACTCACCTACAATTGCTTTCTTCGGATTCAGTGGAAATGCTTATGGAAGTGGTTGGGAATGCAATTATACCAGTGTTTTTGCTTTAAAAGATCCATTTTCCTTTGTAATGCAATCTTCAGTAACATGGTGTTATTCATCTTCACAGCAAACAGGGAGGCAATGTTTCCTTAATATCCTATTACATGGGTGAAAAAATTACATTATAGGTGATAAATTGATCCCATGAGCCAGTGTTAGGCTTATGTTTAGCATTTAGTGGGTTTAGTCTGCCACTAGTTTTTTCTTTCCACCTCTTAAGAGAATGACCAATAACTGATTTGAAAATAAAATTATTAAAAAAACCCCTAATCTAGGATTTCACATTCCCACCAGAGGTTTCTGTAACAGGTGAATTGGTGCTGGCAAGAGAGAGGAAATCTCCTTTAGAGGCAGAGACAGGAGGAATAAACATACTGGAGTAGAGGCTCTTAAGCAGCTTTATTGCCAGAGTAGGAATTTTCAGCTTTATTGGCAGTATCTGGTCTGAGAACCATCTGTCTCTTCCCCCTGCACTGGTTCCTCATTTATTTTCTCAGTCATTTATTCTTTCAGCCCCTCATTTGTGGCAGGTGCTGAATTCATTGCTTTTGGAGACATGCAAGTCTCCCCATCAGAACAGAAAAGTACCTTAACACACCAGTATCAAATTAAACCATCTTTTCCTGGCATAGGGATAAGCCAGGTGGTGTTGGAAGCCCGTTTAGATGCAGGTGTGAATGTATCACTCTAATTGTCTTTCAGGCCCCCCCTTTTTTCCTGTAATACCAATAGTCACTTGCCCCTCGTGCCTGTATCCTCTGCTTTCTGTAGTGGGAGCGTTACCTCAGTTGTGATGGCACTCCTGACCCAACTGTGCTGCAGGAAATCAACACTTTCATGAGCTTATGGCGTGAAGATCAAGATGAGGACGTTCAGCTCGTGATGGAGAAGGGGGCACAGGTGCTAAATGTAAGTGTTAAAATGGTGTATTTCAGTTTCAGCTCAACACAGCCTTAACAGCCCCCTCCAACTGTTTGTTTGGGGTTTTTTTGTGGCTGTAATCTTCAGAACCTAAAGGTTTTACTTGAGTTTTTACTTTTATTTTCATTACAGATTTATTGTTAACCCTAAAGGTGATGTCTGTTGAGTTTAAATATGCATTTAAGGGATTTGAGTGTAGTGTTTCTGCCCTGAGCTCTAGTATCCCAACATCCATCTTCCCTGCCATTTTAAACAACCTTGAGCCAGAGCATATAAATTTATGTCATATATAAATGCTTTGGTGGGCAACAGCCTCATTGTGTACCCCTTGAGCCAGTAAGGGTCATGTAAGAGCAGGAATTCCCAAAATTGAGATTTACCAACAGGAGTTACCAACCACTGAGGGCTTGTGAAGCAATTTGGGCCTGCCCTGTAAATTTAGGATTTTATTTTCATTTCAATGTAGAATTTTAGGATTTTAATTTATGCTAACTCATATATGTTAATTTTTTTCAGAAAGTCAAATGGGGTCTTTCCAGAAATTGAGGGTGAAAGTTGCATGTGTAATGTAGGTTTCATTGGGCTTGTTTGGTTCTGAGCTTTATTTCCTATCCAGCAGTGTCTGCTGGGTACTGCAATTTGATTTCACAGCCCACAGGTTAAGGAATGAAGGAATTGGACTAGAGGAAAGGAATCTCTTGATCCTGGAATTTCCAGCACTGTCTATCTGATAAATGCTGGCTTAGCACAGTTTTAGAGCTCTATTAGGAAAAGGTTATTTCTGTGACTAAGATCTTTTCAGACATAAAGGAAGCAAGTTTGCCTCATTTTTTATGACAGAACACACAGTAGATTAAAGAGATCCTTTTCCCACATGTAATATCTTCTAGTTAATTGAGAACTTGCAGCTTCTTTTAATGGAGACACCACCAAATGAGATGACAGAAAAAGAAGCAACCCAGTACCAGGAATCTATTCTGGAATTGCAGAATCTGCTTCACCACAAGTACAATGAAGCTACACAGCACCTGCTGAAAGTAAGAGTCACTACTTTGAAGTTTTGGTATTTGCAGTGCACATAAGTTTAGTTCCAAATGTCTTGTTACAGTGGTTGGGCTTGTTTCTTCTTAAACTGTCAGAGATGAGTCTGTGAGTTTCCAAATTTAGCATTTGAGTTTCCAAATCATGTGTATAGCACATACCAGACTTGCAATTCTTCAAAACTCCTCAAAATCTGAAGTTTGCAAGGGAAATTCCCATTGTTAAGTCACTAAAGATTAAATTATTGTGGAATTTTGTGAGATTTGGAGATGTTGAAAACAAGGGTGGGGTGCTGTATGAGATTTGTTTCCTGCTTTGCCTCAGTGATTTAACCTAAATTTAGTTGACTCCCCCCAAAAAAACCTGCAAATGTGAAAAGTAGGTCATAAGGTTACCTTGTGTACATTTTTAATACAAGTTCATGTGACTAAAATATATTTTTTAAAGCAAGATCTTGGGAAGGGTGAAGAATATTTAAACAAAAAAAGGAAAATGTGCTTGGGAATCAGTTTTCTGGGTTGCATGTATCTTGCTGTTTCAAGTAAATTAATCATATATATAAGTAGGGGTTTGGTTTTTTTTCATTTATTCAGGTGTAAATGTGACATAAATAGAAAATATTATTTAATTGGCTTTTTTCTTTGCAGACAGCTAGTATGTATGAAGATTCTGAAACTGGAAATATGCAGACAGTCATAAAGGATAAAAATGTTACTTTCTGTATTTGGGTCAATCTGAAGAAGAAAGTAAGGTACAGCACACTGAAATTCTTAATTTGAAATGAGGCCTGGCCTTGTCTACCAAAGTTGAGTGAACACCAAGAACCAATTTCTCATAATCTTTTCCATATATAAATATATATAAATTCGTTTCTTAAAATGCTGCTGTAGAACCAGTTACTCCAGAACAAGTTTTGATGACAAACACTGAAATTCATGCAGAGAATTGAAATTCCTCTGGAAGCAATGTTTCTTGCTGATGCATTAAATATTTTCTAAGCTGTTACAGTGCCTTGCAAAGCACTGAATGAGGCTTTTTGCTCAATTCTGTGTTAGATAAAAGATTCTAGAGCCTGGGATGCTCCACAGTGGGATCTGAATCTAAGATCTTTTTTATTAGATTGCCATTTGAGCGATGTACTTCTCAAAACAAGATTTTTGAGCAGACTTCCCATTTCCACTCCACAAAGATGAGGATTAAATTACAAAAAGGACTTTACCTTGACTAAGGGCCTGTTGCTGTAAGCTGTGCTAAGATAACTAGAAAGCTGAGAGCTGAGCAATGTCAGAGTGACCTTCAGGAGGAGCCCACTTGGGTTAGTGCTAAAGCCCTTTGTTCAGCATAGAGGTGCACTTCAAATATTCAACTAACAATTGAAAACTAAATGTCCCTTTACCAGAAGACTCTCAGAACTTGGGACCAGCTGATCTCATCCAAAAATAAGTATTATTTGAAGTATTTTGAAAGGTGCTGAGGCTGATGTACCACAGACAGCTGGTGGCTTCACCTGTGTAGGATTTGCCCTTTAAATTAGTCATATTTACCAGGAATGCATCACACAGAAGAGCTGCCATCTGATTCTGCCTCATTGTCATCCTGTCAAGACATTATTTTTGCATCTCCTGATCCCCTTAGTGCAGTTATGGCTTTGCTGGGAGGGTCTTACAGACAGCTGTCAGTACAAGTATCATGACATCCCACTCTGTTTCTCACACAGTGCAACAAACCTCCAAAGAGATTTGAATATTTCTGGAGAAACACAAGAATAAGTGCTGCCAATCTCACTTTTTTTTGTTTTAAACTGTCGTTCCCAGGTTCAAAAATCACGTGTTTAGTGATGCACAGCATGGCTTTGATCTTCCCAAGTCCCTGGCTCTGAGCAGCGTCGCCGTTCGCATCTTGCACACTCGGTACGACCACGTGTCTCCACTTTGGCTGTACTGTCAAGGTCTGCCAGACCTGGAAGCCTTAGAGAGCAAAATGTTAACTGAGCACCCAAAAGACAGTGCAGAAGAACCACAAGAAGAGGAGAAGGAAGGCAGAGAAGAACCCAGTGTGCCTGCTGAAGAAGAAATGTGTCCTGAGGAGAGAAAGGTAGGTAAAAACCCTCACCAAAGGATGTTGTGCATTGCTCTTGCGAAGTCCAAGGCCCAGTCCCAGCTTCTGAATGTGTCCTGTGCATGAGAGCCACATTCTTCAGTGTTTTATAGGAAAAGGTAACTCGTATGAATCCTCTCATAGATCTTCTCAAGGGAATGGAAAGATGGATAACCCCAGACTTGGGCAGAAGAGAGACAGGGAAGTTTGGTGCTGTTGGCATTTGGTTGGTAGTTCAAGAGTAGGATCAAGCCATAGGGAACATCAGGTGCTGCTGTAAGATCACAGAATATGCTGAACTGGAAGGGACCCACAAGGATCATCCAGTCCAGCCCCTGGCCCTGCACAGGCCCATCCCCAAGAGTCACACCCTGTGCCTGAGAGCATCATCCAAACACTCCTGGAGCTCTGTCAGGTTTGGTGTTGTGCCCACTTCTCTGGATGTTTCTATAAATCTCTGACATATGTACAAATGAGTGGATTCTGCTTCTGAGAAGCCCCATAAAACCCCTGCAGGAATCCAATTTTAGGAAAATTGACAGCATGCAGAATAGGATTCAGAGTTCAGTAGGTGTTGGCTGTGCAGGCACTTAGCTGACCCCTTTGCTGTTAGAGGGCTTTTCAAGTACTCTTTCTGGCTGCCTGTTCTCTTCCTTGGCACTCTTCCATGGAATATGTTGGCTTTAGGTATGATGGAGGTTGCTTGGGTTTGCATTTGGGTTTTTCACTTTGGGTATCATCTGTGGCCTGCAGATAAATGGCAGGTGTTCTCTGTCTTAAATTTCTGCAGAAATAACTGTTAAACATCATGTGTTATGTTTTCTTAGAGTGTTTAGAGCAGTGTCTCAGATTTCACAGAATATTGAGTTGGAAGGGACCCACAAGGATCATCAAGTCCAGCTCTTAAGCGAATGGTTCAAACAGGGATCAAACCCCTGTTCATGATCTTGGCTTTTCTCCTTTTCAGTCCCCAGCACCTTTGTAGTGAAACAGTGTTTCAAATCCTACTAGTCTTTGTTCCTTTTTTTCTTTTTTTTTTTGTATGACAAATCTTTTCCTTTGGCAGCTTTCAGCCACATTTCTCAGACTTTCTTTAAGCAACTTCATTTTATTCCTTCTCTTTTTCTTTCCCAGCTCTCTCTCTCAATCCAGTTTTGCCAGTTTTCCTTCTGAAGGCTCCACTTCTCTCACCTTCTGTCCTGCTTGAGGACATGTGTGTTCTTCCCATGTGCTGGCAGACGCACACAGGACTCAGGAGATGCCTGTGCCTCCAAATAGATGGTTCATACCCTGAACTGCCATTTACCTACTGCTGTGCTTCCAGAGGAGTCTGCTGTGATAGGGATGAATCTGTATCTGGGTTGGAAATTTGGCTGGAAATCCAGGGTAATGTTTCTCAGCATCCTCCTGTCTGGCTGTGCCTCGAGTTCCCCCACGTTCCTGTGTGTAAACACACAGCATGGGAAAGGGAATAAATATCATGGGCAGGGCTCAGGCTGAAGCTGCAGGTGGGGGTTCTGGCAGTGTTTCAGTAGGGCTTTGGATTCAGCCTGGGCTTACATTTTCTTGGTGCCACTCTGGTAGCTGTGAAGTCAGCAGAAACATAATTTCTGAATGCACACATGGCCAAAATGGTGTCAAGTGCTTGTGTGGTACTTGAGGAGCTCAAGATGGAATTTGCTGTGGAAATGAAGTAATTAACTTTGTCTCTATTTATATATCCAGTTCTAAACTGGAGAGTACCTTTAATCAAAACTGGTTTTGCTAGCTAGGTAGAAATAATTTCTCCTAAAATCTTGACCCTGTAGCAAGATTGGTGCAAATGTTGCTGGAGGAGTGGAACTGTACCCTTTCTCCTTGGGCCTCCTTGAAGGAGGTGATATCCTCTTCGTTATTGTATCTCTTTCTGACTAATGGAAAAATGTCTTTTTCTTTTTATACAGGGGAGTGCTGTCTCATTGAAAGAAACCAGCAATAATAACGTAGATGATGTAAATGAGGCAGGGGAGGAAACTGAGAAGACGTCAGAAATCTTGGACAGATCATCACAAGGTATTTGCTTAGTTTTTATGTGCAGCATTACAAAAGTAGTTATGCTAAGTATTTTATGTATTAGGAAGAAATTCTCTCCTATGAGGGTGGTGAGGTTTCCCAGGGATGCCCCATCCCTGGAAGTGTTCCAGGCCAGGTTGGATGGGGCTCTGAGCAACCTGGAAGGTGTCCCTGCCCATGGCAGGGCATTGGAATTGGGTTATCTTTAAGGTCCCTTCCAGCCCAGGCCATTCTATGCTATATGAAAATATTGCAATATAGATCTCTATGTAAATATATCAATGTTTTGGTAGCACTTGAGTTCTGTTGACATTGCTGTTAATGATTGTTAAATGCAAAGAGATAACAGGACAGGTAGGAAAGTGGAGTTTGTCCCCACACTTACTTTCTTTTATTTATTATTTATGTTCAGGTACATGTTTATTAACTTCATGTAGTTTATATATGTATTACTATGTGTATGTTTATGGGTGAGACACACAATCTGTATGTTCTACCAGGCTGTCTGGTGAGATTGACTCCCCAGAAAAAAATGATTCAAATGCATATAAGGGTAGGCCTTGGGGTAGTGTGGAGTGTTACTGAGTGTTACCTAACTGTGTGCTTAAAGCAAGATCCGTGCTGATACACTCTGTTAAAACAGAGCCTAATTCTAGGAAATAGAACAGTTTATCTGTCCCATGTAAGTTACAAATTTCTTCAGGGCTTTGGTGTCATCCCTTGGTTTAATAAGTGAGTTTTCTTGTAGTGCTGACTGAAATAAAATTGCCAACTATTAGGATAATTTAGCTCAACTTTACAGCCTTTTTCTTGTTTGAAAAAAATCCCACCCTACAGCATTTTCTGCTGGGCACAGTCCAAGGAACCAATTGTCAGACTAGACCCTAAAGACCACCCAAACAAGGTTTTCCAGAGCAAATGAAGGGTTTGGGCTTCATTTGGAGGAATTTGCTGTGTTATTGCCATAAGGCTTTGAAAATCCCTGCTGTAGTATTAGCTGCTGTGCACACCAAAGTGCAGTAGTTACACCTGAATGCCTTCAAACCTTTCATCTGCTTTCATAAGGAGAGAAGGGTTGTGAAACTGTGCTTTTGCTGTCATGGTCATGATGTGTATTACTATTATAAAAAATAAGTTAAAGTGCAAGCTACCTCTGGGTCTGGCAGTAAAATGGTTTTTGCTTCTTGTAAATTTTTTGCTGAGAAAAACTGCAAAAGGACATTATGGTGTTGTGTGAAGACAGTCGAATAAAACCTCTGCATAATGCAGCTAAATGTGACAAAATTAACACCATTTTCACTGAAGACAGTTTATGTAGATAGTTGTCATTTTTTTGATATGATCTCACTCTCTCAAAGCAAATTTTATAACACTTACAGTAGCTGTTTTTACAGTATTTGAACACTTTTCTTCTTGATCCCTGTCAACATAACTTCTCTCTCCTCCTGTAGCATCCCATGTGATGTTTTATGTGGGCTTGTTTGTTTTTTTAAAAGAAAATGTTTCTAGCCATTTTTGTCCATGGCATTGATGCCTTTTAGTGACATTTTCCAATTAATTAAACCTTAAGTTCAAACATTTATATAATATATACATAATTATGCATAGACAAATATGAATTATCTTTGTTGTCTGAAAATTGTGATTCCTGTTAAATCCCTCTTGCACTTTATAATTATCATCTTTCTTTCACCTTCAGCACCTTTTGGTGTCTTATTTTTATTTATATTTAGGTGCCTCTTTTTATTTGCCTCATTTCTTTTCACATCAATACAGTCTTACTAAACCTGCCCAGAACCTACTGTATTACATGTGGTTATTGATGTGACTTGTTTTGTCAGTAAAACCTTATTCTTAAATAAAGCATTTTGAAGTGGCCACAAATTCAGAGCAGAGAGTAATCAGTTCAAAAGCTCAGTACCAAGACAAGAAGTGCTTTTCACTGCCCAGTTAGTTCTGTTTTCCCCACATTCCATTCATCTGTTAAAAGCTCTGTGGAACACCAGCAGAGGGGGCTGAAATGCTGCAGAGTGTGAAGCAAGGGAATTTCTTTTTCAAGGGAAAAAGAAACAAGAGGTGGGAAATTTCAGTGTCTCAGTTTGAGCACCAAGTAAACTCCTGTTGTTTTTGGTTGTTTCTCAGAAGGGGATCCAGTGATGCAGGAAGAGACAAGACACAAAGCAGAGCCAGTTACACCTGAAAATGTTGATTTGCAGCAGTTTGTGCCGGTGGGTGGTGTGTTCCACATCGATGCACTGCAGATTCCACCTCAGGTCATAGAAATCAGGGACTGGAGCATGGTGGAGGTGAGTGAGGGAAGGGATTACAGCTGTGCAGGTCTCTTCTGTCACTCCTGGAAAGCTGTTCTGAGGTATGTCCCCACTGTACTCGTGCAGGGTCTGGGATTCCTTGAGCAGCAGATTAAAGAGTCAAGTTTTTCAGATCATTTTTCATTTACACTTGGCCAACTTTTGGAGCAGCTGACGGGACCTGTGTGGTCACTGTGTGCTCTGTCAGCATGGCCACCACAGATCCATGTGCTGGAAGACCCTCTTGGCCAAAGTAAAAGCAAATAGAGAAGTTCTTAAGTTTTCATTTGTGAAAGGCAGACTTAAAAGCAGGCTGGTAACAAAATTCCTGCATGTTCAGTTCAGTCCCAGGCTCTGCAAGATGGTTGAGAATTGCAGTCACTGTGTCCTACTTTTCCACTGCTGGAGCCTGATGCAGTGCTAACTTACATCAGAGACTTGACTGTGAAGATGAAAACCTTTAATAAGCAAAATTCCCACTCAAACTAAGCAAGCAGGACTGTGGGTAGATCAAGAGGCCGTGGGCTCCTCGTTCCCAGCCAGGCACACAGACCTGCCTCACCACTCACATCTCATTGCCTTTGGCACCATGTGGGCAGAGCAGAATGACACCTGCTCTTGCCTCTCAGGTGTTCTTGGTGTTTTGGGACTGTGGGGCTGTTCAAAAATGCCTGTGCCCACTGTGTGGCACTGCCTTAAGGGGCTTACACAAAAATAAAATAAGTAGGCTGCTGCACTTTCTAATAAAACTGTTATGTGTCCTTTGCCCATCTTGCCAAAGTTACAGGATACCGGACTGGAGGCATTTCCATATTGCTCAGAAGAGGCTGAGGATGCCACAGAATCAGCAATACAAATAACCCTTGGGCTGCCTGAAAATGTGGTGTATTTTGACAGCCCTGTGGTAGCCTGGTGGGATCCTGCAGGTATGAACTTAGAACATAAACTTATGCTCTAAGTTCGAATAATGGAATTTATCCCTGAGTTTGACTATTGGCAGAGGTCACCTGTAAAGATAAGAGCCAATTCAGAGCCCGGAAATAATTTGGGGACTTCAGTGTTAATTGATTTGGGTATTTCCGGTTGCTTGTTTTATTTTGCTTCTGCACTATATCTAATAATGGATAAATAATAAAGCCTTTAGAAAAAGCCTTTGCTAAGGCTTTTTATTATAGCTTTTTAATATGAATGGAAACAAATACCATATAATGGGCAACAATAGAACTGCATAGCACAAATGGCCTTTTGCTTAGGTAAAGTCCACACTGAGCCAAAGTAGCTCCTAAGTTACAATATGAAATTTATATATTAAGAACCAACTGTGCTATTCTAGTTATTAGCCTAATACAACATCCTTCTGACTTTATATTCATGAAAGAGAGCAGAACCTATTAAAACATTTAGATGTTTAAAAATTACAGTTACATTAGCATTTGCATGTCTTTTCTTTTGAAATTGAGGAGAACCTTTCCTGTCAAAATTAAGGACAAGATTGGGCTAAAGACAATTAAAATGAGGGGAGTTTTTGCCTTAAATCAATTATTTTGTGCCTGATATTTTATTTTAACTGTGAGTGTTAGTTAACCTGGGGTATTTTTACCAATTCTTCCCCAGCAGAAGCTTTACATGTACATCTTTGTAGTTTTACATCCTTTTTGTCCAGGCCGACAGTGGAGAACTGATAGCATCAGCAACATAACATATGAAGCAGAAGAGCAGAGCATCACCTTTGAGCTGGGTGCCTTTTATACAGTAGCACTTCTCCAGGATGCTCATCTCAACATGCCATATAAAGCCTGGGAATTACAACCTACTGGTCTGGATGAAGCAGTCCTTAGAGTTACTACATCCCGTGCAACAATCCAGATACAAATTAAGGTAGGATAAATAAGGTTTTTTAATTAAACATTGCTAGCTCTTTAAAAAAAACCCCGTAATTATTAATGTCCTTTACTAAGACTTTCAGATGCTTCTGCAAGATCAATTTGAACCTCTCTCAGTGCCAGTGAAAATGAGGATCTCTTCCTTTCCAAGCACTGTACTAGTTATTTAAATTTCAGTTATTTTCATGAGCTGGTCAGAAGGGAAAGTGTTTATGATTGCTCTGCAAAGGTCCAGGAAATGCTGTATTCGAGACTGTTTCACCAGCTAGCGACTTGAAAATTATTTCTCTCTTCTCCCAGCTACAGCAAGAGAAAGAAAAGCATTGCAAGCAGCCTACTATTAATGTTACTTGAACCTTTAGAAGAAACAAGGTCCATATGTTCAGTAATGTGTAAATCATGAGTGGAAAAAAGTCAGTATGGGCCAGTACAGCTGTTCATTTTCTGACTTCCTGCAGAAAAGTGGCTTTGTTCAGGATATGCCAGTGAAATTTCAATGTCCAGAGTAGCAGATAATGTATGGGACACCCAGAAGAGCACAGATGTTGATGCTTGGTGCCTAAAGCAGGGAAGAGCTTCCATGCCCAGTAAGGTGTTTTCACTGCTTTGTACAACAGGAGAAGCAGTGTATGTTGTCTTCAGTGGTGGTGGAAGAGGAGGATGTGCTTTCCCACATCACAGGACAATGGATGAGTCCACTTGCCCTCAGAGCAGCTTTGAAAAGAGGTGGTGTGAACATTTTCCCAGGAGAGTATTCTCACAACTATGTCCCTGTGCCCAGGAAGGTGAGTGCAACAGTGAATGGTTTCCTGGTGGGGTTTTTTCACCCATTTTTCACTTTCTTTTCACCCTTTCTTGCATGAAGAGCTGCAGTGCAGAATAGACATGTGCTCTGCCAGCTGAGCCACTGGATTCTGGATAAAGAAAGCTTTTCCTTACACTTGTATAACACAGGCAAAAGAACTGACTGAGAGAGATGTTGCCTAACTTGTATTTTGGCATTGCAGGCTGCTCTGGCAGAAGGTAAGGCCTATCAACAGATGGCTCTGCTTGCATCTGCATTTGCTTTTGCATCCAGCAAGTGGAATGGAGCAGCAGGTCCCGAGCACGTGGTGTTCAAGGTTGGTGGGTTTAGTCTAGTTTCATTTGCTCCCTACTGCAAAGGAGGGAATAAACAACATAAGTGCTGCTTTGTTTCCACCTGTGAACTAAAACATATGGTTAAAGCTTCTCCCAGACAAATAGATAGAGAACACACCACACTGGTGAAACCTTGAGCAGCTTTCTCACTTTCTAATTCAGTGGATGTGACACACAAATACTTAGCCTAATACTCAGTTCTCAGGAGTAAAAACTAAAATAAATGATGCCTAAATTACTAATTACTAAAATAAATTATGCCTGTTGCACCTAACTAGTCTCCCCTTAGGAGCCAGGAGCAGCAGGAGGGCCTAAACCTTGGATTTTAGAGGCAAACTAGGTGGAAGATCTTGGTGCTTATGCAGTCCCTGCTACCCACAGTCTCTTAGGAGCAGAGCACCAAGATTAATATTACTAATTTAGGGGGTTTGTTTCTGTATTATACTCACACAAATTTTGAATTTCACACTAGAATTTATATTCTGTCAGTGGCACAGGCTCCATCTTACAGTCCATGTTTTCTTGAAATAGGTAAGTGAGCACCTTGAAGCAGATTCTGTCAAAGACAACTGGTCTCTTTACATGTTTAATGGCCAGAAAGCACAGAAGCTCAAAATCACT
>JAWWTY010000037.1:58271684-58284882 GCA_035222235.1 Margarornis squamiger
CAGGCCAGGTGCCCTTGGCCTCCCTGCCCCTCTGGGCACCGCTGGGCTCGTGTCCAGCCCTGTCACAGCACCCACAGGGCCTTTCCCACCACTTTTCCAGCCCCTCTGCCCAGCCTGGAGCTGCAGGGGGTGTTGTGACCCAAGGAAAGGACCCGGCACTTGGTCTTGTTGAGCCTCATCCCATTGGCTTCATCCCATCCATCCAGCCTGACCAGATCCCTCGTGCTGCCCACAGGGGGGG
The DNA here is from genome assembly GCA_035222235.1 of Margarornis squamiger. Classification (NCBI taxonomy): domain Eukaryota; kingdom Metazoa; phylum Chordata; class Aves; order Passeriformes; family Furnariidae; genus Margarornis; species Margarornis squamiger. Next base: position 58,271,926 of record JAWWTY010000037.1, read on the forward strand.
ATTCATTGCCTGGAGTGCAGCACAGCAATAATGACACACTCAGGACACAGACACTGGGGTTTGTCCCAGAGCTGCCCAAGCCTGGGGCTCGCTGGTGTCCCACAAATGGAACACACCACACTGGACTGAACACACTGTTATTTATACAGAGAAACTCAGAGTTAGCAGCTTCCCCAGAACTATTAGGATGGGTCAGGAATTTCCATGCCAGTGACATGATCCCATCTAACACATCTTCACCTGGGCAGGGTCTTCTTGACCTGCAGGCACGATTCTCAGTACCATAATGAACATAGTTCAGCTGTAGGATACAGAGACCTGAAGTATTTTGCCGAGTTAGCAATGTATACATGTACATACATCAGTATCTTGATTTACTACGTCCTTAAAACTTGTTAGTTCCTGGATGTCCTTGAGTAAGGGATGCTAACTGTGATCTGTTCTACTGACATACAAGAGTATCTTTATTTACTGCATCCTTAAAGCTTGTTGGTCCCAGGATATTTACCTATTTTCATTATGCTGAGAGGAAGTACATGTGTTTGAAAGCCACTTATCTGTCCAGGTCAAAGGAATTTTCAGGCATGCACTGTTGAACCTCATCCTGTTGGTCTCAGTTCATTTATCTAGTCCAGATCCCACATCACAGCATGTGGGAATGTGAATCAGTCCCCTTTCCCCCGAAGCAGGAGATAAAGCACATCCTTGTGCTTGTGACTAGACCTCCTCCTGCTCCTGAGCTCAAGTAGGAACCAAGAGCTCTGTAAAAGCTTTAGTTGAAACCATCATTCCCTCTCCTCGCTAGCACTGAAGTTCACCCCCAGGGACACATGGAGTGTTGCCAAACCAGCAGAAGAAAAGGACTCCAGGTTTCAACTGCTTTAAAAGGCAGCACGTTCAGGTCATAAATCTGAAATCACAAAGCCTCTTGGAACGAGAGCAGAATAATAATTCTGTTCTATGGAAAAAGCTGTAATATGAATTCAGATGTTTCAACTAACTCATGCACACTGATATTAAAGTAAGAATTCCATGTGTCTTCTCAGACTTACAGGCTCTGTACAAATGGATATTTAAGTATCCTACACTTGCTTTTGTCTTCTGCTTACACTCATTATCTAATACAGGTTGTGGGGATGTGTTAGGACAACCAACACTTGGTCCACGTTCTGGTCCTAAAACATGAAGAATAGCCTGGAATTGTGAGTCCAAGCGGAGTTTTGTGCCTACAAAAAATAGGGTTTCTTTCCACATTTAGCTGCTATTTGGGTCATTCTAAAGGATCATCTTAGAAAGTGGTTCACATCCAGGAAGAATTCTGAGACCTGCAGAAGGAAAAGCAGATAAATATTAACTTGCTGACCTACATTTTCTCTGCCAGGTTTTGTAGCTGCTAGAGAGTGTACGAAATGGGACGTAGTGAAAGGCAAAGATAGGAAAAGTGAGGGCCTAGAGGATCTCTTTTGGCTGGAGTGTTCAGGGACTACTGGAGAAGATTGTCTGTCACCCAGCAGATAACCAGGGAGTGAACTATTTTCTGTCTGCACCTGGAGGTTGTAGTTGCAGAAGAGAGTATTTCTGGTGACCAAATAAAATAAGCTATTTAACAGTGACAGCAGGTCCCAGCACGTAACAGTGATAGAAAGAAACCAGAGTCGAAAGGATTCATCAGTGGAAGTGATTCAGTAGCAGTTTCTTAAGGATCCAAAGAAACCAAGCAGAACTAACTCAGAAGGATGGGAAACCCGAGTTTCAGAAAGGTTTCCTTCACAGATTCAGGGGGCACATTTGAAAACAAAGCCAGCAGACCTGAACAGATCGGTCACACCACCTGTGATAACCTTTACTCCCAGCCACCAGTAGAGCAGCATCTTGGCATCTTAAAAGGTTTTACTGTCTTCCCTTCTCTCTCTGCCTGCCCATCCCTCTTCTATTGCCATTTCTAAAGGGGATGAAGCATTCTTACAGCTCAACACACCTACTTTTGCAGCCTACAGCCCTAAAGGCTTTCTCCTGTGCGTGATCTCCTTTGGTCCTTCTGGTTATATCTGGAACCACAGTTCTGTTTGTCCTCACATGGCTTTCAGCCTGGGACAGCAGCTTGGAACTGATAGCAGAGGAAAGCACGTCACACTGAAAGACCAAGTGAGTGGGACGCTGAAGAAGACAGGTCAGGCAATGTTATTCAGGGTCCCAACACATTTAATCTGTGTCTGGGTAGCTGAAGAACAGTCTTGGTGATCAAGCAGAGCTGTAGCTTTCCATCCCCATTCATCTTTGACTTGCCAAAAGGAAAAATGTGTCAAATTTGAGAAGGATATTTGGACGCTGTTAAAAAGGGGGCTGGGGTTCTGCTTATTTCATTCCCATATTACATCTATATAATGTATTTTCAACTGGAGAATGGAAATGCATAAAAACTTAGCAATTTCTCCCATCTCCAGCATAACATAGCATACAAAAAATAATTCCTTCCTCTCTGAAACATCCAAGAGATTCTTTGACTAAACTAGGAGACCAGACATGAAATTTTAAATATTTTTAGGATGATGAAAAAGGCCAGAAACAATGAAAAACCTTAGTCCTGTCTCTCTTTATACTTCACCAAGGGATAGGCTAAGAAGCAAATATTGAGGAAATTACCATGAATTTTATCCCTCCTCTCCCTATACTGTAGAAATCTGCAAGGTGGTTGACCCAGGATAACTGGGAGGCTGTTGGCTGAAGACATTTGGATGCAGAAGTGTAAAAGAAATGGAACTCCCTGGCCGTATCTGTTGTTTAGCCTTCCTTTGTGAAAGGTTGTGAATTCAACTGTTTAAAAAAAAAAATACATAGGATTATTAAAAGTATTTGGTTCTGACTCTTCACAGATTGCTTTGTGTTACCTTTACCTCGTGCTTTCTTCTACTCCCTATCTAATATTTCTACCTGCTTGCCTTCCACTTGCTAAACATCCAGGCTCTTACTTTTGCTTGTGTCTGATTTCTGGCTTTCTGGGCTGCATCTTTCTCTTGAAGAGGGGAGGGCAAGGGTAAGTCTGAAAAAAAAAGAGGGTAAGTAGCAAGATCTGTAAAACAGGTGTGCCATAAACTGGCTTCCCTGACAAATCAAAGGGATTTTGTCCCTCCTGCTGGTCCTGCAGATTACACATCCAGTGACTTGTTTACATTCTTTTAATTATCTCGTTCAGTCTTTACACATTACATTACTGTGCTTAGGAGTAATAGGGATGCGGTTTCTCAGCCAGGGCTGAGAGAATGGCTGAAAAGCCAGGAAAAAACATCAGCCAAGCATGGACAGCAGGAATCAATGTCAGTCACAGCTCCAGGATGTGCCTGCAGCCAGAGGGAGAGAGAAAGCAATATAACAAATTGGGGAAGCTCCAGGGAAAAGTAAAGGGGCAAAGAACAAAGAAGAGAGGCACAACCTTGCGTCAGATTTACAGTCACACATTTATTTTTTGATGTCATGTGTAATAGGCACATTGTCATACCTGTAACCAGTGACCCTGTTTTCAGTGTTTATCCCGTTGTCCCCCCAGTGCAAATGGTTTTCTCTCAGGTGCCAGGACCTTCATGACAACAACTCAGAGGTGTTACAATCATAAAAATACTAAATGTTATTTTTCTGCTAGTCTGACTAACATAATAACAAACATCAGTGTGTCACGTGCTTTACTAAATCCCTTTATTGATTTCACTGTAGAGACGGGGTGCATTATCAACAGCAACACAGCTGAAGTACAGACAAACTTAGATGCAAGGAACAACTCTAGAAATATTTGCCATGCAGGCCCCTCCTGCTCTGGGTCTGCAAATCGTTGATATCAGCCTGCCCCAAAGGAGTTTATAATGGATAAGAACTGAAAATAACATAAAAGCAGACAATGTAATGATAATTGCAAACAAACACGTTTGAACCTTGGGTGCCTCAGTTCCAGTGCAGGACTGTTTTAAGTGAAGCTACAACATTTGGGGGAAAAAAAAACCCCAAGCAAATACAGAATTAATTATTGCCCCAAGACAGAAAGAATATATTGTGAGATGCTCTTCTGGGCAAGTAGAACAGATTAATTTTATTCACACCACTGAGGGGATGAGACTAAATGAATTTAGTTTATTGCACCTTCAATACCCATCTCATACAAATTCCATTGAAGGCTGTCAAGAGAAGAAAAATCAAGTCCAAACCTGGGCTTTATAAAAAAGCTCCGTGCAACCTTTCACGTTCCCTGTTTTGTCCAGGAACTTTTGCACTTGCACATCGTGCAATCTAAAAGTTTATCTATATTGCAAAAATATTGCAGGATCAAGTCAGATGTGAATTAAAAGCATGTCTCAAACCAGTCCAGCACGTCATTTTTGTTGTCTAAACAAGACCCAAATCCTACTTCTGATGCAGCAGCTTGAACCCTTCTTTGGTGTATGCACTGATATAATTGAATGGTTGCTGGTTTAGAGGATTAAGAAAATTCCAAATAAAGTTAATGTATGTCTTGCCCAGATATGGAGGGGTTAGAGGTTCAGCAGGGATCTGGGATGTCCTAACTGAAGAGTGATGAGACTGATGGCATGTCTTCTTTCATAGAGGTCTCTTCAGAGAAAATAAAGTAAAAGAAAACAAGCTTTAAGTCCAGTTTTGTTGAATAAGCAGAACCTTCCCGTGCTGAGTTGTCTGGAAATAAAAGAGACAAAGGTATGAGAATTAGAGAATCTCACTGAAGGTTAACCTGCTGTGAAGGTCCTATGAGTAGAGATGGCACCTGTATGCCAAGGAGGACCATGGCAAGACTTGGGGTGCCTCAGGATGGAGGCCCGGTCATGCATCTGTGACTGGGGAGCCCCTTAGTGACAGCAGCACTGGTTTGTCCAGTGACAACTTCCAGGGAGAGTGACCTGGAGGAGCGATTAAAGCTGTTTTGTGGCTCTGCACAAGCACCAGATGTGGATGGAAAGGGGTCCTCTGGGGGCTGGTCGCTGCCATTCCAAGTCTGAATCAAATGACTGTTATCCTGGTTGCCTTCAAATCCCAGACTGAACTTCCTAAGGAGGGGCAGGCACTGATCTCTGCTCTGTGGGAACCAGTGATAGGACCCAATGGAATGGCCTGAAGTCATATCAGGGGAGAGTTAAGTTGGATCTCAGGAAAAGGTTCTTCCCCTAGAGGGTGGTCAGGCACTGACCAGGCTCCCCAGGGCAGTGGGCACAGCACCAAGTCTGCCAGAGCTCCAGGAGGGTTTGGATGATGCTCTCAGGCACAAGGTGTGACTTCTGGGGTTGGTCCTGTGCAGGGCTGAGGGTTGGACTGGATGATCCTTGTGGCTCCCTTCCAACTCAGCATATTCTTTGATTCCCTGCACAACACAGCATTTGGTCTGGGAGCTTCCTTGCACCTCCTCTGATAAATGCAAAGGTATTGTATGGAAATATAACTCGGTTAAAAACGGCTTACCCTGTGTGTCAGCAGGATGTCACTGTCCATCTCTGGAACAATTCACTGCCAAGAGGACGCCAGTGATGAGCAGGATCACTGCAGTGAAGATCAGGGCGAAAACAACGTAACACCAGTGTGAGTTCTCCAAGCAGGTCACTGCTGAAGGGACAAGGGAGAGGGGTCTCACCACAGGCAGAAAACAAGTAAGCTTTTGTTCTGAGTTATGGGAGCGTGCAAATTCACCGTGGCCAGGCCTTCAGCAGGACTGTGTTACACTGGGTGCCATAGATATAGCACCTCTATATGTATATAGGTTTAAATGTATACAAACCTGTATGTATACTTATGGTATGAAACCATACATTTCTGTGTACACATAAAATCACATTTTTGGGGGCAAAAGAGCCCTTTTCCTCACCAGTCCTGATTTTTATCATCCTAGCTGTTGAGAAAACACCTAAAGAGGTGACCTCTTACCTCCCCATTGCAGTGCACAGCTTTGCCAACCCTGCTGTGTCAACATTTTGCCACAACACTGCCAAGTGTTTCCCGCTCTGGAATATACCCTGCCTTTTCCTTGGAAAATGGCTTGCAATGGTTGTACTATCCTGTTTTATTTTCTTGAGGTTACAAAGCTGGAAACCCATAAGGAAATCCTGAAGTTCACATTCAGGCTTTATTAAAAGGTGTTCTAAGTAATTTGAAACATCAGTAAATTGGAATTCTAGAGGCTTTTTCCAGATTATCATAATTTTTAAGCATGAGAAAGAAACACTTGTTTCTATAGTCTTTAAATCCCTGCCTCCATCATTTTCTGCTCCAACTGTAATCCTGACTAGGATCATTGTGTTCATTCCTTCATACTTTCCATGTAAACCCCAATGAGAATTAGAACAAACATCCAACTTCTGTGATTTTAAAGAAGTTTCAGTGAAGAATGTGAAAGGACAGGGCTCTCCTTTAGCAATTATTCATATGTATAACATTTAAAGATTTTGATATTCCTCGGAAAAAGCAATTCTGAAAACCTGGACATGCCAACAGCATGGGCAGAATCAGAGAAGGGAAGGGAGGAAGTGTGGACTGGGCTATCAAAAGGCAGCCAAAACCCAGATGGGTCTACGGCCATGTGTCAAAACTGCATTACTGACCACACTTTCCATGCTGCAATCCCATCCTGGATTCACTGGGATAAAATCACAGGGCATTTGGCTTTGTCACAGCCGGACTGAGCTCTCTGCTTGTCCCACTCTCGGCTGCCCAACTGCCACTTTTCATCAGAAAGACCATCTGAAGCTTTCAGTTTCTTTTTCCTTGTTGTGAGGCCAAACTAAAACCCCAGTGGAAATATCTGTTCTCTCTAGCATTTTCCACAGCTACCACTTTTTTTCTATAAATATCTTAATTGCTCTTATGCATGGCATGAATGCATTCATTCTCTACTTCATTTTCCCCTCATACACGAGAAGTAAAATTCATATCAAAGACATTTCACTTTGCAGAACGAAATTTACTTACACAGATCGAGAAAGCTTAAAGTATCTTGAAATTTTTACTTCAGAAATGATAGACACAGTTTTCTGACAATTGTCAAAACACTAACCAAAAGTTTTGCTTTCTGGCTATGACTTTGTAAAAGTGACTCAGTTTTGCTTTAAATACTATTGTTGGTCTGTTTGTTCACCCTAAAAAAAAAAAAAAAACATTACATGGAAGTTGTTGCTGGAAAATGAGAAGAGTTTGCAAATGCCTCCACAAAAATTAATTTAAAGCATGTTCTGGGCATCCCTCAGGAGAGGGGAGCAGCAAAAAATGGATTGAAATCACCTGCAGCAAAGACTTTGCAAATGCTTCCACTACCAAATGAATTTTAAGGGATGTTCTGAGCATTCCTCAGGAGTGCTGGACTGAGATGCAGAGCCAAAGGACACCATCACTGGAGATCCTCACAGGCTTAGCTGGGGATGAGGCACAAAAATTTAGCCTAATGCCAACCTGGGCTCTGTGACTTTACCTGCTGGCCTTGGAAACGCTGTCTTCAGGCACCCCCAGGGAAAACCAGCAGCTGGAAAAGGTTTTGAAGGTCTTTTAATTAGCCTAGATCATATCATACAATCATAGAATGGTTTGGGTTGGGAGGGACCTTAAAGATCATCTCATTCCACCCTGCTGCCATGGCCAGGGACACCTCCCACTGTCCCAGGTGACTCAGAGCCCCATCCAACCTGGCCTTGGACACTCCCAGGGATCCAGGGGCAGCCACAGCTTCTCTGTCCAACCTGTGCCAGGGCCTGCCCACCCTCACAGGGAAGGATTTTTTCCTGTTATCAACATCTGTTTGGCCACTTAACTGTAAGCAACTCCCACACTATATGTAAAAATGTAATTATGATGGTATACAAAGAGGATAAAAAGCAAGGAGAAAACAGGACACATCCTGCAATGCTGCAGTACCTGAACATTTAATTTTGGGTGTGCTCTCAGGCCTGTCAGATCTCCATTTCACCTTCACCTCGGCATATGCGATTGAGTCACCTGCAGGGACAGAAAGTGCTGCAATCAGAACCATTCTCCTTGCATTCCATACCCTGCAGCATCAGACCCTCTCTGGGAAAGGGAGAAGAGCAACAACGTGTAAGACATGTTGCTTTATTACCTTTTTTCTGTCACTGAGTGAATGTGCCAAAAAGAAATTGCTAGGAGAGTTCATGCAAATAATTGGCCTGCTGTGCAGTTTGCCAAATAAAAACCAGAAATGTTATTCAGTTATTAAATCTTAGAAAATTAAAGCCAAACCTTCTAGGTGATCATGGGTTGTCACACATGGAACTACTCTACTATTAATTCCACTTTTTCTTGTTATTCCATATTTTTCACACACAGGTATATATTCTCTCAAACTCTAAGCAGAAGTTAATCAATTTTTTGGGTAAATTAATTTTTTTCTGTTCATTTCTCAATAAACTTAATCCTAGTGAATTCAGATCATGTAGATGGGTACAAAATATGCCTTGTCTCCTCTTTCACAAAGAGAAGCACAGTTCCTGTTGGAACAAAGCATCTGCATAAACCAAAGACAAGCTGTTTTTCCATCACTAATGAGTTAAACATAATTTTATCATGTGTGTAAGATATAAACATTCTATTTCCATTTCATCCACAGATTTTACTTGCTCAATTCCGTCCTTCCACTTGTTTAAATGAGATTTTTATTCATGGCTGGTAACCACAGGATCTTCCTCCAGTCACTGCTTTCCATGCATGGAGCCTCTGGAAAGCACTCCAGAACTTTCTCTAGTCTTACGTTAGGCTCTCAAATGTGACAGGATGGAGATCTCCCCATTCCCTGTGTGGTGGTCAGTGAGCAGAGAATCCTCCTATGCCCGAGTAACCACTGGCATAGTTGTGACACTCATGGTTGCAAGCAGTAAAAAAAGTGCTTCACCAGGTGTTACAAGATTTTTACAACCAACAGAGAGCTTAAAAAATGTTGTCAGGGTGGGTTTTCCCCCAAAAGTCTGGGAATGCCTGGCAAACTGTATTTCCTCTGGCTTCCCAGCCTCAGTAGCAGAGAATTTCTGTCTTCTGGACCATCAGGAGAGCTCGATCACCAGATTAGCTAATAGTGATGCAGGCTGGGCTGGAAGAGGAATTGGCAGCAGGATTTTCATGAGCAAGCCATTCATTTCCCCAAGCCAGCATGTGGTTTGCTGAAAATACTTTGCTTTAACCTCAAGAACTAAGATTTCCTGTCTCATAGGAGATCCTTATCTTTGGAGGCCTTGCCCACGCTTGTCTGCTCTTACATAGGGATGCTCACACTGCATAAGAGCAGAGATCTCTCTCACTATCCCTGCAAAAACAACCCATTCCTTGGATTTCCGTGCCCAGTGCTGGATGCAAAGCCCAAGGAAGGCAGAGATGATGTTTAGGTACCTGACATCTATTATTTAGTGGGGCTGCATCACACAGGCAGTGGTTTCAAATTCAGATGCTAAAAGGTGAGCCCAGAAGGCATTTCACTGCCCAGGGGGTGTCTGCAGGACCACTGGCCCAATTCAGCAACATAGGACAATCAGGAAAGCTCATGGGAAGAGGTACAAATAGAGGGAGGACTGCAGGTGTAATGAGGTGGTGAACTGCCCCGTAACACACTTTATCCTCCATCTAGTGAAATTAAATCCAGGGATGAACTGTCAGAGTAGTAGAGGGAGGGAAAGAGCTGAGAGGCAGGACATGTTTCACAGCAGTTTTCAGTAGGTCTGGCACCAGAAGGAAGGAAGGAGCTGTATTTTTATATCAAGTGCAACACACCACCTTGGCCATTGCCTGCTTTGCATGTTTTGCCTCATTTCCCAGGAGCTGTTTTCACATTTGCTTGCTGATAGGGTATGAAATAAGATGGGTTTTTTTATGTTAAGGGAGAAACCAAACAGATTTCTCTCTGAAGTGCCATGGGGAACATGAGCAAACATGGGACACATCCAGACCTGGAGGTTGAAAGCTCTGTCCTCCTCTTGCAAAAAGCCAAGGCAGCAGAAGCTGAAGGCAGAGGAGGAGCAGGTTGCAGACTAACTAGTGGACAAATGTAGTGGCTGTGGGGAAGCAGAGCAAACTTAGAGCCATGAAATCAGGTGAGGCAGCACAAACATTGAAGGGTGTAACAAGAAAAGGCTCACTGTGAACCTCCCCAAACTTTTTTTATAGTCTAGGCTGTTATTCCTGTCTCAAAGGAGAAAATTTAGCCTTGCTGCATCACTGATCTAATGTAAAATAAGTAGAATAAAACAGCAATGTCTTTGGAGCTTTTTCAGGCAGGTGTGTGATTGGCAGCTTCACTGCTCTGAACTCACTGTAATGGCAAACACCATTTTGCCTGAATAAGAGCAACATCCTGAAGGTGCCAGAGCTGCTGAGATCCACCTTAGACTTACAAAAAATGTTGGATGCAACCCATTTTTTTCAGAGCTAAGCATCTTTCTCGTGGTCCTGATAAGGAGTCAGAACAATTTAAGAGAATTTGGCAGAAGGTGAGGGCTCAGTTAACTGCACTTGGGCTCTCAAGTAGGGAAACACATAGAAATGGAAGAGAGAGGTTGTGAGAATGTACAATGGAAAATTTTATATATATATATATAAGAACATGAAAAAGTATTAATTATATACGTGGTGGGGTTTTTTTCACTATATCTCACTAGGACACACTGATGCTATTAGTAGATGTTGTAGTCAAGGGGATTTAAAGAGTATTCCTTCATGCAAGATATTACAATCAAGCCTGTGGAAGTCAGTGTTTTAAGAGCATATTAAAATAAAGCATTTATTGGGACACCAAAAGGGATGCAAGGTTCACAGAAGTGACAAGAATTGGGGATCTTTTTACTATTGCAACTGAAATATTTTTTTCAAAAAGATTACAATAGATTAAACACTATGCTGTCCTTCTCTAAAGCACAAGAAAAAACCATTTTGCATGAAATTTGGTTACTTAATTAGCCTCATAATTGGCCATAACATTTTTTAGGTGCTGAATTTCCAAGAACCTCATACTGGCAAATATACTTCTGTTTTAAAAACATGAATCATTTCCTACCTATATCCATTAATGGTTATATTTTGCACTTTATTACTTGAAAATAGATTTTTTAAGTGATGCAGTTTTATAGTTGAAGGTATCAGTAGGTCATCCACAAATTGCTGGACTAAAAGTTTTCAAAATTACAGAAACTTCTATTAAATCTTGATTTGTATTTTTCTCAACATAGAACTTTTAGAGAGGAGGACTGAGGCAGATAAAGAGAGGGGAAAAAAAAGAAAGAGAAGAAAATAGAAACAGACTTATCATTTCAGAGTTTAAAAGTATTTCTGGTGTCTAAGAACAAATCAAAATAAAATATAAAATACAAGCATAGTGCTGGAGGGAAAAGCCCATTCATCTGCCAATGAGTTTCCAATAATCTGTATAAAGATCTTCAGCATCTGAACATTAATTAGTTTCAGAAACAACACAGTTCAGCTGTAGTACTGACATCCAGAATTTAAAGGTCAGTCTTCACTTCTGCTAGAATCCAGTATTTATTCTATTAAAAAACATGAATTTGCCAAACAAATAGGTATACAAAAACCAGAGGAGGCTATTAATAGTTATCAAAGTGCTTTCAACATGACTTCTGAGTGATTTAAGAAAGCAAGCAATCTTTGAAGAAAGAAAGCAATCTTTGCTAACGTGGCATTGAGCAAAGGAAAAGTAAATAACATTAATATGACCCTTTTTGTACCTGTATCTGGAGCTTCTGAAGCGAAACGCGCTCTTTCCTTGGGCGACACTGCAGCATAAACCACCTCACTTGCCATTTTGAAAAGCTGCTCTGAGATCTGCAACCAAAATGGACTCACTGAAAAGTCCCATCCCCTATTTTTGGCCTTCCTCCATCACACCACATTAGGTCAAAACAAGTGTTTAGATGTCTGTAAAACGGAAGGAAACTAAAAGCCTTTTATTTTTTCAAGTGTAAATTCTCACCGTGGAGCTTTGGGCAAACTGTTTCTCCTTTCTTAGTCCCTTCTCTTGGGTGTATGTTCTATTAAAAACAGCATCAAAACATTTTGATCAACTTTCTCATAAATTAGGACCTTCAGCCCACACCTCATTTTCCTTTGGAGCTCGAGCTGGCAACACGCTGAGCCAAACTGGACACTGAAATTTCCACTCAGCTCATGATTATTAGATTGCTCACTTTGTGATTAATTACTTCGGTTTGTGATTATCAAATTGCTTCCTCCTACACTTTGGTAGTTCAGGGTTGAAACCAGAAAGCACTGATATGGGGAGGAACAGAGAGAATATCTGGTATTGCTGAAAAACCTCATTTCAAGACTTTGGAAACAATTGTTTTCCCGCATTTTAATTTTATTTTTTTTTAAAATTATCTCATGCAGAATAAAATTAATTTTAAAAGCTGGATTTGAAAATGTTGCTATAAGGCCAAGTTTCTTTTTGTCTTTGGATTTTCATCCTCATAGAAATTTCTAAATTTTGGGGGTTTATGGTAACTTTAAATGATACCAAAACTTTGAATTCTTCTCCCAGGGGAATTTCTATTCTTCAACCATCTCTACATATCCCACTGGCAGTATTAAACTCAGAATTAATCCATGGCTGAGTCTGACCTGTGATTCCTCTACATGTTGGTCATCAGATTTTCTCATTAAAGGCAGACAACCTGTTTTCCTGGAGTTATCCTGGTGGTAAGTCAAGAAGTGTAGTATTTTGCCCCCTTGGGACTGGCCATAGAAGGAGGATGAAAAACATTTCAGCCTTTTCAGCTTATTTCATTGAACTGTTTTGAGAATGGGCCCTAACAATCCTGGTAACTAACAGTTCTGTATTAATGATGGAATCGTAGAATAGGCTGGATTGGAAGGGACTTCAGAGATCATCCCATTCCACCCCCTGCCATGGGCAGGGACACCTCCCACCAGCCCAGGTCACTCAGAGCCCCATCCAGCCTGGCCTTGGAC
>JAWWTY010000037.1:58293041-58309384 GCA_035222235.1 Margarornis squamiger
CATCAGCCCCCACCCCTAAGTCACCACCTAAGGCTCACCCAAAGCCCTTCCCTACGCCCCCCGCCCTAAGCCCACCATAAGCCACCTCCCTTATGCCCCCTCCTAAGCCCCAACCCCTAAGCTCCCCCCCGCCAAATCCACACACCAAAAACTGTGTCAGTTTGACCTTGGCCAAGCACCGAGTGCCAAGGGCCTACAATAAAGCCCTCAAAGGCCCTCCCCCCGTGGCCACAGGGAAAAGAAGGGAAGAAAAAAACCTGCAAACTGAATTTCAGCAGAACTGAAACAGTTCATATATAATTACACATATATACAGAGAAAAAAGGAGAGAAAATCTAGTATCTCTATATGCATACACACAATAAAGAATAAAAAGGCAAGGTTTTCCCTCCCCTCTCACCAAAAACAACCCACCCAGGCTGACCGACTGCTGCCCGAACCCACAGTCCACTCCCACACCAAGGGATGGCCGCAGGGAGCTCCTCTGCTCTCCAACATGGACCTCTGGCTTCCTCCCCTTCATTTCATATCTCTGCTTACATAAAGAATAGGATGGAATACTTCCTTAGGGCTGACCTGGTCGCCAGGAAAAAGCCTAAACTAAACCACTACAATATGTGAAAATATTTTTACTTCTATTCCAGACTTGCAAAACCTGATTTGAGACTGCAAAGGGGATTTAGTGCAAGTGAAACAAAAGGCTGTAATATTGAGATGGAGAATGAAGAGGGTTACATAGAACTTTATTTCAGAGCAAGGAAGAGAAGCCCCAGTGCAGGTGAGCACATAAGCATTTGTGGGTTCTTCTGTAATAACAAATCTTGCATTTGAATTTTCATAAAAACCCACCAAGCTGCCACAATGTTTCTTGGTGCTACTAAAGTTGCCAATGATATCTGTCAGTATACAGAGAAATAAGATGGAAAGTGGATAAAATGCAGTACTAATACCAGGCTTGGAGTACTGGTGCTAAGAGTCCCAGTACAAAGTAGAGACTGGGACACAGAGGGATATAAATGTGAGGCAGTAGCTGAGAGCAGGTTTGTCAGTGGGCGAGCTCATCAGCCATATTAATTTACTGGGATTTTTATTTGGGATTTGGTTTGGGGTTTCTTCTGTTAGTTTTGTGGGGGTGTGGGAATTGTTTGTATGTGATTTTTTTTGTTTTTGTTAGGTTGCTTTGTTTTGCTTTGGTTTGTTTGCAGGAATCTCACCCAGCTGACCTGCAGCTGTACCAGCACCCCTGCTATGTTTCAGGTTGCAGAGACATACTCTGCTGTCCACAGCAATAGCTGCTTAGTGTAGGTGTATGGAGAAGAGAAGGCTTCAGGGAGACCTTAGAGCAGCCTTCCAGTACCTAAAGGGGCTGCAAGGAAGATGGAGAGAGACTGTTTACAAGAGCATGTGGTGACAGGACAAGGGGGAATGGCTTCACACTGACAGAGAGGAAGTTTAGGATGGATATTACAGAGAAATTCTTCTCTGTGAGGTCCTGATACAGGTTGGGCAGAGAAGCTGTGGCTGCCCCATCCCTGGAGGTGTCTAAGGGCAGGTTGGATGGGGCTCTGAACAACTTGAGATAGTGGAAGGTGTCCCTGCCCATGGCAGGGGGTTGGAGCTTTAAGGTCCCTTCCAACCCAGGCTGTTCTATAGTCTGCAGGATACACTACTTTGCCCCCACCATTCTCCAAGCCACAGATACAGGGTTGCAGAAGACCAGACTAATTTATAACATCACCAAGAACGTGTTGCCTATGGAAGCACTCCCAGAAGGCTCACCACTTGAATCATTTGAAGGAAAACTAACTCAGCATGTGAGCGTGCAGGAAAGGAGAGAAGGCAACGTGGCAGTGAGCTTGGAAGGGTCTTCACCAGATCTTTCCTGACATGGCATCACCCTCCTGTCCACATATTCACCCCACCACTGGTTAGTAGTGAAAAATGCATCCAGGGGACCACGTGGCATGCAGAATAAATAATTTGTACAGCAACATCTTTGTGAATTACTCTGAAGTCCCAAAAAGGGTTGACATGCTCAGTAAAAAATCCCAAACCCTGCACAGGGAAGAAACCCATCTCACAGGCTTCTAATCCTGTCTGCTTCCCACCTAATCCATGTCCCACTGGCTGAATGGGAAGGTGCTGGCTGAAGACCTGCTGCTGTTCAGCTTGCAATCTGTAGGCATTGCTGCTTCACTGAGCTCTCTTTTATTCCCCTTTATCTTGGTGAATTCATGGGTTTCCTCTGTTTAAATAACACTGTATTTTTTTTGCTGCGGTGTGGGATAACAATGCACAGACTTTAATTTATGGCAATAGGTGTCTTTGGCTTCAGCCTTAGCTCTGATCGTGCCTTCTGCATCTCACTGTGTGTACATGCTCTGCTGTGACACAGGAGAGGGTAAGAATTGAAACCCACACTGCAGATTTACTCATGGGACTAACTCAGCTTAGCCTGGAAGTCTTTGTGTTGCAGCTCAGCTTTTGGGAAGCTCAAAGGACAAGAGGGTACGGGTTTAAGCTCTGCTGGGGAGGTTTTGGTTGGATATTAGGAAGGAGAGAGTAATCAGGCATTGGAATAGCCTGCCTAGAGAGGTGGTGGATTCACCATCTCTGGAGGTTTTTAAGAGGGGATTGGATGTGGCACTCCATGCCATGATCTGGTAATCACAGTGGTTGGATCAAGGGTTGGGCTCGATGACCTCGGAGGTCTCTTCCAACCCAGCTGATTCTATGATTCTGTGAAAGGTCCATTTTTTTGGCAGACCAGCAGTTCCAGGTCTTCAGAACATGCACCATGAGGCAGCAGCAGCCCTGGGCTGAGCTGCCTGTTCTGTGGAAGGAGGTGCTGAGTCCTGTTTTGCTGAGTCCTGCTTTGCTGAGTCCTGCTTTGCAGCCCACGTTGCTGTTCTCAGCCTTTGCCCGCAGCGAGGGACACACTGTCACACCCATAGGAGGGGTGTCATCTGCAGGTGTTGCCACATTTACTCCATGCATAACTGGAACTGGTAACCGCTGACACCAGAACAGCACTGTGTGACATTACTCAGGCGTGACAGTTACAAGCCAATGTGTCAATGTTCATGTCAGGATGGGCAGTGACGTGGGCTCACATCCCTTTGCCCCAGCAGAGCCGCCGAAGCTCTCAGTGAACAGTGGCAGAGGAATCCCGTACAACAATCCCACACAACAATCCCACCATCTTTCCTTGCAGGTGCTGCAGGAAGGTCTGAGCCTCAAGATATCTCCAGTCTGAAAGCTCAAGGCTAGAAAAAATCACTCCCTGCTTCCCAGACATGTGGCTGGGTGATACACAGCAAGCCCTGATGTTTTAGGGGCCTCACCTACATATTAATCACATGGTGAGGAGGAGAGAACCCAAAAGACACCAAAAGGTGGATCATATGATAAATTAAGATCAACCGAGATTAATTTGTGAAGAAGTGTCTGAGGGAGCTGGAGATGTTTAGTCTGGGAAAAAAAGGAGGCTGAGGAAAGACCTTGCTCTCTACAACTCCATGACAGGGGGTTGTGGCCAAGTGGGGGTCGGGCTCTTCTCCCAGGGAACAAGGGACAGGACAAGAGGAATTGGCCTCAAGCTGCACCAGAGGAGGTTCAGGTTGGTCATCAGGAGGAATTTCTTCACTGAAAGGGTGGTTGGGCATTGGAAGGGGCTGCCCAGGGAGGTGTTGGAGTCCCCATCCCTGGAGGTGTTCAAGGGACAACTGGATGTGGCACTCAGTGCTCTGGGCTGGGGGACAAGGTGGGGATCAGTCACAGGCTGAACTGGATGATCTTGGAGGTCTTTTCCAAGAGAAATGATTTTATGACTTTGATATCTGAGCCACTTTTTTTCCCCAGGAGTAACAAACCAAAATGACTGTGACACCAGAACGTGAAAAGATCATAGCAGGGATATGACTGGGCAGAACCAGCTCTGTTCTGAAGCATTTACTCAGTGAAATCTCCCAGCAGACAGCAGGGCATGGTCACAAGCAAAAGGTCTGCTCAGGTTCTGGAAAGGTGACAAAAATGCCTCTGTGACACTGTCTGAACAAAGCAGAAGGATTCTTCCTTCACAACAAAGGTGCAGCACTGCACCAGGCACCCCTGAGGTCTCTGCCCATGGAAATGTCTGAATCCTGCCTGGATAAAGCCCTGAGTGACCCGATTTAGCTGTGGAATCGGTCCTGCTTTGAGCAGGGCTTGGACTGGGCATTTCCATCATCTTTATGAGCACTGAGCCATTTTGCTAACAAAGATTTCTCGGTTCTGCAATGGCCTTTTCCTACAACAGCCTGGGTTTTTTCTTCTGGCTGAGACATCACTAGGTCAGGCTTAATGACCCACATACGAGTATTCATGAATAAAGCTAGAATTTCCAATGAAAACAACAGAAAATAAAACACAGAGCTGAAACTAGTAACACTAAAGAAAATACCTAGCGAATGAAAATTCTGTGGCAGTGCACCATTGGTTTTAAAAGGGAGGAAGAAACGATAGTTTTCCAATAGAAAAGAAAGAATTCACGAAAAATGACAAGCAAAGGCATCTACTCATCTATTCCTCCTAAAAATTAAAATTCACCTTCCTTTTTGTTATCTCTCCTAACAGTGAGCACAGCACATAGTCTTCAAATCCAAAATGGGAACCGCTTATGGCTATTGGAAGTTTCCTCTGGAAAATAACTCTGTGGATTCCTAATTTCCTTCAGGAAAGTGAGAATCTGCTCGGCCCAAAAGGATGCAGCTGCCTGCTCTGCACTGCACACTTAGTAAGTCTGAAAATGAGTTTTTCAGGAGAGAGGGGAACACACCTTCCCTTCAAATAGAAACACTGGGGTTTTTCCACTCCTTCACAAAGACCCGTGTGTTCCCTGACTATACATGGTTACATCTTGATGGTTTGGGCTAATTTGGGAGGGACTCACGTGAGAAAAGGCTGTTGAAGTGTCAATGCAGGACGGAAAGAGAGACCAAGAGTTCAAGCAAGCCTTCCGGCTCTCCTTTATGGACTAAAGTTTCAAAAAAAAACAAAAACAAAAACAAAAACAAAAGCCCAAATAAGGAGAGTGGGTTTTGGTTCGGGGTTGTTTTTTTGGTTTGCTTTTCTTTTTTTTTTTTTTTTTTCCATTTCAGAGCCTAGATATCCTGCTGTAAAGGACGATGAGAAGTTCAGGGGGAAGCAATGGAAACTGATTGAATCAGAGGAAACATTTTGTTTCACGCTAGGATTAGTGATACGGCTGCTCTGTAGGTGTCCATGAAACAAACCTTATCAGTATCTCGTTCGCTGTAGCAATTTATCACTGGTGATAAATCATCATTGAGACACCTTGCATATAAATTGTACTTGAGCAGCCCTTCTGAGTAATCTGTTCCGTGATTATCAAAGGTTCTGTTTTTTCCCCTTAAACCTTTTTGTCTCTGCATTTAACACCGTTACCAACGTTGAACATCAGAAGGGAAAAGATGGGTAATACAAGATTACGAACCAAACTTTTGCTGGCTGTTTTTTTTTTTCATTACAAATCCTGCTGAATGCAGCAAAAACTGCAAACAGGCTCCATCACAGAACAGAAACATCATTTTCAGCTGACCCTGTGGAGCTCTGAGGGAATTTTCTAAGTGGGAACAAGCCACAAAACCATTTTAGAAGAAACATCAGGACTGTGGACTCACAGGGCTGCTTGTCCTGAAATGTGTTTTCTGGTTTTACAAGGTCTTTAGGTTTCAATTAAAATCTGTGAGGTTTCCCTCACTCCAACCCTCACAAACAGAGGAGAAAAACACAGCCATCAAAATATCCTGCAGCAAACAGGTGGGTCATGAGCGAGGAGTTAAAGGCAACCCAGGGTTCCCACCTGTGGAGTTGCTGGGTCAAGCAGGGAATAGTTCAAGCAGCTTAAAAACAGCCTGGTAACTACTATTACAGTAAATATTGGAGCATGCCTGCAAAAAGCATTGATCATATTGCTTTTAATTGTATTTTGAGTTAAGTTTAACACCTCATCAATATCATCCAAATCCAGTCATTAAACATTGAAGGGCTTTGTGGGTGGAGCAAGTTAGAATTTGAGCTACGTTTTTATAGCTGTGTGGTTGCAGTTACATGAACCCCAAAACATCTTATGCTGCCACATATCTTGTTTATCTTCCTTTCAGGTGAACAGGCTGTGTAAGATCACGGACAGGAGGATGATACAGTCCCAACACACATTGCACTGCTTTGAGTCTTCTCACGAGAGCCAGCAAAGCTTTTGGACCTGTGCAAGCCCATTTTTGGCTGTTCCTTAGAGACTTCGCTCCGCTTTGACCAACAAGAATTTGCAAATTATTTATTAATGAAAATAACGTTTTTAAACCTTCGTTTTCTCCTGTATTCTGAAGGGCAAGAGATCACACAAGAAGAGGCAGAATGGCTGCAAATAGGCTTTGAAGCTGCATTGAAAGAAGTAACTTCCTCTCTTTTTGATGTCTCTCAGCCTTCCTCAGAGCCATAGCACGGTGTGTGTGACTTCTGGAGGCAGGCAAAGCTGCTGCAGGATGCAGCCCACTGCATGAAAGCTGCTCTTCCCAGAGCTCAGAGGGACTTGCTCCTCCATGGCAGGGGATGTCACATACGCGGACGTGGCGATGCTGCCCAGGGAGAGGCCACACGTCCCTTCTCAGACACCAGTGCCAGGTACAACATCTCATCCTCTCCTGGGAGGACACTCTTTGCTCTCTCTCGTGTGCTCTCTCTGTCTCTCTCTCTCTCATATTTAATACTGTCGTTGGATAAAACTGGAAGAATGTTATAAAATGCTGCGTGCAGAAGTCACGGGAAGGGCAAAAAGTTGGAAAGAGTGGAAGAGATTCTTGTGAGATGCAAGTCAGCAAAGCTCCTCTGAAGTCAGAACCACTGAGGAGCAGTGGCTCAGATCTGGTGCCTTGGTTTAAGAAACAGACTGAAAAAGTATTCATTTTTGAATAATGGGCATAATATTTCTTTTTAAATGAACCACATGATGAAAACAATGCTCCACCAAATTGCTACCCAGTCCTGAAATCAGAGCAATGTGGTTTATGATGTGTTTGTGGAAAAGGAGTAGTAAATTAACTGGTAAATCAGAAAACTAGTGCAGGCACTGTCACTGAAGGAAGTACTGAATGACTCCTAAAACCTTCCTGCTCTTTCTCTTGAATCTTCCAGTGTGATTCTCCCAGAACAAAATCATCAGTCTAGGATCCCTTTGTATATTTGTAACAAATTAAGTCAATATTCAGGATAAGGAGATGATTTAAACCGTTTATTGTTAAGAAGTATCATTTCTACTCATTGGAAAAAAAATCGTTCATGAAAGCATTTGGACAAAATTCTGGACCACAGCAAATATGAATAACAACTTCTCACTATGAGAAAACAGGAAGTGCTTGTAGCGGATATTTTCATGCTTTCAAGGGTCATTAGTAATTAATGTATTTAATCACTTAAGGAAACAACATTGTGAAATGAGCACTCTAAAAGATGTTCTATTTACAATGTAGGTCAATAGTGGTGATACTGCTCTGAATACATGCACTTCAATGACAGGAAATAGTATTTTTAATATATTTTTACAAGACTTGTCTTTAAAAAGTAAAAATGAGTTCACTTTATTATATGTATAACAGAAAATAGTCCCTTAGACTGTATGTTCATGCATCCATGGATGTTTTTGTACTGCTGCAACCTGTGCTACACAAAGCACAGAGGGTTTGCTTAGAATTTTACCCAGTATCTAAAATGATATAATTTCTTTATAAAAGGAGGCAGACATCAAATTTTGATTTGAGGACATCCCAAAATATCCCATTTCTAAAGGAAGGGACTGAGTTTGAACCAGCCAGGCTTTAATTTCCATTGAAATTTTTCTTTTTCAAACAGATTTTAATGCTCAGTATTTTCTCACATGAAGTCACTGACCACAATAATCGAGTAATTTCTGAGCATCCTTTTGCTTTGAAACATTTAACTTCTCAAAAATGCTCATTATTTTTGTGGACGGTTTTCTGTTCATACTCCAGTGTTTCCACCTCCTTTAAAAACACATGGACACCAGGGATCCACACAGTATTACTACAAATCTTGGTTATGCTTGTTATATAGAGACAAAAATCACTGACATTATCTTTTCTTCACTGTTTATAACTCCAAGTATCACCTTCCCCCACTCATATCTGATTATACTCAAATACATTTTGTGTGACTGGGCTTGCACTTCCAGGGCTGTCTTTATTTGTTGCTTTGTTAACCTTTCTACTATTTTCCAGTTTCATTAGCAATTATATTTCTGCTCACTTGACACAAGTGGGAAAAGCACCAAATGATATCAAGCAGTACTGGACTGGACCTCATATCAATATAGAGTGTGCTAGAAATATTTCCTTGATGACAATTATTTCCCTGTGCTCATGATTAACGTGGGCTTTATAGCTATTAAAATAGTCTGGAGCAGGAATTTGAAGCTGATACTCCAAGTGGCTCCTTGTGGCAAATACCATGGTTCAAACTCTCACCACAAAGCAGGGAGGGCTGGGTTTAATTTAATCACCAGAGAAAATTTAGTAGATGACTATTCTGAGTGGCAGATTCCCAGAGTTTAGGCAGGACTCCAAACAGCTAGGAAAGTGGAACATGCCCACCTCCTCCTGGCTGTGTTTTGTGCAACTTGCAGATAATTAGATGCGATTTCCTGCAGTAGATACTGAAAAACACGGCTGTGGGACACAGCTTGGCTCTGCTCAGGTAGAGCTGCTGCCAAGCTCTGGTGGCCAGGAGAGGTGAGCAGGGAGCTGAACTTCTGCCAGTGTTCTCCAGCAGCTGAGGAGGTGTTTTACACATGTGCAATCTGGGTTTGAGAACGAAAGCCCCTCGACAGATCTTTTCTCCATGAGATCAAATTATGCGGAGTT
The DNA here is from genome assembly GCA_035222235.1 of Margarornis squamiger. Classification (NCBI taxonomy): domain Eukaryota; kingdom Metazoa; phylum Chordata; class Aves; order Passeriformes; family Furnariidae; genus Margarornis; species Margarornis squamiger. Next base: position 58,301,978 of record JAWWTY010000037.1, read on the forward strand.
TCTTGGAGCTCTCCCAAATGCTGTTCTTATCTCAAAGTCTATTCAATGTATTTTTTGAGAATAAAGGAAAAGGTATAAAAAATCCACTGGTGGCACAGTTGCAGAGAATGGGTAAGTTTGTAGTCTAAGGCAAACTCACTCATGGGAAAATATTGGGATAAACTTGATAGACTGGAACTTTCCTTAGCAGAAAACCAAACCAAGAAGAATTCAACTCCATCATTAAACTAGCCTACCAGTAGTTGTAGCCTGCTATTAGTTGTCCCCTTGAGCTTCTTTTTCCCCTCCTTAACCTCCTCTTGACCAGTTCCACCTTCTGCTGGACCCTCTCCAGCTTCCACCAGTCCCCCCTGAATGGAGTGGCCATAAAGGACAACCTGCCAGGAGCACTGCCTACCTTCACAGCCACCAAGCAGAAGCTTCCAATAAGCAGAGATGTTTTTGTGCACCCCATGATTGGCACAGCAAAATGAAGGGACATTTCAGCCTTAGTAAGTGACAGAGATGTCCCTCCCACTATCAGGGCTCCTTGTAGCTGAATTAGGGAAGGCTGTGGAAGCATCAGGCAAAAATTAAGGTTACCTGGTATTTTGAAACCACTTGCTGACTTCTGAGGGCCTCACATGCAAATAGTTACGTGCCAAAACACACTGATAGAGAAGGAATAGGCTTTTTTTTAATATTCAGCTTGCATGGATAATTTTTTTTCTTACAGAGTTACAGATATTCTTTAAAGGAATGGATCTTTACTTGAGAGACAAATTATTTAGTATAGTAGCAGATTGTCTAAAGTACATAGTCTAGAAGTACCTCCATTTACAGTGGAGATTTAAAAGTCCTGACTGTTTGTTTTTTTAAAATTATTTACATTCTAAGAAGAAAAACTTTCCTGAACATTTGTTTTTGAGAACAGTTAAATATAATTACCAAATTTTCTCTAGTTCATTGAACTAATGCATTGAAATAAAGCAAACAACCAAGTGTATTAGGTCAGGTTCTCTAAAGCACAAAATATCTCACCTGTATGAACAAACTTTATTTGCCAGTGAGGTCCTCAGTGTTTTACTTGCTGTAAAATCTCCCCACACTTCAGCAATTCTCATAACAAATGCTGCCTCATTTTAGCCCAAGGAGACCCTCTGCTTCTGCCAAGTTTTCCTCTGATCAGTGAGATTTTGTACAACACAAGGCCCTTCCTTTTAAAAGCCCCAGTGATCATAAACCAAGGCAGTAACACAGAAGCTTGTTCTTAACTCAGATTGATAAACTCTCTCCATGTTTGGAAAGAAGAAAACTAACTGCAAAGCACCCAGCTAAACCAACCTGGATATATGCTCAGAAAGGATCCAGGTGACTCCAGCCCACACCATCCACCTTAATGCCTTTTCTGGTTTTCCTTTGGCAACGTGCATCTGCAAAAGGATGCCTTCAACCACCAGCTCCACTCCTCTGCTGCTACAAGCACCACGTGTGTCCTGGCACAAACACAAGTCAGGAATGCCCCAAGAATTACCTTGCTGCAGGAGCATTGCCCTGGGTGGCAGCTTTCCCTTTGGCACCTCTCTGCTCCACAGTCCCAGCTCTGATGCCCCTCAAGTCCCCATGTCACCTTCTGGGATGGCAGAGCAACAGGTGGGGTGTTTGCTATGGGTGGTACCCGGTTTTTATCCATCCTTCAGTCTGTTTGTCTGCCTCCTGGTGCAGCCACACAGGACCCAAGCAGCTCAAAGGTAACGGAGGAGGATTTAATCCCCTGACAGCAGCAGGAAACCATAAAGCATCACCTTGCCTGTTGTTTCCTAGGAAAAAAAAAAGAAAAAGTTGAACAAGCAGCTGTGGAAACACACGCCCCTTTTCATACAGGCTCAGTCTTCTACGTCGTCCTTTATTGTTTCCACACTTAATGACTTGCACAACCACAAATGTCAGCATTTCTCTGCTCCTCACAGGAAACGCGATCACATACGCTGAGCTGCGCGTGAAGCCGAAACCCAAAGGGAACAGCAGACCAGAGACTTCCTCTTCTGGTAGTGTATTTTAGCTATTTTGTTTGGGTTACTAATTATAGATTTAGTCTTTCCTATTGCCCAACAGTAAAACCTGTTATGAAGAGTCTTTACGTTCACTCTCTCAATAAGAAACTGATTTATCATTTCATCCGGTGGTTTGGGGTTTTTTCCGCTGGGTTCTCAGGCTACAAACTTTCCTCGTCAAAACAATCTTGAGAGGCATTTAAAGACTCATTTTTAAAACTGCCTTTGTGCCCCTACGTTGAAAATTTAGTAAAATTCTGAGGTTTTTCAGGAAGCCTCCTGCAAGTGTCTGTGCAGGGAGAGTCCCAGGGACATAGTTGGCTTTGGGAGCAGGGTGATCCCCAGCTCTGCACGTGCTGTCAGTGCACTGATGATTTCGAGCCTTGCTGTGCTGAAGGACCTGCCTGCCAGGCAAGGGCAGGCCCTCAGAAAGAGGAACATCACAGCATCTGTCCCAGGCAGCCAGAGGATGGGGCTGCTGCTCATCTTAAGGTCAGGGAAACAGAAGTTATGACAGAGCAAGTCTGTGTCTTGTGGAACTGACACCTTGACCCCAAATTTCCTCGGGTTCTGCCTCTTCTGGAGTGTTTCACTCCCACGAGATGATGAATGCCAAACAGCTGGAGAGATCCTTAGATGAACTTCCCTGTGCCAGGTGCCTTCTCTGTGTGCTCAGGGAAGTTGACTTTGAGCTGCAGGACAGGCACGTTAATGCTTGGGATCGGAGAGGAGGAACATACCAGAAACCATCCCCGACACCACAGACCATCCCCGACACCACAGACCATCCCCGACACCACAGGCCATCCCTGACACCACAGACTATCCCTGACACCACAGACCATCCCCGACATCACAGACCATCCCCGACACCACAGGCCATCCCTGACACCACAGACCATCCCTCACACCGCAGACCATCCCTCGCACCACAGACCATCCCTCACACCACAGGCCATCCCTGACACCACAGACCATCCCTGACACCGCAGACCATCCCTGACACCACAGACCATCCCTGACACCACAGACCATCCCTGACACCACAGACTATCCCTGACACCACAGACCATCCCTTATACTTTCCCTGAACTGCTCTGCAGGGTCTTGCAGGGTGTGGGTGGGTGGGTGGGAGGAGGCAAGGCTCCAGTAAAGTAACTCAAAGGAGAAAGAGAGAATCCTTAATGAAATGATTAAAACCACTTGCTCGATCTGACAGAATGTTTTGATTTCACTTTCATGAATGCAAAATGGATGCACATTTTTAACAAGTGAAATATTCCTGTATCCGTCAAAGAGCAGGTTGATTTTAGGCAGATGATTTCTCTGCTGTTTCCAAGTGGCCTACATACGGGCAATGTTAATTTTAATAATGCCAAGACCTTCATAAGCTCTTCCTCCTGCCTCCCCCAGGCTGCCGACACAGGTGCTCAGCCTGGTTCTATGTGGCGCTGGTCCTGGGAGTCCTTGTGTTCATCCTCCTGGCAATCATAGCCATACAAGCCCAGCAATGTGAGTAGATCCTACCACCCATCTCTTCATTGCACACATGGTTAAACCTCACAAGCTGGAGGAAAAATTCCCTCAGTGTTGCTCTAAAACTGTCAACTCACACACAAATATGGGAAAGGAAAGCCTGGAGTGACAGGACAAGGGGAATGGCTTCACACTGACAGAGAGCAGGGTTAGATTGGATATTGGGAAGAAATTCTTCACTGTGAGGGTGAGCAGGCCCTGGCACAGGTTGGGCAGAGAAGCTGTGGCTGCACCATCCCTGGTGTTGTCCAAGGCCAGGTTGGATGGGGCTCTGAGTGACCTGGGCTAGTGGAAGGTGTCCCTGCCCATGGCAGGGGATGGAATGGGATGATCTTTAATGTCCCTTCCAACCCATGCCATGACATGAATGTGTCCTTCTTGGCAGGCAGTTTTACCCACTGAATATGCTCATTACTGACTGTCTGTACCAGCCACTGTACACACACACACACACATCCTCACACTCTCTGTACAGCACTGCATACAAAGACTATGTTTCCTTATCCTTGCTGTTAATCATAATATCTTTCTCTTTCTCCCTCCTTTTTTTTTTTTTTTTTTTTTTACTTTGGGCTCTTCAAGTTTCCAAGGGCAGAGCAGGAAAATCAGGAAGTCTGTCCCAGTATGGTGTGAATAACACCAGCAATCCCAACTCTTCAGAGAAGATCGTCTCTGCAGGGCTCCTGAAATGGCTCATGGAGGAACTGTGTGAAGATGGACAGGGTGAGCCACCTTAGTCCTCTCACAGCAGAGAGAATGCAGTGTGTGCACATTTCTGTGGGCTCTGTTCCCATTTCTCTGACACCCTGCACTTTATGGGAACTCGTCGTGTTCCTGCAGAGCAGTGATAACAGAATCCAAACTACCCTTTCAATGACAATAGTTTTGCTCCTCTTTAGATACAAAGTTTCTGGTACTTTCTTCACTTTTTTTTTTTTTCTGCCAGAAACACCATACATTGTACATCCTCCTCTTGTCCTGGAGAACACTTTCCAGACAGCCATTGTTCACAAACAGGGCAAGGAATTCAGCTTTTCTATCCATTTGCAAGGATCAGGCAAGGGAATACCTTCCTCTTCTTTTTTTTATTGGCAAACACCAAAGTTTTTTTTCTGAGGGCTGATCATAATGCTGTTCTTTTGAAACTCTAGAGGAAGCCAAGACAGAAGATATGGGGGATGTTCCTCTCAGATGTTCTGCATGAAATGGGAAGTAGACCAGGGAACAGCAGTGTTCCACTTATTTAACACAGTTCCTTCTCCAGCCTCATGGACACAATTTGCATGTCACCTACATTCCTGGTCACATCGTGTGTCAAATCCACACCCTCCACATCCTGGCACATCCCACGGGGTCTCTTCCAAAGGGCTGAATGTGGGAGGACAAAAAGTGTCTTTGCAGCCCTCTAGGTGTGCCCAGTGCTCTCCAAGGAGCAGGTGCACCGGGAGAGAGGCCAGGGATGTGCCAGTGGAAGTGCAGATGTGCACAGTGTCATGGCAAGGGAGAGGGAAGCTGAGGGGACAAGTGGCACTGGAGCCTTCGAACCTCTCTCCACACATAGCAAATGCACATTTGGGAGTGTGGACTGGCCGCTTTCATAGCAACCAGCCAGGCACATGAGAATAAAATGCCACCAGGCAACTGGAAAAAGCCATGGTAGGAACTAATGGTTCCCTCTCTCCACCCACAGGAACAACATGTGAACTGTGTCCCCCTGGGTGGCAGCTGCACAGGGGGAGATGTTACTACTTCTCTGAGGAGACCAGAAGTTGGGATGACAGCCAGAAAAAGTGTCTGGCCAGGAAATCCCAGCTTCTTGTCATTGACGATGGAATTGAGATGGTGAGTCTTGCAGGAGCCCTGCAAACACGACAGGGAAATGCCTTAGCCAAGGATTTCCCCAAGGGAAAAGGGCCCAGATGTCAGGTGGGGATCCAAGAACCCCATCAAGGGCAAAGCAGCTAGCTCTCCATGGACAGGAACTTGTTTTGGGAGTGGCAACAGAGCAGAGCTGGCGAGGAGAAGCACAAGAGATGCAAAGTGTGGAAGCCAGAGTAGTTTTGACTGGGAGGAGGAAATGCTGGGAGGAAATTCTTTCCACCCATTTCTATGGCTTGGCTCTGGGAAGAGAGGTCTGATTCAGCCACTAAATGGAAATTCAAACAGCCAAACTTCCTTATCTTTCTCCTTTTGGGAAAATGAATAGCAAGGTACCACTGAATGGTTCTTCTGAGCAACCTATGATTCCCTGAGGAACAGGTCTTTGACCTTAAACACCAGGATTTGCAAACTGTCTCATTAGGGTGAGGGACATCACAGCAGTTTTGTCTGGTTTTGGACAGCTGGCAGGAAGCTCATCAGCCTGAACTGAAACTCTGGCTGATCATTCATGTATGGGCTGTTGGAATGGGTTGCTTTCCAATGGCTGGATCCCTGCCCTTGCTCTCCACATGAGGGACCAAAAGCCGTGCCTGAGACAGGACAGTGACCTGAGCACAGCTCTCCTGCCAGCTAACATGCTTCTACTCTTCCCACAGGAATTTATAGACAACAAAGAGAAAGATCCCAAATATATCTGGATTGGGTCAGAGACTCAAGATAGGAAGAAACAATGGAGCTCAGTTGAAGACCATGGAATGACAGTAAACAGGTGATGATTTGTGGGGAGAGGGTGTCTTTGGCAACAAGGGTTGGAAATACAACCCTGAACCTGAGCTAATTTCCTAAAGCACAGATCTAATCGTGCAGCCTCAGGAACATTACATTCACTCTATTCCACACCTGTGGCTGCATTTGGACGTTTCCTCATCCCTCTTACACTGATGCTCCCAAGAATCCATCCCTCGGCATCCAACAGGCCCTGCTGGTTACCAAAGGGGCATCACCTGACCCTCTCACTCAGGGACTGCACCACTGCTTTTAACCAGGACTGAATCCAAAGCTGACAACTCACTGCCTTCCTTTTGTTGTCTCAGCAGAACAGCTCGAGAGAGAACTGAGACTGACAAGAGCTGTCCTGTTTACAGAAGGAAAAATACAATCCAACATGATAACTGCCAGACCTTAAAGAAGTGGATCTGTAAGAAGAATGCAACTTTGCTGGTGCTCTGAGCCAAATTCCCAGACAACAGGCAGGGCTTTCTTGTCAGAAGACCCATTTTACTGACAAACCAACTTGTGATGTAAATAATTTCAATGAGACACGCACGGGAATTTGCCTTTCGCTGTTCTGTGCTCCCTAAGAAGGGAGAAGTTGCCAGATGTCAGCGTTGGCAGGTCACAGGACTGCAAGTTGGCACGTGTGGCTTTTGGGGGTGCTGAGCCTCCACATGGGCAGCTTTTGGGAGCAGCAAGGAAAGGGCAGAGGGGGAGGACGGGGATGAGCAATGTGCAGGTGACCTGTGTGATGTGCAGGAAGGGTGGCACCTGCAGGGCCCCGCTGTCATACACATCCCCCAGCAGCTTCTGGGCTGAGGACTTCTTATTTGGGTTTCAGTATTTTAGTGTTTTCTGGAGGTTTGGCTGGGTTTTTTTTTTTATTTTTTTTTATTTTATTTTTAACTTGGGAGTCCAATTGTGACTCACAGAAGCCAATTAAGGGCTAGGACAAAAATACATTTATTGGACAGTGTCTTGTTCAGAGCTGCTACACAGCTGCTGGGTATGGATAGTGACTTGGAGCACTTGTGGTTAATAAACTGATTGTTCCCATCTTCTTCTCATGTTGAACCTTGGAACCCGAAAGCAAACTCTTAAGATTTTAAGACAATTTTGCAGAGCAAAGAAATAAAAATGATAACTGTTTCGCGGAGGCAGGCTCTGAAGCAGTGCAGACGAC
>JAWWTY010000037.1:58311208-58327141 GCA_035222235.1 Margarornis squamiger
CCAGCAGGCTGAAACCAAGGTCAATTCTTTCTACTCTATTAAAAGGTTCCCAGGCCTGGTACATCTCCCTACAGATAACCTTCCTCTCCACTTTTATTCTGTCCCTTTACATTGCAAATTCTTTAACATGGAACCAGAGTATCCACCTGGAAGGTATGAGGAGGTGGTGAAATTAATGTCTGTAAATACATTAATTGGGTATTGAATGAATAAACACCATTTCAGGGTCTAGAATACAGAAATGCTATGCACAGTCTGACTTGGTGCCTTTATTATATTAATATAGTTGAAATAAATGAACAAATGTCATGAATTGAAGGTGCTACTCTAACAAAAACCACAGAGATGGGAATTCAAGTCCTCATGAGCAATGAGACAGAGAAACAGATCCTTTTGAAATACAGAGGACTCTGAGGTTACAGATGAAAAAGTGAACTGTACCTTCAGCAACTTCCCTTCAGACAAAAAAACTCAAACCAGCAGAGATTCACCCCCCAGAATGCAGAGTCAGCAGCTCATGTGAGAAATGTTCTGTAAAAGGAACCAACAACAAAAAAAATCCCCCAAACTCAGTGCAACAAGTGTGGGGAAGAGCATTGCTTTGTTTCCTCTAGACAGAGAAGCAAAGACAAGGCAAGAGCCTTTTAACAAGAAAAACTTGCACTACTGCAGTGGCTTCTCTCACACGAATAGTGGTGTTTAGGTCTTAACAGTATTCATGAATCATCTGCTATTGGAGCATTCTTGCTATTATTTATGTAATTAAACATGTTTTTGCAGGGCTTTACTGAAGCTCTTACCTACATTTTAAGCAGTCACTGATTTAAAAATTAAAAAAAAAGGCTACTGAAGTATTTCATCAGACCCCACTGAGTCAAGTGAGTTTGCAGCTTGACCCTTGGTTTCTTAACATCACAGAAGAAAATGCTAACTGCACCCCTTAAGTCAGGTTACAGAAGAGCTTTCTTTATAATCTACTGTGCTCGGTTTCTCCAAAACCTCCTTTAAGTACCAAAACTTCCCATTTTTGGGACTCTATCCATAGATGACACTTAGGGGGGGGGAAAACCCCAAAACTGTTAAAAAAAGAAATAACTAATTGTAAAGCAAAATAAATGTAAATGTAAATATAAAAAAAAACCCTGTTTGGATTCAAACAGAAAGAGGGGAAATTTAGGTGTGATATAGGGAACAAAAGCTTCCCTGTGAGGATGGGCAGGCCCTGGCACAGGCTGGGCAGAGAAGCTGTGGCTGCCCCATCCCTGGAAGTGTTCAAGGCCAGGTTGGATGGGGCTCTGAGTGACCTGGGCTAGCAGAAGGTGCCCCTGCCCATGGCAGGGGATGGAATGGGATGATCTTTAAGGTCCTTTCCACCCCAAACCATCCTGTGGTTCTATAACTGTCAGAACAACATTATTTTCTTAGTTAAAGAAAACATTCAGGTAACTCAGCTCAGTAAGAAAGGCTGAGACACAACATGGTCCATGAATTCTCCAGTGCAAATATTCTAAGAAAACTTTCCAATAATGGACTGTGGAAAATTTCATGTTAGCCCATCAAATTTACTGTATCATGCACGCTTCTCTATGCCCATTTCAGCATTTCCACAAACACTTCAGCATTTAGGTTAAATGCTTCTGTTGGAAGCCTGACACATTAGGAAGTGCTAGGAAGTGAAATGCATTATTTTTGGGGTCAAATGTCTTGTTTCATGTCAACCTCAACATTATAATTCAACATTTTTCCACACTCAAAACTTGAATGTCTTAGTTTTCTTCAGTGTGGTGGGGTTTTTTACCTCCCCAAATGGTGCCTGAGTGAAAAACACTTTTAAGGGCACAATATTCAGACACTTGTAATTCAAAGGCTCTGTAAAGATATTTATTGAGTACCTTTTCAGGACTATTGCACATACCATATCCCTCAGAGCCAGGTTAATTTAAAAACATTGCAGAATAACTCTCTCCCCCCACAACATATAAATTAATACACAGATTACTAGGCTTTTCACACTGTAGAGTCCAGTTACTGGGGCTATAAAGACTGCAAGCAATTAAAAAGAGTGCAGTTCAGCAAAATTCGTGATTATATATTAATAAACACCTTAAAGTCATGATTTCTTGTGTGGTCCCGTTACAGTGAAGTCCTATTGCCATGGAAAATAAAGAGGGTGAGCTTCCCATTTTTCCTTCTGTAGAAACACTGATCATCCCACCCAAAATGTACCACTTGCTTGGAAACCTCCCACTCTGACAGGCACAGGACACGAGGAAACCACAGAGAAACTCTCTTTGCTCTTAATTCTCCTTTTCCCTTCTGCTGATTTTGCCTGTTCACACTGAGAACTATTTTGAACTTTGCACATTAACGCCTGCAGCTTCACTATTACTTTTCCCTTTCAAATTTTTACCTCTCATCAGTTCAGATCCTCAGGTAAATAAATACTGTTATCTATCCTGAGGCTTTTTTTTTTGGCTAAAATAAGTGCTGAGGGAAGGATAACCTCTGGTGCAGGGCAGCTACATAGATTAGCTTGACAGCATGATCACTGGGATTTAAACAAGACTAATGTAAAACAACATTAAGAAACCATTGAATACAGTGCAGAGTCACACAAGATGCACCCCATCAAACTGGGAGAGGGGAATCTCCTGTGATCCTGTCTAGAACAACAGTGCTTATTCCTGCATTCCCCTTGTCTCCAAGAGGCACTGGCAGACCTTCAGACAGACCCACTTCACAAAGGGGGAAAAGCAGAACAAAACCCTCCAAATGCACACCAAAGAGGAAAAGAAAGAGCAGCTGCTCCTCCAAGAGAAGAGTGAATGGAAGAAATACTGATGGCACAACAAAAAGAAACCCCAGGCTGGGCAGTGCATGAAAATATGGGGCAAGGAAACGACTTATCAAGGTGCCAAAGCAAACCTTTTAAATGGTATCCTTAAAAACCAGACTTCCTCCATGGATGGACAATCCTGGCTACCAGAAAAGTCACTGCCCTCCAGGCAGGAGCTGAGACACGTTCTCAGGTGCCAGAGCATTGGCACAGCCCGTGCAGACATCACTCAGAGAGATGTGATAAATGGCAGGGGGGCTGCTTTGCCCCCCTTTATTGTGCTGAGTTAATATTCAGGCTACAGACCCATTTCCTGGTTAAATAACATCCAGAGGCTGAGACTCCTTGAGACTCGAGGTAGGCACAGTTTCCAGAACCTTTTACCTCAATCCTGCAAGGGAAAATGAAAGCCACAATTATTTGGATATCCATGATAAAATATGGCAACAGAGCAAATGCAACTATGAGTTCTCTTGAATAAAGCCTGAGTTGCCACAGGCAAGGCACCACAGGAGGATGAAAGCTTGAGCTTGGAAGAGAACACCATGGAAACTGTCTTTTTCCAATGGGATTTTGTGCCCAGAATACAAAATCTGGGACTTGTAGTACTCCTGCATCTTGCCTAGTGGTGCCTAAGTGTGAAATACACTCTTAGAGGCGAGACTGAAACTCAGGCTTGCCCTTCTCCAGGGTGCTGTGCTATCAGGACTGGCGCCAGCTTTGACTTCCACATTCTCCTAAACAGCTCCAATGTTCCAGCGGCAGCTGTGAAACATCTCTCATTTCTCCCTTCCTCAGAACACACCAGGGTTAAGGGGGTGGTGGAAAATGGGAAGCGAACTGTTTCCACACTGTCCATGCCCCTGCAGAAGCAGTGAGGGGCTCCCTCCCCAGTTGCTTGAAACCAAAGGGCTATAATGGTCTATGGATAGGCCAACTAAACCAGAAGCCAAGGGGATGGTGGGGTGTTCCTCCTCCTAAACACAGGAGGGGCAAGCACTGAGGCAGAAGCCCAAGAATGGGAAGAACCTCACCACTGAAAATGAAAGTATCACTAGATGTTTAGATTGCAGGCAGGGAATAAACAGTGGGAAGGACTAATTTTCAGCTTGAGATGCCTACGTGCTCCTCACATCTCACACCAAATGCCTTTATCACATCAAGCCCTGAAGTCTTGGGGATTAACTGAACATAGTCACACACCACTAGTAATGTCACAAATTTAAAAGTATTTAAATTTTCCACTTTTTAAGTTAATTTCACACTTGTGAAATCTCACTGCCTGTTACTATCATTGAGACTTCTACCAGGTCCTGCCAGCAGCTGCTCCAGGCCAACACACAGCAGTGTCTGAGAAGATGGGACAGCTGTCAGTGGGAGGAACAAAGTGCCCCACAGCTGCCACTAGTAGGACACAACCCAGGGCCATAACCACAGGGCAGCTCAGGTAACAAACTCACAGCTTCCCCTTTCCCTCCAGCAGCCCTTTGGGTAGGAACATCCCATAAGGAGTGTGAAAGCATCTCCTAGAAGTCTATCAAATCTCTTTGTTATAAGGTTATTTTGCTGTAAGGTTACGTGCAAGTCTGTACTTTTGCAAAATATATCCTATAATGAGGATTTTGTGTTATTGTAACCTTCCATTCCTCCCCTCATTGTGTTGGTATCTTGGTGATCTCTTGGTTTAACTTTCACTTTGCCATCCTGCCTGTTACCACGAGCTCCTGTCCTATGTTGCTTCTGAACACCACAAATTTATCTCCTAACTTTCACCCCTCACACTTTTATCAATGCTTTGTGAAATATTTACTGCATTCCAAGCACTATCCATAATCATCCCTCCAACTTAATTACAGATGTTTCCTTCAAGTCACTGTCTCTATCTGTATGAGTTCTTTTCCTACTCCCCTGTAATCTACTATAACCAGCAAACCCCCTCAACATCAACTTACAGTTCATTGTCTAATGCTTTCCCATTTACCCAAAAGAACTCTTCATTTCTTTTATATAGTCCAATCCATGGGTCTTGCTTTGTTATCTTCATCATAAAACTCTGGAGGAATAAACCCACATGAGAAAAGAAGGTCAGTTACCAAAATACAACGCCTTTGATCCAGGGCTAGAAAGCAAATCTTGCCTCAGAGAAGAGCCAAGATCAAACCCTAAATGTACAGAGTACGAGTGCCTGGCATAGGGTTGACTGACCTCCAGAGGGGCTGTTTTAAAATATCAAGGTTTGTAACAGATAAGGAAGAATATATTCTCCCAGTTTCCTGTGCAGGTTGGAATCTTTCCTGATATTGTAGTATAACACAGAAAGAGATGCTCCAAGCAGTGGTTAGGATAACTATCTCCTAACTCCAAAGGACACCTGTGTGTCATTAACCTATCTTGAGAAAACAGCTGTTTAATTAAAGATAAATATGTTGAAACATTATTTACCCTGATAGGTGCCTTCAGCTTGAGTATGTATAGCTGTGAGCAGCACCAAATTTAACTCAGATAAGCCCTGTGGCATTTTCTAACACACCAACTGTTAAAACTGAAGTTTCCTTTACGAAACTCCTTCAGGAGGAGGGAGGAAGGAAGTTTTCTGCAGGCTGTGACTCGTGGTGCCCTTGCATCAGCTTCCCAACTGTTCAGCTTAGGAGGCTGGAAGAAAAACTCCCTGGAAGTGAAATGGGGTGACATCAGGACCCACCCTTTTGTTCCCTTACCAGTTCCTGGTGATTCTCGAGCACCAGGAGGGAAGCATTGTGCAAAGAGCAGTGCCTCTGACTGGACTTCCAGTTGGCTTCGTTCTCTGACAGGTAGTAGCATTTCCTCTGGAAATACAGCCAACCTGGTGGGCAGACTTCCAGGGAAGGGCAGACAGGAAAATCTTTGGCCGAAGGAGGGTTTACTGGGAAAAGACAAAAAACAATCTACCTATTTCTTCCAAACAGAAAAGGTTTCTGGAGCATGTTTGAGTTTGCTTTCTGACTGCATCATCTAAAATAATTTCAGTCTAAACACAGCATTATTATCTCTGCCCAGCAGAAAAAAATACTGTAAATTAGTTATATTTTCTGGATCCTGCACCCTTATGGCTCCTGATGTACCTTCGAAGGGATGATCGAACAGGGTGGTAGAAGTAGCTGAGAGGGTGATAGTAAAGGATCCTCATGTTCCTGACAACTGTAGTTTGCTATATTATTGCTTCCTCGCAGCCGAATTCCTAGCTTTGCTGTTACAAAATTGATGTCAGAAGTACACTAAGACTAAACTGAGCACTCCCTAATGCCACTGTAACAAGTGGAGTTGTTTCTCCAGCACTTGGCCACTATTTTAATCAATATAGAATCACAGAATGGCCTGGGCTGGAAGGGACCTTAAAGATCACCCCATTCCAACCCCCTGCCATGGGCAGGAACACTTTCCACTAGCCCAAGTTGCTCAGAGCCCCGTCCAACCTGGCCTTGGACACTCCCAGGGATCCAGGGGCAGCCACAGCTTCTCTGCCCAACCTGTGCCAGGGCCTGCCCACCCTCACAGGGAAGGATTTCTTCCCAATATCCAATCTAACCCTGCTCTCTGTCAGCGTGAAGCCATTCCCCCTTGTCCTGTCACTCCAGCCCCCTGGAAATAGTCTCTCTCCATCATTCCTGTGGGCTCCCTTCAGGCACTGCAAGGCCACAATGAGGTCACCCCAAAGCCTTCTCTTCTCCAGGCTGAAAATATGTCATGGAACATCTACTTAATTTTTAAATGAGGTGAGTTCTGAATAAACCACTTAAGCTCTTGAGGGACTTCTGACAACCTAAAACTCTGGCAATTACTATTGCTAATTATATTTTCTTTTAAAATGACTTACCAAACTGAATACATGAAATCAAAATGACAGCAGCAGTAAGGACTCCAGTGACCACTCGCCAGAGCCAGATATTGGAGAATAGACCTGAAAAAAATAAATGTCAGGAATTAAAGAACAAAACAAAACAGAGCCCAAGATCCACAGTGCTGTTCCAAAAGCAAAAGTAGCTCTCTGTGGAAAGCAGGATGGGAGCAGAGCTGAAGGCTTGGAAGTCTGTGACATTTAGACCAAGAATTCTGAGTTACTCTGAATTTTAATTACATCATCCAGAACTCGACCCTGACACTCCAAAGTGATCGAGAAAGCACGAAACGAGCACGGAACAGACGAGGCTGGACAGTGAGTTTGATACTGCCCTCATGCCTAAACACGCCAGGGATTAGTGAAATAAGACAAGTCTTAAGCTCCGCAGCCCAAACCTTCTCATGAGAAACACCCAGCCTTACCCCACAGCTTTTCAGGCTCTCCTTTCCTTCCCCGCTCCCTTCCAGGGGTGTGGGGTTGGGAAGGACACGCCACCCTGCCTCTGCCCTGCCTTAAATCCAACTCTGCAGGCGGTAGCGGGGGACGAGGTGACCCCGAGCGGCTCCAAAGGGACGGTCCCCCCTCCCTGCCAGCGCAGGGGGTTTTCCAGCGGCCGGGACCCCGCAGAGCAGCGCCCCGGGCGCCCCATCCCCTCGGATCCATGCCCGGGATGGGGGGGCAGGAGCATCCCCGCCCCGGCTCATCCCGGCGGGGTGTCCGGGCTCCCACCGCGCCCCGGCCACGCCATCCCCACCCGGCCCCGCTACCTTTGCGGGATTCTGGCCCTCGCTCCGCGCAGCCGCCCCCTCGGCATCCCATGGGTGCGGAGCCGCTGCCCCGCGGGCGCGGAGATCACGGGGCTGCCACTGCCCGGGCTCCAGACGGTGGGGACAGCCGGCTGCGAACCCCTTCCCTCGGTCCTGGTCCCGGTCCTGGTCCTGGTCCCGGGGGTGGGGACAGCCGGCTGCGAACCCCTTCCCTCGGTCCTGGTCCCGGTCCTGGTCCCGGTGCCGGGGGTGGAGACAGCCGGTCGGGATCCGCTTCCCTCGGTCCCAGCCCCGGGGGTGGAGACAGCCCGTCGGGATGCGCTTCCCTCCGTCCTGGTCCCAGCCCCGAGGGTGGGGAGAGCCTGCCGGGATCCGGAATCTACTTCCCTCCGTCTTGGTCCCGGCCCCGGGGGTCGGGACAGCCGGTGGGGAGCTGCTTTCCACGATCCTGGTCGCAGCCCCGGGGGTGGGGACAGCCCGTCGGGATCCGCTTCCCTAGGTCCCAGCCCCGGGGGTGGAGACAGACCGCCGGGATCCGCTTCCCTCGATCCTGGTCCCGGGGGTGGGGACAGCCTGTCGGGATCCGCTTCCCTCGATCCTTATCCCAGCCCCGGGGGTGAAGACAGACCGCCGGGATCCGCTTCCCTCGATCCTTATCCCAGCCCCGGGGGTGGAGACAGACCGCCGGGATCCGCTTCCCTCGATCCTTATCCCAGCCCCGAGGGTGGAGACAGCCGGCTGGGATCCGCTTCCCACGATCCTGGTCCCGGGGGTGGGGACAGCCCGTCGGGATCCGCTTCCCTCTGTCCTGGTCCTAGCCCCGGGATTGGGGACACCTGGGACCCGGAATCCCCTTCCCTCGGTCCTGGTCCTGGCCCCGGGGGTGGGGACAGCCCTTCGGGATCCCCTTCCCTCCGTCGTGGTCCGGATGCGCCGTCCCCCCGTGCATGGTCACGGTGCGTGGGCTCGGCGCCGAGCGGCGCTTTGTGCCGCAATAATAAGTCTATAACTCCCGTAAAATGGGAAATGGGGAAGCGTTTTAAGAAGAACTTGCACCTCCCCCGTCCCCCCGCAGGTTTAGTTGCGATTCTCTGACATCAGCGAATGCCAGGACCTGGCACAAAAGGAGATGGCTCTTGCTGGTTTTATTTGTTTATTTAGTATTTATCTAATTCATTCATTCATTCAATCAATCATTCATTCACTCATTCATTCATTTTCTTCTTTTATATGGAGGAGGAGGAGACTAAACCCAAGTATTTAAACGCTGATTACCCAAAACCTGATCTCTTTGGAAAACCTGGCCAGTGATTTGCCTCACCCAGGAGGGTGTAAAGCCTGATGATACTGGCTTTCCAGTTGTGGGGATGAAGAAGTTACTGGGAATTTTAATTACATCACCC
Source organism: Margarornis squamiger (assembly GCA_035222235.1). Taxonomy (NCBI): domain Eukaryota; kingdom Metazoa; phylum Chordata; class Aves; order Passeriformes; family Furnariidae; genus Margarornis; species Margarornis squamiger. Next base: position 58,320,092 of record JAWWTY010000037.1, read on the forward strand.
AGAACTTAACCTAATAGCAAGGTAGTTCCTGACACTCCAAAGTGTTCCAAAAAAAAAAGAAAGAAACGAGCGTGGAACAGAAGTTGCATTGCTTGTAAGTACAGACATTTCATCTGGTGTGTTTTGCACAATAACTGCTTTACTTACAAAACAGATCTTGGCTGTATTGCATGTTCCAATAGCCAGAGGAGCACAGCTCTCTTCAAGTCATCGTGTGGGCTCTGTGCAAGGCTGATCAGGAATTCAGCAACAGTTTATCCAAAAGGAGCATCCTTCTGTGCCTGGGGAGGGAAATCTGAAATAGAAAAGCATGAGAATGGAGAGTTACACTTCAGACTTCCGCTGCAGTCTCTAATTACTTTGGTTATCAAGGATTCCGACCAGTGGTCAGTTGGTGAAAATATCTCCATGTCTTTATATTTACATAATAAATAATAAAGACCCATATCATCTTTATATATATAGAATATAGTTTGAATGGCAGCTGATTTTACCCTTTGCCTGCAGCAGGTGATCATTGAAGCAGCGGACTGGGAGAGTTGGACTGGCCAACATGCCCAGGATGGCACTTGAGAAGAAACAGAAAGGGTGAAGAAGAATCCAAAAGATACATTCAACGAGGCTTAAAGCACCCTGGCTCCAGGGAGGTCAGGGAACTGGAAATTCCTCGGAGAGGAAAGAGATGATGGGTCCAAGCTGCAGACACTTCAAAGGGCTTTGCAAGACATGAATCCAGAGGGGCAGAGAATGAGAGTGGGGGATGGAATTAGGGCAGGAGGTGTTCGATAGCTGTTTCCTATAGAGCCCATTTTGTGTACAAGGAGACTGTGGAATATGAGTGTCTGCAGGGCTGGTATTCTAAGAAGAGGTTATTCAGCATTTATTCTCTCAGAAGGAGTGGCTTGCTGTCTTATCATTCAGTCCTGCCTGTCACTGAAGTCAGAAATAACATTGTGGCTTATAACCATGGAGCATTCATGAGTGAGCACTCTTTTCATGCTCACCCACCAGTAAACAAGATAATTTTGGCAGCAGCAGGCAGTTCTCCAGGCTGACAAAAACCCCTGAAAGCCATCACATACTTAGTCATGAATCATTTCATTCTCTGATACTACTGTAATTATTAACTCCAGATGTTTATAACCAAGACACTCAACCTTTACTTTCCCCTATCAGTTTGGCTGAGAAGGCCACAAACATTGAAAATAAAGATTGAAATAAGATAGGAATGTCTTAAAAGACAAAAATAGGCCCCCAGCTGAATCACTGGAAAACTACTTCAAAGTCTTGCCATGAAGTAGGAAGAAAGATGCAAACATTCTAAGTAAAAAGGAGAGCATTTTTTACAAGGGGGTCTCATGGGACTGAGTTAAAGTTGGATTCTGTGATGTTGCTTCCTGCTGCCACAGAAAATGTTGGTTTACCTTTTTTCACTCACTAATCATGGAATCCTGAAACGGTTTGGATTGGAATAGACTTTAAAGAACCAGTTCCAACTCCCCTCCCATGGGCAGGGACATCTTCCACTCGGCCAGGTTGCTCAGACCTTGAACAATTCCAGGGATGGGGCATCCACGACTTCTCTGGGCAGCCTGTGTTCACTGGAACAGTCACAGTGTGGCCACAGGCACTGAAAGTGATTCTCTGAATTATGAAGGCCTGTCTCTTAGGCTGCAGTTGCAGTCCGAGAAATATTTAGTCCTCACTTAACTTTGAACTGTAAAGCTAAAAATCCTTCTCCAAAGAGAAAGCAAAAGCACTTCTGAGCCTTGGCAGTGTAACAGTGCCTGGAGGGGTGATGCCATAGCAGGGCATTTTTGACAGAATGAGCAATAAAACATTCCTGAGGGTCCCTGAGACCAAGTGGATCCAAAGGGAGTTGGGATGATCCAGGAAATCCTCACCCACAGAGTGCAGCTTCCTGGCTCCCACTTCTCTGGCTGCAGTTCAGTGCATCGCACTGGTTCCCCCTCATCCTAGAGGGAAATTAGGGGCAAAAGGCTCTTCCAGTGAGGCAGGATCAAAATCCCATGTTCTTATCTCTCAGAGAGCTCCTGTGCTCCCAGAGGGGACACTCCTGGTGTGGCTGGCACAGCCAGACAGCACGAGCAGGGACTGAAGGGCATCCAAAAACTGCAGGGTTGGGCAAGAGTCTTGTGCCTGCCAACTTGCAAACTGGTAACAGGACTTTATTATAAGTGTAGTTACCCCTGGCAGCAGGTAACTCATCTGATGGCCCTGAGACAACACTTAGATAATAGAAAAGGGTCTCTCTTTGGAGGAAAGAGCTTCACTGGGCACTGGGATTTGTTATTTTTGAAAAAATGTACTTTCTAGTGTAGTTTTTTCTGTATCAGAAAAGCGATGTCCTGTGATGCAGTGAAGACAGCAATACAGTAACCCCAGAATCACGGGATGGTTTGGGTTGGAAGGGACCTTAAGGATCATCTGGTTCCATCTGCCATGGGCAGGGATACCTTCCACCAGCCCAGGTCACTCAGAGCCCCATCCAACCTGGCCTTGGACACTTCCAGAGGCATGTCCAACTTTTCTGGCTAATTTTACCCTGCTCTGAGTTGACTGTGTCAGTTCCTCTCCCTCTCCCTCCTCAGTCAACAGAAGAACTATTAGTCCAGGGGCTTTAGTCAGACCTTGAGGGATTTGTACCCCAAACAAGACATTGGCTTCTGATATTTTGGGGCGCTTTGGGAAGTCTTGTAAAGCCTCCCTATACCATACAAGGGTTAATTCCTGAAGGTCTCACTGAACTGTGACAACCCATTTATTAAAAAAGGAACTGAATGAATGTTGTGGTTCTCTTAACCTTTTTAAGATCTAGTGACCCTCCTGTGATCCATTCATAAGTATCTCTCATGCAGCAAACAGCACAGCTTATTGGTAATGCTTTGACTGTACCTCACTAAACTCTTCTGCTCTCTGTGTGCCTCTGTACTGTAAGAATCCTGCCAGTAAATAAGGAGGAAGGTACTGGGATATTTGCTTTTGGCTTATTGCTTTTAGCTTACTAGTCTTGAAGTTTATTTTTCATTAACCTCGTGTTCAGCTGAATAAAATTACATTTATTTCTTACTAGTTATAAGGTTTTTGCTGTTCCTTGGCACAGGTTTCCCAGAGAAGCTGTGGCTGCCCCATCCCTGGAAATGTTCAGGGCCAGGCTGGATGGGGCTCTGAGCGACCTGGGCTAGTGGAAGGTGTCCCTGCCCATGGCAGGGAGTTGGAACAAGGTGATCTTTAAGGTCCCTTCCAACCCAAACCATTCTGTGATTCTATGATTCTATTACTTTTTGAGCTGATATATACATTTCAGGATGATCTTTCACTGCAAAGTGAAATTGTTAAACTGGAAAGACAACTGCATTTTCTTATCTATTAATTCGCAAACACTTCTGTTGTATAACATGAAACTAGACGGATGAATAAAAATAATGAATAAAATAGCCACATGTTAGACAAGGAAATGAAAGGAAATGGTGAAGGGTGAATGTAGCAGAAATAACACTGATCAGCTTATGGGACATCCTTTGTGCTTAGCAGTTTTGAATATTAAAAAATTCAGTCTCCTTTAGAAAGCATTTAACAGAGGTATTAACAAATTGTATTTACTGCAGGACTTAGGTTAGTGCTTGAGAAGAAAATGAAAGTGCCGAGTAGAAAATACTGCATAGGTCAGCCAACTAAGTCCTGCAAAAGAGTATTTTGGAATGGTTGGAGTAGGAGGCACAAGGGAAAGGAATTCAGGTACGTTATCAGCTGCATTTGTATTTTTGGTGAGGCCAGTGCTCACTAGGATTGTTGTTTTTCATAGCACTTGTGTGTTATTATTGAGTAGAAGGCATCACTGTCATCTTGAAGAAATGACATTCTTAGCACTGAAAATGACTCAGGGGAGGAGAGAAATAAGAAGGGAGAGTCAGAATATGGAAGGTGAAGCACCACAGTGTTGTAACAACATGCAAACTCTACCAGAGAGCTGAATAAAAAGAGAAACAATATAAAAAATAAGCATGACAGCGTGGAAACCTCAGATGCTAGAAAGATATTTAATTATCTTTATCTCCAGAACCCGATGGCCTGCTCATAAGAACAATTAGTATCTCTGCTTCCTGTAGATGTTATCTTCCAATAATCTCCCTGTATTTCTTTGTAGATAATATATGTTTCACCCCAGAGCAATCATCACATTCAGCACATTGAAAAGTCACTCACCATGTGAAGCCTTTGCAGCCACCAACCCCAAAAAGGCTCCAAGAAGTCCAGCTGTAGATTTGTCCCGTTGAGTTCGGTGTCACCCTGTCCCCTGCACAGGGAGCAGGTGTGTCCCTGACATGTCTGCAGGCTGTGCCTGTGCTCCAGGAAGCTCTCAGAGGCCAGCACAGAAAGGAGACTGTGCAGCCTCCCCATCAGCCAGGGCTGCTCATCCTGATGTGCCCTTTCCTGACCGAAGAGGAGAAGAAAGAGGGGCACGTTCATGTGCACAGCTCACCTGCCACTTTTGAGGTGGGGACTCATCCTGCTGTGGGCTCCACAGAGCTTCTCACCTCAATTCCCTGTCCAGCATCCTGTGCACGTGTCTTATGGCTGCAGCTGGTGGAGCCAGGCAGGCCCACCGCAGTCAGGAATCATTTCTGAGCTGCTCAAAGAGGTTTCTTGCCCTAATCTGTGTGAATTTGACAGCTTTTGTGCCCAGCGTTTCCTGCTGTGGGGCTGAAGGTGCTGCAGCCAGGACTGGGGCACCAAAGGGAGGGAAGGATGTTGTGTGAGAAGTGCAGTGAGAGACCTGCCTGGGGTGATGGGTCTGCAGAGAAATCAGATCATCTAATGATATCTCCACAGTATGTGTTTCCCCCTCTTTCTTCCCCATTTTTTTTTTTTTAAATTTTTTTCTTTCTGACTTGTGTACAGTTCTGGTTTGGCTGCCATTCTACCACTTGCTGCTGTATTTTCTTTTTGTTAGTGTACTACTGCCTCCTTGCTTAGTTACTTCTCTACAACAACTTCTGGGCTTTGAAATTGGTTTGGTTTTTTTGTGTTTGGTTTTTTGTTTTGGTTTGTTTTGGTTTGTTTTGGTTTGGTTTTTTTGGTTTTTTTGAGAACCTTGCCTTCATTTGCTAAGAAATTAAAATCCCTCCGTTGTTATTTTTGCCAAGATTCCCAGAGCATTTTTTCCACCAAGTGTATGCAGACTGATAGTCTGTCCATCTGACAGACATCTGCCCCTGATTTCCCATTTCTTCCTGCATTTATTTAGCATTTACCAGACAACTCTGTGTAGCCTGTCTGGTGAACCTTCACCCCTCCTTCCACCTCCTATTCTCCCTGTACTTCCCCTATTGCTTCAGCACTGCGGCCACTGTGGCCAGGACACTCTTCAGGACTTCCAGACACCACAATCCCTGCTGACCCCCTGGCAGCACAATCCAGAAATCCATCCAGACCATTAAAAAGATGCAAATAACAAAGCTGGCCTTAAAAGTTTGATCCAGAATGCCACTAAACAACGTGGAGTCAAAGGCTCAGCTGGCTCCACAGGCTGCTGTGCTGAGGAAAGGGGAAGGGCAAACCCAAACACCATCCCATGCTGCCTAGGATCAATTGCTGTCATTCTGCATGGAATGTATCCTCCTAAATATTCACGTCTGGACAGTCCCAGCCTGTGTAGGTATGGACCACGCTTCCTGGAGTATCCAAGCATCAGTTCTCTGGCTTCCAGTGTAACCCAGGGCACGTCAGCTCCGTACAGAGCACGTGGAAAGGACTGGGGGCATTAGAAAGGGATGTGGAATGCTTTTCACTAATCAGCAGGAACTGTGAAGCACAAGGCTGTGTCCAGAGACCAACTCCTCTCTATGTGCCCGAATCAATAACATGAGAGAAATAAAACACTCAAGAGCTAAAGCATGGGCATGATGGGCATGATGTCCTGTGTGTTGGAAAGCAAAGAGGGCTCTGCTAGCTGACATAGATGCACCTTGAGGTTTAGACACCCAGGTAGGCTTGCAAAGCAACTGAGTATTCCATAAAAGGTGAGAAAAAAATGCTGAAGGCATTACCATGATTGTCAATTTTTCCAGTGGTTTTTCTTTCCTGGTTTGCTACTAAAACCCTTGAGTAAATGGAAGGTATACAGGGAAGAACTCTAACATACACAGTCTACTGTAAATATCGCAGTTTAGGAAAACATTTGGTCCAGTGCAGTTTCCCTTTTGTGTCTGTCTTTCTTGCTCTCTGATGAATCTTAATTACTGCATCTCAAGCATTAAGAAGTTGTTAGTGTAAACTGCTGTTACACAAAACTCTTGTTAAGGCAGACCTGCTCCACTTGCAGCCTTTGCGTGTTAAGCACCTTTCCACTTCCTAAAGCAGGCTGGAGCAATCCCCCTTTAGCAATGCCCATTGCCATCAGAATAGACCTGCAGAGAGCAAGAACCTGTCTCTGAGCTGCACAAAGCCCACATTCCTCAGGACACAAGCCCGCCTGGGGCTGGTTCTGAGGAGCTCCAGACACAGAACCCCCAAAGGGTGGCAGGTCGTGTTCCAGCAGTGCTGAGCCCAGCTCTGGGTGGCTCAGGGCCCACGTGTCCTGCTCTCAGAGGTTGGTTTGGAGAGCACAGCCATCCCCAGGGCTGAGTCCTGGGCCCCTGCACTTCCCTCTGCTTCCCATTCCAGGGAAGAAAGCTTGGCTTTTCCAGCTGCAAAGGGGAGTCTGTGTGGGGGAAGATTGGGGAACTGCAGTCGCTACTAATGCCAGAACCACTTCCCAACAAAGGTGGACACACAGACACCATGGACTTACATTGAATTCTGTTTCTGACATTCAACCCTCTGCCATCAAAAGATGAACTAGAAGTGGAGTTCTCAATTTCTGGTTGTGTGTGACGGGAAGAGGAAAGAACTTCCTCCGGAAGATTAGAGAAGGGAGTGAGCTCTGAGTCGTCTCCAGCCCAGAGTGGCATTGTAGGAACAGCAGAGGGAGGGAAGAAGGACAAGGGGCAGCCAGAATGGCACAAAATGCCCTTAGCAGTGACTTGA
>JAWWTY010000037.1:58337042-58351795 GCA_035222235.1 Margarornis squamiger
GCACCTTCTTGCTCTCCAAATTCCCTGACAGGAGGTTGTGGCCAGGTGGGGGTCGGGCTCTGCTCCCAGGGAACAAGTGACAGGACAAGAGGAATTGGCCTCAAGTTTTGCCAGAGGGCATTCAGGTTGGACATGAGGAGGAATTTCTTCACTGAAAGGGTGATTAGACATTGGAAGGGGCTGCCCAGGGAGGTGATGGAGTCCCCATCCCTGGAAGTGTCCAAGGACCAACTGGATGTGGCACTCAGTGCTCTGGGCTGGGTGACAAGGTGGGGATCAGTCCCAGGTTGGACTTGATGATCTTGGAGGTCTTTTCCAACCTAAATGATTCTGTGATTCTATGATCTTATAAATGGTGAACTGGGATCTTCGGCACCACAGAAGGCTCTAGGAGCAACACCTCTGTTGGTGACAACTGCAGCAGGAGGCCACATGGACAGGTGCTGTCTTCCTAAAGACTTTTATGAACTAATGTGACACTGGAATGATCAGAACTTGGGGCCGAGTTCTACTACTCAGCTGGGAGCAAAAACCTCTCTCAGCAGGAGTTTTGACTAAAGACATCTGAGTTGACCGATGCATATTTGATTTCTAAGAGAACAGGAGCCTGTCATCATTTGGATTTTTTTTTCCCTTTCACTTCAGATATGTTTATTCTGCCCAGAATTAAAGCGTGTTTCCCTCAGAAGCAAGACTGTGAGTGTACAAGGCAGTGTTTGGCACATGAAATGTGTCAATAAATCACAGGTTTGCGTTAGATCCCATCCCCTCAAAGAGCCAGTTGGCTGCAACAAACCTCCCCCTGAAAGGCCAGGCTGTAGGAATATTTCATTATTGCTCGAGATCTCTCTTTGCTGCTGGCAATGCAGTTCATCAAAAGGCAACCCCCAAAGTTACCTCCATGATGCAGGCAAGTTGGTCAACTTCATTTTCCCCTGGGAAGAGCGGGTAGCCTGTGAAAAGCTCTGCTATGATACAGCCCAAGCTCCACATGTCCACAGCCATGGCGTAAGGATGGCCAAGGATCACTTCAGGCGAGCGATAGAAGCGGCTCTGGACGTAGGTGTACACTGCACCAAAGCAGAAGGTGACACAGGGAGCAGAATGTCACCACTGGCACTGAAATGTGGCTTCCAGACTGCACAGAAGAGTGGAATACGAGGTTTGGTGTCACCCCTGCTCTACCCAGGGACTGCTCACAGGGCTTCTCTCATCCCATCCTAGAATTAAGGGGTGATATGCTTGCCACTGTTCTGTCTGGAAATTGTTCTCCTAAGGCTGTGATTCAGCTCAATCCATGCTCATTTTCCCGCTTGAAAATGGTTACACACTCCTACAAAACTGGGGTGCAAATCTAAAATACAGATTAACAGCTTTGCTGTAGCTCGGATATCAATCTTTCATAGCAAAATACACATTAAGCCATTTAAGATTAGTTTTGTCTTTCTAAGTTAATAAAGTGCAATGCAGATTTCTTTCTTGGGTTTTGTCTTTTGCTACACTTGTTATTTATTGTATTATTTGCATTCCTGATGATGATGATATCATTCTTTACGATATGTCTATTGTAAATCGGTTAAAATTTATTAACAGGTTAATTTTATACATTCCTTTCCTCTTACAATTTTAATTCTTGGTAACTCCTGCACATTCCACTTAATAGAAAAAGACCCCAAAACTGAACTTGGACCTTTTTGAATTAAAAGCATAATTCCCATTCCTGCTGCATTCATAAAAAATGTACCAACTATAACTTAACCATCTCCCTGGGAAAGGCTTTCTGGACCTGACAGAGTCCTTGTTGAGTGAAATGTTTGGATTCTTTGCATAGATTTGTTTCAGCCACCCACTCCTGCCAGTGCAATTATGATTTCAAAAGGAGTAGAGGAGCTGTTGGGGTTTGGGACAAAGCAAAAACAGGGTAATGGCTTATAAGTCTCCTACCAGCATTTGTTCCAGCACCAGTGGCTTACCCACCAGTTCATCAGGCTCCAATTAGGGGCACAGGTCAACACATTAGCCCAAGCAAAGAACACTTTCACTGCATCATTTAAAATTGAGAAAGCTTATTAAGAAAATTACATCAACTTGACTTTTCTGCAAACCTCTTTGGTCTTCATAGCAGCTTGATCCGAAATCAATAACTTTAACTGAGCCTTGGCCATTGTGGTATAATAGAATGTTCTCCTAAAACACAAAACAAAATCACAGGGAAAAGAGGGGTTTAGGTCTATATTAAACCAGTGACCACTGGAAGACAAGCAATGCAAACCATGCTTACACTCATCTGCAAAACAAGAGCTCCAAGATACAACCTCCTTATGAATTGGAGCAGAATCGACCCAGATCAAGCATTTCCTTTGGTTTCTCTTCTGCTCATACATTTGCCCCCATTGTCAGAAGAGAGATGGCCCCCTTTACCAACCAGTTTGCCAGTGGTTACATTGGTCCAGAGAAGCTTCATATCCTACCTTAGGTTGGGAAATATCACAGGAGGCAGATGGGATAACAGAGGTGAGTTTCAGGCAGCCAAAATTCAAGCCTTCAAACTGTGCAATTGTTGAATAAGTACAAAATTCTCCTTTAGTTAACTCCCTAAGCCTTCACTTGTGTTGCTCTGGTTAATTACAGACCACACTAATTAACCTTGCCAACATCATTCCCTGGACACAGATTTCCCATTGGGCTGATTGTTTGGGATTCAGATATTTTGGTTGTCTTACTACAGCCCCCACTTCTCTCTGCAAATGGTTTTGGCAAAGATATTGGCAAGACAGTGGGTACAGGCAGTATGTGACTTTTCAGAGTCTTAAATTCAGATACATTAAGCCAAGTGAGAACAGAATTTTATCCTTAGCGTTTTTATTTGAGAGCTTGCTTACTGATGTCTTGCTTCCTTTGTCCTTTCGAAAAAGAAAGCAAGAGAAATAGTTACCTGAAAGGCAAATGGAGTGAAAATGCTTCAGAAAATTGCAAAACCTTAGGAGTGGGGCTTAAGGAGAATGGAGATGTTTCAGGCAGCAGGAATACTCAGCAGATACAACTGCAGGAATTGGATGGCAGACGTTCCTCCAGAAACACTGTCCTACAGAATCCCTTTGGCATTTGCTAGGCCACTGAATTTTAGAGTTACACCTATGAAATTAAATAGACTTAACAGGACAACAGGCTGCCTTGTGAATATCTTCTTGCTTTGCAATGTCCCTCATACCGAAACACCTCATTTCATGAGTACATTGTTTTTCTCTAAGCAAAAAATAAAGTCATTCCCTGAATTGGATTCATATTTGCACACTTTTGGCAACCAAACGATCTCATCTAATACTTCACTGAATGAAGGGAATCAATGCAGTGAATCAGTCAGGTGTAGTCTGAGATAAACCACGGCTTCTGTACAAATATCCTACCAGGTTTTATGGATCCTTCTGGGAGTCCTTCTCAGTGCATAAAAAAAAATAGGATGAGGCTCCTGAATTCTGCACAGCAAAAGCAGGTTATGAAATGCTTGTACTTACAGGCTTCAGATCACAGTGAATGATTCTTTCCTGGTAGAGCACTTGTAAACATCTCAGCACACCCCGAGTGAAGTGTCGAATCAAAGACAGGCTGAAGCCTTGGAAGTTGTTCTTTTTGATCAGCTCATACAAATTTATTCTGTGGGGGTGGGAGAAGCAGAAGACAGAAGGCAGGAAAGAGCTCAGGGAACTTATTTTTAAAGGCATGATCAGTTTCCAGTGCACTAAGAGAGAATTTAGCTCTTCTTCTTACGTGAGGGAGGACTCATGGAGAAGGAAATGACAACTCTTTTCCTCCTGGAGAATGTGTTCTGCACGTAATGTGCACAAACATCTCCCACATCTAAAGATGCCCTGCCAGAGAACTTGCCTGCTTGCTAAACTCTGTGCTGTGTTAGGCAGCTGTGCTGATGTTCCCCAAGGACAATAATCATTCAGGGACTGAAAGGAATTGTCTTCAGTCTCCTTTCCCTCTCATTTCTCTCTGCATTGGTGCCTTGTGTAGATCATTTTTGTCTGAAGCCCTTTCATCAGCAGATAAACTCCCCCATAAATTCAGGTCTCGTTAGGTTTTTGTATCCCTCCTGTGACCTTCATATCTTAGCTCCTTCCAGTGGAGCTTTACATGAGGTTGCTCCTTCCTGGAGGTGTCCAAGGCCAGGTTGGATGGGGCTCTGATTAACCTGGGCTAGTGGAAGGTGTCCCTGCCCATGGCAGGGGGTTGGAACAAGATCATCTTTGAGGTCCCTTCCAACCCAGGCCATTCCATGATTCTGTGATTTTAGGAAGTGTATAATCTGTGCTCATTTTTCAGAGGAGGAGATGGCCACAGGGCTCTTGAAGGGATGCACCAATGTTTCCTCAGCAGTATGACCTCAGGAGGTGTCCCCAGCCCAACCCCACGTGCCTTCAAGCACACAAACAACTGCAGCTTTCTGTCCTCCCTGCCCGGGTGTGCCCTGCTGTTCCTGAGGAACTGAAGTTACCAGGACACAACGGAGAAGGAACATCACAAATGGAAGGCTTTTCCCTCCATTTTAAAGGCAATAAAAGTGTGCCCAGACAAACATTTTTGTATGACAACCTGCCTTGGGGTCCCCTGTAAAGAGCCAAACACAGTGGCTGTCCCATGGACATTTTCCTCGGCGTTTCCACAGCAGCTTTTGGAAAAGACTGGGCTGTGTCTTCTCTGGAGAAGAGTCAGCTCTTCCCCCCGTGTGTCTCTAAGTGACAGACTCACAGGGAGCAGCACAAGGAGTTTGGCTTTCTTTGAGCTCAAGCTGTCCTCCATGTGATGCTGAGTGTTCAGCAAGGGCTGTGACACAGGGAGCAGTGGGGGCTCTGCTGGAAGGGGTGGGGAATTGTGGGTCACCGGCACAATTCCAGCTCGATTCCCTCATTACAAGCAGGCTGGTGAATAAAATTGTCAGAACTCTCTAATATTGCGCCACAATTTCCTCCTAATATGCGTCCTGCAGCAAAGGTTCCTCAAACAGCAAAAAGTGGCTTTATTTTTAAATTATTTGCTACTATTCATATTTATATACCCTGAAGTTCACCAGTCCCGAATTCATAATTTTTTAATTTTTTTCCCTCAGAGGTCTTTCAGGGAAGAATAATTCAACACCCAGCAGAGAAACTAAGGGATGTCTCACGTCACTGTCTGGGTGAAGCCTTTTCTGGTTCACCTTTGGTGATCAGAGGCTCAGTTAGGCAGTGTGTGTTCTCTCCTTGCGACATGAAGAGCCGCCAATTCCTCAAAAAGGATATAAAAGGTAAAGGTTTGCATAAAGGAAGATCTACTTTACCCCAGCAGTTCGAAGGAAATGCAGAAGTGGTTGCGAAAGTAGAAGTATTCCTTCATGTGGATGATGTTGTGAGTGTCATCCTTGTCCTTCTTCAGGAGAGCATCGAGGATCTTCACTTCCACCAGAGCCTGGCTGTGAAACCTGAAATGCCATCATCACACAGGAACGGTGCCGTTAACTCAGTGTGGAGTTTGTGCAAACACAAACTCTGCAAACACCACGATCTGACTGGAAACTCATCATGTGAGACAATTCTCAGAAATGTGTCCTTCACCCCCCTCAGCTCCTGCAATTGTGGTTGATTCCTAGCCTTACACAACTCTGGTTTGAGTGCTCTGAGTAAACCTTTGCAGGAAAAGGTTTCAAAGGAAAATGCTGGTGCTTTCAAAGCGCACAGGAGTGCTCCTGTTTCCTTGAGCAGGGCCATCTTTCACACCCACCACGGGCACACAGTCAGGTTTGAGGAGCACCTTTACATTTGGTGTTCCCTGAGGGGGAGAACTGAAACTCTGAAAGCTCTGCTGCTGGAGCCAATTCTCAGCACCATTCTCATCTGCTCCACTGACTCTGGCTCAAGGCAACAGCAAGAACACCTTGTGAGCAGTCACACAAGGAGAGGAGGTTGCCTAGGATCCACAGTGTAGTTCTTCAGCTTGAAGGGAGCCAGGGGAGTTTCCCCACATATTTTGGAGTTCCCGGGGGCAGTGAAGGCTCCCAGCTCTCAGCCACGCAGGGCTGGTCCCCTGGGTTGTGTCTGAGCCATGCCACAGACACAGAGACCTCCTTGCATGCCTGGACAAACTGTGCTTGCTTCCACAGGCTGTGTCCCCTCTGGGTTTGGCCACTTCTGAGTCCCTGACACACCACACAGACGACTGTGCTGCTTTGGAGGCAGCAGATGCCTCACCTTTTCTTATTCCTTATGATTTTCAGTGCCACCAACTCATTGGTCTTGTGATCCAGGCATTTAGCCACCTGCCCAAAGGAGCCTTTCCCAATGACCTCCAACACCTCGTAGCGGTACGCAATGTGGTCGTGCAAAACCTTCCAAGAGAAAACAGGGGGTTCAGGTTCCAGCAGCACAGCAAAGGTCAGGCTTTGAAGCAGCTCCTGTGGGTGACAGTTTGCTGTCTATGAAGGATGATGGACCAGGAGCAAGTGGCGTCTACATTAAAAAAGGGTGACGGAGAAAATCACAAGTGATGGTTCAACAGGGCAATGCAAAGTGGATTGGCCTCTGAGCAGTCAATTAAGGTGATTAGTAACGATGCTTTCACTGTGTGAATATTTAGCTTCTAGAAACAACACTCATCTCACACAGAACACTTCAGATTTGGCATACAGTCACTACAAACTTATAAGTAAAAACCAGAATTTTCCCACTTACCTTTAGGTAGGAGCCATGCTCATCATCATAACAATTGTTATTCTGGGGTTCAGGCAAACCTTCAATCTTTTTAGCTTCCAGGCCAAGGAACCACAGCTCTGGATAATTGAAAATTTCTTTTTGCTCATAGACTGTTAACTGGCTTCTAAAATTTTTCAAGGCTTCTAAATCGGAAAAACAAAACCGTGAAACCCAAAATCAATCAAACGTGTCAGCATGCTGATGCCAAGTTGCTTGTACAGTGGCACATTCTAGAGCAGAGCACACCCCTCGGAGCTGGATGCTGAGAAAAGCTGTCAGAGGCCCCTTCCCACCAACATTTGAGGTCCCTTCCCACCAACATTTCCGTGCTTCTCTCGTTTTGTACGAATTAACATTTCATTTTTAGTTTTTCCTGACGTGCAGTTCACCAAAGCACTCCTCATCTGTCAGCGTGACTCGTAGGGAATTTGGGTCAACCTTATCGGAGTCTGAGGGAAGTTCTGCGCTGGGGTGGCTTTGAAAATCCCATCTGCTGCCTGTCAGCTTCATCAAGCCTCACAGCTTGCATAAAGAAATAGGTGTTTTTATTGGTTTGATTGCCGGATTTCTAAAATGGCAGTGAGCTTTCGTCAAGCAAAGCTTCCAAGCGGTTGTGTTTTGGATACAAACCATCGAGTTCAGGTGCATGAGGTTGGGGATTAAGTGGGGTTGACCCAAATCTGCACGGAGCCATTTGAGCTGCCCCACCACCCCCACTGGCATCCTTTAAATGTGGCTAGATATTCAGACAGGAGCCTTCCAAACCAACGTGTTGCCTGCATGTGGGGGTGTTCTGTGAAGCAGTGGCAGAGCTTCACTCAGCAATGCAGGGATGCTAAACCATTTCAAAGCAAAAGGCCACTGCTTTTTTTTTTTTTTACCCCCTTAGATTCCTTTTAAAAATAGATTAACTCTGCCAGAAACTTTGGAGAGCTGAGAACTCCCAGAATGCAATTCAGCCCCCAGCAATTCAATGGGGCTCAGCCACCAGCAAGTGGGAAAAGGTTTTATCGCTGTAATAGGATATTGGTGTCACCTGCCTGACCTCAGTCCTGCACAAATACACATTCCTTTGTGTAATAATGCACACATCTCTCCTATATTTGTGTCAGTCTATTCATTCTCTTACAGTGTACCCCCCGAGCTGCCTATCCAGAGATCAGTGAGCCCATGCACATCCCTGTGCTCCAAAAGGAACATTTCTCGTGGGGCCTCTCGTCCCTGAGTGGACACCCCCCCTGTCACCCCCGTGTTTTTAGCATGCCCACTTCTGTCCTACCTGAAGCTGTCATAGGCAGCTTGACCCCCATGCTGGCGTTTTCCAGCTCTGATGGGCTTGCCTGGCCTCTGCTATCACTTTCAGCGAGGTTAAATTGGGAAAAATTGCCATGAGGTCCATTTTCCTGCCAGCAAAACAAATTAAAAAAGAAAAGAAAAGTAAAAATTAAAAGATGCTACATCCTCCAGGACAAAGCTGCAAGGTGTTTCTTTTGGGTTTGCTGAGGAATCTCCCTGATAATTCTGTGCTGAGACACAACAAGCCAGCCTGGGGGCTAAAAAGCCCTGCTTAGCCAGGGAGTAAATTCTGCCAACAGCACTGGAGTCTGTTGGACCGTGGAAAGAGAAATCTCTATAAATAAGAGAAGATGTGGGGGCAGGAGCACCAGAGGGAAGAAATGGCAGAAGAAAGGATCTGCAGATGTCGCCTGTACGAGCAGGGGATCAAGATCCCAGCACACACAGATTCTCAGGGCTCCCAGAAAGGGAGGACAAAGAGCAGCCATGAAGAGATGGTGGAGATCAAAAAGCATCAGATAAGCAGAGAGAAGACTCTGGCACAGGGATGTTGGATGTGGGGGTCCAGGTCATGTTCTCTCCACTTCCTTCTTTGAGGGGAGAAGGCACAGCTGGAGAGGATGCATCCAGTGGATGCACACTGGGCTGAAGGTACAGAAAGGAGGGATGGATGGGTGAGTACATTCTATGGGTGTGGGATGAGGAGAAACAGGCTCCATCTAAGAACAGAGCAAGAGTGTCTGCAGAGAGCTTTGCTAACTTAGTGAAGGAGGGTTGGGATGAGGCACAGCAGGGAAGGGTCCTCATAACCTAAAGGGCCACGGGGTAATTCTGTCACCCCGGTGGCTGCTGATGTGACACATCAGCCTGCTGGGAGCTTTGTGCACTGTGTTCCTCATGCAGGTGACCCGAGGTGAGCTGCTGGACATGTTACTCACACGCCAACAGCAGCCTCTTGAGGACGTGAAGGTCAAGGGAAAGGGCAGCTTTGACTTCAGGGACCCTGTGATTGTGGAGTTTAAAATCATCAGAGAAGTATGGGAGACAAAGAGAATTACAAACCCAGTGCTTCAAGAAAGCACTTTTTGGCTTGTTCAGGGACCTGCTCCTCATAACCCCATGGAGGACAGCCCTGGAGGGCAAAGGAAACCAGGAAAGCTCCTTGCTCTTCAAAGCCCAAAGCACAAGAAGGGTCCATTCTAACAGGCAGAAAGTTGTACAGACATTGCTGAAGGCCAGCATGGATAAAAAGGAACTTGTGACCAGGAGCAAACACAGGGAGGAGCACAAAAAAGGGAGGAGCAAGGATGGCTTATCTGGGCAGCATGCAAGAGGCACCAGGTGAACACAGAGGCAAGATTGGGAAAGCCAAAGCTTGTCTGGAATTCCAGCTGTAAAACGATGTGAAACTCTGTAAGAACCAGCAGAAAAACAAAGGCTGAGGGAAATGGAAGCCCCTGGTGAGTGGATTTTGGGACCTAGTGACCAAGGATCTGGAAAAGCACTCCAAGCTTTTGGACTCAAAGCTTCTCATGAAGATGTTTTGCCCTCGGGCCTCCCAAGTGCCCGAGTGCAGAAGCAGAGTGCGTGTAAAGAAGGGGAGGAAGATGGTTAAGGACTACCCAAGCAGCTGGACATACCTATGTCTGCAGGACCAGGGGGGTGTGCCTGAGGGTGTGGAAGGAGCTGGCCAGTGTCAGTGCAAGGCAGGTCTCCATCACCTGGAGCTCCATGGCAATCAGGAGCAGCTCCTGCCCATTTGGAAAAGGCAAACATCACACCTACCTTCAAAAAAGGCAAGAAGAAGACTTTAGGGAACTACAGGCTGCTCAGCCTTACCTCAGTCACCTGGAGGGCTACAGAACAATTTTCCTCTTGGAAAGCATTCCCAACCAAACGAAAGGCAGGAGGTTGATTTGGAGCAGCCAGTGTGGATTTGCCAACAAATGGTGTCTGAACAACCTGACTGTCTCCTCTGGTGAAATGACTGGCTTGGCCAATGCAGGGAAGCAGTGGACATTGTAAAGTCTGACTTGGGCAGGGCCTGTGCCACCATCTCCCACTGTAGGTGTGAGCCACAAGGAGTGAGAGATGAACCAGGTCAATGGAGCATAATGTGAGTGGAAAATCAGCTGGAATGTCACATTCCAAGGACGGTGGTGATGAATGAAACCCCTCAGGGATCAAGTCCAAAGGCAGTGGAGTTTAGTCTCATTACTAATAGCCTGGACAAGGGATGAGTTCACTCTCCCAGATATGCAGACCATAGCAGGGCTGCCTCCAAAGGCATTGCAGCAGGCTGGGAAAGTGGCCTACAGGCATTGTTTTAAGGCTGAATGAAGACAAATGCATCTGGCAAGGAAGATATCCACGCAACAGGACAGGCTGGGGAACCACTGGATAAAAAGGAGGCAGAACAGATGCCAGGCTGAACACAACCAGGAGAAGAGCCAGCAGCAGGGTGGCACAAGTGATGTCCCCCTCCATCCCCCATCTGTGACACCACACTGGGAGTGTGGGGTCTGGGCTGGGGGTTTCCCAGTACAGGAAAGGCATTGACGGGCTGGAGTGAATTGGGGGGATGGTCTGGAGGTGCCTCACCAGTACAAGTCACCACATGGGAAATGCTGGTTAGATATTAGGAGAAACATTTTAAACCATGAGAGTGGGTCACTATTGCAACAGGTTCCCTTGAGAAGCTGTGGATTCCCCAGCCTTTGAAATCTTCAGGAACAAGCTGGTTAAGGCCCTGGGTAAGCTTCTCCAAGTTTGCTCTGCTAGCAGTGGAAGGTTGAACCAGATGTCCTCCAACCTAAATTACTGCTGAGTTTAGTTATTATTTCTCAGCCCCTGAGAAAGTCCTGATGACTCACACGAGTGGGACAGAAAGGAGACAAAAAAGATCAGTCTGCCTCGGTGTCAGAAGGGCACAAAAGCCACGCTCAGTAACCAACACATGGTTGCCAGGACCAGGGGAACCCAAGAGTTCCTTGCAAGAGCTCCTGCCTGGTACCACTTGGCTTTGTGCACCTTGGTGCTGGTGAGCTTTGAGTTGAGGGTGTGTGCAAGACAAAATGGGTCGTTTCAACAGGAAATCATCTTGCCACACTTGTTTCTGATTTTCCTGCCTTTTTGTTTTGTTTTTCAGGATTAATTGCTAAAAAAACAAGGCAACCATGTGTGAGGGGCATCACTTGGACCCCTCAGGTCTGTGCTGCCCAGGGATTTGTGTCCTGCTGAGCCTCACCTTGAGAACTCCACTCTACCCATTCCAACACACACTCCCTCCATCCAGCATTGCCCCAAGGAAGGATAAACAAGGAAGGACTCCAGAACTGCAAGCACATAATCATGGGTTCTAAACTCAGATGTTTACTGTCCCCTTGCATTTCTAAGCCAAGCAAAAGGTTTTCTTATTGGTCTTTGCACAGCTTCTTACACGAGTCCAGAAATCCCGTTTATAGAAGAGGAACAGTAGAAACCCCTCTGTAAAATGCTTGGCTCCGATCTTTCCACAGCAAATAAAGTGGAGTGGAGGTTCATTTCCAGATGCAAAGGTGAATGATTGCCCTTTGTAGAAGCTGAGTGCAGATTTGACTCAGGAAGGACACAGAATTGAGCTTTAAAGAAAAGTTGCATTATTTTGGAGACTAACCCATTCCCCCTCATGCTATTTTGCATCTTTTAGCTTTGCCCAGTGATACACCACTCCCCCCAAGCAAATCAATTCTACCTGCCAGTTTGAAAGTCAAAGTATTCCCAAAAAAATGGTTTACGTGAGGATTTCCAGTGCAAGAGGTTTGTGAGGACTCCATATCACAGCCCCACAGAACCTGCCAAGTGTCCTAACGAAGAGACTCCACTGGAGAAGGAAGGTGAGAAAGGGGGTGATGATGAATAGTGCAAGACACTGATTTTTTGGGGAGAAAAGCAGCAAAGGAAGAAGAGCAGAGACAGGGGAGGGAGTTAGGATTTGTGAAAGAGAAAAAAAGGAGGAAAAAAGGAATGCTGAAAGTGCAGATGACTTCAAAACCTTCCTGTGATGTTGGGTGTCCTTTAAAATCTCTGCCATTATAGACAGCCTTGCTGCTAAGGGATTTTTCTGGTTGACTGTGTACAGTTCTTCTCTTTTTTCCCCCCTCCCTCTTTAACTGTGGCTGAAAAGACAAACTGGAGCAGCCAGCTGACATGAAATGCTTTGTCTCTTCTCCCACCCCGATGCCCTTGTGGCCACTGCCACTCTCAGTGGTCCTTGGAGAGGGGCTGTTCACCCAGACAAACCTGGGGTGTCCCCGAGCTTTATGACTCACCTGAAGGGAGGGGAGGACGCTCTGCAAGCTCTTATTTGCTATTTGAGGCAGGCTGCTCTCAAAGTGGGGAGGGTTTGCAGCGCCTGCAGCCAAGCCATGCTTTGCTTGACCTTCCACATGTGGGAGGGAGAGGACGCCACGGCTGACTTTCTAAATGGAAAGCACAAGTAAATATCCCATAAGGACCCAGCCAGCAATTCTGTGTCACACCTACAAAGGGCAGAGGGCTATAAAACCTTGGGAAGTGTGTCTGGTTCGCTCCTGACACCTGATGGCAAAAGGGAAAGGAGCAGGGGAAAGGGCTTATACTCGTTTGACTAATCCAGCATTGTCAGCCATTCCCAACCTCTCCCATTTGTTATTGGCAAAACACTTCTGCACCTCTCATTTAAGGATGCAGTTTTACTGATGTTAGAACCTCCAATACTCTTGAATACATAAAGTCAGAGAAGTCACGCTTTAGGCAGCAAAGACAATGTTTGAGGTAGGCTATTTCTTTGGTAAATGAGGAAAAAAAAAAAGATATTTGAAATAGATCAACTCTACACTGTGAAATGCACACCAAGGTCGAGAGAGCTGAGGCTACAACCCATCTAAACCTGTGACGTTTTTGTCATTGGGGAGGGACAGAAACATATCTGTGAAGCTTTTGACAACAAAGGTTTTATATTTTCCCAAAAAGCAAAGAAACAAGGCTCTCAGTATGAGAAACTTGTTTATTCCAACACTGTGGAAAATTCTTTAAAACCTTAGAACTGAGGTTCTACAGGACTTTTACTGAAAGCTTCGAGAAGGAACAGTGATTTGGCAGGAGAAATGCCTCAAGTGCCACCGAACACAGCACACCCAAAACACTTGCAGGCACTTGGGACGGTGGGAATGGAAGAGGGCAGGGAACAGAAGACTTGCCTCTGCTCATATTCCTGTATTATAAGGGAATGCTTGGAAAACAAGCATCCACATACTTTTAAAGCCAGCTGAAGAGTCACATACCTGATGGAAGACTCTGCTGGATCCCAGCTGATCTCTCTCTTGGACAGTCAGTTGAGACTGAGAAAAAGCATCCACGTGGGAAGACTGCAAACACGAAGGGATGCTTTATTAAAAAAATTATTCTGCAATTAAAAAAAACAAACAAACAACCCACCAGAATCTCTGCATGGTTTCTGTGTTTCCTTCCTTCATGGCAATGCCTGTGCCAGTTTAGGAGAGAGGACCACAAAGGCTGCTGAAAACATGCTGTGGTTTAGCAGTTCCTCTCCCAGCTGGGCAGCTGTTTTGGGGGCAGCTGCAGAGACAGCTTGCTTTGATCTTGTTCCTCCCAACAGGCTCGATAAGCCCGTGTGGTCAGCAAAGGGAAAGGGGGAGCCTTTCCCATCCCTAAATATGCCCTCAAAAGCTGGCAATGACTCTGCTTGTTAGACTGTCTCCCGAGGTAGATTGTGAGCCCATCCACTGTTAACAGCAGCACTGAAATGAGGCAGCTTGTGGTATGGATCTTATCAAAACCACGAATCAATGTTTAAATTTCCTGGCATACACAGAAAAACCCCCTGGTTCCAATGGGCAGTAATATGAACAAAAAATACCAAAAAACCCCCACCAAAAACAATGGGGGAAATGCTAAGCAGCCCAGCTTTTTGAAGATTTTGCTGGTGCTTTCAGCACCAAACATGGCAAGCAGCATCATACATTTCTGCCCAATAACAAACTGCAGTGAAGGGCAGCAATCTTTCTGATCATTTGGATATTAAAACCTCTGTGGCTAAAGCAGGTTGGAGCTCTGCTCTGTAGACAGGAGTGAACCCCACTGGGTTTGGTAAAGGTGCTCTCTTGTCCCCTGGCCTTTGAGACATAAAGTCATTCTATTCATAGTGAAAAAAAAAAAGATCAGCTTTATCCAAACAGGCACATGAAGTTCCACTACAGAAATCCTGAAGTTGTAGAACACCAATATTTCCTTGAGAAGGAGAACAACTTGAAGCAAGGAGCTTCAGTTTCAAAATAACAAACATGCAGTCAAAATGCAGTCTTGTGGGTGTGAGCTGCAGACTGAAAACACTTGAATAAAGCAGAAAGGTATTCTTCTTTACTTGTTTCACAGCCTTCCATGGCCTGGACCTGTCACCCAGTCTTAAATGGGCAGAGTCCCTGCTGCTGATAAAGTCCTTGCTCTCTGAAGTCACTTTTAGCCTATCCAGTGCCAGCATCAATGCCAGGGGATCACTTTTATATAGAAATATATAGAGAGAAATAAAATCATAGGAACATTGAATCATTCAATCATAGAATGGGTTGGGTTGGAAGGGACATTAAAGATCATCCCATTCCACCCCCTGCCACGGGCAGGGACACCTTCCACCAGCCCAGGTCACTCAGAGCCCCATCCAACCTGGCCTTGGACACTCCCAGGGAT
>JAWWTY010000037.1:58374720-58384985 GCA_035222235.1 Margarornis squamiger
TCAGGCATTGCCCAGGGAGGTGGTGGAGTGCCCATCCCTGGAGGTGTTCAAGGACAGGCTGGACGTGGCACTCAGTTCTCTGGGCAGGTTGACAAGGCTGGGATTGACTAAAGGACTTGATGATCTTGGAGGTCTTTTCCAACCTCAGCGATCCTGTAGGCGGGAACAAGGCTCATCTCAAGCATGGACAAGCCTTGCTTTGTGACAGCACGTGAAAATACTGTTTTCACTCTTTTTACTCCCGTTGCTGATGTCTTTAAAACTGAATATAGGGCTAAGCACTTTGAGTGGTGTTGGTTAATTATTACATCTCCCTTACACATCTCTTTAATGAAACTTAGGGGAGCACTTTGATCCCTGACATTTTAATGCCAAGCCTGAGTTTTGTCTTTTACTGTGTGTTCTAAGCCATGTGTGTTGTGTCCAGGAGCTCAGCTGAAGACCATGCACAACCTGAGGCTGCTGAGAGCTGACATGCTGGACTTCTGCAAACACAAGCGCAACCAGCGGAGTGGGGTGAAGCTTCACAGGCTTCAGACTGCAATGTCTCTCTATTCAACCTCCCTCTGTGGCCTGGTTTTGCTGGTAGACAACAGAATCAGTTCCTACAGTGGAATCAAAAGAGGTGAGCCCGTTAAAATCTTCCTGTCTTCTCTCATGAAAAATATTCCTCGTAAAATTCAAATGTAGTGGAGGCCCCAGTGTTTTGGATATGGCCTTGCAAAAGGGTAACAAATGCAAAAAGAGGCATGGATAAGGATGGGGGACAGTGTTGTGCTGTTATCCCTCACATTTCTTGCCTGGGTTTTGTGTTTGAGTAAGGGACAGATTGGAGAGGACACTTCCATGTGGATTTTGCTGCTCTAGACTGACTTGTTGTAGGGGCTTCTGAGTCTGTAATATCAGAGCAGCATGCTGAAAGCTGTTTGCAAACATGGAAAGGGAGTGTGCTAAGTGATAAATCAGTGTATAAAACTGCCAATGTGCTTTTGATAGTGTGAATTCCATTGAACATGACCAATAGGAGTGTTACTTTCAGCTCTATTCCTTGATGAGTAGTCCTTTTAAGTGCATGTCTTTTGAGAACCAGGACACTGACGAAGGTGTTTTCTATCAAGGTTTACCAATTGAACGTGTGTTTGTTTCTGTTCCAGTTTTGGTCACCAAGACTTTCTTGTGAATCCCATTATTGACCTTCCCACGGCAGGCCTGAAGTTTCATACCAAAATAGTCACACTTGGAATGTCTTTTTTTTTTTCCCTGGAGCCACCACTGCTTGTCATTATAGTAGCATGCCATAAGAAAATAGGCTTTGGTGGTTGATAGTGCCTGGAAACAGTGTGGAACCAGGCTTGGAGCAAGGAGGAGAGGGAAGTGTACCAGGAAAAATTGCAGGTGCATTCGTGCTCTCCATGGTTTCCAAGCTGTTTCATTGCAACAGGATCATTTCATACTTACCTGCAGTCACTTTTTTAACTGCCTAAATATTTAAAGAACTCTTTCTGTACTAAATTTTAGGGGGTAAGACAGACATTTCAATAATATCCTTAAACATAAAATTGCATCTCCTGGCCACAGTAAAGGGGCAAAATATGGGACCATATCACAATCTATAGAATATAATCCTCAATAAATTTGGTTTTCTCTGAGTTCTGAAGGGACTCTCAAACCTTTGAGAACAATTTCTTTGTATCCTTTATGCCTTGCCTACCTCAAGTCCTTAATTAGAGCTTTGTAGGGCTCCTGTTGCTCAGGTTTGGAGTAGTTTTAGTGCACCCAGACAAATGATGAACTAAAATTAAAGCTTATTTTAATTTAAATACAAAAGCTTCTCCATTTATTTGTTTCAACTAATGTCTTGTGGCCTTATTTTACTTTGATACACCTGAAAAACACACTTATTTGGAGTATCAGCTTTTTCCTCCCATGGTTTTTAATACCAGAATTTGAGAGAGCTTTTTGAAAATAGCTTTTAGGATGGAGATGCCAAACGATCAGATACATTAAGACTTTTCTGTCTGCTCTGCCTGTTGCTGTTGCTGCCTGTCCACAGAAATATGTGGTGCTCTCCAGGCAGGCAGTAGGAAATTCAAGGAAGATTGGAGCAGGTGCTTTAAAATGGGAAGGAAGTAGCAATTGCTTCGTTTTTATGATGGAGATTTCATGTGAGGACATGAAGCTCTTTGCTGAAGGCTTGTTTTGGCTCCCATTGGCTTCCTTGGAGGGACAACTGGAGGTTGGGATAAGGAGTTTACAATACCAATCCCATGTTGTGATCCTAATTATCAGTATAATATTTCCAAGTCTGACATAATACCTTCTTATCAGGCAAAGGAACTCAAGGCTCTTTTCAGCTGATGGCACTTTCCTTTAGCTTTCAGGAGCTGTGTTTTGAGAACTGAAAGGAAAGAGCCATAATTCCAGCTTTCCACACACCCTGCGATGAATGTCCTTAATAGCTCTCATTTTTCAAAACAAAATGGAATGGTTGCTGTAGGAAATGTCTGTGATATCTATTTTAATAAAGTATCACAGCCTGAAGGGCTGTTAGTAATGAGGCATCATTTTTAAAGCACCGTTACATTTAATGCTCTTATTATTATTGGTGTTGTTTTGTGGGGTTTTTTTTGCTCTGGCTGGTTTTGTTTGAAGAGCAGCAACACTCAAAGCTGGGGTTTTTTGTTTGATTTCCCCAAGCATTTAGGGTATTTCCAAAAAAAATTGCTTTGTTTCTCCCATAATGTGTTTTAGGGATTGAAAGGGGGGTGTAGCAGGGCTTGTCTGCTTTTGGGGGTGGGTTGGCTTTGCTGCTGGCCTGGCTTAAACACTGGAGCAGGACGATGTGATGTTACTGAGCACAGCCTCCTGACTGGGATTTGAATCTTCTTTATTTCCCTAGATTTTGCAACTGTTTGCCAAGAGTGCACGGATTTCCATTTCCCTGGGATTCAAGAGCAGCTTGAGATTGTGCAGAGGGTTGTACTGAAGGCCAGGGCACAGCGCAGCAGTAAGTCCAAAAGGCCCCATGGTCAGTGGCCACCAAAATTCCTTTCCTTGAAACAGGACAGTGCCCAGCTGAATGTGACTGCTGCATGAAATTGTCTCTCTTTGCTGCCACGACAGATAGAATTTTCAAAACCCCCACCATCAGTCCTTAGGTTCTGATCACGTTTTAACAGCGTGGGAAGTGTATCAGGCCATCCTGATTTTCCCCAGTTTAAAACGCCTGTAGGAACACAGATTTTATCTGTGTTTACTCTTTTATTTCTGTTTAATTGTAAATCTTAAAAAAAACAGCAGAAGAGGAGTTATGGCTTTCTCCCCTTCCTTTGAAGAGAATGCTAAAAATTGAATAACAGCTAGACTAAAGGTGTGTGCTTTTTAGTGCTCACCAGATTTTTGTGACTGGTTTCCTTCGCAGCTGGGTTTGCAAACGGCTGGGAAATGTTATGACCAAATGGTGTTTGTACAGCCCAAAACTCTGGTTTTCTTGCAAAGAGCTACTTATGTGATTTAAATATGTCAGTAACGTGAACCCATTCCTAAGAGTACAAAGGAAAACAGGGTTACTTGGGAACCTGCACATTGCTGTAGTCTTGGGGGAAACACTGAAAGCTGTTTTTATGTAAATGCTGATTTTAATGTAAACCTGTTAGGAACGAAATTGCTCTAATTTGTTGCATTATTTAAAGAATAATAGCAAGGTCCTATGTATTTGTGGGGGCAATTTGGGAAATTTAGTATGATGTCTGAGAAGTTGTGTTTTGTGTTGGCCAAATGAAGAGGTGTCATAGAATGGCTGAGTAAGGAAGCCAATGATGTGAGGCAGGATTCAGCTTGGGGTGTGTTGAAGACAACAAAAACGCTTCTGTCCCTCCATCCCCCTTCTTTTGGGGGACTTTATGGTAAAGATTCAAGCCAGATACCGTCTCAAGATGTCAAACTTTCATGCCAAAGTGTCACTAACGGGATGTGTTTAGTCTTGGTGCTGTGTGTTTCTATACAGAAAGCAAAGCCAGTGGAAATGAGGATAAAGTGAAGAACATTGAACGGAACCAGTCCACTATTTTGCCGGGTGAGTTGTGTTGCAGTCACCCCCCTTCTGGAAGCAGATTGTGTTTGACACAGGCACATTTTTAGCTCCAAAGTCGGAGCATAAATTATAAACTCAAGCCAAGCTGACCTCAATCAGAGGAGAAGGATGTTCCTGTGGCTGAGGCAGAGAACTGGGTGTCAGGACATCTGGTTTCTATTCCCAGCTTTGCCGCTGCATCATGTGACTTGGGGCAAATCACTTCTCTTTGCCTGAAATTTCTGTTCAGAATCTGAGGGGTGAAAGTAAAAAAAAAAAGGATCTGTGAGCATCTTGGGGGAAAGGTAAATCTTAAATGCCAGCAGGTAATTTTCTTGTTGGGAATACCTATATGCACATCACGGTTAGGATACAGGGAAAGCATTTTAGGAGGTGTTTTTTTTACCTTGGAGGATGGACAAAGCCATTCCTCGCTGAGCAAGTGTCTATGTTGTGATGCCGAGTAAGGAAAGCTGCTGGGGGATTTGAAGAGGGACACATAGTTATGTGCAAACAGCTCTGCAACTCATCTTCCCATCAGCAGGACTGACTTTAAATGCTAATGATCACTGATACCTTTGTCTTCCAGTACCGTATCTCAGTTGTTACATAACCCACTATCTTTTTCCACATCCTTTATTTGAACCCGTCCATTTTTGGTATTTCCTCTTCCCACATCTGGCTGCAATTGAGTGCTTGCATTGTGTATTTTGAGTATTACACCTCCTCTGTGTTTGTTCTGCTGTTCAGTGCTATCTATAGACCATATCCGCCTGTGCTGGCACTGTTGTGTTATTACAGCACATGTCCACGATGTCAGTGAGACCCATCAAAGCGGGGCAATGAGTGTAGGGTGACTGTAGAACAGTGACATTCCAGGAGATTTTAGATCCCTTGGTTTCTAACCTTGGTGTTTCTAATCTCCTTGTGGATGTGTTCCCATCTCTGCTGTTCATTTGCATTTGCCTTTTATCTTGAATGACCCTGTCCTTCCATTGCCTGCCAACTGGATTGCAGTGCAGATCGCCACCATGGGGCCTTAGTTTTTGCTGTTCTGCAGGGGAATTCTACATCACACGCCACTCAAACCTGTCTGAGATCCATGTTGCCTTTCACCTCTGCGTGGATGACAACGTGAGGTCTGTCAACGTGACCGCTCGCGATCCTGCAATCATGGGGCTCAGAAACATCCTGAAAGTCTGCTGCACACATGACATCACCACCATCAGCATTCCCCTCCTGCTGGTCCATGAGATGTCAGAAGTAAGTACAAGTGAAGGTTTGGGTTGGTTTTATACCCTTGGGTGCAGCCAAAGTGGTTTGTCAAAGGGCATGTCTCAAGCAGGGGTGGTTTCTCTCCGTCACTGTTGTGTTGGCGCTTGGGGCTGTGTGATGACCCTAATGAAAGGACTGAATGAATTAAGACCATTTCAGCCACTTGGAGTTTTATTCCCACCCCTCATTTTGGACACTTCACTTCCTGCATCCAGCTCCTTGCACATTTGTGCAGGTATTAATGAAAGATGCAGGCTTGTGGCAACAGCTCTTGCCTAGAAACTCTATGTTCAGAGCTGCTGATGCAGGAGTGACACCAGATCCTCAGTTTTAATAATCATTAACTGTGAAACCTTGAAACGAAGTTGTAGAAGCTGCAGATCTACCAAAACTCAGCTTACAGATCTGTACCCCTAAACATCACTCTATAGCACCTCAACTTTACATAAGAGCAACCAAATTTTCACTGTCTAATCAATATGATCCTTCATTTCTGTCCCTTTTTCCTCTAAGCCCCCCCAGATACCAGCTGGGCAGCACATTGCTGAGGCTCTTTGTGTTCTTACTTACTGTGCTGAGTTCTGTGTTCTTTTCTTCGGTGGGATTCTGGTGTAGAGTTTGTCTCTCAGTGAGAAACTTGTCACAGGGCACAGTAATTTCAAACTGTTTGCAACCTCTTTCCTCTGTCAGACCTGGCCCAGAGGGCACCAGCAGAGAAAAAAGGGGGGTGGAAAGGAAAGGCAGGGAGAGAAGTGATGGACAGGCAGCACAAGCATATCCTTAAGAGGTGGAAAGTTTATAAACTTAAAGAAATGAGAAAAAAGAAGATAATGCAAGGGTATCAATGGTAATGGCACTCTGTTGTAGGGGGTTTTTTTAATAATCCTTTGGTTTTTCACTTGTAACTTCAATATTGCCTTTCCTTCTTTGGACTTTGGACATGCCTGACTCACAGCAAGGTAAAGGCTCACCAGTGGATTACCTTTAACAATGCCTGGGTTGGTACCAGGATTTGACTGGAGCACAGTGGAGAAGTGGCCCCCCCTTTTGCAGGGTCAGGGTCAGTTGTCATGGAAAAGCAAGCAATGCAAAAAGGTAGAAATGTCCAGTAACGAAGCTTCGAAAGGATGTATTCCCATGCAGAGAAGGAGGCTTTTAGACACAGATTGGTATTATATCTGAAAATTTCATCTCTTGTATCAAGACCTTTTTTTGGGCAAAAATGCAAATAATCAACATGCAGGGCAGGAGTGTGGGTCACTTATGGGACCCAGTTGCTGTGTTTTACAAATTTAATGGCCTTTTCATAATCAAGTTGCCATCTGACCATATTCTCCTTCTCTTTTTTGTTTTGTTTAAACCGTGTTAGTTCTAGCTTTTGTGTGCATATCTGTATTTGAAAACACAAATAAAGCACGAGGCCAAGTGTTCCTCGTGCCTTGAGAGTGTATTGTTGCTCGGATGTTTGAAACTGAAGAATAATCTTCTTGTTTGAAAGGCCCTGGTAGAACAACTTACCTTTTCTCTACGAAGTTCCAAGTCTTTGCAGAGTGAGCAGAAAGGGACCTGTATGATAAGTGCATGTTCAGGCCAAAGTGCCTGGTGTGACTTGCATTAGCAGCATTGCTCATGCCAGTGCTGGGCAGCTGCCTGGCCTCATTGCAAACACACAACCCTGGGACTTGGTGGGGAAGGAGAAGGGACTAATGAGAGATTTCTGAAGGCTGAGCTGAACTCGGTGCCTTGAGCGGTGCCGGTTCTCAAGGGGCACTTCCCAGCCACATGAAAACATGTTGGTGGCGTGGTTAACCAGGAGCCCAGCTGCATAGATGGCTCACCCTGACAGGCACTCATTAGCAGCCTTCTCTGTGCTTTTCCCAAAGGTCTTCTCCTCTCGTTGCAAGGTTATAACCTCAGAGAAGTGATCACAGAGTCATGGAATGGCCTGCCTTTGGAAGGGACATTAAAGATCGTCTCATTCCAAGCCCTTGCCATGGAAAGGGACACCTTCCACCAGCCCAGGTTGCTCAGAACCCCATCCAGCCTGGCCCTGGACACTCCCAGGGATGGGAACTGTTTCTTTTAGGGGTCTAATATAACTGGGGAATGAAATGGCATTGCTAAAAGTGCCAGAGCTGGCACAGTTCCTTGGGACTTCGAAGAGAAGAGCCATTGCTGTTGTCCCACACAAGACCTCAATGATCTCAGGCATAAGTTAAGACAAAAATGTTTTTTTTTAAAGTAGAAATGAAGGTGTATAAGCTGTGTAACAAGTATTTACGAACGTGGGTTACATACAGAGAGAAATCAGTGATGGGTGCATTAACCTCAAATACTGTCTGGGTTTCCTACCGTAAATGTACAGCTGCTCATAAAGTGTTTATGATTGGCACAGAATTTGGGGAATTCTTAACTTACCAAAATCAACCATTGAAATTGGGGCTGAAATCTTTGTCCCACAACATGTTTGTGCACTTTAATGTTTTCACTACCTGATTGTTTCATGGTTCTGCAAAGGCAAAAGCCCTTAGCTTTATAAAAGCAGAGGTCCCATGTAGTGAGTCTGTCACAAAGGAAATGAAAACAAAACAGTTTGCAGCATAACTTTCTACCTCCTTTTTTTTTTTTTCCCCATAAATGAGTAGAAAAAACCTCTTAATTTGACAAACCCCTTGCATCCTAAAAGGGAGTGAGGTGTGGTCTCTGCTAGTGAACAGCACCCAACATCCCAGGTGGTTTTTTACTTGCTTGGGTGCTGTTAACCAAACTCACTTTTTTCCTTCCTATATCCTGCCCTGTATTTTGAATTGGCACTTACATGATCCTGAGTAGAGTCATTTCCTCTACTCTTACCTGGCTTGCACATGGAGAAAACTCCTGCTAGTGCAGCAGATCCATGAGAACTCACATTTTTAAAGGTGGGGGAGAGCTGAATCGCTGTTACATCCTTTTGAGTTCCTGTGGCTTTCATGGAGCGACATTCTGCATTCAACCTGTTATTTCCTTGAGTGCCCACAGAATGTGACATCCACGTTCCTCTAAAACAGTCCAAGGAACAGTGTCATATCCTGCTCTTTCAGTCAGTGCTGTTCAGGCTCAGTTCCCATCACTGATTGCACAAGGTACTCCCGAGAGAGAACTTTTCTTCTTAGTCACTTGGTTTTTACCCAAGCCCAAGCAGTGATCAAAACCAACAATAGACACCTACATTGCTTGTGACAGAAAGCACACGTGGGCAGGTGGGTTATGATAAACACCAAGTGCTTCTTCTGAAAAGCTTAGAAATTAAAAAAACCCAAACCACACCAAAACTTGTCCAGCATTGTTCTGATTAATGTGTTACATGCCCTAAGAGCAGGCTCTGTTAATGCAGTGATTTATATAAGGAAAGTTTTTTTAAAAGATATTTCCAAGTGAGGCTGTCTTTAACATACTGTGTATTTTGGGGAGGGCAGGAGATACTCCCACCTAAGCAGGAACTTTGGCAACCACATGTTCAGTTATTGCTTCAGTGTTATCAGTCAGCATTCTTAGATAACCTTCCTCCTCAAATAACTTTCTCTAATCCTGAAATTAAGCTCTTTTGGTAATGGCAGATTGCAGTGTTTGACATTGCAAAACAAAGGCTGGCTTTAGTGAATAAGTAAACTGTAAAGCTTACAATTGCAAGGGTGCCTAGAAAGATAAATTGGTTTCCACATCTGTATTCCTGTATTCAGACCAGAAAATGCTCATTTTCGTGTTGAAGAGCACTTCTGAACAGAGGCTTTCTGAGGAGTGTTTGCAGCGAGTCGTTGGGTCTCAGACTGGGAATATTCAGCCAAAGAATGTTTAATGTGCTAGGTGATGGAAATTATTTAGTCCAACACTCCTAAGCCGTATCTTCAACCCCGGTGGTTTTCATGCCGCATTTTGCTGTTCAGCTTCAGGTGAGGGTTTGCTCTCTGTTGATACCTGAAACTCCCTCATCAGATGAAGATGAATTTTGTTTCCTCTTGGCATAAATGCAGCTTTAGGGGAGAAGGGCTTCTTCCAGTTCCAGTATCAGAGAGAAGGTTTTGCTGAAGGCTGTGGGTATGCCAAGAAACCTGAACCAAAATCATGAAGAACAGATAGAAGTCATCATTGTGCTGCTAAAATGTGGTCAGGAGCCTGTTCGTGAGCAGCTGAAACATGAGCCTGACATTTATTAGTTGGATATTAGATATTGTTCTGAAGCTCCACAGGGAGCTTAAATAGCCTTGTTTCCAGTTACACTGGTAGGATTGTCAACAGCATTTTTATTCAATGTCTCAGCTTAAATATGTATCAGATCATTCTGACATTGGAGTGTCCTACCAATAAGCAGTGGCAGTGCTTCTATGGTCTCTCTCTAAGGTATATACCACCTGCCCAGAGAACTCTGGAAACCTCAGCCTGTAATGCTGCAGGGGAAAGGAGCTTCTGCCACAAAAATATAGTACTTTTAAGAATTGCCCTGCTCCTCTTGTTGGTTAGATCCATTGTGCACTGAGACAGGCTTCTTTTCATTTATTCATCTTTAGGAAATGACCATTCCGTGGTGCTTGAAGAGGGCAGAGCTCGTGTTCAAGTGTGTCAAAGGTATGTTGGGGAATGCCTTGCTTTGGTTTTGCTTCGTGTTGCCTTTGGTGGCATCCAGTCTCAGCCCAGGCTGTGGGTTTTACAGAGACTGTCAAAGGCGGTTTTTGGAATTTATCCTCTGTGAAAGCACACACTGCAGTTTTTTCTTTAAAACCATTAACTGCCACTCCAGGAAATAGTCTCAGACACTTAAAGCTGCTGGTGCAGGGCAGGGGGGGATTCTGCCCCTCTGCCCCCTGTGCTCTGGGCAGACCCCCCTGCAGAGCTGCCCCCAGCCCGGGGGTCCCAGCACAGCAAGCACAGGGAGCTGTGGGAG
>JAWWTY010000037.1:58386304-58416579 GCA_035222235.1 Margarornis squamiger
CTGGATCCCTGGGAGTGTCCAAGGGCAGGTTGGATGGGGCTCTGAGTGACCTGGGCTGGTGGGAGGTGTCCCTGCCCGTGGCAGGGGGTGGGATGGGATGATCTCTAAGGTCCCTTCCAGCCCAAACCATGCTACAATTCTGTGATCCTGTAATTTCCAGTGCCCTTTGTGTTTTGATTGCTTCAAACAATGAGAATTCCCTGCATTTTTCCCAGACTAGTTTATCCACTAATTCATGTCTTTGATGGAAAGTCCTCGTGACTCAACATGGTTTTCTGTCTCTCCAGGTGATGTTATTACTTTGTGCATTTTGGTGTGCTGCACTTAAATCCTTGAACCAGTCATTCTGAGTATTTGAAATGTTAATAATGCCTTTCTACCACCTACTTGAGGAACCTCTTCCTACTGTGGTCTTTAGTAATTCACAGTGGATCTGGCATCCATCCCTACTTTTATGTGAAAACTCCCTCACTGGTTGATCCTGGTGTGATTAATGGGAAATGTGGCATAGATCATGCATGTATGGAATAAATCCTGGGTTTTTTTAGGTTTCATGATGGAAATGGCCTCGTGGGATGGAGGAGTTTCTCGGACTGTGCAATTCCTGGTGCCACAGGTAAGTTAAAGCAAATTCTTACCCAACCTAGGAGAATGTTGGAAAAAGAAGTGACACATCAGCAGATGCACTTTTGGTGTGTTTTGCTATTCCCTGCTCTTTTGGGGTGAGCTTAAATTAACCAGCATGGGTTTGGTTCCTTGCCTGTAAAACAGGATATTGAATATCCAGTAGTCTTTTCTGAGGATGCTAAAACTTCACACTGAGAAGTCCAGCTTTACAAATGTGCATCACTTTTGAAGAAGGCTTTTTTTGCTGGTACTCTGAGCTGGGCTAATCTTGCATTACAGAACTTTAGGTAGTTTATTAGCCATATATGACATCTTGGAAAGCTGCAATGCAGTGACCTCAGTGATGCTTCCACCAAAACCTAAATTGCTCCAGGCATTTGAAATTAATTGTAAATTCAGGCTCTAAAATGTTTTAATTTGGAGTTCTATCTGATCTTCAGAAGCAGGAGGTTTTCCAAAGGTAAAAAGCAGTACTGGACATAAAATCGGAGTTATGTTAGGAACGAAATGTCATGCATTTCTTGACAAAGTAGGAAGCTGCTGAGTGAGGAGGAAGCCAGGAATAAATACCAAATTTGAATCTAATCCTGGAATTCAGAGCACAGGAGTCCTGTAGATAAGTGGCACTGTCCTGCTTATATTAGGCAGAAGTAGGCAAAAACATGGAGCAAAACAATCCACTGGAAATGGGTGTGCCATGTAAATACACAAAGAGTGTTCTGGTGCCAGTCTTTCAATTGAACTCAGGAGAATCAGAACACACAGGCTGAAAACAATCTTTGTGGTCTTCTGAAAAGCAGCAATTCTCCGAAATACCCAGGAACAAGGCTGAGGGACACTTAATTCTTTCAAACCACAGCAGAAAGCCCAAGCTTAGCGGTGTGTTTGTTTGGGTTTTCTTCCAGACAATTTCGGAGGAGATGTTTTACCAGCTGAGTAACATGCTCCCACAGATCTTCAGAGTGTCCTCTACACTCACTCTGACCTCGAAGCACTGAATTTGGTGGGGCACAAAGCTCTCTCCTCTTCACAAAGGACGACATTCAAGAGATTCTGGCCTGGAAGGTCTCTTTGCTGAGGGATGATGGCCCTGCAATGGCATTTAATGGCATTTTCCAGAACTGTGTTGTAATAAACGATAAATGGTGTCTGTTCTTGGGTGTTGGCAGCTAGGATTTGCCTCTTGCTTTGTTTCAGCACAGCATTGATGTTGAATTCCTCACCTTTATCTGAAAGACAGTCAATGTAACTCATTGTATGTAATCTACAGAAATATATAAGTGATTCTCATACGTAAGTAGGAATAAGTTCTTCTGGTTGTTGACTTCTACAAACATTTTCTGAATTCTCTCAGTGATTTAAAATCAAAATACAAGCCATGTTAGGTGTCTTCTTGGAATAACTTCAGCGTAATTTGCCACAGTCATGATGCCTTAGGATAAAAGGTATTACTGGCCCATTAATCAAACATTTAACCTGCTGCATTTTGTAAATCGGGGAAGGGTTTTTAAAAAAATCAAATTAATATACACCTGTGACGAGAATTAGAATTTTTAATTATTATTGTTTCCTTTTGCTGGCTTTATTTTTTCCTGTGTCTGCTTTGAGTCAGAAACCTCTTCCCTACGTGTGGCTGAAATTCTGCACTTGAAAACTGGAGAAGCTGAAAGCCAATTAAGACCCTAATTATTTGCACCTCCGTTGTGATTTGTTGTAAGAGTGGGTTTAGTTTGATGAGTACGAAGATTGCAAAGCTCCGTTGTGGGGAAACAACACAATTCAAAGGAATATTCACCAGTTCATGATGTTTCTAAAGTCACTGTGTAATAACAGAGTCTCAGCTTGGTATTTTTGAGTCCTGCGTGCTCCAAGGAGCCATGTAAGTGACCCAGCAAACATCTCTTGCTGAACTGTTAAATACTTTCTTTTCCTCTGCCAGCAACTTCTAAAGAGGAATCCTGCAAGTAATGTGACCTAATTTGGTGTTCCAGAAAACAAGGATGTAAATTCATCGAGAAGGAGCTGCATTAATCCTGTTAGAGCTCATTTTACACCTCTGGCCTTCAGCTGAAATCAAACTCTGGTCCCAGAAAAGCAAGTGCTCTGACACTATTCTGCTGGGGAAAGGTGTGGTGGCAGAAGGATTCCTTTTTTATAAGCCCTAAGACTGCCTTGTGATGAAGGTGTGTGTTACATACTTTTATTAGTTCTTTTCCTTCTGTCAGCACATCCCCCAACAGGGAGCCTGTGGAACACCAGCAGTCCTTGAGCAAATATCTTGCTTACATTTCCAGGCTCTTTGTGAATAAAAATGATGCCTCTTACTTTGCCAAAGCACAGAGACACCTTTTAATGTAGTAGCACTTTTGTAAAACTGCTGCTAACTTCCAAGAAAATAGTGAAGCTTTTTGCCCCTTATTTTTGTAACTGTGTTTTGAGTCCTCAGCAGATTGCACAGAAACTTGTCAGCAGTTGGTCTGTGGTACTAAAAAGATCAATCAATCTCTTATGATAAGGCCTTGGAAAGTCAGAGTGGTAGGAATGGTATGGGAAAACTATTAGTTCTGCTTACTGCAGGCTGACTCTTGGAAATGCTGAATTGTCCTGCCAGAGGGAATCTTTGTCTGAAGGATCCTTGACTCGACATTTATTGTTGACATTTTTATGTCTATTCTCAAGGAAGTGGTGGTAACAGCAGATTTTTAGCTGTCTTTATAGAAAAAAACCCCAGAATATAGAGAAGAGATGACCCAAACTATACTTTCTGTTTGATCTGCAATTTCTGGTGTGAAGCCACCTTAGAAACCCTGCTTGAGTCATGAAAAGCTATTCAAGATTAAGAGGAAAGTGACTTAATGGGCATGAGGTTTTCTATTTGTAAATGCCCTGCACTATTCCTTGGAAGGGTGACAGCATTTAATGCCCTGAAAATGCCCCGTAAAATTGCAGGCATGGCTTGCATTGAATAAAAAATTCTTGCCACTGGGAGGAGTGAGGAGCAAATGCCATTGTTCAGCTTTTGGAACCTGCTATAAACTGCAGGTGCCCTTTACAGAGGTTGTTGCAAGGGGAAAAAAAACATTGCCAAGGGTCTCGATTTGTCACGGGTGTAACTCGCTGCCCCTCACCTATTGTCACCAGCCTGTTTGCTTCCATGGCAGCAGGTGGCAAAGAGGAGGAGGAGAAGAATGCAGGCAGTGGAGACACAGATGCACAGCCCAGGTCCTGGCCAGCCTGCCTTCCCCCTGCTGCAGTGCCAGACATTTCCCCGTCAGGAGATGGGGCTTGTGTCTGGGCTCTTCCCTTCTGCAGTAGTTTGCTCTGGCCAGCAGAGTCTGAGTTAATGAAGCACAGCTTAAAGATGGAGGGGTTATTTTATGACTTTTCCCATTGTATAAGAGAGGAGTGAGGCCCCAGAAGGTGATCGTGGAGAAGAAGGTATCATAGACTGGTTTGGGTGGGAAGGGACCTTAAGTTAACATCTGGTTCCATCTCAGGACTGAGATCACACCTTCTGACCCAGTCCTGTTATTTCTGTGAGCTCAAAAGTTGATCAGTTTCTTTCATCCCTATCTCATTTGCCTCCCACTGGAGGAAAGTTTAATTGACATTTGTGTAGGATTTTGAGCATTAATCTTGCAGCCCCATTTACTCTGATTCCTGCCTGTGCTGTGTCCAAAATACAGAGCTATTCCCTGGTCTTCACGCCAGGTCAGCACTGTAAAGAGACACCCGCCCTCTTCTTGCATCTTTGCCTCGTGGAGGTGTCAGCACAGACCATCAGGACTACATAAAAATAAAAGTATTACTTCATCCTATATGCTGGCAGTGGTAGAAGTCAGTAGCAACCACAGGACTGTGTGGGAGCACAGAATTAGTAGAATATATTCCTATGCACAAGGACAGACAACTTGCCCCTGGGCTGAACCCCAGAGGGTGTGTGTGGTGAAGGCACTTTGGGATTGCCAAATGTCAGTGAGCTCAGACACAGCCAGTTGTCTTAGGTGCTTGTTATTCTTGAAATGAAGGGGAATTTTTGAATATTCAGGAGCAGAGCATTTCAGTTCCTGGAAGCATTTTCCTTATCATGCTTCAGTACCAAGTGCTTCCACAGATGGCCACAGGCTAAGTATGGGTGGCAGGCACCTTAATTCCCATTTTGAATGTGCTGATTGCTCTCTCTGTACATAGCACAGGCTGCCCTGATGGTTTTAAGCTCTAGAGAAACCCCTAAGAAACGTGTAAAGCTCTTTTGAGGATTATTTCTCTGAGATTAGGCCAGATTCTGCGTAAGGAAAGGTAGTCCATAGTTCTTTATTTCCAATTCCCACTCGTGTCAGAATAACCTGCAAGGGGAGAAAAACAGTGTTCACCCTTTAGAATAAAGAGTCCACAAGAGAAAAGCCACTGAACTAAGTCAGATGAAGATGTGAAGTCAGTGTTGCAAGCTCTGCCTGTTTCTATAAGCTGTCCCATACCAAGGGTCATGTCCAAAGTCCATTGCTTAGGAGGACCTATCAATGATAATGACAGGGAATCATGGACTCATAGAATGGTCTGGGTTGGAAGGGACCTTGAAGATCATCCAGTTCCAACTCCCTGCCATGGGCAGGGACACCTTCCACTAACCCAGGTCACTCAGAGCCCCATCCAGCCTGGCCTTGGACACTCCCAGGGATCCAGGGGCAGCCACAGCTTCTCTGCCCAACCTGTGCCAGGGCCTCCAGTAGAGAATTTCTCCCTAATATCCAATCTAAACTTCCTCTCTGTCAGTTTGAAGCCATTCCCCCTTGTCCTGTCACTACATGCCTGTGTCAAAAGTCTTGTAGAAAGTCTCTTTCCATCAATGAAGTCAGCTGGAACAGGAACACAGCTGAGCCCAGGCCAAAGATACTGCTGGGAAACACCTGATGCAGTTTTGCAGCCCATGAAGCTCCCACTGTATGTTTAATGGACTATTACAGAATGGACAGGAAGACCACAAAAAAGGTGGTAGGACATTGTGCAAAGAGTGGGGTGGCAAGTGCAGCTTGGGGAAGATGAGATAGCTTGGGCAAGCAAAACTTCCTTTGGGGCCCTTCTTTGCACGTCAAACATGTCTTTTTTAATTGAAAGATGTGCTGTGGACATGAGTATGTGATGCACAGTTTGTCTCGTTGGCCACTTCCTCTGCTTGCAGAAGCAACGTGGAAATTCCTTTCAACCAGCCCTATGAAGGGCTGAGGAAAGGGGGAGGAACATTCTCAAGGAAACCTGTAAGGAAAAATAAAGTCACAGAGCAAAACCGGGTAACTGCGTCATGTTTGTGCCACAGTCACATAAATATGAAGCATCTGGTGTGAAATATTGTAAGTAACAGAAAAAAGCTCTGCATGGGCCAGCACACAATGACGTGCTGTACCTTCACTCCTCACAAG
This sequence comes from Margarornis squamiger, assembly GCA_035222235.1. Lineage (NCBI taxonomy): Eukaryota > Metazoa > Chordata > Aves > Passeriformes > Furnariidae > Margarornis > Margarornis squamiger. Next base: position 58,392,349 of record JAWWTY010000037.1, read on the forward strand.
AGCCATGGTAGGTAGTGGAATGTTCCAGGCTGCAGTTCCCACCTTCTAAATCCTCGCTGCACTCGGTGGGAATGCAGGATGAAACACCATGATGCAAAAGGCACCGAGCTTGTGATATTAGTTTGGATTGTCTTCCTAGTTTTCATTTGGCATTCACCTTCTGCTTGGTGTTTTGCTCCTGTAACTTCAAGGTCTACCAAAGTTCACTGACTTACTCCAAACTTACCCAGATGTACCTGAGGGCAGAATTTGGCCTTTTGTGTCCTTCCAGGGGTGCCAAGTTTGAAGAGGTACACCCAGAGCAACACTGACTAAATGACAACTGAAGGGAATATAAAACCCACTGCAAATGTTCAAAGGAAGCAAAGAGTGAAGAGGAGGCAGGTTTGGTGCTGCACATTCCAAGAAGAGTTTCTGCAACTAACAGGGATGAAACTAGCAAAGAAAATCGTGTAAGATTTAGGGAAGCAGTATTTCTGAAAACTTATAAATCCATCTCATAGTGTACAAGCATTTCTCTGAGAGAGGAGAGAGACCCACTGTGTGGGTGAGGATGACAGGAGGACACAGCTGTGCCTTTGTGTTGTATTCTCAGTGTGCCTGGGACATGGGAAGACAGGGCTCCATGTCTGCCTTCCTGCTTGCTCAGCTGAAATGGGTTGATTTCTCCCATCTTTGGGAAGCACATACATGTCCAGACAGACATGGTTCATCTCCAGCTGGCTTATTGCATTGGTGGATTTTAAATACACACAAAGGAGTATCCCAGGGAGAAAATCTCTCCGTTCCTTCAAGATGTACTTTTTGGGGAAGACAAAACCTTGGGGGAAGAAACCCTTCAGATGGATTCATTCAGGTTTGGGAAAAGGGCTATAGAGATGTGCTGACACTGCCAGCTCTTTCCTAGTGGGCACTGTCTTACTCTTAACAGAGTCATCAGAGCATCTTTGAGTTTCAGTAGGAGTTCAAGGCCCTTGGTCCCCAGGCAGGAACAGGCCCACTGCACATAAAGTTAGGAATGTCTTGGACTGGGAAGTTCCCAGAGCTGAAGCTGGTTTGGTTGTCTCCCAAAAGTCTTATTTTAAGTTCCTTAAACTGAACCATAACAGCTCCTGCCTGGCATAAATTACAATCCTCCCAAATCCTCTGCACTCCCTCCTGAGAGTCATTTATAGTGACTGTTTCAGCTTTGTTCCAAACCCCTGTTTGAGATGCCAGCAGAAATAGCCTCTCTGCACAAACAGGGCCCTGGTTCCTTCCGCCCCTCCTCACCCATCTGCTCAGGCTCTTTCCATGGCCGAAATCCTACCAGCACGAGCTCCTTTTTCTGAGCAATGACCCTCTCCTCGCTCTCCAGTGGAAGGTGGAAATTGCAGCTGTCCTCAAGCTTGACCAGCTCCACAAGGGGATGTGAGTCCTTCTGTGGAGCAGCTGTTTGGAAACCGCTGCCTGACCACCAGTTGTTATCTTGGATGTGTTTTCCGCCCTTTTGGGCAATTCTCCCTGCCCATGGAAGTGGTTCTTTCTTCCAAGCAGTCCATAAATTACAGGCAAGTCTTGCAAGCTGATGCTGCTACATGCAGAGTGGTGCACACTGATAGCCCATGCTCCTCAGCCCTCTTTGTGGAGCCTTCCTGTTGAGAAATGAGGAACTGCAGATAAAAATACATTGTTGGCATCTTCCTGAGGGACCAGGAAGGGAAGGGAAAGCTTGAAATCCAATTATTGTGTCCTTAAGGGAAATTAGCCACCTCACCCTGAAGGACCCAACACCCAGCAAAGTCCAAGTCCCTTTGTTTCAAAATTTGGGAAGCCTATCATTGCACTGAGCAATTTATTCTACTGAATTGATTTAAAAACGGAAGCATTCACCAGGTGGAATGATGCACAGGTGACAGCCATGCAGGAGACAGGCAGCAGACTTGGAGTGTTTGTTGTTGGCACTGAAGAGAGATCTTTTTGCTTTCTACAAGTACCTGAGAAGAGGTTGTAGCCTGGTGGGAATTGGTCTCTTCTCCCATAGAATAAGTGAAGGGGACAGAGGAAAGGGTCTCAATTTGTGCCAGGGGAGGTTTAAATGGGATAGTAGGGAAATTTTCTTCAGAGAAAGGGTTATCAAGCCTTGGTTTGGGCTTCGCAGGGAAGTGGTGGAGTCACCATCCCTCGGGGGGTTTAGAAGATGTGTGGATGTGGTGCTTAGGGACAGGGTTTGGTGGTGGACTCGGCAGGGTTAATGTTGGGACTCACTGGTCTTTAGAGGTTTTTCCCAACCTAAACGATTTTATGATTCTATGAAGCAGCAAACTGGGGGCCAGATGATGACAGGATATATTGCCAAGAGATAAGAAGCAGGTGATCAGGACATCTATGCTGAGTGGGACCTTTATACGGCTGTAGAAAAGGTCACTCAAAATCACCTGGGAATTAAGTTATGTGCCCACGCTCTGATAAGGCCTCAGAAGAAAATACCAGCAGGTCATTTGAAGCCAATTACTTAGAACTGCAGTTCCATACCTGATTAAAAAAAATCATTCCAAGGGTCAAAAGGATCAGCACAAGGGCCTTCCAGCCCTCCCCATGAAAACAGCAGGGTTTGAACTGGAATGGCTCTGCAAAGAGGACCATCAGAGCTGCTTGCACTGGGACTGCAGAGTTTGAAAGGCTAAAGCCCCAAACCTTCATGTGGTGAATCCTTGCTGGGTGCTCTTACAGGGGCTGACTTTGCAGTCAGTCTTCTCCATCCAGTTGCACCCCTAAGCCAAATTCAGGGCCTTTTATGACATCACTCTGTTAAATACCAGCCCTACTGGACTTTGTGGGAGTTCTGGCAGCATTTGGGCCAAGATTTCACTTCCCAGCATATCTCTAGCAGTATATAATGGTTGAATAAGAAGATGAAAATGTGTGCAAAGCATCAAATCTTTGAACACTCTTCTAAGCAGAGTTGTCCAGCAGCCAAATCTAAGGGCTCAAAATCCAGACTGGCCATCAGTATAACAAGACTCACTTCCTTGGTGTCACCAATTTGTTGTGGCATTGTTGACTGAGACATCCCCTTCCAGCTGTTTCATTTGAAATCCACGGGCTGTGAAACTCCCTCTTGCACAACTGAGACACACAGTGTAGGAGTGCTGGGTAAGTGTCATGATACACTTAAACCAACAGTGGGAAGATGGTGTTTCAGTAAGAACACGCATAGCTCCACAACATTCCAAAATACGCTTCCCAAACCCCCTTGCTGGGAGTGCATCAGTGTGGGCAGTGAAAAACAAGGCAAATTAATAGGCTCATTCATTCCCATCAGCAACATTATTCAGGTGCTTATGTTTTCACATCTGCTCCCTTGCAATTAAAAGAAAAAATAAGAGAAAGCTCTGAACATTTAACCTGCACTCTGAAAGAAAAAAAGAAAGAAAGAGTGAGAGAGAAATTGAGAGGGAGAGAGGAAAATCCACTGCAAAAGGTCTTTGCAACAAGTTGAATCAGGTACCACGCAGTGTATTCCAAAGACCCCCCTGGTCAGAGGATTATTCTTAGCCCTACAGTAATCATCATATGGTAAGTCGGATGGCTGTCTCTCTGCAGCTGGAAATACAACATGAAGGTCAACCACGGCTTGATCTTTTCTAGGGCTGGCACGAGTCCTAATTCAAGTGGGAGGTTGGACTAGATGACTTCCAGAGGTCCCTCCCAACCAACATTTCTGTGATAGCATGATCTCACGCCTATATTGTAATTAAAGGGATCATGTTAATTAAAAAAAATAAAAATCTTTGGCATGTGCAGAGCTCACTAGGGGTATTTAAATAGAAAGTTTGAAAGAAGAGGCTTTTGGTCGTGCTGAGTCTTTATCTGTGTACATCACATTTATACCTGACTTTTGTTTACAGTGGGAAACCTTTTGCTGAAAGGGAACACCAACATTTTCTAGTTTTTCGCCTCCACATAATTATTTCACAGCCAGTAGGTATTTATTGATGAGGACAACCTGCCCCCTTGTCTGGGTGTGAGACCCACCAGGTGAGTCAGCACGTCCTGTTTGCTGTGATGGGGTGTCCTGAGGGGGTCAATAATGGGACCAGTGATTTTGTGGGGCAAACCTCCCCCTGCAGAGCTGCCCCCAGCCCGGGGGTCCCAGCACAGCAAGCACAGGGAGCTGTGGGAGCGAGGCCAGAGCAGGGACACCAAGGGGATCAGAGGGATGGAGCAGCTCTGCTGGGAGGAAGGGCTGGCAGAGCTGGGATTGTTCAGCCTGGAGAAGAGAAGGCTCCAGGGAGACCTTTCAGCGCTCCAAGGGCATCTATAAGAAAGACAGGGACAAACTTCTTAGCAGGGCCTGTTGTGACAGGACAAGGGGTAATGGTTTTAAACTGAAGAAGGCTCAATTGACATTGGATATAAGGAGGATGTTTTTTACAACGAGGGAGGGGAAGCAGGTTGTCCAGAGAGGTGGTGGATGCTCCATCACTGGAAACATTCAGGGTCAGGCTGGCCAGGGCTCTGAGCAACCTGATCTGTTGAAGATGTCCCTGCTCCTTGCAGGGGGGTTGGGCTAGATGGCCTTTAAAGGTCACTCCCAGCCCAAAGGATTCTATGATTCTATGATTCTATGATTCTATGATTCTATGAAAAAAGCATCAAGAATTTGGCAGTGCAGGCTCTACACAATACATGCTGCATCCATGTTGGGTTTATTTTCTCCCTTGTTTTTAAGGGAGAAAGATGCATTCAGTTTTTGAGAAGCTCAGGTTGTGCACATAAAGGAAAGAGCTCTCCTGCCTATCCAAACACCAAGCAATGTCTTCATTTTTGAGTATCCAAACTAAAGCAGGTTGGCTTTCAGATGGGAGATATCCAGTGCTTTCTGATAGCCAAAGCAAACTGCCTGGACTTTAATGCATCTCATACATTTGGAATGGCAGGCTCACTGGGAAAGCTTTGGTCTGCATGCTGTGGAGTGACACGGAACAGGGGCACAACCTGGCCATGTCCCTGTGGGCTGCTGGCACTCATGGCAGCACTTGGTCTCACCAAGAGCTCTTTAAAGAAGCATTCTGCCCCCTAATAACTGCCTGCTGGGTCACCTGCTTGCTGTATAGTCCAGCTGAGTTTTCACAGTGGAGTCATATGGAGACCAGACCCACCAGACACTGAGGAAAACTCGGCAGGACAAGAACAAAGGATGGAAAACATCAAGAAGTCAAAGAGAGGCAAGGATGGATCAAGCTGGAGGTGGGTGGTGCTTCCTGTGTTTGTGTCACCCAGGCAGTAATACAGTAAAACAATCCAGGACCTGTTAACATCCACTCCTGTGGCCAGTTGGGGTTCCTCAAGGTGGGGTTTATTGTGTCACGAGCACAATTGATTTTCACACCATTATTCTCACCATAGGTTATGACACATGAAATTACAGCATTGCCATTCCTCCGGGCTTTTTTGTAACAGGAGGAGAAGTGGTGGGCTGGAGAAGACAGCTGGGTTTGCACGTGGTATATGTCAGTTTACTTAAGCAGAACCATTTTGCTGCTGCTGGGGGAGGAATGCAGCAAAAGGTCAGTGCTGAAACTCCACTAAAGGAAGCTGAGCACACATTCCATCTGCCAACATATGCTCACTACTTGCTTGATCAAAAAGGAAATTTCAGAGCTCTGCTACATGCCTGCCTTGACCCTGCTCCACAGCACCTGTCCAGTGTGCATCAGGCAAACTATTCTTTAATCCTGCATGGAATACACATTCTGGTTAGGGGATGCTTGGAATACTTGCATATCATCATTAGCAGCGTAATCTTAAACTGGGCCAGTGCATGTGGAGAAGTGCAGGATAGCATGGACAGGGATGTCAGGAGAAGTGCTATATGAATGCAGAAAATGTATAGTTTTATTCCTTACTCCTTGGTGCCCAGCACAACCTGACCTGTCCAAATGAGACTCATCTTTGCAGGGGAAAAATAAACCCAACGTTATTATTCAGCTCTTGCATTTTCCTCGCCTGTTTTCTTCAAATGTTTAATCTTCGAGAGCCAGGCTGGTCTGGGCAGTGTCAGAGGGAGAATTCTGTGCTAACAACATGCACAAGAAGCTGCAGCAACTTAACTGGGCTCTTAAAAATTGCAGAAGTGAAGCTCTTGTAGCTGCAAGAGCTTTGGGCTGATTTAGAACATGCCCTCATAACATCACTTGGTAAAAATAAGACTTGGGCTTTTTAATAGAACGAATTACTTCGGTTTTATATTTAACCACGGTCACTGTTAAAGCTATAACTGGTTTTCAGAATATTTTAGGAATCTGGTCTTGATCTTCCATATGTTAAAAACCATCACAACAAATACCTTATGCTGCAGCTCCTGACGAAGAAATAACAAGGTGGTCGCAGCTTTAAATGCAAAACACTTGGTTTGTGCTCAGATTTGCCACTGTTATGTCAGAGTGAGTATCAGAAATTACCATTTCAAGGCAAGGAAAGAGGCAGACTTGAACCAGAGAAACTTGCAGACTCTCATGATGTTCTAGTTACTCACAGCCAGCTCTTCAGCAGGTCCCAGACTCCAATGGGGAAAGTGGCACCAGCACTGAGGGCCCCTCGGTGCACTGAGCGCACAAGGTATTTTGACACAAAGAGGTGGGCTCCTTTCTCAAAACGGGACTTACAGGCTTTAAAAATATCGTGCAATGACCAAAGTAATCGACCAGATTCAAACTGTATTTGCAGTTCTCACCTTGCCTCGGGAGGAAGCTGTGTGGTCACGGATTAGGAGCAAAACAGCCATTCTCTTCAGGGTTGGACTCTTTGATCCTTGGGGGTCCCTTCCAACTCAGAATATCCTGTGATCTGTCATGCAGAGTCACACACAGCTAAAGAAGAGAGTGTTAAAAAGAGGAAGTTAAAGAATAAGGTCGTTTCTGGCAGAAACCCAACGTGCTTTTTGAATACTGTTTTCAACTCTAGGTACTACGAGTGCTGAGACATGATAAAAAATGCCCAGAAATAGGAATCTGGGGAGTGGCAACCACGTGCTGCATGAATGTAGCAGGCATTTGAGGAAGAATCCATCACTAGCACCAGATCAGTTCGTTTGCCCTGACTCCACAAGCTTGCAGCTGCCAACAATAAATTGTAGGAAAGGCTGATACAATGAGGGTAGGGCCGGCATCCAGCAGGACCCCAAAAGGTGGAGGAATGGGGTGACAGGACTCTCATGCAGCCTGGCATCAATAAATGCCAAGCCTTGACCCTGGGAATACATTATTGCTGGCAGCAGTCCAGGCTGCCCAGGTCTCACAGAATGAGCAGAGCTCAGTTCCACTTACCTAGTGCCATATTTTTACCTCTTCCCACGTTTCTTTTAGTAACGTCTTTACCAATCCTGTTATACGACTGCGATAGAGGGTGTCTCGTCTCCTTCCTCTCACACCACAAAGAGGTTCACTAACTGCTAATTTTGCACCCTCTTTCTCCTTTATGCTACTTGTGCCTTCTGTGTGTGCCTTTCTTTACTGAAGCCAGGCCAGCTCATCAGTCTGGGGAGTGTGAGCAGTGCCAGGTTCCACAGGTGCCCACATACACAGACCCCAAGGGTGCCACATGCTCAGAATTGGGTACTGATTGATCCCAAGCACCTGCCACATATTTCCATTTCCTGGATATCCTTTTTTTACCTCAGTCTTTCTGTGCAGAGCTAAATCCTTGCAGTTGTATTGCCTTAAACAGCTCACCCGTCCTGCACTCCTGGTCCCTTGCAAGGTCTAAAGGAATTTGGAATTCCTCAACAAGCCATGGCATAGCTTTGAGCCCTCTTTGCTGTATTACTTGTGCTTCTGCTGAGGAGCCAAAAATCACCCTTTTCTCTTTTTCCTATTCAGAAAAGGAGCTGTAGGAACAAAACTGATTTACTGGGGTTATGTATGAAAACTCACTCTGTTTGCTTTAGGCTGCAAACCTGACTAGAATGCAGAATCACTCCTGAAATGGCCCCTTTTCATCCTTTAGCTTTCCCTTTGGATGAATTTCTGGTGGCTAACTGAGCCTTAGCCACACGTCTAAGTAGCTTTCTGAGAATGCACCTTGCAGTTTTACTGGACCTCTGGTGATGGTTTTATATGGGCATTTAGAAAGAGGGAATTAAAAATGTACTGTTACTCCTCCAGATCCAGTTTAACCTCAGGTGCCTTTTAATAAGTCCCAGGAATCAATGAATTTATACTAAATAACAATGAAATAAAACTCCCTTACCCTCCCACTCTTCTTTGACTGTTTACAGAGATTCACAGAGAGAGCAACATGAAAGGAAAACACCTCCATCTTTAAGCTAAAAGGATTCTTTGGAGCCATTGAAAAGTCCAGCTTGACAACTCTTCAATTTATGGTTCCAGGAACTGAAGGCAGATCATTCTATCTTTTGGACAGTTTTAAGGAAAAAATATTTACCCTTTAGAGTGGCTCAGAACTGCAATGGACAGCCAGAGGGGGTATGTAATCCCCAGTCTTTGAGGATACTTTTTTCAGAGCCTTGAGTGCACAGAGGATGGAATTAGTCTGTACAGCCCTGTCCCTGTCCTCCAAACTTCATCCTCTGCCCATTGCTCCAGGAGCAACCTTTAGGCTCAGCCTTGCATCTTCAACCCTGGCCTAAGCTACAGCATGACATTCCTCGTGTCCCTGAACTCCTTCTATCTAGACAGCCCTCATCTTAATCACATGGAAAGCTCATGTGGCTGATGAGAGAAGCCAGAGCTTTTAAAACCACTCATGGGTCACTTAGCTTGGTGTGGAGTTTTGATGCCCTTTATGAAAGTTCTCCAAAGTTCAGATCTGGCTGCAGACAGGTCAGGATTGTGCATTGTGGTGCCACCCTCCAGCCACCCTTTTGGAGCAGAGAATGTGCAAATGCTCCAGTGTTTACAAGGGCAGGTGGTGACAGTGCAAGTGGGAATGGCTTCACACTGACAGGGAGCGGGGTTAGATTGGATATTGGGAGGAATTCTCCCCTGTGAGGGTGAGGAGGGGCTGGCACAGGTTGGGCAGAGAAGCTGTGGCTGCCCCTGGATCCCTGGGAGTGTCCAAGGCCAGGCTGGATGGGGCTCTGAGTGACCTGGGATAGTGGAAGGTGTCCCTGCCCGTGGCAGGAGGCTGGACCAAGTTGGTCTTTAAGGTCCCTTCCAACCAAGGTCATTCCATGATTCTTTGAAACCAAAGGAATGTGGTCTTTACACTCATCCCTCACTCCAGAGAACATTCAGGCTGCTGGAGGATGCTGAGGCACCCACCTGATCCAAGAGCATGGGAAGAGTCTGCAGGGCTTTGGATTATGAACTGGAGCTTGCTTTTCACACTTTGGTTGGGAAACAATCTTGAACAAAGATCTCCTCTCCTGGTGAGAGACCCTGCATTTTGTCCCCCTTCCCCTTCCTGCCACTCTCCAGTCACTCGTAGCTTCCTCTGTGGAAGAGCAAAGCAATAACAAGGGGAGAATACCTGTCTTATCTTTAGGATTTTGGGGGCTTCAGGTACTGTGAGAGCAGCCAAAACATGAAGTAGTGCTGTTTGCCCTCAGTGGGCAATGCAGCTGTGCTAGAAACATCTGTTATGCTGTGGTTCTAGTCTTGTATTCCGTTTAAAGACTAAGCCATAGTGCCTAAAGATCAGGGATCCAAGGAGTTTCACTTCCACCCCTCAAGTAGCTGTGGCCAGGACTCAGTGATGCAGAATTCACCCAGCATATTCCCACCTTTTCCTTCACCAACACAGCATGGGGAATGGGAATAGAGTAGGAGAAGAGGACAGGAGGAGATCTCAAAAATAGGATCCATCCTATGGAAATTGAACTAACAGTTGCTGTCAAAAGATGAATGATAAGCTTTAGACCTTCAAGTGTTGCCTGCCATGCAGGGAAAAAAGCTTGAAAAAAACCAGGGAGAAGTTCAGACTGCACAAAAGGTTTCAGAATTCTCCTCTGAAACATGAGGAACCATCTAGACCAACAGATGAAGGATTGACATGCGAGAGAAAGAAAGTCCTCAGCTGAGCTAATGACAACCCAAGGAAGTGACCTGGGAAATGGCAGAAATGGCCTGTAATCACCTCTCCTGGATCATGTCATTTAATCTGAATCGTTTCCATGGTCAGGAATCGCCCAGAGATCTGGTCAGTTGGGCCACTGGACAAAACCTCACCAGCACCAAGAGTAAAAACAAGGTGTTTTTGCCCTCCTGTTCCTTATGTTACTGACACGTGGAATTTAGCATCCCTGTTCCTGCTGCAATGAGAAAACCAGGCACGTAACCAACTAAACCCAAACGCAACACACGCCCTGTCATTCCACTCTTCTAATAAATGACACCAACCAGGTCCCTGTGGGGGCTGGGGGTTCTCACTTCTGCTTTTGCCAGCTCAGCCTTTTAGCCTTTGGCCCGCCTGTCCCTGCGGAGTGGGAACAGCTGAGGAGGTGATGAGAGAAGCAGCGTGGGCTGGTGGGCACAGCACCAGTTGGGGAGCCACAGGTTCACCAGGGAGTCACCTCTGGGTCTTCTGGCAGTCATTCCAATGCCTGTAGGGCGTGGAGAGACACACACAGCCCCTTCAGGACACAAAGATCGGCACATTTGTCTGCGTCTGTGCTTGACATTCCCTCTTCAGAAAATGAATTTAGCACAAATAAGCAGTAAAACAAGATTTATTTTTTTTTCCAAGGAAGGTAGACTCTCTCTAGTCCTAAATCCTCCACGGTTTCCTTTGGGAGTAGATTCTTTTTCCCACTTCCTTCAAAAAAAAATAAATATCAGGAAGCTGTTCTTTGCCCTGTATCTTGGGTTCCTCTTCACTGCCAATGTCCAACCACGTCTGAACAGGTCTTGTGCATGTTTTAAGAGTCAGCAGCTGCAATGAGGTGACAGTTTGGGTTCAGAAGTTTGCTTGTTTCAGCCTCCAAGAGCTTATTAGTCCCCAAGAGTCTTGGGCAAGATTGCTGTCTGTTGTCTTGTTTATTCATTCTGGGTATCGGTGTGACAACAAACCCACCCTTCTGTTGGGTAAGGGGAAGAGAAACAACAAACTCAGTGTGCTATGACCCTTTCTGTCACCCTCCTGCTGCCAGAGCTCAGGTCTTCTGCTGACTAATCACCTCTGCTGTGGCTCTGTCCAAATTAGTCTGGATGCCAACCACACACTCCTTGGTGTTTGCCGGTTTTATGGCTATTGGTGGGTCCTTGGTTGTCAACACAGCCCAGCCCTGCAACCCTTGCTGTATTTGATCCTCTCAGGCACATGGTGTGACTCTTGGGGATGGTCCTGTGCAAGGGTAAGGTTTGCACTTGAGGATCCTTGTGGGTCCCTTCCAACTCAGCATATTCTCTGTGATTCTGCCATTATTTTTTCCTGGTGCTTTCATCCTGTGATTCACATTTCATTCATTATAGCCCCAGTATTTGTGTTATAAATCTCTACACGCTGGCCAACATCAGCCTAAAGATTGTCTGATGGGGCTCCATGCTCATACTTGGGCTTACAGAGTTTTATGCAAGTTGTCCAGAGCCTGCCACAACAGTCCGATTTGTCACCTGGAAATGCCCTTTCTTCTCTGTCCATCACAGCCCTGGGTCTTCAAAGGCAAGGTGAACAATTTTAGTCTGGCCTTCTGAATGAGGGTTTGCTCTTTCCAGGCCTTAAAATAGGGAGAGGCTTTTAAAAGATTTTAAAATGGACCTTTGGGCCCTAAGTCCTCATGCATTTTTTGAAAGACATGTTCTGCATCCCTATCACATTACTGCTGAGCTGCAGCACTTTTCTTAGGCTATCTGAAAGTGGATCCATGCTGCTCTATTCCCAAGGGGATTATTTGAATATTGTACCAAAATACTGACAATGAAAACTTGTTCCTTTAATTAGGCAGTGAGCACCGTCATCCTGGGTCTTAGGATTTCGAGCAAGAGGGGGTTGATTACTGAATGACTTTTTTTTTCCCCCACTTTGGAGTTCACAGGGTTTACTTTCCTGCAAATGCTGTTGGTGTCTCCCTTGGTGCCTTCCAGGAAGGCACATAAAACCAGGGCAAGGTGCTGTCTGAAAATCAGAAGGTTACAGTGGGGGTTTGACCCTTTCTTCACGGACCAAGAGGACAAGTTTAAGCAGAATAAGACACCTTTTAGAGCAAACAAGGCTTGCCTAGTTGAATCAGAAGCTCCAGAATTTACATGGCAATTCCTTTTCTTATGCTGATACACAGAAACTCATCAAATTGCTGGCCACAGATCTGACTCTGGGATGATTCCACACTCATTCCAGCTCTGATGCAGAATTGCTGAGCAGCACAAGACTGCAGCATTCATTTTATCTCTCAGCTGCACAACACTTAGTCTTGGGCCAGACACCAAGACTCCTGGTCTCTTGAGGGCCAGCTGTCCCAGTGAAATCACAGTTTTTAGCTCTTTGGTTTGGATTTCAGAGCAAGCAAGAGAAGTCCTGATTTTTGCAAGAAATCTGGTCACCCTTTGCACACAGAATGCTGTCAGATCTCCTTGCTCAGCAGGAAAACACCAGAGCAAGGCTACCCCTTGGGTCCATCGTGGCTCCCAGCAGTCACTCTCCAGCTGGGCTGACCCAAGGACAAAGCAATGCATCCCATAGACTTGTCGGAATTGATCCCATTTTTTTTTTTCCAACCCTTCTGGTATTTCTTCTAGGATCAAGGGTACTGGGATGAGACCTGGTGCATCACACAGTGTCCCTTTGCCTTGGGCCATCGGAACAGCTTGTGGGGAGTCTGCAGTGGCTGAGGTGCCAGCACAAGGTAGAGAAGCTCCTTTAGCCCATGACTTGTCTTTGCTATGAGAAACCTGATGAAGGAGACATAAAAATGCAAAGGTGATTAAAAGGTGGTTAAAGCTGGTGAGGGAAGTCCAGCTCTCCACCCATCACACTTAGAATGTTCTCCAGGGGGGATAAAAAGTGGAAAGAAAATACTACAATGGGTATTTTTAGGGACAGTGATGGCTCTGAGATTGGGCAATGTTTCCAGGGGGTCACGTGCATCAGGAATGGGCAGGTCTTCACACTGTGGCGTAAGAGAAACTGGGACATGAGTTCTCCATGCTCCTGAGAGTGACCCTGGCCTTTGTTTCCCCCTGATCCTGGCCTCTCATAAAGGACAAGAAAGGATAAACACAAGTAATATTCCTTCCTAAGAATTATGTGTACACTTTGTATAAGATGAAAAACCATGAGATGAAGGGGGATGAGAAAAGGATCTGAGGATTTTCCTCGTGAGCAAAAGGCAGAAGATATGCTTCCTTAGGTCACAACACCAAACTTGCCAGAGTTCCAGAAGTGTTTGGACAATGCTCTCAGGCACGTGGTGGGATTGTTGGGGTTGTCCTGTGCAGGGCCAGGAGCTGGACTTGGATGCTCCTTGTGTGTCCCTTCCAACTCAGGTGATTCTGTGATATTCCAAGTGCCGCTTCAGTAAAGAGGCTTTCAAATGTCACCTGGCACAGGGTCTGGTGGCTCCCAAAGGTTGTACAGCCGAGCCCCTCTCAAGAGAGCCATGAGGATCACAGCCACCACTGGATCTGACTGCTCCCCTGCCCTTCACTCACAGGGATTGTGCTGGGGGGTTTGCAGGGGCTCAGGTTCCGATCACACCACTCCTAACCTGACACCCACACACACTGGGTGGGCTCGGTGCAGTGATGCTTCCAGGTACTCTTCCTGTCAGCACAGCATCTCAAATGATGCAGAGGATGCAAGTTCTTCCCTGGGAAAAGCTGACAGGCATATAGGCAAAAGTGTTGGTGTAAATCTCCACCGTTTCCCTCCGATTAATATCTCAATAAGCTCCGTGAAACTAATTAAGATAAAAGAGTAATCTGTGTAGCCCCAAGGAAGCTGAAAGAGCATCAGTGCAAAATGAGGGCAGACAAGTAAGACAGGTGGAAGGAGAGGCAAATTAAGACGGACATGTGTTATTTCAAAAAAAAAAAAGGCATTTGGGCTTGGGGAAAGGAGTCCAACAGTAGGGAGCTGGGGCCATTTCCCTCTTTTTTAACACATTACCTAAGCCCTTGTCTTGCACATACAAATGCAGTCGCAGCCCTGCAGGAGGCACACAGCCTGCCCACATAACTGTGACGGCTGGGAAGTCACCCCAGTGAACAGCATGAACCCCAAATGGTCCCAGCTGTGTGTCACTGCGACATCAACGCTCAGCCATGGCAATAAACGCAGCGGGAGCGAGCCCGGGGGCTTCCTCTGCCTTTAGCAGGGCTTACCTCGCTGTCAGCCAGCCAGGACTGCTCCCTGGAGAGGTGCAGACAGAGATTTAGCAAGGTGGAGGGCTCAGGAAGGGACGCCTTGGATTTGCTGGGTGTGCACAAACCCAGCAGTGGGCGCCTGAAGCCAATGACCCCCCAATATTGAGATGCCTGGCGATCGTGCCACCAAGGAAGTGGCTGCACACTTTTCATTGCTCACTGATGAGGTCCACTACTGTTTTTACACCTTCTCCTCTAAATAAGGAAGCCGTGAGGCCTCTGACCACCCGGCCAATTCGACTCCTTTGCTTCCCACAGCCAATGAAATCCCACTCCTGCCTCCAGTCTTGGGTGACAGCATTCATCAAAGCCTGGCCAGCCGGGGAGGACGGCAGGTTAGTGTTACAGCCGTGGCAGGCTTACCTTTGGCAAGCTGTTGATGTCAGAGTGATGATGTGGGGAGGGACAGCCCCTGCACTATAAAGATGGCTCAGTCAAATATAACCCGGGCTGCCCGCTGGAGAGCAGGATCTACAAAACATGGTCCCCACCAGTTTGAGCCCTGCTGGCCTGTCTCTGCTCCCGACCCAACTGCTATCGGGCTTTAGTTTCAGGTCAGCAATCTCTGTTTGCTTTCCAAAAATAAGCCTCTGCCACCATGCTGAAGGGAGAAAAACAAGAAGGGCGGTATTTTTAGGGCCATTAATTCTGACCACGTGCCCAGGAGGTGAACCGGATGGCCCCTGCACAAAGACCTCTCATCACTATGTCCCGCGACGCCGGCGCTCACCGGACGTTCCCCGCTTTCGTCCTCCTGGGGTTCCTGGCTGGGATTGCTTCTCCACACCCCGTTGTAAGCAGAACTAATGGCACATTGCTGGAAAGAGGATGGCAATCTCTGTTGTCCAGGTCCATGGCTGGGATGTCAGGGGAGAAGTCAGATGTGAACTGGGAGAGTGACTATTTGCTAGGAATCAAGAGGCAGCGGAGGCTTTACTGCAACGTGGGCATCGGGTTTCACCTTCAAATCCTCCCAGACGGAAGGATAAGCGGAGTTCACAATGAAAACCAATACAGTGAGTTGCATCCACAAATGAAATGGAATAGATGTCACTTAATTGCTGTGAACTCTAGTCCTCGTTACCCTTCGTAGAATGCAAATGTTATTACTTGGTGTTGTTAAGCTGTGCTGCATCTGTTGCCTTAG
Organism: Margarornis squamiger; assembly: GCA_035222235.1. Classification (NCBI taxonomy): domain Eukaryota; kingdom Metazoa; phylum Chordata; class Aves; order Passeriformes; family Furnariidae; genus Margarornis; species Margarornis squamiger. The sequence continues at coordinate 58,407,799 of JAWWTY010000037.1, forward strand.
GGAAGTCTCTGGGACCAATAAACACCAGAACCCTTTGGGCTGGAACATGGCACTAAGGCTTAGACAACTTTAGATAGAATTTTGTGTATTTTTACTCTGCTTTATTGCACAGATGAGGAAGAACTGAAACAGGCTGCAAACTGACTCTTCTGCTGCATTTCCTCACTCCTCACCTCCTCATTTGCCTTTTCAATCCAGGAGGTCGTGGCTCCCTCTGGAGTGCCAAAGCATGGTTTTGAATCCCAGCTGACTGGTACTTTTGGGACACTCAGTGTGTCCCATGGAAGGGACTTTCTGCTCCTGGTTTGTCCCTTCTTGTGAGTGCTGTTCTGTAACTGTAAGAATAAAGGAAAGCATTAGTCATATGGGTTTGAATTTCCTGTAGAGGGCAGTTGCTAAAATCTTTTGCAGCTAAGATGTCATGTGGGACTTCAAAATAGTAAGCCACACTCCTCTAAGGCTAATAACAAACCCTCTGCCAATATAGCATATTAGATAAAAATAATCTACTTATGGGAAAGCCCAAGAATTTGACAGATGAAAAGAGTCAGATAGAACAAAAGGATTACACAGTGTGTGACTACAATTCCAGAATAACTATTTGCAAGTCCTATGGCATGTGGGAAACGGCAAGATCTTCTCTGTGTGCATCAGTTTTGCGAGACTAGGGAGATAACTCCAACAGAGAATATACCACAAGTTCCTCAGGGTTTTAAATAAATGGCATCTGAATTGCCTTGGATTAGCTCTAGATGCTGTGATAACACTTCTGGTGAATGTCTTATTTTCCAGGTCTCTTTGAGATATCCACTGTAGAGAGAGGTGTTGTCAGCCTGCTCGGGATGAAAAGCGCTCTCTTCATCGCCATGAACAGCAAGGGCAGGTTGTATGGAACGGTGAGTACACGTGCCAACGATGCAAAGATTCTAGGCTGGGTTTGTTTGGTTCAGCATTTTGTGTTTTTTGGGGTTTGGTTCGGCTGGTTTGGTTTGTTTCCAGCTTTTTCCTCATGGAAATCTGTGATTCCAAGCAGAGAAGACAGCCTTTTGGCTGCAGGGAGAGTGCCCAGCCTGGTGCCATCAGTGGGTTTTAGTGCTGTTAGAGGTCTGGTGTGTTTTAAAGCTTCCCAATAAGACTGTACAGGGAGCACCCTGGGGAAATGAATGTATTCTGCAAATAGTGCAGATTATTTAGGTGGCTTTTCCTAAGGCTTGAGCGCTGCAAACAGGTCCCAGTAGAACCCAGCCCTGCTGATGCCCTTTTGCATTGCTTTGTGTGTAGCTGAGGTACAATTAGAGCTATTTCTACTCACTGCCATTAGTAAAATAATGACCACATGCTTCCCTCTACCAAAAACAGCCACAGCATGGAGAATAAATAGGAAGTCTGCCCTAAAAGGGCAACCTGTGTGGCTGGGGTTATTTTAATGATCAGTTCTGTGAGATCCCCCACAGAGAGTGAGAAAATTCTATGAAGAGTGGAATGAAAATCATACTGAAACACCATCACTGTCGTCCTCATCTAGGTGATTTTCAATCCAAATACAAGTTAATTTCCGAGGTATGAGCAAGACAACTCAGCCTCAACATTCAGCAGTGAAAGTGTCTTTAGGAAGCAGCTTTGGAAGAGGCTGGTTCTGGGCAAGAGGAAAAAGCAGCCCATCTCGAAGTAAGGAACAGCACTGCTCTCTGTTGTAAAGGAACAGCAAAGTCCTTCCCTTTGAAACAGCTGTAATTTCAGCAAAGTATTTCAGTTGCTCAATAAAATGCCAAATGCTGTGAAGGACCCATAGCCCCATAGCTGTCACTAACCTGATTCCTTCTCACGGGGTTAAGGACAGTGGGACATTTGGAGGTTCCACCCCATTCTTCCAGTCCTGTCTGATCACAAGCACCTAAAAAGTGCCACAAGCCCAACTGCTTTGCTTGGCTGGGTCTTCCCAAAGAAATGCAGGCTCTGGCTTCAGAGCTCCCTTGGGTTTCCCCACCCTGCCAGTTTCATTCCAGTTTGGTTTCTCTTCATAGACACTTTTAAAAGCTGCAGGAGATGTGCATTTCCCCCACCAGAACCAGCTTTGAATGGTGCTATCACACAGGTGTCCAAATAGCACAGCACTGCTGGCATCCCACATGCCAGACGTTTGAAATCAGACAATTATTCTGCTTTCTCTTAATTTCCTCTGCGTTTGCCTCCTGCTTGTCCTTGCATCCCTTCTCCGAGATAACCCTCCCTCCTTGGGTTTACATGATGTGACATGGAGAAGAACAAGACTGTTTTCCCAGCTTAAAACCTGCTGCATAGCTAAATGTCAATGAAAAGATTTGTTGCTGATCCAATCTCTTATTGAAGAAAGCAGTTCTCTCTGGACAGTGGTGTTTGTAAGAGAACTGAAGGTTTTGAAGGCCAGCATGTGGGTTTTTTAATAAATTGCAGGACTTCTGGCAGAGGGGAGGTATTCAATAAAGCTGCAAAAAGGCGTGATGCTGGCAGAAATCTTTACTTGCCAATAAAATGAAGAAACCCATGCTTTATTATTAATTCCCTCACTCTGCTGCAGGAAGTGCACAGTCCATCATGTGGACAGGTGGCATCTGGGTTCATCTGACACCAAATTAGCACCAGGGAGGGAGATTTATTGTTGGATGCAGTGGCTGCAGCACCACCTGTTGCCCACTGCAACAAGCCCTTCTGTGAAAAGGGGAGCAAGAAAAATGACCTGGGCTTCTGTGAAAAAGTCATTGTACCTGCTTTGTTCTCCCACTCCCCCCTCCTTGCTGTCCTCCAGGCTGTTTTCCAAGATGAGTGCAAATTCAAGGAAACCTTGCTGCCCAACAACTACAATGCATACGAGTCAAATGCTTACCGTGGTGCTTACATAGCCCTCAGCAAACATGGGAGAGTGAAGAGAGGAAACAAGGTTTCTCCTGCCATGACAGTGACCCACTTCTTACCCAGAATATGAACACAGGAAGATTAAATCCCAGGGAAAACTGTTTCATTTTGCACACGGGGAATGATCTCCCAGGTAAAGTATTTATACTGGTCATCGAAAAAAAATCTATATATGTATGTGTATATTTGGATAGAAATATTTGTACTAGATTCATCACATGGCATATGTAATACGATGCTGCTTCTCTTCTCCTCTGTACAAATTTTACATGGCTGTGTGCCTCCTCTGGTGCTGTACAGAGAAAAAAAAAGCAAGCTGGAGTGCAAAGGATTTGGAAGAAAAGTATACAGAAGTATACAAAAGGAGGATTTGGAATGGCTGTGGGCAACCATCGAATCAACCGTAGCTTATTTACTGAATGATACGATTTACCTCAGATAAGAACCTTTCATAGTGAGCTGTTTACATACCATGGGCCAAATCACCATTTGATGATTTTGCTCCCCCAGAGCTTCAGGCAGTTCACTCCATTGGAATATCTGCCTGCACTTCCCCTTCTCCACACTGTGTCCTGTCTTGGGCAGTCCTCAGCCTGGTTTGATCAGTAAGGGGCCGATTCCCCAGCTGTTTCTGCACAAGCAAAGTGGTCATTACCCCCAGCACCCCTCTGTCTCTGGAGGGATTCTCCAGGGTTCCCTCACATGGACTGCCTGGCAAAATGAAGAGCTGCAGTGGATTTCCCATGGGAAGGGCCACGGGATAAATCACAGACGGGTCCCGAGTGCAAAACTTATTTGGAGCTGAGGATTTTGAATGGCATTTTGTGAGCTTAGTTTAGACTTACCTCAAATATAGATGTGCACATCTTTAATATAAATACTTGTGTATATATAGACATGGGATGTGTGAGTGTGTATCTATGTAATTACATACTTTTAATGACTCAATCATCCCAGTCTCTCGAAGCCCAGGTGCCTTTACAGGCACACACACATAAAAGAACATGAATATTTAAAGGCACCGAGTTTCATTTAGGCTGAACCTCGTTAATCTCTAAGAACTAGAACTGGTCTGTGGGATGCATTTTATAAAATGTAAGAAATCCATGGAAGCTTCCAGCAAAGGGTTATTTTAGAAAACGTCTCTGCTTCGAATTTTCTGTTTCCTGCTTTAGATATATTTGGTTCCTCTCTATCATTCTCTATCATACCTCATGAGGTATGAAGGAACAGAGAAAGAAGGCTATATAAGCAAACCTCCCCAGGTTGGGACCGAGGACTTGGTGTCATAATTTCAATTTCTGTCACTTGCAAAGCATCAGTTTCAGAAAGAACACAGCAAGCCATGTGAAATACTCTCCAAAGCTCTCCCACAAGCTGTACAAATGGGGCATAACCTTGCCTTGCTATTTTGACCACCTTTTTCCAGATCACCAATGAAGCTGCATTCTCTGGGCCTTTGAAAGAGTATTTTGAGAGGCCCTAAGTCAATAGTCACTATAAATGTCAGTTACCAGAAGCCTTGGGATTCCTGCATTGATGGCACGCTCCTAAATTTGAAACTAGATTCAGTGCAATGCCAGAGCAGGAGCATTTTCAGCATAGATGGGCCGAGCTGCTGCAGGAGGGAATATGTGAGTGCAAGATTATCCCCCACATCCAGCCAAAATGGGGCTATGGCCAGCCTTGACATGCCATTCTATTTGCAGGGGGTGTCTATTCGTGATGAATTTGAGCCTTCTGACATGCAGGACAAACACTGGCAGGGCCAGATCCTCCGCTGGAGGAAATCAGCCTAGCAAGGCTATCAGTTTAGAGGGGCAAAAGAGATGGCCCAAAGAACACGCCCACAAGGATGTACCAACAGCCAAGATGCCTGAAAACTGCCAAGACAATTGTTTTGTGAATGAGATACAATTTCCCAGTGTCTTCTGTGTGATTTATGCTTGAATTTATTCCTCTTACATGTAAGTGGTGGCCACAGTGTAAATGAGGAGGAAAAAGAGTGGAATGCTGCTTACAGGATGTGAGAGAGATGCTTTGGATGATGCTTTGGAAGGAAAGGAGTGACTCTTAGTTCTCTGGTCTTGCAGCATCTAGAGAGAAGTTGGCACACTTAGTTCATCCACAACACGCACAGCAGTTTGCTTTGGGAAGAAATGGCGTTTTAAGTGAGAAATCAGGATGTTCTGAGTGGAGAGAGTGGGTCAGAGGGAAGTTTGGAGGGCATCAGACAATCCCATAGAGTCCCTAGAGGGACAGATAGGAGGGCTACAGCTGTGCTGAAATATATTAGCTGGTGTTATACTCCTAATTGCTTTTGAAACTAGGTTTGAAGAAGGATGGGAGAGTACATGGATGTAGGAGCATGGTTTGGATGCTGGCATGCAAGTTTGTTTCTGATTACAGCTTGGATCAGTGTCCTGAGGACAGGATGAATTCTGGGCTCTCTTACACCAGTGCAGCCTAGGAACATTTACTGGTGCCAGCACTGCCAAGCAATGGGGTGGCTGACACAGAAGGTGACAATCAGACCCACTGGCTCTGTTTTGCACATACTGATCAAGGCGAGGAAAAAATGTAAACCAGGTCACAAGAAGTCAGGACAAGAGGAATTGGCCTCAAGCTGCACCAGGGGAGGTTCAGGTTGGACATGAGGAAGAATTTCTTCACTGAAAGGGTGGTCAGGGAAGTGGTGGAATCCCCAACTCTGGAGGTGTTCAAGGAACGACTGGATGTGGCACTCAGCGCTCTGGGCTGGGTGACAGGGTGGGCATCGGTCACAGGTTGGGCTTGATGATCTTGGAGGTCTTTTGCAACTTTAATGGTTCTGTGATTCTACAAATCTGTTCAGACACAGCCAGCTGGGCTGAGAATCTTCTAAAGAACTGCAGGCCCTTGCAGATGCAGTTTTGGTGGGCATTTGGAGAGCCCCATCAGTCACTCTGCTGAGTTTCTCTCTCCAATACTACTCTTTTCCTTATTACACATCAGTGCCAGCCAGATCAAAATTGCAGTCAAGGCTGAAATCAAAAGAAGTGCCAGGAATAGTGACTAATATGATGTGTCAGGAGGGATAACTGTGGGCAGAAACCCCTGCAGCACAAACAGTGCAGAACTGAAGTACTGTGGAGCTTTAGATCAAGTGGATTCGATGCTTTAGCAGAGGTGCTTCTTAAATGAATGCATGTCTGCTTTCCAGAGAGGAGCTGAGGAATGTTTTTTTGGTAGCAGGTTTCAAGAAGTTATGCAGCTGAGAAATGCCTGAGAAATGGCCTCATCCTGTTCTGCCTCATGCTTGACTAGCCAAATTCCACCTCCTCCTAAGCCATCATCACCTGCATGGGAGAAGGAGGATTTAGGAAGCCCACCACTCCTTTTGCACCCCTCAGAACAAATTGGTTGAGCTGCCACAACCCAAACCATTTGAAAGCCCAATGCACATGATGTGGAGGCCGTGGAGAGAATATGAACATCATCTGGCAAACTCTTACCCAGAACCTTCTTCTGAAAGAGCAGTTTCATGGATGTGTGACTCTGTAAATAAAACTCACAGAGGTTAAGGAATTCCCCAAAGCAGAGCCAAATGAGGAGCTGCAAAGCATGTCTCATCTCAGTGTGCATTAATGGCAGGTCATGGCAGGGGCTACGAGCTCTGAAAGCATTGCCACGAGCACCCCACAACAGCCTGTCGTGCCCCTATTTTGCACATGGGATTCTCCTGTGGAGTTGATGCCTGTTTTCAAGGCTTCTTCTTCCTTAGGCAAATCCCATAAGCATTTCAGACTTAATCCACCCCCGTTAGAACTGAATCATGTTCTTAAGGCACTGTATTTTTCCCAAATGTGCAGAGACACAGACACACACACACTGGAAAAGCAGAGTAATATTTGTATACCTCACTAACTATTTCAATTCCAAGATTTTATTTTGCACAGTAAAATGGTGCCAAAGTTCTCAGATTGCTTTTTTTTTTTCACTAAAATATACCTCATATTCTGACTCAATATGGACTCAAGATCGAGACTGTAAATTTGCAAGAAACATGAAACTGTCCAGTTGTTTGTGAAATTGCTTCTATTTTTATATGTATGTGCTGCGCACAATAGTTCAATGTATTCCTAAAATAAAATTTTATACGTTTTTGGTAGTGTTTTGACTCTAAATCCCTCTTCATAATTGTCCTTTCTCCTTGACTCAGTGATTCTATATTAACCATGTTCAGGGCAAAGGGTGGCATCGGGGTCAGTGCTGGCACCCAGAAACTCCCCTGCAGAGCTGCCCCCAGCCCGGGGGTCCCAGCACAGCAAGGACAGGGAGCTGGGGGAGCGAGGCCAGAGCAGGGACATGAAGATGAACAGGTTGGGCAGAGAAGCTGTGGCTGCCCCTGGATCCCTGGGAGTGTCCAAGGCCAGGTTGGATGGGGCTCTGAGTGACCTGGGATAGTGGAAGGTGTCCCTGCCCATGGCAGGGGGGTGGATTGAGATGATCTTTGGGGTCCCTTCCATCCCAAACCATTCCATGATTCCATTCTGCAATCTAAGGCCACTTAATGCCTATGGTGCTACAGACAGGTTAAAAGAGCCTGGCCACCTAAGGCTGATTACTGGCATTTTTAATTAGCTGTTATTTTATCATCATCGCCCTCTGGTGGTTATTTTGCTATTTAGCAGCGACATGTGAGAGACCAAGGACTGACTCTGTACCATGGACCTGGGCACAGGTGGGAAAGGAGTCTCCCACCTCATGGTTGTGAGGCTCCAGGCCCTTCTCACTTTGTTGGGGGCTCTTGCACCATTATATAGGATTATATAATTGTACATATAGGGCACATACAATTTTAACCGTGAAACCACAGCACAGTATTTGAGATTCAGGTCTCTCCTTGCTAAGAAACTTTTCATAACACTACTCAGGTAAACTGCTCAGGGAAATGATGTGGTTTTCACTCCAGATTTTCCAGACAGAAGGTTTTCCAAGATTTCTGCAAACACAAAAGCCAAGCCTAGGGCTCAGTGGCAATGCCACACAGAAAACCTTAAAGGATGTAGACATGAACCTGCTGAAGCAGGTCCAGAGCAGGGACACCAAGGGGATCAGAGGGATGGAGCAGCTCTGCTGGGAGGAAAGGCTGGCAGAGCTGGGATTGTTCAGCCTGGAGAAGAGAAGGCTCCAGGGAGACCTGAGGGCAGCCTTTCAGTCCTTGAGGACAGAGTTTTTAGTAGGGCCTGTTGCAATAGGACAAGGGATAATGGCTTTAAACTAAAAGAAGGTGGATTCAGACCAGATATAAGGAAGAAGTTTTTACAATGATGGTGGTGAAACACTGGCACAGGTTGCCCAGAGTGGTGGGGGATGTCCCATCCCTAAGAAAATTTGAGGTCAGGCTGGATGGGGCTCTGAGCATTGTGGTTTAGCTGAAAATGTCCCTGCTCATTGCAGGGGGATTGGACTACATGACCTCTAAAGGTCCCTTCCAACCCCAATTATTGCCTGGTTCTATTATACAAAATGACAAGGCTCATTGAATCCCTCTGCCATTCCACATGCCAGCTGTGGCAGGAAATCGTGTCTAGCAGCATGGAGCGCTTTGAATGGGAAAGCAGAAAGCACCACTCTTTTCTAAATTCTACTGAAGAGAATGATTTTTAAAGCATGTTAGAAAATCCTGGGTTTCCCTGCTACTTCACTGATCTCGTCAATAGAAATGATGCTGCAGCACCATAGGTGATCACAAATGATTCAGTCTCCAGTTCATAGAATCACAGAGGGGTTTGTGTTGGAAGGGACTCTAAAGATCACCCCATTCCACCCCCCTGCCATGGGCAGGGACACCTTCCACCAGCCCAGGTCACTCAGAGCCCCATCCAACCTGGCCTTGGACACTCC
>JAWWTY010000037.1:58418866-58432691 GCA_035222235.1 Margarornis squamiger
GCAGGGGGTGTTTGTTTTACTTTTGGCATTCACTGAAGCCACTCTGCTCTGCACTGGAGGAGACAATTAGGGACTCAGGTATTTAATTACAGATGACTTTGTTCCTTGGAAAAACGACCCACCTGCAGCTCTTGTGCCTCATGTTTGGAATCCCAGTGACTCAGCAGAAGTCAGGGGGCACATTTGGTTTCCTTGTCAGAACCCAAGAGTAAAGGAGGAAATAGGGATCTCTTCCAGCTCTGGGGAAACTGAGGAGGCTGAAGCTCAGAGAAACAGTGTGGGAATCTCTAGGTTTAATATATGTAAGGCAAACTGGAATTGCAGTTAAGTGCAGTGGCCAATCCTAGCTGAGGAAATAGCTGTCACTGGGGGGGAAAAAATCATAAAAACAACCAACCAAGTATGCAGCCACAAGCAGAGATTTCTTGGTTTTCCCCTCCAGCCAAGCTTTGAATCCAGCTCAATCCAAAGGCATGTTTATTTTGGAAGCCACGGTCTGCTGAAAAGTGTTTGGCCAAAATCCAAGGGGCCAGTAAGTCCAGATGAGCTGATCAAGCTGTGTCCTTGGATCCTGAGATGTGAGCAGTATTATTCAATCCCAAATCTCAGGCATGCATATTATTGTTGGCTATTTTTTGTCACAGGACGTGCACCAAAATGCCTTGATTAGGACTACATTTTTTTGTCCCCTAAATTAGCTGCTTACAAACTCACAAATTTATTGTGTGCCTGTGATTTTTAATGGGCCACAGCTCACAGCCCTGGAATGGCTTCTCCAAGGACAATGTGACCATACCAGCTTACGTCAAACGAGCAATCATCAGCAATGATGTATAAAACAACAGAGCTCATCATTGTGTTTGTTTGGAGAAGAGCATCTTTTTTTTTGGTTTTTAATTCAATAATTATTATGAGAACTGATCCATCCTGACTCATTCCAGGTGATTGGAGCCTGGTTGCTTCTTCCTGGGTGAAAAAGCCTGAGCCCAGGACTCACTGGTCCAAACAAATCCCCTGGTTTATTGAAGAGGCAATCAAACAGAATGATGCAAAAACATAAGGAAATGAGATACAATAATCATCCAAGGTTTAACCCAGGGAGATCAATAGCACTTTTCCTCACCTATCCCATGAGGGACAAGCCATCTTACATTCACCACAGAGGGAATGGCTTCGCACTGACAGAGAGCAGGGTTAGATTGGATATTGGGGAGAAATTCCTCCCTGTGGGGGTGGGCAGGCCCTGGCACAGGTTGGGCAGAGAAGCTGTGGCTGCCCCTGGATCCCTGGGAGTGTCCAAGGCCAGGTTGGATGGGGCTCTGAGTGACCTGGGCTAGTGGAAGGTGTCCCTGCCCATGGCAGGAGGGTGGAATGGGGTGATCTTTAAGGTCCCTTCCGACCCAAACCATCCCATGATTCTGTGGTGATGCTGATTTTGCAAAGGCAACAACTACAGAGAAGAAACTGTGGGAAAGGAGTCAGGTATGGGTGTCACATAAACCTCGAGCAAATCTGAGACATTGTGTTTGCACATTTCAAAGAGAAACTTGCAGATTTCAAAGAAGAAAAGGATAATCTCAAACAGGATTTATTTCATACACTTCCATGGCAATCAACACGCAGGTCTAGAGCCCATTTGGATGGCTGTGGAATTCCTTCTGTATGAAATATCTTATGTATATTTGCATTCTGCACAAGCTCAGTTAATGCTGAGCTGGTCATCAGATGGTCAAGAAGGTGTTAAGTTGAATGCATTTCCATTCTTTCACCAGGAGTGGAGGCTGGGGGATGAATCAACCATGGAGCAAGGGATCAAGAAGTGACACCAGTGTCAAAGAGACATGGTCCTGCTCAGGGTAGGCAGATGGACTAACTAGCCTCTGGTGTGTAAGAAAGTCCATTAGGGATAATGGAAAGGATAGTAAGGAACAATTATTTCTTCCAATGTTAGGGGAAAAAAAAGTATTAAGTTTCATTTCTAAGTTTAAAACAAATCGTCAGCAAGCAAATCTTTGCTTTCGGAAAACGGGGCGGTTGAGGAGAGTCCAGAACTTCAATAAAAATGGCAAGAACAGTCTGCCTGACTTATTTGCAAGAGAATGCATTTCTCAACCAGCCCTGGCACGACAGCAGCTTGTGACAGCTGTGACAATGGCCAAAGAGCAGTAGGGCCCAGGTGCAGGATCAGTGTCCCAGCAGCTGATGAACCTGTGCAGCCAGGGGACACTGTGACACTCCAGCCCCTTCTTGCCAGCGACGTGACAGGCTGAGGAAGCACCATGAAGGACTGCTGTGCCTACAACACACACACGAATATTGTAGCTGCAAAGCTACCTGAGAAGTCACTCTGTGATGGAAAACCCAAGTCAGGGACAGAGTTCAAGACATGTCTTTGCCAGATTGCCAGTCCATCTAATGAAGCCTTTTCTATGTGCTCTGGGTGCCCCCATCACAGAAATACCTCAACAAACGGAACTCAGCTTCTGAGCAAAGATGAGCTAACACAGTTTAGGTGATAAAATGAGGTCTCTGATAGTTATTTTGCCCTGCCCCATACAAGGTTTGATCTCCATGTTGCTTTAAAGGAGTCCAGAATCATATATTGGGCTTGTAGTAGCTTAGGAAATCTTTCCCCATTCCTTGCACTAGAAGTATTGGCTACAAGGACAATGCTTGGTTCAGCCAGGACGTTCTACATTTACTGTTTAGGTTTTCAGGCTAAAAAATCACTCTTAAAAATTACAGAGCAAATGTTTCCCCACTCAAGCTTCAATTTCAGGAGATCCCACTGAAAAATAAGTCTCAGAGCTAAAGAGCAGCACCTGCAGTTGCAGCAAAACAGCCTAACCAGAGCAGTCACACACCCTGTTATTGCTGTCCCCCCATGCTGATGGCATTGCCTGAATATTTTTTTGGACAGTTTCACTACATTCCCCCCTCCCTCTTTGCATTTTATGTGATTAATTTCTTTAACCTAAGCCTTCTTTCTCCTTTCTTCGAGACTTGAGTGAAACAATTGAACCTGAGAGGCTGGAGTAAGTTTCAAAGCAGGTTACTACAAAGTTTATTATCGCCCCTCGTTTGCTCTCTAAGCAGGGGAGATAATCCTATTGGTTTGATGGAAGCTGTCACTGAATGCAGGGGCATATGTCATAGAATCAGAGCAATACTTAGGCCAGAAGGGGCTCTGGGACGTTTCTACTCCCAGCTGAGATAACAGTGTTGGGAAACAGGAAACCTCACAGAGGGCAAAGAGTTTCCCCCAAATGCAACAGTCAGCCAGCCTGCTTTTAAGCCACCTTGCAGTGTTTTATGACAGGAGATGGATGACTGAGCTGATTTTCTTGTTGAGGCTGTGTATGTGTGTCCCTGGGACTCCTGAGGACATGGAAGCAGGCACACCACCCTTTCTCAGCCAGCACACACTACCTGGGCAGGCAGGGCAGCAGAACTGGCTGTGCCAGTGACAGCCAAAGCACAGCACAGGGCACAGTTCAGAACCCACACCGACAAACTACAGCCCCTCCATGCCACCTCACCCAAAACAACATTTCGTGGCCTTCCAGCACCCAGAGGGAGCCCAGAAGAAAGATGGAGAGAGACTATTTGCAAGAGTGTGTGGTGACAGCACAAGGGGAATGGCTTCACAGTGACAGAGAGCAGGGTTAGATGGGATATTGGGGAGAAATTCCTCCCTGTGAGGGTGTCCAAGGCCAGGTTGGATGGGGCTCTGAGTGACCTGGGCTGGTGGAAGGTGTCCCTGCTCGTGTCAGGGGGTGGAATGGGATGGTGTTTAATGTCCCTTCCATCCCAGGCCATTCTGTGACTCTGTGATTGTTCAGACTTGAGGGTATCAGCAGCTCTCATCGCAGATGGCAACCACTCCCTCTACCACAATAGCTAAGAAGATTCAGACCCCTCAAAATGGCAGAAAGGCTCTCTGTTCCCAAAACAAAACCTTTTAGGGACTGGTTCTGCTTTGACTGGGAGCCCAGCCAAGGATTTCAGCTGGAGGAGGAATGAGGCCCTTCATTTCAGCTCCTCAGAGCGAGCACAGTGCAGAAACTGCTCGTACAAGCTGCGGTCCCAACCCCAGTGGGCTGTGCTTACCTCATCTCTTTCACGTAGGTGAACTCAGCCAGGATGTTTTCTTTAGCCGTGGGCAGCGTGACAAGAATGGGAAATCCAAATAAGGTCACTCAGGATGTGTTTAACAACAGCGGGTAAAGTCTGTGGCAGAGGTTTGTGCTCACACACACACACACACACACTCAGAGCATCCACTGGCCGTGCCGCTGGCGCAGTGCGTCATTATTCCTAGAATAACTCCTGGGCAGGCACTCCACCCTTGGGCTCCCGAGCCTGAAGATGTGATTGCCCCACTGACCACCGTGATTGTAAAGGAGGGGAGGCAGAAGGAAGGGTCCCCTGGTTTCTGCCACCTCTTTTGAAGAGATGCGACACAAAGAAAGTTTATTCAAGGCAGAGGCAGCTTCATGGCTGTCAAGCCAATCGTCCTTGTGATCTTTGGAGCAAGAGGCTTCCTGAGGGCAGCCCAGACACTCAGCTAGGGCAGAATTCTGCAAAAGGGCAAGCCACCCAGCTGTTTAAATAGAAGTCAATGCACTTTATTAAGCAAGAGTGCTACAGGTGCTCCTACGTGATGAACGGTAGCCCAGCACTGTGAGGGGACGTGTGGTTTTGCTCATAGGAGAATCCTGGAAGGCATATCCATGACACTGAGTGGAGAAGTCCTTTTTATTAACCTGCAAATTTCTGATGGCCCACAAAGAGCTTTCGCAGGGTCTGAGAGAAAGTCTCTTGTAGCGTCTTATATTTGTTGTAATGAAAAGCTTGCCTTCGCCCTGTAAGTCCTCTGCAGGTGGGTGAAGTGATAAGCAATGAAATAAGGGAGTTGCTTCCCTAGCAGCAGCACAAAGGGGTGACACACAGTTGCTGAACTGAGGGTTTTATGGATCCGAGATGGGAAGTTTTGACAGAAAAGTTACCTAAGATTGAAAGAGAAAGCAGTGACATTGGGGGAAAGTCAGACCCCAGGCTGCTGCCACGACCCTCAGTTCCTTCTGTGTATAGTTTTGGGATAATTTGAAGATAAATGATCATACCAGAGAAGCACGAACATCCCAGGTGTTACAGCTGAGAACTGAGGAAAGCCATCTCAGTTCATCAGACACCACAGAACAAGAGAGAAATCTGGGAAAGCAATACCAACACATGTGGTAAAAGTTGCAGAACTATTATTACTATTATTAGTAGAACTATCATTATTGCATAACAATGCAAGGCAAAAACAGAAGGTTGCCATCACTCCCATTAGACTGACAGGCTGTAGAAGCAAAGAAGCTCCACACCTGGTTACTCCAGCAGCAGCTGAGTGGGTAGGAGAAGATAAGTGTAATACCAACAGAAGGAATAAATGGATAAGCCTGAAATAAAAAAAAGAAATGGATTGTTAAAAACCCACAAAACACCTCATAAAAAAATCCAACAGAAACCCCCAAGTGCAGTGGGCATTTATAAGTTTAAAACAAAACCAAGCAAAAGTCTATGAAAAAGGAAAATTGAAATTTGCATTATCATCCTCACAAGCAGAGGCTTGAGTAAATTCACTTTAGCCCAGCAGCTTAAACAGAACTGAGGAAAATCTGGAGTTTTGCTGACCCTGTGGGAAACTTTTGAAAATGCCAAACAATTTAAGCATGTAAAAGTAATGTTTGCATCTTTGGCATGTATATAAAAAAAAGGAACAGCTGCTCGCAACTGGCCTGTGCTTAAACGAAGTTGAATAAATTTTTCAAACATCTGAGAACATTTTCTCTGCCACCAAGACACCAGGGAGACAACAGATCAGTGCTGGCAAGCCCAGAAAAATGTCATGGTGAATATGAAATATCAAATAAAAAAAAAACCTGCATCCACAAAAGAATCACGAAATATCCCAAGAGGACACACTATTCTCTAAGTGCCTCTGGCAGAAAATGTTTGCAATTGCTCCTGAATCCATATCTACGTTTCCAAGGGGGTCTAAAGAAAGGGGGCAAAAGGAAACCATGAAAACCAAACAACAAAACACCCCAACATTTAATGCCAGAGTGAAAAATGAGTGGATAATTTCAACAACAAACAGAGATAACGCTTTACAAAAGGGAAATAAAAATAACCCTTCCTTTATTTTCTTTTAACTGAAAGCATGTCAGATGTCATAACCAGTAAAATCTCTGTAGCCTGGAGCGTCTGCCAGTGAAGACAACTTTGTCAGGCCACTCAGTTTGAGGCCTGACCCTTAGAGGCTTTGGCTGAAAAGTGCAGTCATTTACACAGGTGAACATACACTGACGCAAGGCCCTGCATTTGCACAGGTGTGGCAGCAGAGTTTGGCAGGGCTTTGCCAATTTTAAACAACGAGGGGAAAAAAGCAGGCCCCCTTTTGCACCAGGTTCAAGTTGTATCAACCCATTAATGTTATCAATGCACTCTGTGCTGATGGCACTGCTCCACAGCTTGCTCATGAAACTAAGCATTTCCCATGCTGTACCCAACGAGAGACTGTAATCGAAACTAATCCTGCTGCAACTCAACTCCTTGGGTTTCACGACAGAAAATTATTCATTTATTGTTTGGTACTCCTCAGTTCTGCCTTCATTTTTGAAAGGAACCTTAGTACGGTCTTGTTATAGCACCTGCTACTCCTGTGATTCACCCCCATGCAGTGCCCCATTGGCACAGCATTTCCATACAGTAAATGGAGCCACGTTGGTTTTCAAAGCAGAGAGCTTGCTTGCAAAGGCACAGAACACTGGCAGGGCCACTGAGAAGCAGCTCTTGTGTCTGGGGACATTTTTTACACCACCATCCACTCCTCTTTAGCTTGGTCCCTTCCAATTCCACGGCCCTTTGTGGCTCTTCCAAGCTTGCCTGTTGCGCCTGGAGTGATAAAAATGTGCTGATATGAGCAATTCCAGGTTGGATTCAGACCCCAGATCTACTGCCCAAACCAACCTGTGTGACTGTAAAACTGCCAGCCAGATGTGCAAGGCAGGAAACAAACACCCAGTTTTTAAGTGGTTTATACATCATTTTCAGCTGTCTGGTCAATCTTCAGGTATTTAGGTGACTCAAAATGGAACAGGAAAAATAAAAGGGAATAAAATTTGATTTGAAGTGTGTTGCTCTCCTATCAAGTTCCCTTTGCTTAAATGCAGTGACACAAATATCAGCCCAAACAGGCTCGGTGTGGAACTTACACCATAATGAAGGGGGAATCAGGCCCAGGGCAACCTAATGTTAGCTTTTGGTAGATTTGCCACAAAATTTCAGCTCTATTCCGTGTGTTTGCTAAACCAGAACGCAGTTTGGAAACCGTGAGGGGAGGTGGGAATCTGAATAAACACGTCTGCTACAAAAAAAAAAGATAATTCAGGTCCGAAGGGTCATTCCCTTCAGTTCAAGTGCAGTGGATTGCCCTTCCTGGATGCAGCAGCAGGGGCGTGGGAAGCTTTCAGATGTCACAGGGTTGTAGATAACATTTGAACATATGATTAGCTTTTGTGAGCTGTCTTTAGAAACCTTACATTTTTTCCCCCACACACCTTAGCCAGAGATCCTTCCCTTGAGGTTTCGGGACACTTAAAATGTTGCTTTGCCAAAAATCGAGGATGTGGAGAAGGTTTTCCTGTGTGATGTCACTTTGCTGCCCTTTATAAGCCTCTGCAGAGGAGAAGGGAGCCCATGTGAGGATCCACGCTGCGGCACAAGGGCGAGCGAGGAGATCCAGCTGCAGACCCTGACCAAGCATGGCACGGCCATCCCTGGCACCGGGCAGTCCCTGCAGCTCCCTGCTCCTGCTTCTCTGCAGCCTTGGGGCTACCCTTGCCTTTCCCAACTCCTCCCCACTGCTGAATCCCAGCTGGGGGAACGGGGATCGCCTGGTGCACCTCTACACGGACACGGAGAGGAGCAGCTTCCACCTCCAGATCAATGCTGACGGCTACGTCGATGGTGTCCCTCACCAGACCATCTACAGTGAGTAGCTTCCTATGGATCCTCAGCTGCCATGGGAGCAGGGCAGGCAGAACAAGGCTGTAGAAAATCCCCTCTTCTCCTCAGGCATGCAGAGGAGCATAGCTGTGGGGTGGAATGCATGCATAGTTACGATCCTCCTTCTGTTTAGCAAATAAAATCACTCCGAAGAAATCCAGTGGATGGGGAATTTCAAAGTCCTTCGCTTCTTCGGCAAGCAAGAACTACCTAATTGTCCTTCACTTCATGATTTTACCCAGAGCTTCTTGTGGAAGCTGCTGTTAGAGGTTGGGGATGACATTCCCCATTGCAGTGACAATATCACCAAAGGGAGGGCACTGAGGGAACTCCCCACAGCAGTGCTGGAAAACTGAGAGCATCCCTAAAAATCTCTGTTTTGGGGTAGAGGGCTGGTAACCACAAAACTAAGTTTAAATGTGCAGAGACCATGGGTATGGAAAGGGAGGTTAAAAAGGGAGAAAGGCCAGAGTGGAAGAAAGGAAGTGTTAAGCCTTTGGGGTTCATGAAAAGGAATTACTCTCTACTTTAATTAGAAGGTTCTCAGATTGTCTCCTTGCAGCTTATTATACACTTATTGCATATTTCATCATTCTATTTAAAGATAGAATAGCTTACTATTCTTCTTCCTTTGCTAAATACTTGACCCAAACTCTTCAGTTAGTTGAAAAATGGTGGGATTTTAAGACTTAGGGTTGTTTCATAGCATTTCAAAAGCCCTTCTGTCTCAGCAGCACTCAAATCACAAGTAGCTAGGCAACATAAAGTCAAGGGTTTTTTAAAACTATTATTATTGTTATTGTGGTTGTTATTATTATTATTGTTGCATCTTCTTCATGCACTCAGTTAAAAATCTAAACACACATAATGGTGCTTTTGCATAATATATTTACAGCATCTATAAGGATAAAGTTATAATTGAATCAAGGAGACAAGAGGATCCCATTCTTCTGTGTTTTTAAGGAATTGCTAAGGAAACACTTGCAGCAACATTTGTACTGACTTGTTATTCTTCCTGCATGTTTAGAGATTTTATAAAACTCATTTTAGGTATGTTGGTCAAGAACCAGTGTGGGATTTCAGAGACCAACAGGCAGCAAAATGTCATGTTTTTCCATTTCTGCCATGAAACAAGTACACCAGGCTTTGGAATGGTGGAGCAGGAAGGGTGGAAATCAGACAACAGAAGGGGTTGTGAAAGGGAGGGTGATTGACTTGCTGCCAGGCCACCACAGTGCCACCAAGACACCAGACGGGTGGGAAGTTCTGCAAAGTTCTGCCCTGAGGTGCCAAAAAACCCAGCAAGGTTGGGAGGGACCACAGTGGGGCATCTGGTCCCACCTCCTGCTCCAGCAGAGCCATCCCAGAGCACGTGGCACAGGGTTGTGTCCAGACAGCTCTGGAATATCCCCAGGGAGGGAGACTCCACACCCTCTCTGGGCAGTCTGTTCAATGCTCAGGAAAGAAGTTCTTCCTCATGATCAGGTGGGCATCAGTCCTGTCAATTCCTCTTGTCCCACTGCTGGGCACAACTGAGAAAATACCACAGGGCAGTCACAGAGATGGGGCAGACAAAGTGCCAAGGACAGAACCAAGGGCAATGTCCCCACACTGCCACTGGGACTTCAGAGGGGCTACCAGGGGAAAAAAAGTTGTCTTCGGGAGGTTAGTGCAACACTGGAACAGGGCACCTGGAGAGGTGCTCTCCATCCTGGGAGCTTTCCAAAGCCACAGCTAACCTGATCCAGGGTGGACAACATCCCTGCTCGTGTGGGAGGTTGGTTTGGACTCCCCCAGGGCACTTCCAGCCAGAGCACCTGTGGGGCTGTAAGGCAGCGGTGCAGCATCCAACGGGGTCTTGGATTTGACGTCTTTGTTGTCCTGAACAGGTGCCCTGATGATCAAGTCTGAGGGTGCTGGCTCAGTGATAATCACAGGAGTGAAGAGTGGACGCTACCTGTGTATGGACATGAAAGGAAACATATTTGGCTCGGTGAGTGACCTTTACTGAGCCTCAAGGCTGCAGGGCAGGTCCAGCCTGCTGCTCTGGTGCCCGTGTCCCCAGCTGGGCAAAACCTGTGTAGCTGCAGGGGGAGGGTGCAGATTGAAGAGAGGAGCCACCATTTAGGTAACATTTTTCTTTCTCCTTTGATCGTATTGCATCGCAGAGCTGACAAAAATCAGCTGAGCTCCAGCTTGGGTAAAAGAGGGCAAAATGAGATGCAGTGATGGCCAAGTCAGAATTCCTGCTGTGGTGCAGAGATGTGGGTTGGGACCCTCTGAAAGGACACAGTGTTATCATTAAAACACCTTTGCATGAATGTCAGATGTACTTTTGGGTCAGGCTGAGTTGCCTCAGTTACAGACCTGGGCCATTGGAAAGCAGGATCTCATCCCTTCCTCCCTCCCTCTTTAATTGGTGCTTGTAATTCCCCAAGTGCCTCTGCTCACAGGTGTCACATTTTTCCCCTCCAGCATTACTTCAGTCAAGAGGACTGCGTGTTCATCCACAGGACCCTGGAAAATGGATACGACGTGTACCAGTCTCCCAAACACGACTTCCTGGTGAGCTTAGGCCGAGTTAAACAAGCTTTTTCCCCCGGGACAAATCTGCCCCCGTACTCCCAGTTTTTATCCAGGAGGAACGAAATCCCTTTGTTCCGCTTCAACACGCCCGAGCCCCACAGGAACACCCGGAGCGCAGACGTGGACCCCATGGATCCTCACCAGATCCTGGCGCCCCAAAGGAAGATCTCCGGGCTCGGATCCGCCCTGCAGCAGGAGGCTGGCTCGCCCCACGTGCCCCGAGAACCCGTGAGGATCAACCAGAACGACGTGGTGAACCCCGACGACCCCCACGCGATGATGGACGCGCGGAGGTACCCGAGCCCCCGGTTCTACATCACCACATAACTGGGACCCCGTCGGCTGCAAAGTGAGGACAGGGGCAGAAGGAACTCTCTCACACACTCTCAGTCTGAATATCCAAGGGCAGAACATCGGGGAAAGTTCCTTAAATTTCAAATTTTGTACTTACAGGTGACGTTGCACAGACCAAATAAGTTGAGTTTTTTCAGCTGGGGCTCCGTGGACTGGAAAGATACATTTTTGAAAATAATAATGCACATCAAACCTTTTGGGGTCAGAACCACCTTAAGTTTGCATCAATGGAAAAAAAAAAAAAGAAAATCCCTCGAATGAATGGAGAAACTGATGTTCTGTTACTGGTGTAACTGGGAAGAGACCTGGAGCACCTGAGATTCCACCAGGGACAGGTAGCACCATCCCTCGCTGTTCAAGCCAAGCACACAAACTCTCTGGGAGTGTGTTATAATATTACAGAAAAATTACTATATATGTAATATATCCATTACCTGAAGGGGCCTACAAGGAAGCCAGAGAAGGACTTTCTTTCTGAGTGAGTTCCTCATCAGGAACTGCAGTGACAGGACAAGGGGAATGGCTTCAAATTGACAGAGAGTAGTTTTAGGTTGGATATTGGGTAGAAATTCTTCCCTGTGAGGGTGGGCAGGGAGGAGAGTCTCACAATCTCACTGTCTTTCAAGTGCTTCTCTATCACAATTCTACAGTCACTGAACTCTGGCATCCCAATGTGGAAATACAATGTAAAGGTCAATAGTTCCATCTTTCCAGCCCAGAGAGAAGCACCAGCATTTCCAATAACCAATAGTCTGTGGCAGGAAGGTTTGTTTTTCATGCTGCTGAACCATATGGGGGGTGGGGAAGGCACAAATTTATGCCTCATAAGTGTCAAACCGTTAATAGTTTGACCATAATGAGGGAAAATTAGGTATGTATTTAGGAAAGCAGCATCTCATGAGCATCCATGTTCCCACTCAGCTCTGAGCAGATATCAGGTGCTTTACACTTGTAAGAGTGAAATTACTATTAATCAAGAGATCTCGAATTGACAACCTTTTTTTCCCTAAACTGCTTTATGTTATGGGTAAGTTCACTTTGAAACAGTGATTCTTGCTGCAGCTCTGAGGAAATCAATTGCAAGGTGCCGACGAGCAGCACGAAAAATCCTGTGTGGCAGAGATTGGAGCAGAGGGGTTTGTTTCGTGTGTTGTTTCCCGAGTGTCAAGGCACAGATTCTTCTGGTGTGTTTATTTAGTATATTTATCAGCCTGACAGCAATCCAAAATGGTGCATTTCTCCTCAGTGCCCTCATAGCAACATACAAAAGGCATTAGGCTGGACTCTGCTCCTGTCCTTTTTTTATTTTTCATGAAGTAATTCACTGAAGCCACTGGAGTTGCATCAGTGCAACAAAATCAAACTAAGGCCTCCCATGTTTCTGGGAATTTTTCTGGAATTAGCACAGGGCCTACCCTGCTGGCAGCATTTAAAATAATCTCTTTTTTTTTTTGCCCCCATAGATGATATTTCTTTATCTATAACATCCCACTTGTTATGTTAGAAAAGTCATAGGTCCTGATTCTGCTCTTAGAATAGTTTCTCTACATTTCTCTCCTAATTCCTGTAAATTCTTCAGAGCACAGGACAAGACAAATGTGTCAGATTAGACCATGGGTTCTGTCTCATTTGCTTTACTAAACGCATTATAGTATTGATTAATTTATGAAGGAAAGAAGTGATTGTAAGGAATTCAGTAGAATTGCAGGAGGATGGACAGTTGTGCTTTTTCTTGCTTATTCAAAATACAGCAAGACTTCTCAACTTGCTGTCTGTGCAGTGGAGGGGCGTGATTTTCTTTATGTTCTAGTTTAATAACTTCACTTGATTCCCATACCACTCTTCTTGGCTTTTGCTCCTTGAGAACTCTGGGGCTCAAGTACCTCAGCAAAGTTTGAATTTTGACTAAACTGTTGGAAGCTCCACAGAGCTCTCTGGGACTCCCAGGCCATGGATCTACAACAATTGGAATCACAAAAAGCTCTGTCTGTATTACATTTTGATGACAAATGTTGGTGGGGTTCAGTCTCTGTGCCATCTCTGCATTCATCCATTAGAACAAAGTAAGCAGGTTGCTCACCCTCTCAGTAGCCAGGGGCTTTAGTGGCTAAGCTAAGACTGAGTACAAAGTGGATTTTGCATTTAAAGAAATGTATTTGTAACTAGAGACAACTGTATCAAAATGTCATAAGAATTAATTCTTCAGTGGAGATGCTGGCAATCACCAGCTGGTGAGAAAGCATCACTTATTTATGTTGCAATATTTATTTATTTATTTGAGTGGGTCTTAAATCCCGCCAGATATTTATAAATATTTATAATAATGTATTATAGAGACTATTTCCTTTTATAAAAGCACCAATAAACTTTTCATTCATTTCAAATTCTGGATTCTTCATCATCTGTTTAACCTCCCCATTCCAGAAGGACTTGAGGGTACAAATGGCACCAGGAGTGTCCAAACATTTTTGTATTCCCCTATCCCATGACTTCCAGCCTTGCAGGTTGCAGCTTCCTGGGTGTTTCATGGACCACAAGTAAAAAAGCTCTGTGAAAAATGATGAGAAAAACATCTTAGTAGGTCTTGACTGACCATGAAGGGATTGTCACCTCTGCTGGGAATTCTGCAACGCAAAAGCAGTGGAAACTGGTCTGGCAGGTCAGTCGTGCTAGGAAATATTTGTGATCCTGGCTCGAGGATCTTGGAGCACAAGACACTTGGTAAATTATAGGGAGGGGGCAGAGCATGGCCCAGGCTCTGCTCGGGGGTGCCCAGCAATGGCACAAGAGGGACGGGCAGGAACTGATGCCCAGCAAGTCCCACCTG
>JAWWTY010000037.1:58432791-58444983 GCA_035222235.1 Margarornis squamiger
CATGTGCTCTGGGATGGCCCTGCTGGAGCAGGAGGTGGGACCAGATGCCCCACTGTGGTCCCTGCCAACCTGACCCAGTCTGTTCTTCTGTGAAGACTCAAGAAGTAGTAAGACTGGCAAATTAACCAAATTTAACTTCAATTTCTATGACTTTTTTGGTGCTTTCTTAAGCTTGAAATCCTCCTGTACATTAGGTGTCTCCTTCTCCAGCCCTGCTCTGAGGATTTAAAGGAGATGCAGGGCTTGTACTGCTCATCTGCCCAAGAGTGAACTTCACTCCTGCCTGTCAGTGTTCAGGAGAAGGAACATGCTTAGGAAGGGGTTTAATATCAATCACCCCAAGTTATTCTCCTCCTTTATTGTTTTCAACAATTTTCTTCCAGCTCAGGGAGGGAATTCTTGTCATAGGGATGGAAGAGCCTGAGCTGGCAGTAGGTGGTGTCATGCCATGTCTTTAATTTCACCCCTCAAATTCACCATTTCCACCTCTACAGGCTATTCTGCCCCACAGAGTTATTGACAGTGCTTTCCAACTAACATTTCCATATTCCTACATTTTTATTCGAAGTCATTATAAAAAAATCATGCAACGAGGAACTTAAATACTGACTTTACTGAAGCTCAGTGCTTCACCTTGGACGTTTCTACTTACTGCTATGCTAAATATTTTATTGCATTCCTACTTCACCTTTTTTTTTCTCCTAAGTAGCATTTATCTTTTCCCGTGGAGCTGATGGTTTCCACTGTGGCATTGTGTCAAGCACTGAATTAAAATTCGCCTAGATCATACTCCACCATTTTCTCCTTGCCTATACATCAGTTATTTCACCAAAGAACCGCTCACTTACAGTACTGTGAACTACTTCTGGTAAAAACTCATTTAATTATATTCCAAGTTTCATTTACCTCTCTTGTCTGTAATTACATTCTCCTTCAGAATTTATTCTGCAGCCCTGAGTGGTATTGAGGTCAAATGAAGAGTCCTTTAAGATTAATTTCTCCTCTGTTCTCAACTAAAAAGTACTTTATATTGGGAAAAGGTTCTTCCCCAGAGGGTGGCCGGGCACTGGAGCGGGTTTCCCAGGGCAGTGGGCATAGCACCAAGTCTATCTGAGTTCAAGGAGTGTTTGGACAACACTCCCAGGGACACGGGGGGATTCTTGGGTGACCAGCAGTTGGATTTCCATGATCCTTGTGGGTCCCTTCCAACTCAGGACCTTCTGTGATTCTACGGTTATAAAACTAATTCTGCCATTCTTTACTAGAGCTGACCTCGCTAAACTACTTTTGTGATTCTTGCCCTTCTGAAATCAAACTCTCTTATTGTACCTCAACTTTAAGCTTAAGTCAATTAACTTTTCAAGAGCCAGCTCTTCCAAAATACATTACAGACAAGTCTGTTGCATCAGCCCTCTTCTGTCCAGCTCTGGCTGGATCAAACACCTGGGCATCAGCAGGAAAGAATGTTACACCCAGTTATTCCCCCAAAGGGCTTCTGCCTTGGACCTCAAGTGCATTCCCTTGCTGCCTGGGAACACCTTCCTCAGGATTTGTGCTTTTTATCCCAGTTTTTATCCCTCCTGTGCCACATCCTCTGCTTGTGCTCTGGCATTCAGGGAAGGCATCCATAGCCGCGCATGGTCCCTGGGTGTCCTGGATGCCAGAGCTGCTTGCAAGTGACAGCAGAGCCATCCCAGCTCAGGAGACCTTCCTGAACAGCACTGGATTTACCCCCCCAACACATAGATTCTTCATGCAGCAGCTTTGCCATAGCCACGGATGTCAGAAGAACAGCTCACACACCTGTGCCCATGCAGCTGCCATCTGCCTGGGATCACCATATATCCAAAGCCCTCAAAAGAAGGACACATCTGGGCTAAATCTGACGTATTTTAGGTCCAGCCATGTGGGCTGTGGAGCTGAGGCAGCAGAAAGCTTGGATAGAGAATGCATCTGATCTAAATTCTGTTCTGAAGGGGAAAAAAAAAGGGAAAAAACCCTCCAAAGCTCCTCCTATTGCAAAGACGGGTCTATGCCTGGGAAACATTCCCCAACAGAGAACTGTGGGAATGGAGCAAATATCTCAGCTTTAGAGGAAAGGAACTGTGATGGCACCAGAGCTCTCTGCCAAAGCACTCCCCTGATGACTGCTGGAGGTGGGACCTGTGAGGAGATGATGCTGGTGGACAAACAGCGAGGAACACGAGCTGCCATGAGCCTTGAGCTCCTCTTTGTCTCTCCTGTCACCTCTCCCAAGTCAAGCCCGGCCTGAAAAAGCACTGACTAAACACAAACCACTTTTTCAAAGGAAGCCACAACTCCCCTACCTTTGAAGCATCACTTGTGTGGAAGCAGAAGAGCACTGCAGCAGAAGAGACCAGCTTAGAAAGGAGGGGACTGGGTTTCCTCTTGGGTTTGGTGCTCTCCAGCCACCGCATTTTCCTCCCCTGACGCTCAGATGAAAAAGCCTGCCAAGGCAGCTTTCATTTCAGCCTTCACCAGTTTCAAAACCAATTCTCAAGTACACATCTGTTCTCCCAGATCTGACTGCAGGCTCTTAAGTGGGCAAGCTGAGAAGTTTCTAACCCTTACTTCAGCACTACCTTCCCAGAAAGATGTTCCAAAGGAAGGGAACGTTTTCTTATCTCTTGAAATTCTCCTCCTCCTGGTAGTGTGTTTAGCAGCTCGATCTGCCTCCTCAGCCTCTCTCACATCTTGGCAGCTACTGCTGAAAATCCACCCTTGTAGTTAAGGCCTTGTCCCCTGCTGCTAATTAGAGGCTGGCACATCACAGGGACAAAATATCCATTGCCCACTGCTGAGTAATCCCTCAAATATTTATGTTCTGTTACTATTCCTAACAGATCCATCTATCACTGCAGCTCTGCTTTCCCATGATCCCAATAAACTGTATGGATTTACTGTACAAATGCACAAGAGTCACTTGATTACAAAAGGGCAAGAAGAAAGATTTAGCCTCAGTGCAGCTGTAAAGACTTGAAAAGAGCAGTACTATACATAGACCTGAAGGGTTTAGAATTAACTTCAGAAGCTTCCAGAATTAGTGACTTTTTAATGCATAGAGAAAAACTGAGAAAACAAGGGTGAAAAAAACATGTGTGATCACTACATTAGGACAGGCTATAAGAATATCTAGGCTGGTATCCTGCCTCCAACAGTGCCAAGTGTGATAAATAAGGAAAAAACACAACAGGGCAACTGCAGAACATGCTTGACTGGTTGTACTCCCCTGGCCACTGGCACATGTGGTTGCACCATTTTAGTGTGCTTTACAAAGTCTGGGTTGGGAGACTCTGACTCAGAAGGTTTTCACTGAAAAATGTTAGTTCATCAGCACAGGAGCTGTTTAGAACACTTGAATGGTTTCACCCTTTGGTATTTTTCATCCTACAGTCTGCTTGCCATGTGTAAGAGTTACCAAAAGAGTTTGGTAACAATAATTTAGAGAATAGAATCCTATGGATGATTCTATTTCTTAGCATGGGTCGAAATTTTAGCCATCTATAAATACATTAAAGAAGGTGAAGTTTATTACAGAGGAAGAATCAAAAATCCCCCTGGCAGGAGTATTACCCAAGCAGTGGCATAGCATTTAATACAGAAGCAGATATTCTCCTAAGTTATTTACATCATCAGCAAAACCAAAATCTTTATTACCTCCTTAAGAGTAGGCAAGAAAGAGTCTCTTAAATTGAAAAGCACACAAATCACTAGTGTGTTTTGAAATATTTGACAGAAGTTACAGACTTAGAGGGAAAAAAACATGTTCCATCTCCAGTCATCTTCCTGTTGATGAAGGATGCACATTTTCAACCCACTTACTCTGGCCCTGAGAAGTATTAATGGAATGACAGACAAACTTCAGGACATGGCAATTCCAGAAGAGTTCAAGCTATTTAAAGTACTGACAGGAGAGTCTCCTGCTATGGAACTGGCCTTCCTGAATTAAACAGCCACCACCAGGGACGAGCAAGTGGAGAATGAACTCCTGTCCCACCCTCTGTCAGAACTCATGATTAAACACTGTTCCACCTTGCTTGGCTGTGACGCCCATTTGATATTCAGGAGCCCTCCAGGAGAGATGCATTTCACAAGGAGCCTGTGCAAAAGCCCACATTCCCATTTTCTTTCCTGTGAACACAACTTCTTTCCTCCAGTAAATTGAGAAGGAATTCCTTCAGTTGGGAAAAAGAGCTAGGGACACTTTCAAGCAAGCCTTGAGCAGTTCCTCAGGCTGCCATTGTCCCCTCTGTGCTTTTGATTTGAAACAAGTCCTTTGTAATGTCACAAGTACAAACTCACTGTCTGGGTGGCAGTCGTGCCAATAATGGTTGGCTCCCAAGGATTTTTCCAGCTGGATGGTTTTCCCCAGCAGAAACGTTTTCCTAAGCATTTTATGAAATAGCACAGGTGGGTTTTATGTTATTGAGAAATCATGAAGTTTCACAGGAGTCTATCTAATGAAGATTTCATGCTGGAAAACCCCTAGCCATAAAACTTTGCCCAGATACACTTGGACATTTATGGAAAGAGCCACAATGAAGGAGCAGCTTTCCCCTGAATGAAAGCAAGCAGGCTGAGCAGAAAGTAACAAGTTCAGCCTAACCATGCAGAAGTGCAGGATAAAACTCCAGTTCAACTTCATCAACCCAGCTTAAGGGTCTTCCACCAGCCCAAGTTGCTCAGAGCTCCATCCAACACAGCCTTGGAACTTCCAGGGATGGGGCAGCCACACCATCTCTCAAACATACACTTTGCTCTCTATGAACTAATTTTGTGACAATTTCTTTTGCTGGATAAACAAGCCCTGCATGGTAAAAAGCAAGTAAAAAGCCTTATGTTCACCCCCAGGTTCTGGAGAACACGACCCTAAAATCCCACCACAGGACTGACACCCTTCCCACTCCATCCTCCACATTTCAGCAGTGTCACTGTTGGGCAAACACTGACCCAGAGAACTGAATATTTTTAAAATTACAAAACATGAACACTTCAGTCACTTAATTTTGTACAGTCCTTAACATTTATACATCAGTGCCTCTTCCAGGTTAAGAGTCAGGACAGACCTGAACCATCAGCCCTAAAAGTCTTTTTCACAGTAAAAGGTCAGACTGGGGTTTTACAGGGGAAAAAAAGAAGTGATCTGCAAAGCTTCACAGAGTAATATTAAGAAAGATTTTTACCTCAAAAGAAATGCAGAAGAAATTTAAGTTCTATTCAGGAGCCTTTAATTTAATTTTTATTTTTTTTTTAAAACAGGCTTAAAATACGCAAATGAAGAAAAAATATGTGGCTTTTATAAATAACATAAAGCAGATAAGCTTACACAGTAACACTACAAACACCCCAGAGGGGAAAGAATGCAGTATTAACACAATCACCAAGCAATCAAACCTGCCTAATTCTAGGCAAAAGTATTCATAGAATCAAGTGTATGACTGAGCTGACAGAAGGATTTGGGGTACGACTCCCCCTATTGATAAAGTTGCTTTTCAGAAGAGAGACCATTATTTCAACTCTGTGCACGTGAGGTTCCTCTTCGTGCTTACAGCTAAAAAATAAATACTTTATGCTTTGTGTACAGTGCTCTTCAACAGAGATGGCAACAACCTGAACAATTCCTTAGAAAATACTCCTGGCGAGGTAGGTAGAGCAGAATTCCCACTTTACAAATGGGCAAGAGACATTCCCAGAGTCCCAGAGCTGTTTAGGGACAGAGCCACACGCCCTGACTCTGCACCAAACCTCTCCCCCTGGGCAATGCTCCTTTTTTAGGTTATACTATTGCATTCAAAGACTTATTTTAAGACAACGTGCATGTTTGATATCACAATATTTTGGAATAAAACAAGAATACAGCATAGCTCATCTCTGAGGTCCCGTTCCTCTCCCCATCCCCAACTCTTTTACATGGAGGCCATCAAAATAATTATGGAGTAAAGCTAAGGAGCTTTTCAAAATATGTGCTGGAGGAGCAGATAGGCAAGTGGCTGGAAGCATGATGTTTCTGTTCACAAAGAATATTTGTTTTATTTTGCTACTGCCAACTTAGGGCACGAGGACCATGCAGATTGTGGGGTTTTAAGAGGGTAAGCACTTGCATGTCTTCAGTTTTGCAGTTTAATGTCAGTAATTCCAGTCCATCTCAGCAATTACTACAGCTACCTTTCCCATGCTTAGCAAAACGGTGATCTAAACCTAGTCCCCCCTGCAGAGACTGCTAAAACACTTTTGAAGCTACACATTCAGCTCCCACATCCACCAGGTGAGAGTCCTGGTTCAGACAAACACAGGAGACCTCAGGTTTTGACAGCTTTCCATTCTCAAGCTTGACAACGAAGTGACTGACTCCCGTGTTGGGACTGACAGAAGACAGCTGGGACTTGCTTAAATTTCCTGGCAAAGTACAGTTGAGGTCTGCCACGAAATAACCAAGCCAGTTCCTCATGTAGGCTCCGTGACTCACCACCAATATATTGGCATCCAATATTTTGGAATAGCCACCACCCTCGGAGCTCGGGTCTGCTTCGCTGCCACGGTTTGCCCAAGGGAAAGCAAACTGCTCTTTGGATGTTCCTGAGGTTCTGCTGGATGCACCAGGCACGTCTGGCTCTTTCTGTTGCAACCCAACAGCCAGCTGGCACAGGAATTCAAAAAAATCCCTCGCACGTTCTCTCACCTGAAGAGAAACACCAGAAGGGAGCGTTGGAAAGAATGAAGAGAGGGTTGGGAAGAATCAAGAGAGGGTTGGGAAGAATCAAGAGAGGGTTGGGAAGAATCAAGAGAGGGTTGGGAACAAAGCAAGGGATTTTGGCTTTCAGAAATCTGAGCTACAACTCCTTCACTTGAAAGACAAACATTTATCCCAAACAAGGCTCAGACTGAATGCTGTACAAACTCCTCTGCCCTCAAGGCCGAGAGTAATTGCCACTGTCCTCCAGCAAAACCTCCTCCTTCTCGAGGAGTCAAGCTCAAAATCAGTATTTTAGTTACAAAGACATTTCCTGCTTGGCAGCCACTGTTTTCAGGCCAAGCCATGTTTTTTAGCTTAGAAAACAACTACCTCTGGTTGGGCTGAGCTCTCACTAAATTCCCAAGTAGCACAAGCTGCAATTGCACTGATAAAACAGCCTAGGAAGGAGGGCACAACTAAATACATAAATAAATACCATACTTCATCCAGGGTTTCTCCTCCAGCAGGTGTGAATGAAGGACATTGCTCTCCAGCATCCTTTGCCATAGCCTTGAGGTCAGCCAAAGGCTTTCCTTCTGCAACACCGTATTTCTGTAAAGGACAAGGGACAAAATGGGGGGTTGGCAAGATGTGAGGAGAAACTCCACTTACTTTTCATTTGCAGAAAGACCACAGGGCATTATTTTTCACAAGCAACAACCAAGCGCTTTCCCTGCAGATCCCTGAAATCTCCACAGCAGAGGATGAAGGTTTGAAGATTAATCCTTCATTACCACTGGCATTACATATGATATTCCATGACAATTCATTATTAGAGTCGTCGTAATTTAAATGTACTGAAACACTTTTAGTCTCTCAATCCCCTTCTCCAAAGCAAAACAGCAGCAGTTTAAGAACACCATGAAAGACATGAAGAAATAATTGTTCTGAAGCTGCTGGAAATGAAATCCTAATCCTAAAGATTTTTCCAGACTTCTCTCATGAAAGCAAGGCATGAGAGAATAAAACTTTCTTAAGAGGATCAATGCCATGTTCTTTTAAGGGACTTTGCTCCTTTTTTGTGCAATTCATTTAATTTCTGTTATCCTGAGTAGTGACTCACAACCTGTGACCTGCAGACACTGTACTGGCATTTCCATACACCCATAGAAACACCATGAAAAAGAAAAACAGGGTAACAGAGACATAAGATCATTCTTTCTAAAATCTGGTATCATGACCTTTCTGAAAAGTCAGGTGGTAAGGTGACTAAAGAAGTTTGGGAGCATTTAACTTGCTGTTTTCAGGGCAAGAGCTGGAATTTCTGAGACAAAAAAGATTCAAATAGGAAATGCTACAGCCATGTGCTTGCTCCTTAAACAAGAAATATTACCTTATTTAAATCATTAAAGCATCACACTTACAACACTCATCACTAAATTTTGGCTTTGCTTCACAATTCTGCAAGCCATTTATTGCCCCTGATGTGAAGAGTTCAGCTTTCAGTGATTAAAACCACAGCAAACAGTGCTCTCCACTGTTAAATCTACCATTTAAGAAGCCAAGACGTCCATCAGCAGGAAGTTACAATCTCAAATTGTTCAATATTTGATATTAAAACAAATTCTTCCAGCACTTACTCTCTCTCGCAGTCTTGCATCATACTTGATTTCCACATCTCTGCAGAACTTATTTTTCCCTAGAATTGCAGCAGCAGTCTAAAAAGTGAACACACAGTCACATCAGTGGCACAGAGCACAGACCATCTTACAGCACCACAGCCAAGGTGAACCACATCTGTGGTACCCCACAAGCCCAACCAACAAAATACAAGGTTTTCCAGCTGCCAGCCTGTCCCAATTGGATAGATGGCCTGCAGGGGGAAAAGCTGCAGGCAGCTCCTTCACAAGGCACACTTGGAGACCCTTAGCACCTATTCAGTCTCTCCTCATATGAGAGATGCTCCAGATCCCTCATCGTCCTTGTGGCCTCCACTGGCTCCTCTCTGGTAGCTCCTTGTCTCTCTGAAACTGGGAACTCAAGGCTGGCCAACCTGCTCCTCTTCTCCCACGCACCAGAGCGTGAAGGCTGCACTGGACTCACATAAAGTCTGCACTGGCAATATCTGCTGAGAGTGTTGTGCAAACACCCACACCCAACTGATCTGACACTCAAATACCTCGCTCTGAAAAGGCTCCTTAGATTCTGGCAAGGAATAAACAGCCTTGTTGTACCAACAAGGGTTAATGATCGATTTAACATTATCGCTTAGGAGAAGTTTTATGTTGTCACTTCAAATTTCTGTCACAGAACAACGTCAAAATTGAGATGGGGTTGAGTCCAGTTCCTGGTATATATTAACAGCACAGTTAATTGCATGATTACATGCTGCAATTTCCTCTTTTTCCAACAGAATTTGTACATTCCTCTCATGCTTCAGCTATGAAGTGACAGGGTAGTAACAGACACTTCAGAGATCTGCAGCTGCCAAGAAAGGAAGCTCCAACCTCATGGAAACTGCAGCTTTACACATCTCTGGGAAAGCTTTCACCAAGTCTGGATAGCTTGTCAAACAAATGGCAAAACACACTTCCTTTATGGTAAAAAGGAAACATTCAGGTCTGTCTTCTACACTGTGAGAATACAACTGCTTTCCCATGGAAAAGGCAGTCTCTAATATAAGGAAAACAGAATCCCAAACCAATTCCCCTAAGGCAGGCCCATAGCACAGACAGCTTTGTGAAAGTTAGAAAGCATTATTAATGTTTCAAAATACAATCACTGCCTTTCAC
The DNA here is from genome assembly GCA_035222235.1 of Margarornis squamiger. Lineage (NCBI taxonomy): Eukaryota > Metazoa > Chordata > Aves > Passeriformes > Furnariidae > Margarornis > Margarornis squamiger. The sequence goes on from JAWWTY010000037.1 coordinate 58,442,278, forward strand.
ACACATAAAAGTGACTTGCCAGGCTATTATTATGCATTTTTAAAATATCTAATTATTGTTCTCCTCTCTCCCTGGCTCTTTTTATTCCCAGACTGTGCTGCTACAGTAGCCCATGGGACTGTGCTGCAAATCTGATGAGCAACGTTGATGATCTATGATTTAAGGAAAAATAAAGGAGATTGATGCTAGATTGTGTTGATCTGGTCTACAGCAAGGCTTCACAGACTTCTTGAGCAGGACACCAGAACAGAAGGCAAGCAATCAAAAATGGCTTAGTAGTTTCAATCCCCTACATGTCTCCTGAAACCACAGAATCAGTAACAGAAGGGAGAATTAAGGACAGGCCTTCCAGAAGAGACATGACCTTCCTAGAACAACTGATCTCTGACTTTAAAACTTCTGATTCCCTAATTCTGAGTATTTCGTAATCTTGCACACAAGATCACATGCAATCCCACCCAATAATTCACATTTCTTCCTCTTTAATTAACCTATAAGTGCATCAACGTCAAGAGGTGGGACATTCCTGCCAAAATCCAACCTCCCTGCACATTTAATGATCCTTGTACTGACTTCACAGCAAAACCCGATCTTGTCTTTATTGGCCTGCATTCCTCAGTTTCTTCCATAAATCCACAGGGGCAACAGTGCATGACATCCTGCAAAGCAAGCTGGCCTTTGCTGACTCCCAGCTGAGCTGTTCTCACTGAAATTTCCTCATCCAGAGAGGCATCCTTCAGTCCTACACCACTCAAGCTGCAGTGGGTGGTCCACCAAAACAGCTTTTAGCTCTGTCTGCATTTTTTTTGTATCACCAGTAACAAATAAATGCCAAACTTTGAGGGCAGTCGTTGCCTCAAGAAGAACTCACCTGCTTTGCTCGAAGGAGGTCACTTGAAAAGACGTGAGTAAACTTCACATTACTGAGAAATACCCCAGCAGCATCTGCTTGTCTGAATCCTGTTGAAGAGAGAGGCTCATCCACTCCCTGACCTACAAAATAAAAACCCATCAACATTAAGACATGCAGATTTTAGATCATCCAGCAAATATGTCAAGCTATAAAGAGTCTGCTCATTCACAGTAAAATCCTTCTCCTTCAGTAAAGCCAAGCACTGGGAAAAGTCACTGCCCTTCTGGTCTTCTCTACACTCAGTCACACAATTTTAACCAAACAAAGGAGCACAGCACAGAATAGGAAGAGAGAAGGATCATTATCAATCATATTTATATTAATCTATACCTATGACAACTTTAAATTGAAAACCCTGCTGATACAGGCATTAGACCTCTCAAAACTCAAGGCTACATTCATGACGAGGGGACATGAACCCACTACACATCATCTGACCCAAAATGCTTGGAATTTAAGATACATCACTGATACTTTTAAGGAAGTAAGGCAGGGGAATATTCTTCATTCATTTTAGTATGAGCACAAAGCCGTGCTGCCAGAACTGTAAACAGCAATGCCACAGAGGCAGAAAACAGCGGCAAGAAAATCAAAAAGTGTTTTTCCTCACAACATGCAGCATTGCACAAAGTTGATTTATTCAGAGTACAACCCCAGCAGGTTCCTTGTAGCAGTGAGCCTTGATTTTCCTACAGCAGACACCCAGGCAATCCAGTGTTTTCAGTCCCAAGTCAGCGGCCACTAGAGTGAAGTCTACTTTTAAATGGCTCTAATAAGGACTGCCTTCCTAGAACAAGCTGGGATTGAACAATTCAGGCATTTAAGCAATCTTTATACAACATCATTCTACAATAAAACTTAGTATCTGAGCAGCGGATTACAGAACTTCACCATGATTTTCTAGCAGAACAGCTGATACTAACCTTGTAGTATCTTGTCTTTATTGTATCTCGTTTCTCCACTGAAAGATTATAAACAACAACAAAAAATTAACTGAATTTTCAAAAATGTTTAACCTTAGACACCAAGAGGCGGCAGAGCCTCAATGTGAAAAACACAAGCACAGATTCTTTTTTGAAAGGATGCCCCTGAAGACTTTACAGCAACAAAAACCAACATTTTCAGCTAGTCAGCCCCAATCACGCTATCAATATTTACTACGGCAAACCCACCTGGGACAAAAGGAAGTGAAGCAATCCCTTAAATTTCTCATAAATGCAGCATAATTTATCTAGAACAACTACACCTCTGTGCTGGAGAGGATGAAGGTGCAGAGAGACACTGGAGCCCTCTTATGAAAACCACGTGTTGGCCAACTGGACCTCCAGATGAGCCCCAAAAAAGGTAACTGTTCACAACAGGGCAGAACTTTTGGGATGAGCTCCCATCCCCTTGCTAGTGAACGAGCTGGCATGTCCCCAAAGTGGCTGCCAGAGTGCCACATGAACATTTCTACTTCAACACACTGAGCCAGGCTCACGTTTTCCAGCTGATGCAAAACCTGGGCTGCGGTGACAGCACTGAGTGAGCAGAGCTAGGTCTTTAAGGGAAGAGTAACTCTTAACAGGAGGAAAACCAGAAAGGAACAAGAAAAGCAACAAAAAACTCATCGCTCCAGTTGCACTGATCAAGTGTTAAAGCTGCCTTATCACAGAATCACAGAATGGGTTGGGTTGGAAGGGACCTTAAAGAGCATCCCATTCCACCCGCTGCCACGGGCAGGGACACCTTCCACTATCCCAGGTCACTCAGAGCCCCATCCAACCTGGCCTTGGACACTCCCAGGGATCCAG
>JAWWTY010000037.1:58470711-58482354 GCA_035222235.1 Margarornis squamiger
GGAAGGGTCTGGAGGGGAACTCGTGTGAGGAGCAGCTGAGGGAGCTGGGGGGGCTCAGCCTGGAGAAAAGGAGGCTCGGGGGGGACCTTCTTGCTCTCTACAACTCCCTGACAGGAGGGGGGACCAGCTGGGGGTCGGGCTCTGCTCCCAGGGAACAAGGGACAGGAGGAGAAAAAATGGGGACATAGTTTAGTAGTGGACATGGCAGTGCCGGGTTCATGGTTGGACTCAATGACCTGAGTGCTCTTTTCCAATCTTAATGATTCTATGACCAAAATAGGTTTCACATTCACCTCATGTGGATTTATACAAACCAATATACACGAGTTCACAAAAGTCCAACACGAAGAGCAGGAATGGTTAAAGGACTCTGACAAGAGGTTTCTATAAAGGCTGCAAGTGTTTACGTGCCTGAGTGACTGCTCAGTGTCCTCCTGCTCCAGAGAACAAATCAAAAAAGCTGTGAAATTTAAGAATGGTCAAACATTGATGGAAGACACCTTGCACGGAAACATCCCCAAAATGAGTGATTCCTCAGCAATCCCACTGATTTCTTTAGAAAAGGGCTAATTTAAAGCAGATTAGATTTCCATGGATATGTTTCTCCTCTGGCATACGCTGCATTTCCTGGGGATTGCCAATCCCACTGGTGTGGACAAGGCTTCACTTGGCCAATGTGACCCTAAACTGGGAAGCAACTGCTGTGTTTGATCTTTGGACTTCACAGAAGAAAGTAACTTTGGTTACTGTGGGTAGCAATGGACTTTGCATGATTTACTCCTCCTCATCTCAAGTTTTGGGAAAGTTGTAGTAAAAAGATGACGCAAAGCCTCTCAAATTTTTCCAGTGTTTGGAAAGTCCCTACTGAAGCTATGAGGCAGCAGGTGAGAACCAAATCCCACCCTTGTCCCATCCCATCCATCACTGGACCCACACCCTCATCCATGGGCACTGAGACCCCAGGGAGCAGCTTCACCCAGACACAGGTGGATGGATGGTGGGGAGCCCCAAGCAGGGAGCTGCCAGGTTCCTGCATTCCATGCTCACCACCAGGCAGAGCAAAGGACAGGGGTCCATCCTTCCATCCTGCCCTCTGACCTTCATTGCCTCCTAGGGGCTCACACCCACCAAGACCTCCACATTATCCCAACACCGGTGTTCTTGTGGTTGGTTTTATACCTACTCCCAGAAACTGTCTTCCTAGGAAGCTGCATAAAGAGGCACAGTGTCCCTGCCAACTCGCACTGCTGTAGGTCTGCTTCCACGTGGGGTCACATGCGAACATTTCTATGCCCAATAACCTTGTTAGTTCCCTTAATGTCATTCATAATGCAAATGAGACAGCGAGCGAATGGCCAGAGGCCCAGAGTGACTAAAGCTCAGCATCCAGAAAGTCTTACATCGCCTCTAGCTCTAAACTAACTTCCCTCCATAACAAGCACCATAAACTTGGCTATCAAAGCTACACATGCCCAGTCTTTGTTGTACAACAGGCAGCGATTTGTATCACTGGCTTCTATTTTTAGCATATTAATTAACTACTGCAACTGGTGAGGCAAGTGTCTCCAACTGGAGAGTGTGGCACCATTGTCTGGAGTCATCACCTCATCTCGTGCTATTGAAAATCATGGCAGTGACCCTCCTGCTGATATGAATTTAACCTGACATGCCCACAAAGGAATGGGGGGTGGTGCACCAATTTTGTGCACATGGTTCTCCACATCACCCTGGACCCTATTAGTGTGGAAAGAGCTCATTGAAAGAAAAGGAGCCACATTGTGCTGGGCCACCTAGAGGGTTGAATAGAAAAGGCTGAGGAAAAGAGCAGGCAGCAGAATAAAGGCCATAATTAACATATTTCCATATTCAAGCAAAGCAATAACTACGTGAAATGTTTGTCAAGGTGCAATGGGAGCATAAATATTAAGCACCGTATCGGAGGGGATGCCGAACCGCCCTCGGAGTCTCTTAGATTCCATTGAGAAATTCAAAACAAGCTTTTTTACAGGCTTTTATCAATTATAAGCCTCTGCTTCCCCCATGACAACAAGCCAAGGCTCACCATCCTCACTCAGGTAAAACTGCTCCCCGGGATTAAATCAAAAATTTGCCCCGAGATAAAAATAAAAAAAATAAGAGGGGGAGACAGAGGACCTAAACATGTGAAGCTGAAACCTATGATTTTACTTCAAATTCTTGTTGTATATGATGGACCCTGAACTGCAGGAGAAATTTTATACAAAGCACTTCTTTCTGGACACCTGAAGCAAGGCTATGGGCAAAATCCTTCTTTCAGACCTTGGTTATTGGGCACCCAGAGCCTGCATCAAAGGCATGGCTCTGACTCTAACTTTGGTGTGATTTATAGGTTGGACTTGATGATCTCAGAGGTCTTTTCCAACCTGATTGATTCTGGGATTATGCCACTCCATGGGAAAGTATAAAAGATGCCATTTGGAGGAGTGGTGTCACAAGGCGTGGGCAACAAGAGTCTGAGCACAGGAACACTCCCAGGGAAGATACTGGCTTGCTAGAGAGCAGCACTTGCTTTACTTTCTATTCCCAGGCAACAAACGCTAGAAACCATCCCATCCCCATTTCAGTATCACCTATTTCCTCAAGGGCCTTAAAAACCAGGGCCCAAATACCCAGGCTGAAGCTGCTCAGTGTGTCAAAGCCAGGTGGGAGAACTCTCTGCCTCCTCACAATGACCCTTCTTATTGCTCGGGCTGCTTGGCTGTGTGTTTTGAGCAGCCCATTTTCACCCCTGTACTTTGACAGAGGTTTATTTTCAGAGTTGCAGCTACAGAATTGGAAACTGCTGTCTTAAGGAAGGGAAAGCTTCTCATGGTGTGGGAGGGGAAAAAAGAGAGGGAAAAAAGGTATGTTACCTCCATCAGAAGAACAAGCATCGATACACCAGTTTTTAAACCCACCTAGAGATAATGGTCACACCCAGCCTCAAACTTCACCCAACCAATGACTGTACTATGAAGACAAGAATGGATCTGTACTGAACAAGCCAAGTTGAAAAGAAAGGTCTAAGGGAAACCACAGAAGCAGCGGATTTAATTTTCGCCTGTTCTGATCCAGATGCAATTCCAGTGTCAATGTGCTACTCTTTTTTTCAAATGCAGTTGGTTTTAACTGCACTGGCCATTTTTTTATTCTTGCTCTCATATGTCTACACCGTGCTGAAGACTTGCCCCAAGTTAACCCTTTCTGCTTTCGAAGGCAAAACCAGATGACTCTTCATCCCTTCAAAAAAAGGCCATGGAAGCACCAGCTACAACCCAGCAAAAAACTGTCAAGTCAAACAGGATGCAGACATGCTTCTATTCTCTGAGCAGGAAGGAGGGCAGACACCTAATTCTGTTCCTGGGCTAGAGTAAGACAAGCAGTATTTGGCCTTTACACAAATGGGTCTGAGGTATCCTAAATGCTGATGTTTCATCACAACCACTGAAGTGAGGTAAAGACAGGGAAACACTCTGAACAATCTACGTAACGTGAGCAGTCACCACAATATGCTCATTGGCTGATTGTAAATCCTACTTCTGAACACCTTTTTGCACTGGTTACTAATAAATAGTAGAATAAAATATTCTACACCTTCCTTAGGGAAAGCCTAACCAAGGATCAGGATGATGTCAGTGCTCGAAGCACTGAAAGGTCAGACCTGCAGCTGGAAGGAGAGAGGGCAATTCAGCCGCCAGCTCTGAAATTACGCCAGCTTGTATCAGCACAGGCTCTCTTGCTCCATTTCCTTCCACCTCATCTTCCCAGACTTGACTGGTCATGAAACATTCCCCAGGCCCTGATTACCCGGTGATGGCAATTCCTTGGTTCTCGTGGCTCCCTTTGTCTGGAAAGCTCAATGTACTGATATGAGCTGCCCCTCCCTGGAACAACCAAGAGCCTTCTTTTGTATAGCAACAAAGTCACCTGGATTGCTCTTTCTTCTGCCATGCAAGAAGTGCAAACACTGCCACTCTGCAAAATGTATTTTATTTCCAAAGAGATTAATTCACACAATGAAGCCTCTGCAGACTTCATTCTTTCCCTCTGCAAAGAACGTGTCCCAAACAAAACTTGCACCACGCTTTGCAGGGACAGAGCCCAGTAAGTTAGACTGGATGTGAAGGTGATGCATAGAAGACTTGCCCAGCAGGAGTCCTGAGGACCAAACACGCCTCTTTGTACTACAAAGCACCCTGTGTGGTTACCCTCCAGATCACTGCTAGGGTTGTGGGCCTCATCCTCCTCAGACAACACTCCCAGTGACTTCCACAGAACTTCTGTCTGAAGGACACACGACTTAGCCCAGAAGTCAAAAAAAAGAAAAACCCTTCTGAGCTTTCAAGTGCAGATGATTAATGTCCCAGAGACAGTGGGCAGAGGTTTGGCACACTGTACAAAACTGACTTACAGCTGAAATTTGCCTTTTCTTTTTTAGTCTCTTTGCTGACACAGGCTCTGAAAGCCACTGCTCTGAGATGCTGCACTGCATCCATCATGGGAATATCCATCCCACTTGCTGTAGCACTCAGAGAAGAGACCATGCAAAGGGCTGAGTTGAGGGGTTTACACAAATTGCCTTCTGTCTCTGCAAGCCTGCAGAGATTTTTTCCTTCCAAGTTTTGCACGCCCCTCAACCAAACCCCTGCACAGCTCCTTGCTGAGACGACTCTCTCCATTACAGCTCGTGTTCAGAGACAGGCAGCTGCTCTTCCTGAAGGTGCACACACTGTCCTTCCCCAAAACCCACCAGTCCCTCACAGGTTCTCACACAGCTAAAGGGGTATCCTGCACCAGAACAGTGCTGTGTTCAGCCTCCAAGAGCAGAGTGGAACACAAGGAAACAGCTGTGCATCCATGACTCCAAACAGGAGGGAGGAAGAAAGGAAGGGCACGCTGAAGTCAAGGAAACAAAGCAGGAGTCTCTTCTCAGCAGCAGCGTGGCATGTTCCACAGGCACCTCTGAAAGCACTGCCCTCTCCCACTCCTCCAGCAGTGATTCCCTGGCTTGGAGCACAGCACAGGCAAATGGTCAACCCCTGAGAAAACACTTCCAAACTGTGCAGCGCCGTGCAAAGAGACAGAGGGGGAATGAAGGGTCCAAAGCAATAAACAGATGGAGGGGGGGGCAAAGTGGAAAAGCAACATGATCTCAGTGAGCAAAAGGACATCTCCACAGATAAACAGGATCTTTCCACGTGAAAGAATCACAAAATCATTAGGGTTAGAAGGGACCTCTGCAGATCATCCAGTCCAACTCCCCGCCAAGGCAGGGTCACCTGGAGCAGGTGACACAGGAATGTGTCCAGGTGGATTTGGAGTATCTCCAAAGAGAGAGACTCCACGACCTCCCTGGGCAGCTGTTCCAGTGCTCTGCCACCCTCAGTGTAAAGTTCTTCCTCATCTTGAGGTAGAACTTCTCTTGTTTTAGTTTAGGGCCATTGCTCCTCATCTTGTCACTGGGCACCACTGAAGAGAATCTGGCACCATCCTCTTGGTACCCACCTTTGAGATAGAAATTTACATGGATTGATGAGATCCCCTCTCAGTCTCCTCTTGTCTAAACTAAACAGGCCCAGCTCCTGCAGTCTCTCCTTGTGAGGGAAGCAGTAGGCATCACTTTTGCCAAGCTATATTGTAAGGACAAAGGCTCTAAATGCAGCCTCTTGGTGCCTTAAAATTCAGAAGCCTCCTGAAGGAGATTTTACCTTGCACAGGGAACCCCCAGCGGGAGGAGAAAACAAATGACATGGTGACAGACCAGGCTATGCCAGTGCACCTTGTTGATCTATACACTCTTACTGTGTAAAGAGAAAGGCAGCTGGAAAAAACCTGTCCCAGAGGTGGGCAATTCCCAGCCAAGAGATCAGCTCTCTCCCAGTGACAGCTCCCTGTCTGCACCACCAGGGCTGGGGGTGGATGCTGCTTTCATGCCCTTCTCATGGAGAAGGAGACTCCTGGAAGCACTGTGAGGGCAGGGAAGCAGAAAAGGAAAACTTTTTCTTCAGGGACCAAACTTGTGTCTTGCTCAGCGGCCGTGTGCTCAGATGGGACCAAGGGCAAAGAGGGATACATTCCAGTTTCAGTCATGCTCATGTGAATCATTAATCACTGCAAGGACTGGGGAGAGGCTCTGGGTTTATATCCAGGCAGATTGTTTCAGGAACTGGGCTCGAACTACAGGCAGAGAGAGTGCCAAACTGATCAGATGTGACTGAAAGGAATATACAGAAGGATGGAGTTATCACCTCCTTTTGCAGAGGTTCAAAGGGAATGGAGAATAGAGATGAGTATCAAAGTGATCCTACACATCCAGAACAGCCAGTCTGTTAATGGTTGCTTCCCTCTCTGTTTGCTGACACATAGTGCTGCAGGACTGAGATCACAGCCAGCTCTGCACAGGCGGGGAACACTCAGGAATTTCGGCTATAACATTTTTGCCGAGAAATTAAAAAGAAGCAGTTGGTGAAGAAGAACTCAGGCCAGAGGAATAAAGTTCGAAATACGCCCGATTTTGCATGATACACTAAAGAAAAAGCACTTGACAGCAGAGAAAGCCACGTTGAGATGAATCAGGATTCACTGCTGTGCTCCAGAGCAGAGCTGTAAGCCAGGCTGAGAGGTCAGGGCTGGGAACAGCAAAGAGTCAAACCCAGGCTAAAAACACACATGGAGGGAACAAGGGAAGAGCGAACCACATGTCAAAGGAGGTCATATTGCTGAAAGAAGGCAAATGGGGAAATGAAACACCAGGCTTAACCTGAGCTGGTGGAGAGCAGCAGCTTTGAGGGAGAAAGAGAAAGAAGAAACAGAGCAGCTGATGAGAGCTCTGCAGCAAACAGGACAAGAAAAGGAAATGACAACTGGATCTGGAAGGAAGTCTGATGAGAAGGGGCTCTTCTTCAAAGAGCAGCAGTGAAAGGGAAACACAGTAGTAACAACATTTCTATAATGGAAATGGGGGTGGGAGTTTGCTGGTAAACTGGGAATGTGGGAGTGAGGGCTTGGGTAAGATCTCTGCTTTCAAAATGGCAAAGGGTTGTGGGTCCTCCTCAAAACTAAATGCCAACACAGTGGTGTGTGGAAAATGGCATGAGAAGAGAAGAAAAGAAAAGAAAACCTACAGCCAGCACCACGGTGCCCTGACTTCTGGGAAGCTCTGTACGCAGAATTCTGTCTTTAATTTGTAAGAAAAGAAACTCTTGACTTGCTGCCTCTTTAAACTCTTCGTAAAGGACTTCAGTTCATGCACTGGAGACATATAACATGAGAAGCAGATCACATGGGGGGAAACACATGAGAGAACTGCATGACTGGGCTTAAGTTTGGACCTCAGTAAAAGGAACTACTAAAGCATGGGGCCAACCATCAAAGAATTCATGGAGTGGAAAGAAACCATGGACTTTGCAGACTCCTTCACAGCCCTCAGTCTTGCAGTAGTTTGGTTATACAGAAAACTTAAAGGGCAAAGGATTATAGAACCAGGATTTGAGAATTTAAATCATAACGAAATTCTAGGGCACTCAAGAAAATCTCCACTGGGATAGAACAAAATAAACCAAAACACTATCGTAGGGAGTGAAAGCAGCAAAAGAGAAGGAAGGTTGGTCTGGTTTGGAAGATCATATGCAGGTATGTTGGAGGTTGATGGCTGATGGGGTGGTAAGGATCCAGAGAAATGGCCATGGGAAAGGCAGTGTGAATGAAGCAAGGGGAGGGGGCAAAGAAAGAAGGCAAAGCTGATCAAACATATTAATCCTTAAGCATCCAGCTAATTAGTCTGAAATGGCTGAAGAATTACCAAGAGTGATCCTGCAGAATCTGAACAGTAATATTTCTCTTGAGCCCTGTGGTCTTTTGTCTGCAAAGGATCATGCAGCAGTGGGAAAGGAAGGGAAAGCATCGTGGTAACCAGAAAGTCAATCACCCAAACACAGCCCATGGACAATTCTCTAAAACAGACCAAGAGAGGTACAAAAAACTGGCCTGGATTGTAAAATCTTAAATACCAAGAGGCAGGCACAGCAGCAGACATTCAAACCCCAAAGCTGCACCCAGTCTCCCTTTCCCCTCTCTGCAAACACAAGTGGAACAGTTCCTATCACAAAGGACTAGGTATGTCAAACTAGTGAGTTCAAACACTGAGCCATATACCACTTGATGGGAACTCCGAAAAACACTGCATGCTGTTTATCTGTTCCAGGTCTAGTTTCCAAAAAATGGTCTCACCATTAACCATTCAGATGAAAATTAAGAGCACACTTATTTTCTAGAAGTCACTGAGGGGAAAAAAAACCTCAAACAACAAAAAAAACCCCAACCAAACAAAACCTGTTTTGCAGACAGGTATAAATTAACAACCCTCTCTCCCACAGAAGCAACTGTCCTCATCTAAATCTTCAGAAAGCACATTCAGCCAGAAAACAAAAAGGGAGTGTAATGGTTCCTTATGACAGAATTGTTCCACTGCTTTCTTGGAGTGAAGTTACAGAAAGAATCCAAATGTTTCTTTGAAAAAAAATTCATTGCCTTCTGAATTGTCATTCCCTGTGTTTCAGGGATGTGGTAATATCACAAATACAATTTTTACCTTTTATCTGGACCAAGTCCAGTTAATCAAAAATTTATGAACACGTTCATGCAACGCACCAGCCCAACACATTTGGGGCAAATGTACTGGATTTTGGTGTCCCACATCTGTCCTTACAATCAATCTTTTAAAAAAATTGATGAGTGAGCAAAGCAGAGAACAGTGTGGTGTAACCCAGCCTTACAGCCTTCACTCCACAAGCACTGATGGGGCAGGACTGCAGCTCCCTGCTGCAGGCATTCTGGTTCTACAGTCCCAGGGCCTGAGTCATGACAGCCCCTTGGGACCCAGCAGCTCCTCCCACACCACCTAAGGACGGAGGGGACCATGTACCAGCAGTGACAAATCTGCCCCTCCAGCCCCGCAGTGAGCAGCAGGTGCAGCCAGAGCCTACCTGTGGCACAAAGGGCAATGAAGGTCTGTGCATGCTTCCGGATCAAAAGCAACTTGTCTTTAGGGAGAGGCACCTTCCTTAGGATGTGCTCGATGAAATCGTGCGGGGTCACAGCCGCAAGGTTCCACTTCAACTTCCCCAGCACCACAAGCTCCCATTCCTGCAGGAGGGGGACGAGAACAAGAGAAGCCAAGCCATAAATACGCTACTTCACTTATTTCTCTGATTGCAACTTTATCACCTGCTAAATTGGTTTTGCTCAAACCACTTTTTCCATACGCCTCTACCGCTTTGAAGTTGTTGACTTTATATTCTTTCTTTTTTTTTTTTAAACACCAGAAATGTCAAGCTCTACTGAAAATAATGAGACCTGGCAGCTCCTGCCAAGGTTTTACTAATTTTTTTTTTTTTTGCATCCAGTGCTGCATGCCCACCCAGAAAGTCTAGTCTGCAATTAGATATTGCCAAGGTCACTGTGGTCCTTTCCTAGTAACTTCTTTTAAATGGCTATAGTGCTTACTTTATAGCCATTTAAAGCCCTAGGGATAGCAATGCACAAAAATAACCTATACATTCCTTTTTTCAAAACCGGGGAAGTTAGCTGGATGGCATTCCCTCCCAAAACTGCACCCAAAATGTCCCACAGACAAATCTGATGGTGCTTAAACTACTCCAAGACGGGCTTTGCGGGAAGGAAACACACTCGACCCAGCCAAGAAGTAGCCTGTGTAAATGATCTGCCAGTAAATCACGTCGGATCCATTCCCACATTCTTTGCACACCCAAAACTCCCAGTGAAACCAAGGGAAAACCTGGGTGTGCACGTAACCCTTGGCCATTCCCCACAACGGGATTCCACGCGGAAAGGGCACCCCACCACCGGATCCATCCATCCACGGCGTTCAAGCAGGGCTAGACCTGAACTCAAACTCGCTTTGGAACACCTCACAGCGCCCCAGAGAGCGACCAAAGCTCAGGCCTCCGACTCGTTTGTTGCCTCACCCAGCAGCTACTTGCTGAGAACTAAATGCCCCGCGCCGATTCCCGCGTCCCGAGGACGCGCCGCGATCCCGACGGAGCCCGGCGTGGCGGGGAGCCCCAGCTGAGCCCCGGGAGCTGGCACGTTGAAAAGGAGCCCTTTAATTCTGCAGCCGAGGAGACGTCAACCAGCGTTGCTGAGAAACCATAAACATGGACCCCACAATGCCATTTCTGCAGTCGTTTCTCTGAATAGATGCCCACTTTAACTTTCCTACAGACATTCCGACTGGATTATGACAGAGCCCTCCGTGGCCTGAAAAATCTCACGTGCACACAGATGCAAAAGGCCACAAAAACCAGGTGGAGGTTTTGGTTTTGACTCTTAGGAAAACCTGTAAAATGTTTGAACATAATGGCAATTATGTGAGCTAAAGGCTGCCCTTCCCAATACTACTGACGTGCCAGGTTTTGGCGTAGAACAAAACTAAAGGACTGAATCCTTTAGGGAAACAGTTAAAATACATGTTTAAATCCACGTGGCTACAGTCCTACAACAAAGTAGGGACATCGTTCCCCATCTTCTCACATGGGCACCACAACACTTCCCCTTCTAGTCCACACCACTAAGGACAACTCATGTCCATGAGTCTGCAGGGCAAGGCTCTTTGCTCTATGGAAGCAGGAGCTGCCAGCCCCTCCCTGGGGGGAATTCCCAGTGATTCAGAGGAGAAATTCTCCTGGGATTCAGATGGCCATGCGAATCTCTTGAATTCCCAGTGATTCATAGGAGAAATTCTCCTGGGATTTGGATGGCTACTTCCATCTCTCTGACAGACCATCCATGTCACCAAGGGGCTCCTCTGTGTGCCCAGCGCTCTGCACCACCCAGGTAAATGTTAGTTATTCCCTTCAATAATTATTAGTTATTCCCTTCCATAATTATCAGTTTGTTTCTGCTTTCACCATGTCCCTCTTTGGAGAAGCAGCAGGCACAGGGTAGTTTGACTGACACAGGATGGGTTAGGTTGGAAGGGACCACACTGGGTGACCTGGTCCCACCTCCCTGCTGCAGCAGAGCCATTCCAGAGCACATGGCACAGGATTGTGTCCAGAGGGTTCTGGGATATCTCCAGTGAGGGAGACTACACACCCTCTCCGGGCAATCTGTTCAGTGCTCAGGAAAGAAGTTCCTGCTCATGTTCAGGTGGAACTTGATGGGCATCAGTTCCTGCTCTTGTCCCAACACTGGGCACCCTCGAGCAGAGCTTGGTCCATCCCATGGGATGGTATTTACACACACATACCATGTATCCCCTGATAACCTGCCAGGGAACAGCTACCTCGAGGCGGACCACAGCCAGCGGCTCTCGCAGAGGGGTGGGAGCAGGGGTGGGAGAAGGGATGGGAGAAGGGGTGGGAGAAGGGGTGGGTGGGAGAAGGAGTAGGAGAAGGGGTGGGAGAAGGGATGGGAGCAGAGGTGGGAGAAGGGATGGGAGAAGGGGTGGGAGCAGACGTGGGAGAAGGGGTGGGAGAAGGGGTGGGAGCAGAGGTGGGAGAAGGGGTGGGAGAAAGGATGGCAGAAAGGATGGGAAAAGGGATGGGAAAAGGGATGGGAAAAGGGATGGGAAAAGGGATGGGAAAAGGGATGGGAAAAGGGATG
>JAWWTY010000037.1:58485306-58510469 GCA_035222235.1 Margarornis squamiger
GGAGAGGGGTAAAGGAGGAGGGGTAGGTGGGTGGGAGGAAGACGGCAGGGCTTTCCAGCTCGCTCCTGCCTCCCTTGAAACTTGTCTCTCCCTCTCTCTTGGTTTCTAGCCTAAAGTTGAAGCGAAGTGACGCAACTCGCTGGGGCAGGCAGTTCTCTCTCTCTTGTTATTATGGAGAACAGCAGCTGGTCAGACGTAACATCAAACGCTTTTTTTTTTTTTTCCCCTCTCTATAAGCTAACAAGGAACCAGGAGGCCCTCGTATAGGGACACACACACACACACACACATGACAGCTTTTTCTTCCTTCCAGCAACCGAATTAAATCCGCTCCGCACTTTTCCTTCTGCGGGAGCCCGTCCCAATCTATTTCCCTCTTATTCCAAGACACCGTGGGGCTCCCCTCGGTCCCCACCGAGCCCATGGGGGCGAAGTATGAACTGTGCTGGCAGAGCAGGGTGCCAGATGCACGTCTCGCCCTGCCCGCTCCGGCACCTCCTTAATCTGCAGCCGGAGGAAGGCGAAGGGCAGAACTCCCCGCAGACACCAAATCCCCCCCAAAAAACACCCTCCTTCATGGGGGGGCGGGGGGGGTGAAATCTAACAACCACGGCGCTACTTCCTCCGACACATATATACGTGTTTCGAGCCTTAGCGCTGCATGGCCACACTGATACAACTTTCTAGGAAACGCGGCGGAGGAGGGAGGAGGGAGGGAGGAGGAGGAGGAGGGAGAAAGGTTGGCTGGAGGGGGCGGGGGGCCGAGAGGGAGGTGAGAGGGGTTATGTCCCGCACCGGGTGACTTCCACCCTGCCTCGCACTTCTCCCCGGAGCTGCAAAATGTGTCAGGGCACCGGCGGAGGCTCCCGAAGGGGGGAAAGCGCTGCCGGGCTGTGCGGGATGCCGCGTCCCCGCAGCCCCCCAGCCCGTGGGGCGGCACGGAGGGTGGGCTCGGCGGATGGGGATGGAGAAGGAGGGGGTGGGGGGGTGTCAGGCATGGAAATACCGCCTTAAAAGTGCGGGCGGGGGGAGTTTGGGGCGCCGCTTCCCCTCCCGCTATTTGCATAGCCAATGGCTCTGGGGCTCTCGCCGCTGCGCGCTGATTGTTACCGGGCAGATTATATTTTAAGGACGCGTGATGCCCCGGCATCCCGGGGCGGCCCCGGAGGGATGGGGGCGAGGGGCAGCCCCCTCACCTGGGCAGCATCGCGGGCGCCGCCGGCAGCGCGGGCAGGCGGGGCCGAGCGGCCGTCGGTGCCCCGCCGTGGGTACCAGGCGCCCCATCCCGCGCCAGCCCTCGCCCCTCCGCATCCGAGCGGGTGGGAGCAGTGGGGACCGGCCGCGTTGGAGCCCAGCGGCGAGGTTTCCCCGGCAAAAACCGGCCGCGACGGCGCCGCACCGAACCCGCCCGTCGGGGCAAAAAGGGGCTACTTTTCCAACCAAGAAAAGCCAGCAGCAGTGTCGCCCGCCCTCTCTCCGCCGCCCCCAGCCCCCGATAAAGCCGAGTAGGGGCATGTCCCCGCAAAAATCAACCCCGCCGCCCCCCCGGTGCCGTCGGCGGGTCCCGCATCGCCGGGCACCGTGTGTGGCACCCGCACCCCCCGAGCCGCAGGCTTACCGGGGGGAACCGGGCACAGCCTGGCCCGGCAAGGCTCGGTTTTTGGGAGGGCGAAGGAAGGGAACGAGGAGGGGGCACCCCCCGCCGTCCGTCGAGGGCGGTGAGCGGGGACCCGCTGCGGCGCGGCGCGCTCCGCAATGAAAGGCTCTTTAACTTCCACCATTCATTTCCCCTTCCTGGCTACTCCTGCGAACAGGGAGCGTGTTGTGTCAGCGCACGTTTTCCTTCTCCAAACTTAAATTCATAAGCGCTCCCGTCTGGCTTTGTAGCCCGACAATGCAACGATTGTGATTTATGTGGGTTTCGGCGGGGCGGGGTGCGGAGGGGGGGGGGAAGGTTTGGAGGACAACGGGTGTCCTAATTGTCCGGCAGCGACTTTCCGAAGTGGGGTGATGTCTGGGGCACGGCGGGGAAGGGATGCGGGGGGCTCCCCGCACCCCGCGATGGGGGAGCAGCCGAGGGTCACCTTGCTCGTGTGTGTGTGTGTGTGTGTGATGGGGGGGGGTGTCCCGGTAGGGAAAAAATAAACCCCTCCCTTAAATCAATCAGTGGAAGCATGCCAGCTCTGCGATCGGAGGTGCCCGTGAAGGAGAAAAGAAAATAAAAAAAAAAAGGGGGGAAAAAAAAGACCCCCAAAAACGCTTTTTACCCCCGTTCGACGGCTTTTATATGAGAGGTGCCCGTTTCCAGCCGGGAAACAGCGGCCCTCGGGAAGCCGCTGTGCCCGAGGTGCCCCTTCGCCTTGTCCCCCGTGCCCACGGGCGCTGCCGCACGCGTTTGGGAGGCAGCAGATGTTTTAACAGCCTCCGTGTAGAGATTACCGAGTGCCATATGTTAAATACCACCCTTCCTCCGGAAAAAAATAAAAAAAAAAAAATTAAAAAAAAAAGAAAACCAAACAAAACATCCCCAAACAAACAAGAAAAAATCGGGGGCGGGGGGAACCCGACAATAATTTAAAAAAAAAACCCCACTTTTCGCACTCGCTCCCATTCTTTTGCTTAGCCCAATTAAAACCATGAATGATTAAATCAAGCATCCCTGGGAGGTGTTTTTTCCCGCGGCGGGCGCTCCCGGGAAATCGGCGCTCCCGGGAAATTCGCACTGCCGGGACACCCTTCCCAGCCCCGCGGCAAAGGGGCTGTCCTGCTCCCACACCCCACCGCAAAGGGGCTGTCCTGCTCCCAAACCCCACGGCAAAGGGGCTGTCCTGCTCCCACACCCCACGGCAAAGGGGCTGTCCTGCTCCCACACCCCACGGCAGCCGCCGGGTGGCAATACCGCCGTCACTCTTCGGGTCTTGGGACGCTCCCTCCGGGCATCAAGTGCGGTGCGGCGGCTCCTCATCATTAATCGGCGGCTCCTCATCATTAATCCGACGTTAATCGTGTAATCGGCAATATGTGATGGTATTTTACAACTCTTGTTTGGGTTCCCCCCCCCTCCCCTCCCCTTTTTTTAATAGATCCTTAATTCGTCATCGTTCTTATTTATTTAATCTCTTTTTTTCTGCAAATCCCAGAGAACCATCGTGAAGATGTTTCTCACTGGACGGGATGGGCTCAAGCTTTGCAGCCCGACAGGCACGTTGTGTGTGTCCTCCCGGCGGCCGCAGGTTTTTTTGTTTGTTTAAATGAAGTAAGCATCCCTTGCCGTGCTTGAAACCTGAAGGTTGGAGTGTGAAAACAAGAGAATCTGAAAGTGAAACCGACCGGAAGCCAAAAAAGAAACAGATGAACGTGTTTCCACTGTCCAAGCTGAGGAAAGCCCCGAAAGCAAACAAACACCGTGAATAATAAAATGTGCAATAGATTTGAAATGAAATTATTCCAGCTTCAGTCACTGGAAGCAGTCTATCCTTGTTTAGTTTATGTTTGGTTGGGGTTTTTGGCGTTTTGGGGTTTTTTTTAATATGCCTGATTTTTAGCTGTTCAAAGGTAAATTCCATAATTCCATGCTGGGCATTCGAAGAACAACATGATAAAATGAATCTTTTATTTCCTCTGGTTTTGCATGAAAGACTAGGAAAGGATTTGGATACCACAGGATCTGCTGTGCATCACCCATGCATTTTCAAGGAGTATTTTAAATGTACAGGTGGTTTTCAACTCTAAATAATTGTGTGGTGGCAGCTTTATAATTAACAGCCACCTTAGAGAATGTAAAGGACTGAGCAGATTAAATATACCCTGTAATAAAACTATTCTTTAGAGGGAGATTTTATGCAGGCACAACAGCCTTAGCAGCATTAACTAATGAATTCTGGTTGATTGATTAACATATTTTAAATTAATTACTCCTTCCTGTTTAATGCCAAGTTGCTGCTGTATGCTTTCTCATTCCTTAGACTGAACTTCTTCAGAGCAATAATTAGAAAAACTGTGTTTGTGCAAGGAGTGCACAACTCCACTCAGATTTCTTTATTGGGCAAGATGGGAAGGGAGTCAAAAAAAGAGCTACAAGAATGATCATGTACCTGGGACCCAAATTTTAGGGGAAAAAATTAAGTTTAGGCACTCCCAGGTTTGACAGGAATGTCAGCTAGTGAAATTCAGGGAGATGTAGGATGGTAGAGGTACCACAGTGGTAGGTACCACATTAAGGCAAACAGCAAAGTGGACTGGTCGACTGCATGTTAAATTAAGCTTTTCTATTTCCTTTAGGACTGTGTCTTTAAGGTTACATGGAGTTAAAAAGTATATTCTGCCACAAATCCCACTCACAGAGCTGAAGGGGGAGTTACTGTGTGGGGTTCTGTGACCAGTGTTACCCCAAAAAAAAAAAAAAATCAGGTGCATAATCCCTGTGATGCATTCTGGCTTTAAAATTATTGGATCTGGGAATCTGTGGAGAACCTTTAACCTGTGGTAATGGAGACCCTATAACCTGTGGTAACGGAGAATTGCAGATTTAGGGTGAGATCCTGCACTTTTCCCTGCAGCAAAGGAGTTGGAACCGCTGAGAAATCTTCTGCTGGAGCTTTAAATCTAGAATTTGGACTTTTGTCCCTGTGCAGGGGAGAGGGAAAATTACGTGTTGCTTAAAGTCCCCCGGTGCCACAGCCTTATCTTTGCAGGGCTGCCACGTCCTTTGCAGCGAGTGCTCCATCCTCTCCTTGGTGAGCTGGCTGATAAGGGGGTAGGAACAGAACAGGTGCCTCCCACACGTCAGGAAGTCAAGTGAAAGGGAAAGCTTGTGACATTTTTTACAGGATGAGGCCCCTGCTATGCAGAACTGTACATAAACACCATCATTCTTTTGTTGGTTTGGGGTTTTTTTGCTTATGGAGCGGGTATTTGAAAGAGCAAGGCCAGTTCTGACAAATTACAGGTACGAACCATTGATATCTATTTCATCATTAATAGTATGATGGGATCTGAGAGTGACAGTTCCTTTTTTTTCCTTACTGCTTATGAATCAGCTTCCTATTCTGCTTAGAATGACTTTGCTGTTAACCTCTTGCATTCTGCGGGGTGATTTCGCTGCCTTCTGGGATGTTTGTATCAGTCCTTAGTTCAAGGATGCCTTCAACACTAAACGCACAACTTCTTTTTTTCTTTCCAGAGGAGCGATCAATAAGAGAGTCTCTGTCCCCAAACCTTCAGTTGCTCTGCAGTTTTTAAAGCATCTTGCTGTGACATACCGTCCTTCCTTCAGCAGTAATATTCGGGCTTTTCTCTGTGGTCTCTCAGGGTTGATCCACTACACGTGGTTTTGCTCTTACTGAAACAAATGTGGAGCTTCAGTTTAATTCTATTTTCTTTCTGTCTGCACCGAGACAAAGATTTTGCATTTAACACATGTGTGCAGCACACCCCCATCTACACAAACAGGGAAGGGGAAGATCCTCAGAGCAAATTGCTCCTGTTATGAGGAGTTGGGAAGGGTTACTGCATGTCTTGGTTGTCTTAACATTGCTGTGAGCTGCTAAATATTTACTTCCAGGAGCAGCTGCATTTTAAAGGTAAGTGCAGCGCTCCTGTTAATCTGCAGGAAGAGAATTATCCTGACCCAGGTTCCCACAAAGTGAAACATAAGAGGCATATATGTTGTCTGGCAAAGAAGGAGACATTTCATATGGAGCTACATCACTATGGGATTTTGGTTTGGAAGCCAGATGAATGAGTGTGTGATGCCCATAAGTCGGTCTCCTCATTGTGTGCAGATGTGTAGAACACATCCAAGTTCTGAAAACAGGTGGATTTTTAAAGGGAGGAAAGGCTTGGCTTGTTACCTCTGTAAAAACATCTAAAACTGTCACTGAACAGATATTAGGCTCACAAGTATTCCAGCTTAAATAACCAGTATTTTCATGTCCCCTTTGCAGTCCAGACAACTCTCTAGATCTGTTGATTTTGCTCTTCTTAATGTGTTCAAACAAACAATGAATCAGCTTTTATTGCCTGAAGAGGAGACAAACAAATAAATAAAAACAAAACCTCCAAAACAATAGTAACTCACAATGAAACAGGGTAAATAAATACTCTCTAGAGATGTAAACAATTTTACTTGTTTATTTCCTCTTCCAAAATTGCTGACTTACAAGCCATTCCCATGGATAAAGAGTTTGGATATTTGCTCTGTGTCAATTACACCTACACCTGGGAAAATTGCTTTTAAAACATTAAGAGCCTAAAATATCACATTACATGTAATATCAGTGACCACCCGAACACAATACTATCACTGGCTTCTTCTTTCTCTCCTTTTCTTTTGGGAATGCAGCATTTTAGTCCGAAAATGGAGTGTCCCAGCACCAGTGTGCTCCAAGTGAAGACGTGTGCATTTTAAAATCAGTGATGACATGGAAGCATTTGGAAGGTGTTACCCCTTTTCACAGTGGCACCTACAGCCAGTCTTCACTCACTTGCCATGTGCCTTGTGGCTTTTGGATAAATGGCTTTACTGAGGTTTAAGATGGGTGGGTGGTGTGAAACCCCTCTCACCCATGAGCATTTTGGCATCTCTTGTCACCCCACATCCTCAAGCTCAGCACTGCTGCCCTTGGTGAGGCTTTGCTGGGCATTTGAGTGAGTAACAGGCAACCAAGATCTCTGTGCAATGGTATGGCAAACAAACTTGTTTCAAGCTCAAGCCCCAGCTATTTCAGATTTCAGCTCCCAGCAGTTTTTGGCTGACGTGGGTGACTTGCCAGACATGGTGAAAGTCAGGTCTGCTTTGTCTGAGTTACATCCAAAGGTCTGGAGAGGTTCCTGTTTGGTCTGGGCAAAACTCCTGATGTGGGTAAGAAGGTCATCTGGGCAGAGACAGGAAGGCTGGTGAAATGATAGCTGCCCTCCTGTTGAAGTGGAGAGGAATTCTCCCATGCCTCTGCACGATGCACTGCTGCTGCCCCTGGAGAGCTCCCAACCTTCTCCATCACTGCACAGGGGCAAACCCCTTCAGCAGCAGTGGGGCCATGGGCAGCGATTTCCCAAGGGCTGCCTCTCCCCAGGGCTGGCAGAGGGAATGTCCTCCACTCTCTGCAGCTCTGCTACCTTGTTTGGCAGCATTTTGCTTGTCACTCTCCGCTAGGAAACCCTTTTCCTGCATTGCTGCTTTCCCTCATTCTGAAGCTAGTAGACACAAGCAAGACACAATTTCCTCTGCACGACCTTCTGCTCCCTAAAGGGTGCTGCTGCCCTTCAGATGTTTCACTGCGGGTAAGTATAAGGGAAACATTGCTCACCTAAAGAGTTAGGTTGGAAGCCATCTAGTCCAATCCACTGCTCACAGCAGGGCCACCTTCCAAGCCAGATTGGGTTGCTCAGGGCCTTGTCCAGCCAAAATATCCAGGGATGAAGATCCCAGTCTCCCTGGGTAATGCCTCAGTGCTGTGCTGCTCCCAGGGTGGAAGAACCTTGTGGAGAACCTTTGGTAAGAACTTAACTTTTGCTTCTTTGTTAAGAGTCCTTGTGCCTGATGAGAGCTTTCCTGCCTGCAATGCTTGTCCATCCCCTTGAAGTCTCCTGAGCATTTGAAAAGCAGAAAGAAGGTGGATGTTTGTTGCCCATTCCCAGAACTCCATATGTATAGCTCAGGATGTAGCGTGCAGGATCTGTAGATGTGGGTTTTATTGGTAAATGGAACTAAACTGCCTTATTAACTCAGAAAATCAGTAGCACATGTCCTACACTGCTCTCCTTCATTGAAACCTCCAGATGTCCTCCAGTGCCTCCTCCCTTGGCTCCATTCTTGGTCGTGAGCTGTGGCCTTTCTTCATCCCTGATGGTGCAGATCTGTACCCCAAGGAAAACTGTTGTGCTGCTGTCTCATTTCTCTTTGTGGTGAAACTCTCACCTGGGCTTTCACCTCATCCTGACATGGCAACATGCTCCTGGAAAAGGGAGTTAATTCCTGTTTCTGGCTCCTCAGCCTGTTCTTCAGCTCTTCCCTAGGTACTGTCCGCTGGCAGTCAGGGCACTGGACTGGGGGCTGTTCTGATGCCCAGACACGAACTGTTTCTTTTTTGGGTTTTAAATTTTTACTGCTGAGGCTCAGATGATGATAATCAGCATCCCACAGCTTAGGAAGGCATAATTTCTATCTTCCAAATAGCTGAGGCTCTGTGCTGTAGATGAATACTCCACAGGAGCTCCACGGCATGTCCTGGGGCAGGCACTGCCATTCCAGTGTCAGAGCAGCACCTGAACGGTCACACCTCCCTCATCAGAGAGGAAGGTTCATTTTATAGGTGGTTTCCACCCTTGGGTTCTAGCACTGTCTTCTGTTGCGCCCTTATCTCACAAACGTTGCACGAGGGAAAAAGGGAGTGGAACTGGTTTCTCTGTCTATGAATAGATGGACTATTAGAGACTGTTGGCACCTGAATGGGCTTGTTATCTTCAGATAACAAAGGAATTGCTCCATCCTGGAGAAGGTCAGGCTGCACGGATTCCCTGGAGCAGGCTGGGATTGAGGTGACAAGCATTCCCTTAGGAAGCAAGGCTGAGAAGCCATTTACAAACAAAGCTGGGGAAAGTAAAAAAAAAAAAAAATCAGTAAGGGAACACACCTCTGCAGAAGAGAATCCTTTAAAATGAGACGAGTTCCTGTGAATGGGAGCTGCAAAGAAAGGCTTCAGTTTGATGTGGGAACAAATTGTGAAAGACAGGCCTCCTAAGAGGATCTGGAAAGGGGCTGAGAAAGGATGGTAGAGAACCAGAAGCAGGGAAGTGCAGATAGGCTCTGCTTTTGCATTGTTTGGCTCTATAGATTTTCTTGCACATCTCTAGAGAGTGGTTATTTTTATGAACATTACACAATCCCTCTGCTATGTATTTTAATAGTTCTTTATCCCTGAGGTGGTAAATTATGAAGGAGAGGAACTTCAAGGGTGGGATGCATACGGAAATGTAAGCTAAAATTCCTGGAGAGCTGGAAAAGCCAGCATTCATCTCCACTTCTGGCTCTGGGGTCTCAGGGAGAAGTATTGAAGGGAGGACGTATGTCCCGAAAACACACTTAGAAATCTCCTGTGCCTGAGATCTCTTTGGTGGATGGGAACATAAAAAGCACATGGGTAATACATGCTGTGTCCCAAACACAGGCCTGTTATGAATTATCAGAATATTATGTGTAGGGTTTTGAAAAGATTTAGCAGGTTTGGAGGACAGAGGGTTATTTTTTTTTTAATCTGCTTTTGCCCTTTTTCCTGTGAAAGTCAGGGACAGATTGAAACCTGCTGACTCCAGTGCTTAGAAGATGGTTCAAAGGACCCCACTCCTGGCTCAGAGTTTCCAAACCCCACTGGGAATCAGAACATATGTCCAGAAGAGCATTGGATACCTAGAAAAAGTTAAAAGTAATTTCGCTTATCTTCTGAGCTGAATCCCAATTAAAATGTTTGCTGACAACTTTCTGATGCTTACTGTAACTGTAGCATTTTTTTCCCCCTCTCACACTACAAAAACAGCATATTCTTGTCATGCAGCTGTTGCTTACTGTGTCTTCCTTCTGCTTTGGGTGGATTTTCCCATGTTCATATCCGTAGCTTTTGAGTCCTTCTGTCAGTGAACAGCTGCAGGCTGATACTAGATAGAGCTGAATTATTTTTTTTTTCTGTGTTCACACACAAGCAGGCTTGTGAACAAAAGGGTTTTAAGGAAGCTGATAAATGAACAAGGTCTTTTGGACGATGCAATGTTGCTAACGTTGGGGACAATAAAAATCCTTGTACTTGTACTCACTGGAAGCGAAGGAAGACATAACTCAAGCTGTTTTATCTGGGAGCCTCCAAGCTTTTCCCTACAGGCTTGAAGAGAGGATGTTCTCTAATGAACTCATCTTTCATGTGACAGAAAGGGAAATGCTATCTCGCAGCCTGATGTCTGCCATGTAACTTGGACGTGGCTTTCTGAGGGCAGCCCCTGTTTTCTGAGCTTAAGGGAGGATCAGGGTTCCCTGGCAGTTCCACGTGGGACATGGCAGAGTCACAGAGCTTCCCTCTGTCTCCAAGGAAAGCAGATACAGTTATCTCGATGTATGTCCAGCTCAGACATGCTCTGAGGTTCGATTCAGTGCATTTTTCCAGCTGTTGGGCCCAGCCAGGCACAGTGAGTGCCATTGTCTCCCGAGGGGATGGAAACGGGAGCGTGCGTGGGGAGCTATAATGTACATTTGTCCCCTTCTTGCATCTCTCTTACGTTTCCTTGCAGCTTCGGGGGACCCCGGGGACATCAGCTTCACTCATTTGGTTTTTCCACGCTTGAAGTAATCCTTCCACATATATATGCAAAAAAAAAAAAAAAAAAAAAAGAAAAAGAAAAGAACAAAAAAGAAGAAAAAAGGAATAAAAAACCCACTGACCCGTTTAGTTGCCACCATCCAGAGTCCACTCTTGCATGAGGGGGCACAAGGACAGACAGATTCTAGTGCTGTGGGAAGGGGCACCACGGGGAATTCTCTGGCCAGCTCACCCCAGGAAAAGTGCAGGAGGAGAGGGAGAAGGCAGGGTATACAACAATGGGTTTGGCACAGATCTGGCCACCCTTTGCCCCCTCTGCCAAGGGGCTCTGCCAGCACGGACATTTGTGTGTGCTGGGGAGAGCAGTGTGGGCTCACGATGGGGGGAGGCATGTACAGACAGATGGACAGGGGAGGGTAGGAGGGTTATGCCCGGCTCTGCTCAGCCTCCCTGAGAGAGCCCTGTGTCACAGCTGCTTGGGACACTGCCAGTGGTGGCCTCTGCTGTGAGCATGGGGAGAGGCAGAGGGAAACATCAAGCCTGCTACTGGAACAGAAGAAGCAAGCAGTAAAAGAAATTTGGGAATAGCTGGAGACAAAGTACTGGGTTAGGTGGATCCTCGGTCTGAAATGGCTCAGCTGTGTCCCAGTTTTCCCCCTTGGCTTCATCTCTCTCTTGCCTCAGGTGCAGTAGTGCAGGATTACTGGGGGAGAAGATTTTGCCATTGGTTTGTGTTTGTGCAGAGTCAGACACCTGGGAAAACACTGTCCATGTGCCAGCAAGGAGATCCAGGCTCTTCTCCACCTTCTCTTAGGGCAGCCCAGTCGTTACAGACCTGTGATCTACTTCCAAAACAAGGAGAGAGCTGTGAGGAGAAATACGGGGAGGTTTCCGTGCCATTCACCTGTTACACAGGTGATAGAAGGGCAGAGGGAAAATATTACGTGATTTTTTGACATCTTAAGACAGTGAAGCCAACTTTGGGCAGATGTCAGCCTGCCAAGGAACAGGTTTGTGGGCACTGCAGCCTGGTGGAGAAGAGTGAGACTTGGAGGGGCGTTTGTCTTGTGGTCAGCTGATAAAAGAGCAGTACTTTGGCTGAATTAGCTCTCATATAAACTGACACAAAGCCAGAGTGCCAGCTTTTGCTCTGGAAAAGTTATTCCCTGTTTTCATCCCATCAGTGAGATGAGGACATGTCGCTGACAGGGATGAGGAAAGGAAGCGTGGAGGGGTAAGTGGTATTTGGGATGCGACTGGTCCACTGTGGGCACTTCCCAACAAATCCTCTGCTAATCTTCCCCCAGGAAGGGTGCTCCTTATAAAATATAGCTGAGCCCTTTCACTGTCCCACCGACCTTTCCCTGCTGCTCTTCCCTTCCCTGGCCCTACAGAAACTTGGCAGTGGCGATGCCTCTGGTGTCCTGTGATTGCTGCCCAGCATGCTGAGTGGGACCATCGAATTTCTTGCCTGGGCTCCCTGCCCTCCACTTCAGACCCACCTGCTGCCTCTCCTTGTCCTGCCACTCCTGTGGCCTCAAACAACGGGAGCTTGGATTGTGCTTTCCAGCCCCACAGGGATGAAGTGTCAGCCTGAGAGTGGGGTCTTGTGCTGGGGAGGTGGTGCTGCTCACCCTACCTTAGTGTAAATACTCTTCACCTGACACTCAAGAGGTTCCTCAGACTCCTTTTGTTTTCTCTTCCACCTAATGATGGCTTAATGCTGGGGTGAAAGGGGGAAGAGGGCCAGAGAAATAAAATCAGAGGAACAAGTGGAAGCTTCTTTCGGGAACGAAGAGGAGGAGAGTAAAAAGTGTCATGTGTGTGAAAAGTAGAGACCTGCAGGGAAAAGCGTGGCTTCAACTGTGCACAGGGTGCTGTGCCAGCAGGGGCTGAGCTCCAGCAGTGGGGCTGGAGGAAAATGACAGCTGCAGTTTGAGTCGGGGGAGGCTCCAGGGCCATGTCCCATCACATTCTGACAGGCTGCAGCGTGGGAGTGGCCCAGGGATCCTGCACCATCTCACTTGGCATGAGGGGCAAGGAGGAAATCTGGCAGAAATCTGAGCAAACCGAGGAGCTGAGGGGAAGGAACGTGGTATCGGGCAAGCCAAATGCTGGAAATGCTTTTAGCTAAAGACTTAAACCAATATGTCTTGGTGGGATTATTTCCACAGGGACTTAATATTTCGCACTGAGGAATTAGGATTATCCATAAAACCTTATTAGGGAGGACAGTGCTTTGTAAACAAGAGAAACCAAAATTTTGCTCTAAAAAGCAGCGTGGGATTCTAAGGGGTCACCTCCATCCCCAAGGCAAGTCCTCTGCAAATGACAGGCTGCTGAACACAGGTGCTGAGCTCCAAGGGGTTCATCGACCCCAACAATCCATCAGAGCTCAGCAGATTTTTCAGCACTCCGTAAGAAAATCCTTCAGGAAAACCCCCCAAAAAGCCATGGGAAGATTATGGCATGAGAGAGTGGGATGGATCAAGGCTGGGATGGTCAGCTCCTGCACTAACAGGGAGTTTTACCTCACTGTTCTTCCTTAAAATTGGTTGTTCACAGGATGGCTTCCAAAGGCTCTGCCAGTCAGGAGGCTGCTCGTGTTCAGAGGGTACACTGACCACTAGCCAGGAATGCTGGAGGTTTCAGTGCTCTGAGGAGCCCTGGATGGTCACCTACATGTTCCTTTAAACTGTGGTTGACCAGAGAAAGGCAAACCCCAGGGTCTTCATGGAAGCATCACATTCATCAGCTGCTGCTGCCAGTATTAAAGGGGATGGAAGAGACCTCTCTGCAAGGAGAGCAGGAGCCAGGCGAAGGCTGGGAGGCTCTGCAGGGTTGCTCCCACCTTCTCTCTGCACCCAGCTCTTGGTGGTTAAGAGGTGGGATAGCCAGGGATAGGGTTTCATATCCATAAAGTTTCCACCCAGAAGTCCTCTGGTCACAGTCTGAGTCACTATCAAGTCAAAACCACCTTGGTATGGAGGGAAAAGAAGCTTCTAAGAAGGTGTTAAGAGACTTTCCTGTGTGTTTTCTGAATGGTTTTCTTTGAGCAGTGGCACAGTCCAACGTGGAGTTTGAGGCAGAGCTATGGTGGGGACTTTGGGACAGCAGGAGATCAGACGAAGCTTTCTGGTAAGAAGGTAAAATAGGGATGTAGCAAGTTGTTGGTTGGCATCCAACAATGTAAGAAATTCTTCCCTGTGAGGGTGGGCAGGCCCTGGCACAGGTTGGGCAGAGAAGCTGTGGCTGCCCCTGGATCCCTGGGAGTGTCCAAGGCCAGGTTGGATGGGGCTCTGAGTGACCTGGGATAGTGGAAGGTGTCCCTGCCCATGGCAGGGGGATTGGGATGGGATGATCTTTGGGGTCCTTTCCAACCCAAACCATTCCATGATTTTATGATTCTATCCTGGTGTGATAGTTGCTACATTACCAGCAAAAACCTTAGCATACCCTGAGCAAGGATCCCCTAAAATTCATGAGCCTAAAACCAGTGGTATGTTTCATTGTTTCGTTCCTTTAAAGTTTGAACACCGAAGTCTTGCTTTCAAGTTTTGTGTTTTTAGGGTCTTTTCTTTTCCTGTGAAGGTAAAATTCTCCCCATATTTTGTGGCTCCAGAGCTTGGGTCCAGATGGAAAAGCCCTGAGACCCAATAGAAGAGTCTGGCTGCTGTGCCTGTGTGCAGGAAGGTCAGTGCTACTTTCTGGTTTGTGTTGTTGTTTTGGTGTTTGTTTGCTTTGTTGTTTGGGGGTTTTTCCCTGTCAAGAATTGACCCAGCAGAAATCGCTCAGAGAAAAGTGACAAATACAGAGTTTTCAGTGCCAGGCAGAGCTGGAGGCAAAGTTTTTGGTGAGGTGGAAAGGGAAGGGCTGTTTGCCAGTCCTGGGGACTGGAGAGTGGTAGGAACAGAATGCACTGGGTGTCACAGAATATTCTGAGTTGGAAGGGACCCACAAGGATCGTCAAAGTCTGACAAAATAGCATGGGAATTGCTTTTGAGAATTAAAAAAAAAGAAAAAAAGAGAGAATTTCTTGTACAAGGCATGCAGACAATCATATCAGTAATATCCTATCACTATTTTTTATCACAAAGATAAAAGAGGACTAGGTGAGTGCAAGGAGAGAAGGGCAGATCAGACAGTTTTCATTAGAAAAAAGCAGTCCTGTACAATGCTGAGGTCTTTTGTAAACTGGTTTCAGTGTCTCTGAAACGGTGTAAAAGAAAACACAGGAAAAGAGCCAGTCTCATTTTTTTAAAATAAAATAGTGTCATTTTTCTCTTCGAAGCAACTTTGTCAGTGAGACGTTACATAGAGTTTGTGTGATCTCTCTGTCAAAGGAAATCAGAGCAGAGACTGAAATCCTCGGGGCTGTCCTGACGCAATTTATCATTGCTGACGAAATTTGTGTCCGTGGAGAAGAGTGGAATTTTCAGTCTTCTCTCTGCTTGATGCTCAGCTGAATTTGGGCTTCCAAAATCCTTCTGTGTGAGCGGAATCCACAGTGCTGGGGACGTCTCCTTAAAAAACTCCTGAATACCTATGGCTTTGGGGGGGTTTTTTGTTGTTTGGTTGGGTTTTTTTTGTTTGATTTTGTTGTTGTTGGGGAGGTTTTTTGTCTTTTTTTTTTTCAAATTCCACTTCTGTTTGTATTTCTTCCCAGGTTATTATCACCTGCAGCTTTCATTCACTCTCAGGTCAATCATTCATCCTTGAAAGCAATTTAATAACATCAGGACTGACACTGATCATTTTAACACCTCGGGAATGAAAAAAACAAGCTCCTTCCAATATGATTCATTGCTTTTTTTTAATTTCCCTTTGTTTCTGCTCTTCCAGCCTCTTTGCTGCCCATGTGTTTGGTTGTGTTTTATTTCCCAAGCCAATTTGGACTGATTTCTCCACTGATGGTTTCATAGGACACCGGATCAAATATTTTAGTAAAATCCAAGCACATTGTATCCTCATGTATTCCCTTCACCCACTAATTGTG
This sequence comes from Margarornis squamiger, assembly GCA_035222235.1. NCBI lineage: Eukaryota > Metazoa > Chordata > Aves > Passeriformes > Furnariidae > Margarornis > Margarornis squamiger. The sequence continues at coordinate 58,500,607 of JAWWTY010000037.1, forward strand.
TAAGCCATCCACAAATTAATCAAATTTATCTGGCAAACTCCCCCCTCCCCAGTTTTCTGAACCTCTTGCTGCCTACTTCTCATTATTTGCTAACCCTGGAGTTGTCTAGTGGTGTCCCACCCCTTCCTGCCCTTCCTTGGTGTTTTTGTGCTGTATTTTGGGCAGAAGCTGGACTTAAAGGACAAGGGAGTCTCGTGGCCACCCTGCCTCACACTGGGCTGTCCTGGGGAGAAGGAATGCTGCTGGGAAGGGTGTGTTCCTGGATGCACCACCAGATGAAACAGTTCCCTGCCAAAGGAGCAGCCATTGGAAGTGCTTTCCCGTGGTGTCATCCTCAGGCTACGTTGCAAAGGGGCACTTTCAAAAGAGAAGGCATCAAGTCTCCAGCAGTCAAAGGAAAACAAACATAATCAACTGATTTTTGGTTTGCCAGCTCCTAAAAAGCCCTCCGTGGCCCAATACACTGTTGGCTAAGCTCAGATATACAATGAATACCCCATAGCACAAGTTTGCCTTTCGTGTGGGGTTGTACCAGTGGATCTTCACTCAAACAGCAGGTACACAGCCTGTTCTGTGAACAGTCACTGTAGCAGGGCTGTAAATAGATCTATACTTCACCATCTCATTTGGGGATTGTATATTTTATAAAACTCCTGGGTGCTCACAGCTTTCTGTAGAAAATACACGTGTACCATTTTTACTTTTAGTAAACTGAGGTGTCTATGCAACACCAACAGATTAGATACAGACCTAATGTACCCAAAACATTTCCCCCTGTGACCCAATTCCACCTGGCTTAATCCATTTCACTCTTTTGGAGAGCCTTCCTGAGGCTGCCTGGTTGTTTCTCTGGTAGCGAATGGGAACAGACTGGGTTTGGGCTTTGGGCTTGCCCCCTGCCCATGGAAGAGCTTTGTGTGCTGAAGAAGACCCAAAGCTCTGGTGCCAACACTGATTTCTTTCTCACCTGCAGTTCAGTGCATTAGCAAAGCAGAGTTTCCAGGGACCAACCACTGGATTTGGTAAATATATTTTTAACCCTTGCTGGTTTTCTTTTTCTTTCTCACTCATGAGTCAGAGCTTGCAGTAATTTCAGAGAAAGCAAGACAATTGTTGAACTGAAAGTGTGTGATTCTGCTTGACATTATGTTTTCCTTGCAGACACCTCGGGCATTGGTGGACTATTTTTGAAGAGGGAGAAGAGGCTAACACATGCTAACACACCAGTCTGTGCCTGGGGATGAGGTCCACCACTCCTTGGTGAAATTCCCATCTGGAAAACAATTAAACATCATTATTCCTCATATGAAAAGACTAAAACTGGTGTACCTGAGGGTGTGACATGATCAAACAGTCACTGGATTTACCACATCACTCCTTTGGCTCTCTTCACAGAATCACAGAATCATTAGGGTTGGAAGGGACCTCTGCAGATCATCCCGTCCAACCTCCCTGCCAAGGCAGAGTCACCTGGAGCAGGTGACAAGGGATGCATCCAGGTGGGGTTGGGATGTCTCCAGAGAGGGAGGCTCCCCACCATCCCTGGGTAGCTGTTCCAGTGCTCTGCCACCCTCAGTGTGAAGAAGTTCTTCCTCATGTTGAGAGGAACTTCTTGTGGTATAGTTTATGGCTGTCACTCCTCGTCCTGTCACTGGGCACAGCTGGAAATTCTGGCACCATCCTCTTGACACCTGCCTTGGAGATATTTGTATTGATGAGTTCCCCTCTCAGTCTTCTCTTGTGCCAGTGGTGGAGTCTCCTGGGTCAGGCAGGGCGCCAGCACCATGGCCTCACCCACCGGGAAGCTGCTTGGGTGCCGAAGCTGCACTAGTGTGGCACCAGTTTTGGCTGTGTGTGTCCCTCATCCCCCAGATTCGTTCAGCAGGAGGTCAGCTGAGCTCCAGAGCCTGTGGCACAGAGATTTTGGCAGGCAGGACCCAGTGCACACCAGGGCTTTCCCTGCCTCTGATGTGGGGTGGCCCTGATGAATTTCCTGAGATGGTAATGTAGCACCTCTGCCCATGAGCTGTGAAATGACAAAGCTGGGGTGGTCCTGGTGGCTTTCCTGAGACAGGGTTGCACCTCTGCGTGTGAGCTGTGAAACTGCAGCCTTTAGTAACCCGGGTTAACCCTTTAACAGCCCCACTTCCCTGTGGAAAACTCCAAAGCATTTTGGCTGCTGGGTGTTCGCCTTGAGTTCGTAGTTGAAAGGGCAGAGGGCTGCTTGCACATCCCAGGATATTTGGGATCAGGGAGTGCAGGGCAGGCCCCTGCCTTTTGGGTCTCTAGTTTATAGCCACATGGATGTTCATTGCATTCCTCTTTGGTGCTTAAGACTGGATTAATTTTCCATAGCGCCATGGCTCCTGAAGGCAACATACTCCTAGCATTAAATTCCCTTAAAAATAAAAATAAATCCAAGTTTTCTCGGTGTTTTACACCCAGGAAAATGCCTCTGTGGCCAGACTGAGTGCCACTGGCACTGTGCCTTGGCTGCAAAGAGAGATGTGCTCTGCTGCCCTTTCCAAGCACCAAGGGATCACACACCCTTTGTGTGTGTGCTGGATGATCCAGGGTGGTTTCTGTGGCTCTTTGTGCACAGTAGGTGTCATTAAAAACTCAACTTTTGCCTCAGCAGTGGATGGTTTCAGCTCCCAGGTGCGGTGTGAACAGGCAGTGCCTTGGTGTGGCACTTTGTGACGGACCTAAGGGCATCCACAGCACTCAGTTAGACCTGTGGAGCAAGAAGAAGGACAAATAAGCTTGCCTGTCCCATGAATAGGTCCTGGCAGCACCTCAACAGGTTTATGTAGTGATTCAGGTCCTTAACCAGGTTGTGCACAACCATTTTTCTATTCCCAGATAGGTGCAGACCCTGGGACTTTGAATCAAGCCTCAGTTTTCTGTCAAGGGGTGTGTGATGATGCTGAAACCTTTGCTGGAAGTGTGCGGTGCTCCGGTGCTTTCCAAATCCAGAAAGATTTGGAGCTCGAGGTGGAGTTGGTTGGTGATACTGATCATGAAATGTGCTACACCGACCTGTCCATGCCAGCCTGAGACATATTTGTTTGGAAAATGTTTTGCAGGGAAGGGCTCTCTACTTCTATCATTTTTCTAATAGTGGGGAAAGGGTGAAGCGAGAGAATGGTAAATGTGCAAGGATCTTCTAGAGCGGCGTAGGCCAAGCAGTGTCTCTTTGTTAATTTTTTATTAAAACTATGACTTTTACTATTGTCAGGTTGCCTACAACTCCAGCAATCCCAAACCAGAGGAGCTGATTAGTTTTTTTTATAGACTCACTCAAGAAATGTGATAAAAGGCAGTGTTCCAGTAGCTGCAGGTCTTGAGTCAAAAAAATTGTTAAAATCCAGAATTAAGAGGTAAATTAAGCAGTGCACATTTTTCTCCATGTAGCAGGATGGAGAACAGTCTCTGAACTGCTGCAGATTCAGGTAATCCTGATCCTTTCCCTCCATCTACTCTACAACCTCCTCATGAGGGGGAGAGGAGGGGGAAGTGCCGATCTCTTCTCTCTGCATGCAAGGGAATGGCTTAAAGCTGCATCAAGGGAAGTTCAGGTTGGATGTTAGGAAAAAGCTCTTCACTGAGAAGGTGGCCTTGCAGTGGAATAAGCTCCCTAGGAAAGTGACCATGGCACCAAGCCTGATGGTGTTCAAGATACATGGTTTACTTTGAAAGTTGTCCTGTGTGGAGTCAGTAGTTGGACTTGATGCCCTCGTGGGTCCCTTCCATCCCAGGATATTCTGTGCTTCTGTGAAGTACTGCAGTTGAGTCCACTTCTTATAACCCAATGTCTCAGCCAGAAAGAACCAGAGGTGTGCAGTGGAGTTTGTTGTGGCTGGACTCAGCACTCAGCAATTGCTTATCTCCACATCAAGCCCAGCTGTCGGAGTATCTGTCAAACAACAGGAAATGGATCCAAGTAGTTCACTGCAGCTTTGCCATCTTTCCTTGCACTGATAGCCCTTCCCAGGGTGTCTGTGAGCCATTTGATCTCCCTATTCTCCTTTAAAACTTTCAGCTGTCGGCATGGCATGCTCTCAAGGCGGGACTGGCAGTGCATTTCTTCGGGAGAAGCTCAGATTTTGTAAGTCCTCATCAATGTGCCACACTGGTGTTGATGTTTGCCATCAGCAGGAGATAAAGCAATGACTTTTGATCATTGTTAGCCTTCATTAGATTAGAGCCACCATGCCACTGCCTTCACTGCAGGGAATGGGTTCACTGACATGGAGCTCCATTCTGCTGTGGCTCGTGGCAGCCTCTCATGTTGGAGATCACAGATCTCTCCTAATGCTTCTCAGGTTTGTCAGACATGTCCATTGGTTTGAGCTCCATGAGGTGTGACTTGCAATGCTGAGCATGATGAGGTGAGGCTGGAAGAGGGGAGAACCCAAAGCAGTTTGGGAAAATGCTGCCTTCTGTCTTCACAGTCTTGTCTCTTGCTTGAATTGATTTTCTCACTCATTGGAAGAGGGTATGGACATTACAGAATCATCTTCTCATCATTAGTAATTACTGCTAGTTTCATAACTCTACTTGGATAGAGAGGAAAATCCTCATTCTGAGTAACACAGACAGTGAGATGACTAAAAGGATCAAATTTGAATGATGAAGATTATAATTCTTATTTTGCATGGATGAGACACAAGGCAATGACATTAGTTGACTTCTCTTCCCAAAATCACATGGATAGTGGATACCTCATTCATTAATGGCTTTGGGTGCCTAACTAGACTTCTGAAAGGTTGGCAGAGTCCTTTGTCTGAAAACTGTGTTTTGAAGAATTCCCAAACTGATTTTAGAAGTTCTCCGTGGGTTTTTTTTTGTACTTCATTCGCCACCATGAAATGCTCAGGTGTGACAAGAACAGTAAATGGACCAGAAGTGTCAATTTTTATTAAACATCAGAGCATTCGAATATAGAAAGAGTCCTAAAAGTCTACTGAAAGTTGGATCAGGGTTAGATAACCAGGCACAGGATTTGAGGTGACACCTGGAAAAGCAATCAGGAGTGTGCCTTTCTGTGGGCAAATCCAACTCCCTCTGTTCAAGTTCATGGCAGTGGTGCCTTGACATCCCTCTGAAGAAAGGTGATGGAACGAAAATGGAACGTAAATTCCTTGGTTAATCTCGGTGGTCGATTGGTGTGAAATTTCATGTAAGCTCTGTTTGACATTTGTTTTACAGTTTGGATTTCTTTTAGGTTTTTTTGTTTTGTTTTGTTTTGTTTTGTTTTCCCTTAAAGCCCTTACAGAAAATCTTTGAAATCAGATGCTAATTGAAATTCATATATGCATCTATATATGGACTCCTCCTTTTTGGGGTGGACTACATATGTACAAAAATACATGGTCAATTAAAAAGGTCAGCATCCTGGATGCAAAAATCCATCTGGAGTCAGTTCTTATGCTTGAGTGCTTAAAAAGTTGTGTAAGTTGCTGTGCAAAACCTCCCGGTAGGTACTAAGGCTTCTCTGAGTATGAATATACCTCATTTAGACTTGTAAAGTCAGGGAAATGCTAAAGCAGTTGGCATTCTCCTCTGTTCTCACACACACAGGGAGCACATGTCATCTCTCCTGATGTTTCAGCTCTCTGACCATCCTGCATTCTGATCCTTGTCCCTTCTGACAAAACCTCTCTCTTTCTCCCTTTCACGCCTCTTCCTCAAGCAGTTCTGCATTTCCGAGTGCAATTTATTCCTGCAGCAGATGTAGCAGAGCTGAAGGGAAAAAAAACCCCAACCTAATAAAGGTTTGCACATGGAATGAGGCAGAGCTAGGGCTGGTGTGATACAACATCCATGGTCCTCAAACAGCTGGAAATGTTTCTCAGATGAGCCAATGCACAGGGCTGAGTCCCACCAGTGAGTCTCTGCTCATGGGCTTTGCCTAACTCTCCTGGAAACAAAAATTCTAGGGGTTTGGATAGGGACAAGTCGGTCCAATCGAGTTTATTGTTTAAGGTGATGGAGCTGGGAAAGGGTCTGGAGCACAAATTTTATGAGGAGCAGCTGAGGGAGCTGGGGAGTCTTAGCCTGGAGAAAAGGAGGCTCAGAGGAGACCTTATTGCTCCCCACAACTCCCTGACAGAAGGTTGTAGCCAGGTGGGGGTTGGGTTCTTTGCCCAGGTGACAAGCGACAGGACAAGAATAAATGACCCCACGTTGCACCAGGGGATGTTTAGATTGAACATTAGGAAAAAATTCTTTGCTGGAACAATGATGAGGCATCAGAACCTGCTGCCCAGGGAAGCGGTGGAACCACCATCCTTGGAAGTGTTCAAAAATATATGGATGTGGCACTTGGGGACATGGTTTGGTGGTGGACATGGTGGTGGCTGGGTTAGCAGTTGGACTCAAGGATCTTCGAGGTCTTCTCCAACCTTAATAATTCTGTGATTCTACAGTTATTTTGACCTCGGTGTTGACATGATGGGAGCTGGCACAGTGGGCGGGTGCAGCTCTAGGAAAGGCTTGTGGGGCTGTCTTGGAAGAGCTGGGAAGGTGGCAAGGCCATGAATTGATGCTGCCCAGCAAGCCCAAGGAGCACCACGGGCTTTCTGAGCACAGCCCAAGTGCCCACAGCAGCACGTGGGAGGTGTGTGGTGTTCGCAGGTGTGGGAGGGGAGGAGAGAGTCCCATAAGGGAGGTGATGTCCTGAAGATGCAACTCCACTTGTGGATTTGTGCTGGGGCTGTTGTGCTCCACCCCTGGTTGCCTCAACAGCAGGCTGGTCAGGGAGATTGAAACTTAATTTTGAAGACTCTGTAGGGATTTCAGTCAAAGGTCATAAAGAAAAGCCAGGAAGCTTCTTCCTAGGAGAGAGGAGTTTTGGGCTGAGGATGACCACCTGAGGCACGAAGCCATGGCATTGCAAGGGGTTGAGGGCTGTGCCTCTCACTCATTGCAGGAACTTTAAGCATGTATCTCCTTGCACTGGAGTCAGTGGTGGCATTCACAGGCTTAAAGCTCAGCAGCTGCTGTGGAATGATACCCAGAATCCATCCTCAAGGACCTGCGTTGGAAGAGGGAAGGATGCAGACTCTCCACTGAATATCAGTGGGATTCACAGAAGAGGTCAAGCTGAGACAAAACACATTCCCAGGAGAAGGTCTATCTGTCTGAAATTTCTGACCTGAGTTTTCTAAGCCCAGTAAGTGGATACTCACTAATGCAAAATTCCACGCTGGCTAAATGGATTTCAGTTAATTTTCATTTCAATTTTAACAATAGCTGTCACTCCCAATATAATACAGAAATAGTTTAGTAATATAGGCCTTAAAACACTACTCTGATAAATATTTATGTTACTGATTTTAAGTTAAAAGCTTGGTTATGAATTGTTTTCATTCCAGCAGTGTAAACATCCTTCTAGAGTATGCACTGTAATGTTGAGATTGAAGTCACTTACCCTGTCTGCCTGGTCTTGTTTTATCAGTGCAAAAATATTCTTTAGTGGATTCTGATAAAAGTATTTCACCGTTAAAGGGCTCTTCTTTTCTGTACAATACAGAAGGGGAAGTTAATGCTAGGTACCTTTTTGCAGCCAGCAAAAAGGCATCAGTTCTTTGTTTGCTGGATGTTGCATTGGTTTAAATAGAAATTTGAATACATGAACATAAAGCACAGGCCTTCTTTGCATTTTCCTGGTGACAAATGGATTTTGGCTATTGTTTAGTTAATGTTTCATGCTTTATTTGATAAAGGAAACTCAGCTTTATAAAATGAGAAACAAAAGCTATTTAAGGTGTGTGAAATAAGGTACCAGCATAAATAGCCTCAGCTCTGAATTGACAAGCAGTAACAGATAAATAACTGGATATGGGTTCTGAACTGGAATCCCAGCCATATTCTTGTGGTGAAAGGGAAGGATTTGAATGATGGCAGCAGAATGCAAAACCTCCCCAGTATCATCAGAGCCTGAAGTGGCTGTAGAAATTCAGGCAGTCATTTAATAAAAAAACACCTCTTTTACTGTGGAGGCTGTAAATTATACAAGCCTGTCAAGTTACAGCTCTGCCTTTGTGCACAGCACGATTGTAATGTTCTCAGTCCATAATTTAGAAAAGGATTAAAGTTCTCCAATGCTCTGCTGTTTTTACAATGTTTGGGTGATAATAAGATTACCTCAGCCTCCCTCTCTCATGTGAAAATGTCGCTCAAAAGACATACCATATTTGAAGGTGGGGTTTTCTCACACACAGATGCATATATATGAGAGGGAGAAAATACATGACAGTGGTGTCTGCCATCAAAACCTTATTGTGGGGCTGGAGATGCCTCATTACTCATGGATGTTGAAGGCATGCAGCTAATGTATGGATTTGCTCTGTATGAGGGCTCGTGAGTCTTTAAGGTCATGTCAGTAAGGTTTCTGTTTATTAAAATAGAAAAGGTTTAAAAAAGGGGGTTTAAAAATCTGGCAAAGACTACAGAGCCTTTAGAGGACCTATTCCCTGGAAAGCCAAGTTTCTTTACTTACCAGGGCTTCTCAACTGGATAAACCTCAGGAGAAGAAAAATCTTACAACTGTTGTCTAAGTCAGAAAGTAAGAGCAGAATAGATTTTCTACCAAAATAAAATCATGGTTTCAGAAGCCTAGTGTCAGTGGGTATTTCAGAGGGGGCAGAAAATGATAAATGCTCTGCTGATGATCTGGGAATTCTGTTCTCAGTAGTAGGAAGCTCTGACTTCTCTCATCATTTGTCCCAGGTCTTCAGTTTGCCACTGGGCTTAGACTCCTTCTTGCTGGTTCTGCCAGAACTTGGCTGCTGTAGCTTTGAGGGGGTGTGGGTATCTTATTTTTGAAGGAAATGGAAAAATATTCTGCTGACAAGTTTGTTGCTGGTTTGTTGTTTGGGTTTTCTTCTCAAAGATGGCACTCTGAACCACAGAGAGATTAGGCAGAGGTCCTGTGGAGGTCAGATTAGGCAGCACAAGGGTTGGAGAGGTAGGTAAGGATGCATGAAAGACAAAATTGGTCATGTGCTGCTTCAGTATTGCTCTGATTATCTCTACCACATACCAGACATACTTAGGTTTCGATTTCCCTGCAAAACCTCGTGTTAACACAATTTGCTGGAATTATTTAAGGGAAGGAGAGGATTCCAGGAGATAGCAAACCTGAGTCTTCGCCTACAGTCAGAGCCTACAGCCTGTATAATACAGGGAAAATAGGGCCATAAAAAAAGACATTAGATTCTTTGTGTTCTAAGATCCAGAACGAGGCAGGTCCCCTGGAGTTAGCTATTATTTCAGCTATGAATGACTCCAGAATGCAATTCCATCAGGAAGGCTTGACTGTCATCCATGGACGTCTTGATCATGCCTCTTTTCCCTTTCCCCTGCTCCTGTGAGGAGGAACTAAACAACCTGGCCACCTTTAGTCCCAGGGCTTGCTTCAGTTTGGAGGAAGAGCCATTTCATGTAGACAAATGTAGTATCACTGGGCTCAGGCATAACTTTGCCTTCAAAAGCCACAGTCTGGTGTGGAACAGCCAGTTTTCAGAGCTGCATTGACTCAGCTGTGCTGTGCTGGTTGTCCATGGCATGCTCTTTCTCTGTCCATGGCAGATGCAGAGGGAAATCTGAAGTCTTCAGTGGGACACGACAAAGTTGAACAAGCTGGAAAACTGTGCCCACGACCTGGAAAAATCCTTGAGTGAGCTCTTCAAGATACCCCACATGCTCCAAACTCCAGTGTCTGTCTCTGCAGCTGGGAAACTGGAAAGAAACAAGGATCACAGAATGAGTAATGTTGGAAGGGACCACAGTGGGGCATCTGGTCCCACCTCCTGCTCCAGCAGGGCCATCCCAGAGCACATGGCACAGGGCTGTGT